>JAUKTV010000017.1:0-690978 GCA_030549205.1 Apiosordaria backusii
ACAGGAAAATCTATCTTACTTAAAGTAAGTAAAACACTGGCCTTATTATTAAAGTATAAAATATATATAAGGACGTTAAATTATCATTTAACCTAATTAATAAAGCTTTTAAAAGCAGTAAAAACTTTAACTTAAGTTTTATAAGTAAAAGAAAACACTTATATTTTACTATAATATTTATCTACTATAATAAAAGCCTATTATAAGCTATTGTAAGCTTTTTTAAAGTTAAAGAGATCTTAAATAATACGTTAAAACGGTTAAGAAAAGCAGTTAAGTAAAGGCTTATATAAGATAACCTAAATGGTATATACTTTTATATAGTCTTTATATTAGATTTATTAAGTACTGTTGATTTTAATATTTTAGGCTTATTCTATTAAGTAACTTAAAGCATTAGTTCTAAAGTGTCTAACTTATATATACTAAAGTACTTTAGAATTGTCCTTTAATTATAAAGGATTTTAGAAAAGTCGATATAAGTATAAAATAGTTTAGTTAATAGTATTAGAAATTACTAGTTAATAGATGGTTTTAATAGTACTTATAGGAATCTAGGAATTTATAAAGAAAAAAAAGTAAATAAAAAGAAGAATATATTTAAAGAATATTAAGTTTTAGTAAGTCTTTAACTACTTAATCTTAATTAAGTTATTAAGCTTTTCTTTAAAATATAAAGCTTAGTTTATACTATAGTACCAAACTCTATATACTTATAAACGTTACTTAAAAATAATATTAGTATAAAAGCCTTTAATAACGTAAACTTCTTTTAAGATTAAATCTAAAAGGCTATCCTTCTTTATAAATGTATTTTTAAAAACGCACTTGCTATAATTATAAATAGGAAAAAAAATAGTTCCAGCTTTAACCTAATACTTTTTAAAGTAAGGCTTATATAAACCGGAAATTAAGAACTCCCTTAAATTAACGATATATATATTAAAGCAATTGTTATAAACTATAGACTTAAAAAACAAGTAAATATTAAAGGCCTTAGTAATAAGTACTATATTAAAATTATCCTACTTAAACTAAGCTATATTTATTTAATTCTAAAAATTTTAAAAAAAGGTAAAATTAATAGTAACGGCTATTAAAGCTTTCTAAAGTTTAAAAAGAAAGTTATAAGAGGGTTTTTTTAAGCTTTAAAAAAGTTACTACTTAATAGTATCGTTCTAATATAGCTACTTGAATTTATTATAGGTAAGTAGGTAATTTTTAATCTTATTATATATTCTAAAAGTAAGATTGGAAGACCGGAAAGCTTTTAAGGCTTAATCTATAAATATAAATTTAAATTTAAAATAGTATTTAGGCTTTTAAATATAATTCTTTAAGCCTTTATTTTTAATTAAGTATAGGCAATCGATTAGTTTCTTTCCTAAGTACTTAAAAGTATAAGGATTCTTATTTTTAAAAGGATCGTTAGTAAAGAAAGATTAAGAGCTTTTTAAGCTAGCTCTAATAAGCTCTTTAATAATAAAGCTATAAAAAAACTTACCGGTTTAATATAGAAAGGAAGTCTTTAAATTGCAAATCTCCTACTTTTAAATAGCTAAGCGGTAATTCCAGGCCTACTTAAAAGTAAAGTATATACTAATAGCATTTAAAAAGCTTATAAAAATAAAGGTACTTTAAACTTTAAGTAATTTATATACTTTAATTTAATTAAGTATATTAGTCTATATTAAATACCATTTACTAAAGTTAATACCGCCTTAATAAGCTTATTTAAATATAGCATTGTACTTTTTATAAAGAGCTATATAGAAATTAATAAGTATAAGCGTAAATAAGGTCTTAAAGTACCGGACTTAGTATTAAAGGACTAACTAAGTAAGGCCGATATAAAGCTTAGTAATTTTTAAAGCTATAGATATTAAGATACTTATAAAAGCTAGGGTTTTAAAATCAGTACTAAGTACCTTAATAGTAGTTTTAAGCTCTATTATTCCTTTATTTTTAAGCTAATCTTTAAATATAGGCTTAATAGCTTTATCGATAAATAGCTTAGAAGGTAAAAAAGTAAACAGAATATTTAAATATACTATAATAATATAGGTTAATAATAAATCCTAACTTATATAAGTATAGAACTATTTAATAAGCTTTATATAATTTTTATATAAAGGGAATTCGTTATTTAAAAGAGTAGAGTTACTTTAAATATTATCTACTTTAGGGTTAATAAGCTTTTAAATCCTTAAAAGGTCAGCTTAAAAGTATAGAAAAGTATATTAATTAAATTAATTATCTATAATATAGAGGATAATATTATTAACTATAGTAGCTTTAGTAGATATAATGGAAATTAAAGAAGGAAGAAAGGTAAGCTTAGTAAGCTTAAATAAGCAAATAAAGAGATTTTTAAGACTATTAGGCTTAGTTAGAAAATACCAGGCTTATAACTATGTAAGTAGAAAACCTTATAGTTTTAAAATAAATTATATATATTAATCTAAATAAAAGAAAAGCTTTAAAAAGTATAGAAAGCTATATATTTATATATAAATCGTCTTATTTTAAAGAATCCATTCCTTCTATTTAAGCTACGGTAAGCTTTCCTAAGCTTCCGTTTATCCAACTAACGTTCTATTAAGTCCTAAAGCTATTCCCAAGTCCTTAACGCGGCTGAATCTTTCCAATGGCTGCGTTGTACCGGGCTTGCAGTGCTCGCCCCACTTTTTCCTGCTCCACATGTTATGCAACTCCTTGCGTGCGGTTCGGAAAGCCTGCATCGGAAAGGCTCTGGGGTGTTCTCAGAGGTTAGATATTCTTTGACGGAAAGTGGGCCAACTTAAGCTCCGTCACCGTCTTCCCACCAAACTGTCTCGTGACGAGCTTGAGCAGAACCTTGCGATTTCGTTGGGACATGGAAGTCTATATTTTGGGTCAAATTGGCGATGGGCGTCAAGGGGGATGGCGATTGCATCCACCGCTTCTGGGACTGTCAAGGGCCGGCCTGAGTAGGTGAGGAATTGGAGGATTCGAATCGCCTTTTCTCTCCGACCCTCCGGAATACTGATAAGGATTCGGGAATATGTTTCGTCCAAATCTTGTGGTAGAGAATGAAGGGTGCTTTCGAGCTCATCGTAATCCAGGCAACGCTCAAGTGTATCAAGCTGGCACGCTGCCCATCTGAACCTATTCGAGGAGTGAGCGTCCGCATCAGACAGTGCTATACTCGGAAGCATAGCATTGCCACCGGTCGTTCTTGTGAGAATCTGCGTAGTCGCAAATGCTCTTGATCACGAGACATGGGAAGTGATTCATCAGCCCGGCCGCCTCCATCTCGACACAAAGGCATTTTTCTCCAACATCCTTAGCAACTTTATCCCGCGTAGCCGCGTCCTTCACCAGCGTGTTTCCAGACGCGATGATGCCGTAGTGGATTTCCGGGTCGGTCGAGTCCCGTGCGTCGCGCTGGAGTTCTTCATGGGGATCGCATCACGGCAGTCGCGGCCCCCGGTGTGTTTGTAGGATGCCTTGAAGAGCCTGTCGTTCTCACACCCTTGGTGAAGGAATCCCGGTGCTGATTTAGTCGACTTTGCCATGGTGGGGTTCGCCTTCCACATGTCTTCGAGCAAGGCGGAGAGTCTCGATCCGGCGACAAGGTGCTCCGCCTGCAGATGCGCGAGTTCTTCGGCTCTGGAGTCTGGAAGGCGCTACCGCTCTCCTCTCTCGGAATCGGAAAGCTGCGCGGCCGTCTCAGCAAGGTCCTCCTCGGGCAGATTGCTGCGGAGCTTCCTGGCTTGATGCATGAGATTGATCAGAAATTCAAGTACTGCCGTGACCAACTTGTAAGACTCGGGGATCCACGAGCAAGCTCTCAGGAGCAACAACGACTGTACTTGTTCCACCTGAACGGGTCCTTCCAGGCGCTTGTCAAGGCATCAGTGAGCGGCAGCTACAACGACTCGTTCTTTTTGGACGCCAAAACCGAATCAGGTTATCAGCGGCGCATCAGGGCGGTTGTTCAGAACCTCAACGAAGATTTTGCGTGAAGAAAGCGGGGTTGGCTGGTGGACACCGATTCTCTGCAGCTCAGGGCGGGATTGGATTGGCCTTCCACGGGCAAACAATGCACAAAGCGACCTACCTTACCTTGAACACTTGTTCTAGCTATTATTGGTAGATATACTTGTACATTAGTTGCTCATGGGTGGGCTAGTAATTAAGCGTTGAACCATACGAGTAAACACATAGGTAGCGTTCACTGAGTTCTCTGTTGATATAATAAAGCAAACGCGACCTAAGACAAACGACAAGCGCATTCTAATAGGGCTAGATTTGATTTGTTTGCATTTGTATCGTTGCGTTCAATTGTGTTGCTAGATTCGTGTTTCAACCAATCCGGGTCCCCCATACCAGAGGGCTTATCACGCATATTTATTTGCCCGCATCCCGCTCTGCCTTGTAAACGAAACGATGTTCGGGCCCGAGCGTTTTGCCAAGGATTTTCACCTATTTAACGCACCACTAAATTTATATAGTAACCAAAATACTTCCCAATCCTATACTAACAAAACGCGCCTATATTTTTCACTACTTTAAAGCTACCTTTCTAAAGCTATAATACTTTTCGTAGTATTTTTATTTTATAATGCCGGCCTATATTAAAATATAGAAAAAAGCTTAGCTTTTAGTACTATTGTATAGTAAAATAACTAACGAATAGATTAAAGCGGCTATTAGCCTCGGCCTTTATTAAATCTAGTAATACCATAAGACCTTTGAAACCACTAAAAGTCCTTTTACTTTCTTATACTTTTACTATAACGTTCAATTATATATCTTATATTTAATAGAGATTAGTTACTTTATCCTTTCTTCTATATAAACTTAGTAGTTATTTTAATATATAGTATAAATATTAAAAAACCTGTTAATTACTTACTAAGAAGCCTAGCTTTTACTTCGATAAGATCTAATAATTCTTAATTATTAAATATTACTTATATATATTAATATTTACAATCTTATATAGAATATAAAAAGCCAACTAAACTAATAAAGTAATAGTATATAAAGCTATTTAAGCTAATAAAAGCTTTTGGTTTAATTAGGTTAAGAAAATATTATAGTTTACAATAGAGATATTTATATTTTATAATAAATTAGAGACTAACTGTTATAATAGTTTTTACTATATTAACTAAGCTTCTTTAAGAATCTGGCCTTAAATAGAAAGCGCTTTTATAAAAGGCAAACGCTTTTATATATTGCTAGCTATTATAATTAAAGGTATTATTAGTTTTTTAGTATACTAAGGCTAATTAAATGTTAATAGATTTATCGATTAGTTAAATAAATACTTATTAGTAAAGATAAACAAATTCTTTAACTATAATAGTATTTTAATAATAGATAATATATCCTAATATTACAATTAATATATAAAGGATCTTTATTTTAAATAGAGTATCCTTTTATAGTACTTGCTATTATATTTACTAGATTTTAATCCTATTAAGGCTTTCTTTAATAATTTAAAGGTATATATAAAAAGGAATTACTTTATTAATAGTAAAGACAATCTTATATTTAAAGAATTTAAAGATTTTTTATAGTAAAAGGTTAATGAAGTAAATAGTAGGACCGAAGCTATTTACAAGCACTTTAAAAAGGTAAAGTTAGAATTTAATAACAGTTAGGCTATTATAAACTATAAGGACTAGTATAAGTAATAACTTTATTAATTTCTTACTATTAAAATAATATAATAAATAGCTACTTAAATAAATAATTATAGCCTAATATTAAGCTTGTCGTTATCGTTAAGGAAATATCTATCTTTACTATAATTATTTTATCCTGTCCGGAGGACAATATTCCTGCCAAACTTCCAAAAAATCGCATACAAAATTGATAAGAGTCTTATCGCTCAAGAGAGATTGGTCGGGGGCTACCGGAGAGTGGGTCCAATTCGGCACCACCTCCAAAACTTATGCAACCGGTACCATTCTGTGCGTAACTGTATGGCAAATCTAGATCTGAAATCCGATTTCTGAAGGTCCACGAAATGGCTGACATGCAGGCGTTTGAATACGGTTTGAGATCGTGTTTGGGTGCGCCCGGGCGATTGCGCGCATTGCACGTGATTACGCGCCTTGCCCCACACTGCCTTCCACAAGAATGCCCCACTTTGCCTTTGACCCCCCGCGTCAAATTTAATTCCTCCCACTTCAAATTTCTCCTACCGCGAATTTCCATTTCCTCCATTCTTCATCCAACAATCGATCGCACCGCAGACCTCAATCGCACCCCAACGCCTTCATTCACTATCCGTCATTTCTAACCGACGCTCCTTTCCTCTGTGGTATTGTTTGCCCGTTATGGCCGGCCTATTCAGTATCCATGGCGGACGAGGCGGGTGCGGCGGAGGTGGTTTCTTCCAAAGTTTGCTATCTTTGCCGCGTAGAGAAGCCCAGCGACCAATTCTGGTCGGTACGAGGCCCTCGAAGGATCGTCGTCAATTGCTCGGATTGCCGTAATCGCACGAGGCAACAGGCGAGTCTATCAGTTCTATCTTCCTCCGTTGCTTTACTAACCTTATTCCTAGGTAACCGCGTCGGCTGCACGCATTTCCAGAGCAGCTGCGATAGCCGGCGGACAAGATCCAGCGGTTGCGCCTCGCCAGAATCTCACCCATACGGTCCTTGCCCAGCGATACCGCGAAGGCGGCCGTGTCAGTACGGATACTCCCGAAATGGCTGCTGCTCGCAGCGAGATCTCGTACATCCAGCGACGGCATCGCCTCGAGCGTCGCCATGGTGAAGAACCTTCCCAGACCCCGACGATGAGTGGCTTGCTTCGCCAGCAACAAGAGATCCAGGACCCCGCCACCGACCTCCCACCCTCTGCTCAGCCGAGAGAGCCTGAGGAAGAGATGGAAGCTGACGATGAAGTGCCTCGCGTGGGATCTCTAGTTCCACAGCGACGGCCACCACCCTCACCGTCCACACCTGCTCGTGGCCGTCGCCGAGGACGACCGCGCCTTGACCGAATTCCTCGCGGCCGACCACGCAGACGCTCCTCCCCCCAACCAGCTCCCCGCGAATTCGACGAGCCTCCCCCTCAGTTTACAGGGGCCGATTAGGAGTCGCCTCTAACCGCGGAAGACCTCGCCATCAAGGCAGAATTCGACAGGGCACTTGCTGCCGAGCAGATGCAATACTGCCCACGGTGCAAAGAGCGGTGGTTCGACATGGAGCTCAAAGGGGATAGGATCTGCAAGCGTTGCCACGATAAGGATGATAAGAAGCGTCAGGACGAGCCTTTTTTCTTTTCGGCTGCGAACAAGCTGGATTTTGGCCCTGTACCTAATGATCTGCCCAGGCTTGAGCCGTTGGAGGAGATGTTTATTGCGCGGGTGCACGTCAGCGTCAATGTATTTACAGTACGTAACGAGGATGGAAGCAAAGGGTTTGGTAACTGACAAAACATAGGTTCGTGGGCAGCAGTATAAGTATCGTGGGCATGTTGTACACTTCTTGCGTGACGTTGGCAAGGTATATAGTGAGCTCCCTTTGCTACCCAAAGACCTCGATGTCGTTATCCTTCGGCCTCGTGGTTCCGAGAACGTGGCCCGGATGGATCGGCAGTTCCGCCGACGATTCCGCGTCCGCCGCGCCGCAGTAGAGGCCTGGCTTAAGTTTCTTTCCCTCAACCACCCAGGCTACCGAGACTTTACTTTGAATCACGACAATCTTTCCCAGCTCCCCGAAGATGGCAACGTCTTCGACCAGCTAAGCATCCATGAAGTTGACGAGACCTCGGGTTTGCCTGCCGATTTTGGCCCTGATGTTGACCCGGTCGAGGAGCCAGAGCTGGAAGATTCTGAGGTTATCGACGAAGCCGCAGTGCCCAACCTGCTCATCCAGGAGACTGAGCTTAATCAACTCCAGGGCCGTGTCGACAACACCGTCGCTGAGGATACCGAACGGGTCCCCCTACGACACGCCGACCCGCACTCGGCACACCAGCTACCCATGCCATCTATCCGTCGTACGCCTTTGGATGAATTTAACCAGAAGTACGCACTGCTTTCTTTGGCCTGCCCCACCTTATTTCCCCAGGGCGTTGCGGATTTTGTTGAGCCCAGGCAACGCAATATATCCTACCAGGATTATATTGAGCATGCCATAAAGTGGGAGGATGGCCGGTTCGCTAGGCACCACAGCTTTCGCTTTATTGCCTTGAACACGCTAATGCGTCAGCAAGCACGCAGCAACAGCAAGTTCTATGTCAGTAAGCACCATCGCACGCCGCTTACCAAGGAGGACCTCCAGCGAGCTCTGGCCGACCCCGAACAGCCAGAAGCTCAAGCGATCTTAAATCGTATCTCGCGTTTTGCGGGTGTGATTAAGGGCACCCGTCCTTTTTGGTATCGCCGGCGGCGTGAGTGTGAGGCGTTTGCCCACTGCCTTGGCGTCCCAGCTGCCTTCATCACCCAGAGCCCAGCCGACCTTCATTGGCAGAGCCTATACCGGCACATGCCCGAGTACGAAGAATGGAAGGTTCTGGACGAGCGTGCGCGTATGGCTAAGTCACGTCAGTTGCTGCGTGAGAACCCGCATATCGCAGCCTGGCACTTCCACTCTCGCAACAAGCTGTTCCGGAAGATTGTGCTCGAGAAGAAGTTCAACCTGGAAGATTATTGGTACCGTTACGAGTGGCAAGGCCGCGGCAGCAGCCACGCCCATGGGCTGTATTGGTTCAATGGGAGCCCGGATCCCGACATGTCGACGAAAGATACACGAGACAACTTTGCGACGGTCTGGGGTTACCATATCACAGCCCTGAACCCACAGCGGGACCAGGGCGCGGACGAGGGCAATCCCCTGTCCGTAGACCCTCTCGAGACCGAGATTACCTGGGAGTGGCTCAACCGTATTGTAAACCGATGCCAGCGGCACCATTGTTCCACTACATACTGCCTCCGCCTAACCAAGAGAGATGCGGAGCGGGCCAGACAGTCGGCAGCCCGAGCAGAAGCCGGTGAGGCCGGTGAGCCAGAGCAACCCCCGCCGCAGCCAACATGCCGGTTCCTCTTCCCCGCCCCGAGCGGCCAGCTGCGGGTGTTGTTAGGAGAGCAGGTACGAAATGGTGGCATTTCGAGGCCGAGAGAAACGACACCCACATGAACCAGTACAACCCGATGATCTCGCTCTGCTGGCTCGCCAACACTGACTGCTCGCCCTGCACCGGCGTACAGGCTGTGATCAACTACGCTGCAAAGTACTGCAGCAAGTCGGAGGCCCAGACCAACACGTACGCGCAGATCGCCCGCGGCATAATGCCTTACGTTTCCGACCGCAACCCCATGCTTTCGTTCGTATCCAAGCTGATGAACAAGCTGGTGGGTGAGAGGGACTACTCCGCGCAGGAGATCTGCCACATCCTGCTGGGCCTTCCTCTCCAGGACGACAGCCGGGTGGTGCAGAGCGTGGACTGCCGGCCCCGCGAGCGACACGCCCGGCCCATCGACATCACTGCTGACGGCGAAGTCGAGGAATCCTCGAATGTCTACGACAAATACCTCAACCGGCCGGCACACATGGAGGAGGTGACGTACTTTGACTTCCTTGAGAACTGGAACTTCAAGGCCCGCGATCCTTCGAGATGGGCTGTGTGGCAACCTCCTGCGCGGCCCAGGGTTTTGTACTACTACCCCAGATACAAGCCTGTTCGCTCGCACCAGCAGTGGCCTAATTTCTGCCGTATTAAGCTCCTGCTTAACCATCCTCACCGCCAAGCCACGGATCTTTTACGAGCCGACAACCTGCTGTTTGAAACCTACGAGGTCGCCTACAGGCACTGCGCCATTCATCACGACCACCCCGACGACCATTATGGCGTCGAGGACGAGGAGGAACCCGAGCCTGACGAGGAGCTGTTTGAGCCTGGCGGTGATGTGGTTGATATCACCCTTGAGGATTGGCACGAGATGGCACGTATGGTACCTGACCTCGAGCTTCCCCAGGAGGAGGCAGATTTACTCGGCCGCCGCGACATCGACGTAAACTACGACTGGACCCGCCACATCGGCCTTTATTCCCACGAGCTGTTTAACGACGGAACCTATTGGACCGAGCTCCGGGGGGATTCTCCCGGCAATTACAACGTCGAGCAGCTCCCGCGCGAGGCCTGTGACACTCTTAACACCGAGCAGCGGCTGGTGTACGACGCCATTCTAGGACACTACAGGGCAACCAACCGAGGTCAGAACCCAGCCCCGCTCCGGATCCAGGTGGACGGGGGCGGAGGGACCGGCAAGTCGTACATGGTGAAGGTGATCTCCTCTCGCCTGCAAGCCAAAGCAGCCAGGCGCGGCCAGCCCTCGCCAATCATCCGGGCGGCGCCTACCGGTGTAGCCAGCAACCAGATCACGGGCCAGACCCTCCATTCCCTCTTCCGGCTCCCGGTGGACGGCAACTACCGCCCGCTCTCGGAAACCCCAACGGTCCTCAGCTCCCTGCAGCGACAGTTTAGGCCGATCCACTACCTCATCATCGACGAGAAGAGCATGCTGGGGCGGAAAAATCTGGCCTGGATCGATCGGCGGCTCCGTGAGATCTTCCCCGAGCGCCGCGAGCAGTATCTCGGTGGGCTCAGCGTCATCCTCATAGGCGATTTCTTCCAGCTCCCCCCTGTCATGAGCAAGCCGCTATACTCTGCGGCGGGTGACTTGCGGGATATGGAGATTGTCGGCCGTAACGTATACCTTTCGTTCGACAAGTCGGTGTTCTTATCCACGGTCCAGCGCCAGCAGGGTGAGGACCAGGCTCTGTTCCGGCAGGCCCTGCAGGAACTGAGGCAGGCGAAGGTGTCCATTCCGTCGTGGGAGCTTCTCACCTCGAGATGTGCGATCAAGCTACCCCCGGCCGAGGTGGAGGCTTTTGATAACGCCCTCCGCATCTTTCCCGTCAAGGCGCAGGTTGAAGAGTATAACCATCGGCACCTTCTGGGCCTGCGAAGGGCGGTTGTCCAGGTGAACGCGACGCACGAGGGCGCCGGCGCAGACAGGGTCAAGTCCTCCGACGCCGGCAACCTGGTCAAACGATTGCCTCTTTGTATTGGTTGCCGGGTTATGCTGACGAGGAATCTCTGGGCCAACGTTGGCCTCGTGAACGGTGCGCAGGGCACCGTATACGACATCTCGTGGGCGGAGGGAGCCAACGTAGAAAACGACCCACCGCAGGTTATCATGGTAGCGTTTGACAACTACACCGGGCCGCCGTTCCTGTTGCCTAGCGGGGAAGAGCTTCGTGATGGGGCTAGGCCGGTGGTTCCAATCCTCAGGGTCCAACACGTGTTTGTTCTTGGGGCTGGCACCGGCCTCCGCAAGCAGTTCCCACTGCTTGTGTGCTACGCCATCACGGTGCACAAGTCACAGGGCATCACTCTCGACAAGGTGGTTTGTGACATCTCCGAGCCAGAGTTCGCGTCCGGCCTGTCCTACGTAGCTGTTTCCAGGGTCAAAACACTGGATGGCCTGATGTTTGAGTCGCCGTTTGATCGGAGTAGGATATATTGCGAAGATCCGATACGGAGCATGCAACTGAAGATAGCTGATTACGAGACAAGGAGGCTGCAGCGGTTGGGTCCACAGGAAGAGGAGGTTGGGTCGAGTAACATAGGCGGGTATATGAGCTCCGATAGCTCTGACATGGAAGAGGAGGATGACTCGAGCGATACAAGCGATGGCTTTACTGTGTAGAGAGAAGATTTAGTTGTGTAGGTTTAGCTGTAGTTGTAATAAACAGTCTTCAGCAGAACACGGGATTGTTGGCCTCCGGACAGGTTATTGTCGCTTCGTTTACTCCCCACTTGACCCCAATTGAGTTTGCTCTCCACATACGCACATGAAATTCGTGCCCGTGTCAAAATTGCCAGGAGCGAGAGTGAGGAAGGAAGCGTCCCGTAGCGCAGCGAAGGGCCACGCGACTGACGAACGAAGCGACGCTAGCAATTTTAATTAAGATAAGCCATTATTATACACTGTTTAGCTACACCGAACTAATTATTTAGAAGCACCTTTAACTGAGTATTTCTTTTAGAGGTTTTAGATCGGGGTTTATTATACGTTATATATTTACTTTAACTCTATTATAGATAAGTTAAAGGATTACGCCGTTATTATAGCCGAAAACACTGACGCTAAGGTCACTATCGACCAACTACTTGCTAAAATTAACGAGCTGGAGGCTAAGGTATACGCTTCCTATAATAATCTCTTTTAAGAAAACGCTACTTTAACCCGCGAAATTAATTATCTTTGTAAGGAAGGCGATCGTACTAAGCTCGAAGTACTTAATTAGTATAAAAGAGCTAAGGGAAAACTAAAAGGTTTCCTAGTTTAACTAAAGGCTTACTTCCGATATTATCCTACCCGATTCCTGGATAAGGAGTCTAAGGTCCTATATACCGCTTTTAAGCTTAAGGACAAAGCACTTATATAATTTAAACCTATCCTCGATGATTATTTCGATAAGAAGTTCGAAAAGTAGGAAGCTGTTACTAAAGAGTAATTTAAGGAGTATAAATAGTTCGAAGTAAAGATTAAGGAGGTATTTAGAGAATATAATAAAGGGAGGTGTATTTAGGAAAGACTTACTAATTTAAAGCAAACTAAATTTATAGCCGACTACGTTGCATTATTTAAAACCAACGCACTACGTAGCGAAATCAACGATAAAGGACTAATGTAGTTATTTTACAACGGGCTTAAGGACGATGTAAAGGATAAGTTATATAGAGAAGAGTGTCCGGATATTATCGACAAATACATCGCTATAGCTATTTGCATCAACAACCGATAATTCTAACGTTATAAGGAAAAGAAGGGGACCTGGGAACATTAGGGAACCTATCGCTTAAACGATAAAAAGAAGCGACAGTACCCCAGCACTAGTTTCTCTAGAACTACCTACGTAGAGCCTATAGAGGTCAACGTAGTTTAGTAATAGCTGTCCTAAAGTAAAGGCAACCTTAAATATTTTAATTATAAGAAAATAAAGTACTTTAAGAAGGACTGCTGGATACCTAAGTAGCTTAAGTGGAAAAAAGAAGTCGCTGTAGCCATTATATTAGGAAACGTAAGGATTATCGAGATCGCGGTAGTCGAATATAAGAAAGAAGTAGTAATAAACTTTAAGGAAAAGGACTATTAGTTTAAGAAAGAACGACCGGCAAATAATTAATTCTGGGAACTTAAGGGGGAGTTGGCACTACTTAGAAACAAATACTAAAGGGTAAATATATAGTTTCGGGAGCTGTAAGAGTAAGTTACGTAGACGGTTACGGTAGTAATTAGACAACCTAACCTAGTACTATTCTACAGAGCTATATAGTAGACTGTCTCAGAAGTTAAGTTCAAACAATATCGTAATAAGCTACTATGGTTAGCTTATAGAATAAACGAGCTTAAGTTTAAAAAGCCAGATTAGAAGAAGTTTTAGGAGAATAAGAAGATCGCTAATATAGGGCTCTCTTAGATACCTAGATAAGTACCTCGCTATAAGTAGTATAAACTATACGATAGAGACATAGTATAGTTATACCCTAAATACCTAAAGCATAAGAGGATGCCTTAGTTCCAGTATATTATATATAGTTATATAGAGCACTACTAAAGTAAGGCTCTCCAGGGATACTAGCTAGTAAGATAGGTGGGGAAGTATAGAAATCCTAAGCCTATTATAAAAACTATAGCTAGGTGGAATCAATAATAGAAAAAGTTGGACGACTATTTCTTATAAAAACAGGGAGACCTAATTAAACTAAAGGAAGGGCTCTAAGTTATATAGTTTATACCTAGATACGCAAGATACTGCCTTAAGTAGGTAATAGGCTAGGGAGAAGATACCGCTAATAAAAAGGAATACAGTTTAGCGTAATATAAGAGTTTGGATTGCGCTTTTTATTTGCAAGTAAAGGCCTGGAAATACTACGAGGCTAGTACCGGAGGATATAAAGTATGCAATAGGAAAAGGACTTAGAATAGTGTTAGAGACAGAAGGTAAAAGGAGGCCTAGAAGCTATAATTAGCCGAGTTCGAATTACTGGACAACCCGAAGCAGGAGGACGCTTTTAAAATACAATAACGCTTAGGAAAAGACTCGCGGCTCTTCGCGGGGGCCGTCAACCTTTAAAAGACTACAAATAATATCTTTAAAGACACTGAAGAAAGAAGAAAGTATAAAATAACGACTCAATATTAGTCAGCAAGGTCGCTACTATATAAAAAGGGGGCAGAAAGAAAAATAAACGCCTCCGAGTTACAGTATACTAGAAGGATTTTCAAGCGTTGATATTAGTAAATAGAAGTACAGAAGTAAATTTAATTTCATTACAATTTATATACTAGGCTAGAATACTATAAAAAGAAAAGACGAAATAAATTATCGTTAAAGGACTATTTAGGACTTAGCGAGTCTATAGAGAAACACTACCCCTAGATATTATAATCGAAGGGAAGACAACATTAGTTATTTTTGATATTGTGGATATAGGGCTACTAAAGGATATAATCCTTAGGTACTTATAGTATAAAGACTATAACCTAGATATCAATTAAAGGGATAGTGGCTACCTATGACCAAGAGAAGATCGGAAGTATCTAGCTAACGATAAGAGATTAGGGGCACGATTAGAAAAACGTACAGAATAAGCACCCTCTATGGCACCACTGTAAGGAATATAAGAAGTTATAGTATACTCTGTAGACGAAAACAGCAGAATCGAAGAAGTAGAGTTAACAGCATTAGTAGAAATCTGAGAGGTTAATAAGTACACCTATTATAATAATATAGAGAAAAGCGAAAAGAAAAAAGTACCGGAAGAGTACTAAGGATACTTAGCATTTACAGTTAAATATTTGGAAGGACTATTAAAGAAGGGACTATAAGACTATAAAATTAAGCTTAAGGATAAAGTAAAACTAAAGCTATTTAAAGTTTACTGTTGAAATAGGTGTCTTGCAGGCCTATAAGGTGCAGGCCTGCGCTGGGAGTTGGCGCAGTGTACCGAGATCGAAGAGGGCTTTATCTGCGGCCTACGATAGTAGCAAGGTATTAAAGGAAGATCAATTACAGGGGCGGCGTCCTGTAATGTATAAGGTAATTATAGTAATATAGGCTTGTAAGGTATTGAAAGATATGGTAAACTAGTATATTGAATTAACTTAAAGGTTAAAAAAAACATTATAGTAAATAGTCTTAAGGTAAGGCTTCTTATAGGCCTTCGCTCTTTAAATCGCTCCCTAAAGTTCTTTCTATTTTTAGGCCCGAATATCTATTAAGTACGCTAGTTGTAAACCGTTTCTAGGGTATAGGGCGCTAACGCTACAGGGCATAAGGTGCTAACGTTTCACCGCTGTTAAGATAGGTGTCTCACAGGCCTATAGGTATAGACCTGTACAGGGAACGGCGCAAAACACTGAAAGCGAAGAGGGTTTTATCTACAGTATACGATAGTAGCTAGGTATTAAAGGAATGTAGATTATAGGGGCAATGCCCTGCAATATATAGAAGGTAGATACTATAATATAGGTTTATAAGGTACTATAAAATATAGTAAACTAGTATATTGATTTAACTTATTAGCTAGGAAAATATTATAGTAAATAGTTGTAAAGGACAAAACCTATTATAGGTTTTCGGCCCTATATCGCTCTCTAAACCTCTCTCTGTTTTAAAGCCTAAATATTTATTAAGTCCGCTAACTGTAAGGCCTAAATGCCTATTGAGCCTACTAATTATAAAGTCTAAATATCCGTTAAGTCTACTAACTATAAACTTAGCTAGCCGACTAAGTTTGACTATTAAATATATTAATTGGAAGCCGTTTATAGGGTATAGGGCATTAATGTTTTACTATTATAGTGTACTAACTGTCCGGGGCTTTAGGCTACTTTAAAGGTCTGAAAACTACTGCAATTACCGTAATAAAATATTAGTAAGTACTGTAATTTTAAACTATTAGTTGTTATTAGCCCTATAGGTTATAAGCTAAAATATACTGTAAAGTCTATAACTAAGTACTATATTTTAATACCTTCTCTATAGCTGTAATATATAGTACTAATTAAAAAAGCTTAGAAAAGTTTAATAGTAAGATAAAAGTATTAAACAGTACTATAGGTAAGGCTTTAGTAAGGCCGTTAGTAAGTATCTTCTCTATAGAAAGGTAGGTTATAGTAATGACTTTAGTAGATATAGCTTCCTTAACCTTTTAAAATTAAATTAAAGTATATTTGGTTCAACGATTGTACTTATTGCTATAAGTAATAGTAATAAAGCCTTTGTTATTATACAATAGGAGGGTAGGGCCTATAATAGGCTTGGAAATTTCCTAAAAGAGATCCTTAAGCTATATAGCTTCCTTAAGGCATTTAATAAGCTTAGTATATTCGGCCTTTAAAGTATTAAAGGATATAGTAGACACTTTCTTAGATTTCTAACTAATAGGTCTTTTAATTAAAGTAAATAGCTAACTGTAAGTAGATTTAACGCTTTCTTTATACTTAATTTAGTTATTATTAGTAAAGCCAATAGACTTTAAGTTACTATTAAAGCTATAATTAATAGTACTGTAAATATTAAAATAAAGATAAGAAAGTAGTAATTTTATAGTTTTTAAGTAGGTATTAGTAAACTGTATTAAATATTGTAAAAGCTACTAAATATTAAAGGCTATGTTAGGCTTAGTTTAAATTATAGTATATATTAAAATACTAATTAGTTATTAATATAGGTATTAATTAAAAGGGTTTATAAGGTTTCCAGATCTATTACCTTTACTTATAATTCCAAGGCTTAATAGAAAAAGAGTTGACTTAATGTTAATTCCAAAGTACTTAACTGCCTTTATAATATAAGCCTTTTAATAGATCTAGAGGCGCTGTTAAAGCCTATTATATTTAATTTAAATACTAAGGAAGTAGTAGGTAAGACCTAAATCTTCGATATCGTAATACTCCTTTATAGCGTTTTTTAAGGCTTAAAGCTATAAAGGCTTAGGGCCTATAATTAAGCAGTCGTTAATGTAATTAATAATAAAGATCTTATAGTCTAAATAAAAATAGGTAGCTCTATTAAAGATAAAGGGCCTAAAACTTAAAGCCTAGGTTATTATAAGAACCTTCTATTATTAAAGGTAAGAAATCTACTTTAGGCTGTATAAGGATTTTTTTAATAAAATAACTTAGTCTTTAGTAAGGTCTTATTTAACTACCTTTAATAGTATTATAGCGCTAGCATTACTATAGGCAAATTTAAATAGTCCTTATAGAATTTCGATATAAATATTAAAATCAGTCTTTAAGTTTAAAAAGGCTCCTATAAAGTCTACTTACTCTAAATCTTAGTTAAATATAGTTACAAAGGCCAGTATAATTCTCTAAGTCGGAGGCCTTATAGTAAAAGTATAGGTCTATTTAAAATCGATTTCAAAGGCCTATTAGAAACCCCGGATAACTAATCGGGCCTTAAACTTCACTATAATGCCCTGTAAATTCTTCTTATCCTTAAAAACCTAGCGACTTATAATAGGCTTCTTTTTAACTTAAAATCAGCAGATAAAGTAGAAGGTCTTAGTAATAAAAAGTTAGCATAATTTAATAAAGATAGCCTATAACCATTACTCCTTTTTAAAATATTTTAAGGCTTATTTAAAGGTATTAAGCTTTAAAGCTTCTATAAAATAGCACTCCTTACAGTAGGAAACTAAGTAAGAAATAAGCTCACTACAATCCATATTATCTATAAGCATAAATTCCTCACATTACTTCTATAAAGCCTAAGGCAGAGGGATCTTAATGGTAGTAGAGGGTGCTATAGGCACTGGAATTACAGAAATAGGGAGACTGTAAATAGAGGGCTCAGAAACTTAAACAGTAGTATCCTCCTCTAACTTATTAAAGCAGTTAAAAACCTCTAAAGGACCTATAAAGCTTAAAGGACCTATAATCTAGGCCAATAAGTCCTTATAGAACTTAATAAAGCTGGTTTTAATAACTTTATTTAGGCCTAAATAGACCAAATAGGTCTAATAACCCAAAACAGCTACAAGTCTTCCTTTAGTTCCTTAGAAAGCAAGCTTAAAACCTATAGCTCGATCCTTAATAGAGATATACACTATAACCTCAGTACCTACAGCCCTATAGTTTAAAAGGTTTAGCTAATATAGCGTTTAAAAAGGTAACAGTTTATTATAAAAAGCTTAGTAAGGTATAAAATCCCTAAAGCTTTAAGCTATATAGTTAATAATTTTCACTATAGAAATAGCTATATATCTTTAGAAAATAATAAAAAGGCCTAAAGCCAGAATAGTAGCCCTAAAACAGTTTAAAATAACTTAAATAGAAAACTTAGCTAAGCTATTTTAATTAGAAGTTCTAAGGCTTAATATACTAAAGCCGATACCCTTTTTTATAAAGTAAGTACTTAAAAAAAGGACTTCTTTTCTCCTATTATAGTAAAAGTAAGTAAGATATTACTAGAAGGTATTATTTAGGCCTTTAAATAGTAAATAAAGTACTATAACGGTATTATCTTTAATAATTAATAGCTTAAGAAATCAAAAACAGGTCTTTCGATTTACTATAATTAAGCTATAAAGCTTCTTCAATAATAGAATAGGCTTAATAGTAATAATATCCTCCTTTAAACGGCTTAAAGTAAAAGAAGGGTCCTAAATAGGATTCTTAAAAGGCCTTTGAAGGATTTTTATAATATTACAGCTTTTATAAACTAAATCCTTAAGCCTAATCTTCTATAAGTTAAACATACCTTCAATAATAAGAAAGGTCTTTTTTAAAAAGTTAAAACTTATATACTTAAGCTATATATACTAAAGGATAGTTAATTAAATTAAAGCTAATAAAGGCTTATTAAAATCCTTAAAAGACCTATTTTCCTTTAAAAAGTTAAAAGCTTTAAAAAAGATCCTTTTTAAAATTTCAAAAGCTTTAAAGGCTTTAAGAAAAGTAAGGTAATTACTAAAGTACTATTAATAAGATACTTCCGACTAAAGTTAGCCTTTAAAGTTAAAGTAAAACCCTAATCTTTTAAAATTTAAAAAGGCAATAAGATTGCAATTACTATCGGTAAGCTTTTAACTATATAAGGCTCCTCTAGTACTATATAAGCAGTCCTTACTAATAATATTTAATAAAAAAGTAAGAATAAAGAAGGTTTTAGTAAAGCTAATAATTAAAAAATAGGCCCTATTATTATAGGTTTTAATAAAGAATTAAACTTTTACAATGCCTTTACTAATAATTCTTATAGGGCTACCCTCTATAATTAAAGGCTTAACCTTTACCTTAATAAGGTTAATAAAAAGGTTTTTATTATTATAAATATAGACTATAGACTTAGTATTAAAAAGCCAGGCTTTTTTTAAAGCTAAGTTAGTATAATTAGTTAAGTTAATAAATATAGAAGGCAAAACCTTAAAAAGTAAAGATACTATAAATCCAATAAAGCTATAGTATTTATAAAATATAGTTAGCTTTAAAGGTTCAATACTATAAAAGCCTATACCGAAATCAAAGCCTACTATAAAGGAAATTTCCTTAAAATTTCCAAAGTCTTTAACATCCTCTTTCTTTTTATCTTCCTTTTTCTTTTTTTTCTTTTTAATAAGCCTAAGCTCTATAGGGTTCTCTATAAAGGCATTTAAAGCTTCTAAGGCTTTAAAATCTTTAATAAAGGCAGTATAAAAATAAAGTATAGAAAGGGCTTAAGTAACTATAGTATTAGAAATATAGGTTTTAACTAAAAGCTTTCCCTATAAGAATTCCAATATAAGGTAGTAAGAATAGCCAAAATTATACTTATTTTAGCAAATTAAAGCTTTAAAGCGTTTATACTATAATAAAAAACTACCCTTTAATAAGCTTAGGTAATAATTAACCTAATTAATAAACTGAATTATAATACCTAAACTTTAAAGTCTTATAATAAAGATATTAAACTTAATATTATATTTAACTACTTTTAATAAACTATCGAATTTAATAGTATAGTAAGCCCTATAGAGTTTATCTTAAAAGACAGCCTAAACAAAAGTATACTAAGCTTATAATTGCTAAAAAAGGGTTGCTAAGAAGTCTTTAACCTCGATAGTAAGTAATAGGCCTATCTATAAAGTATTCTAAATAGTAAGAAAAAAGAAGGCTTTTAGGTTATTGTTTAGTAAATTAATAACTAACTTAGGCTTATTTATAAACTTAAAAAGGCCTAAAACCTTTATTTAAATAGTAAAAGCCTAATATTAAAAGCACTAGTTCTTAAGACTTAAAAGCTTTTATTCTTTAATAAAATAAAGGACCTATTTATTAAAATCCTTTACTAAAAGTACAGTAGTCTCTTAAGCAGTTTAATTTAAAAAAGGCATTATAGTAAGTATAACGATAGAGGCTCATAGATCTATATAAACTAAAGTAACTAAAGATAAAGGTAGTATAGGTAGGTCTATAGAAGGTTCAAAAGAAGACTTAAAAGGGCTTAAAACAGTACATTCCGGTAAAAAGTAAGTATTAAAATTATCAATATAGGTATTAACTCGGTTAATTTCAGTATTTAAAGCTTTAATTTAATTAGTAAAACCTACTATAGTAGCCTTAATCCTATTATTAAAGGTAACTATAAAGTTATTTTATAATTACTAGAAGTACTAAGTAAAGTTAAGGCCCTTAGAAAGGTTAAAAGTTAATAAAAGGCTGAAGGTCCTTAAAGCTCTAGGGCTTATAGAGAGGTTATATATATCTTTATCCTCTATAGTAAGGAAGGTTAAAGGCCTAAAAGGAAAGTAAAAGCACTGTTAAAAGTATTAGAATGTTATTTTTTAGGTCTTTAATATTTAAAAAAAAAGTAAAAGTATTGTTAAAAGTATTAGAATGCTATTTCTTAGGTCTTTAGTAGTTTAAAATAAATAGGGCTTATAGAATAGATATTATTGTAAAGGCTGTAAAATAAAGAAATTCACTTAGGCAATATAAGCCTAGGCTTATAATCTATTAAAATAAGTATCTTATAGGCCTATAGATATAAACCTATATAAAGAATAGTGTAGAATATTAAAAGTAAAGAAGGTTTTATTTATAGTATATAATAGTAGTTAAGTATTAAAGGAATGTAGATTATAGAGGCAATACCTTGCAATATATAAAAGGTAAATACTATAATATAGGCTTATAAGGTATTATAAAATATAGTAAACTAGTATATTAATTTAATTTATTAATTAAGAAAATATTATAGTAAATAGTTATAAAGGATAAGACTTATTATAAGTCTTCAGCTTTATATTGCTTTTTAAACCTTTCTTTATTTTAAAGCCTAAATACCTATTAAGTCTGCTAATTATAGGGCCTAAATACCTATTAAGTCTACTAACTATAAGGTCTAAATATTTATTAAGTCTATTAACTATAGACTTAACTGGCTAATTAAGTTTAACTATTAAATATATTAATTAAAAGCTATTTATAGAATATAAAGTACTAATGTTTTACCGTTATAGTATATTAACTGCCTGAGGTTTCGGGCTGCTTTAGGGATCTGAAGACTACCGTAATTGCTATAGTAAAGTGTTAGTAAGCACTGTAATTCTAAGCTATTAGTTATTATTAGCCCTATAGATTATAGGCTAAAATATACTGTAAAGTCTACAACTAAATGCTGTATTTTAACAACCGCTGTAGGGCGTAGGGCGCTAATGCTGTAGGGCGTAGAGTGCTAACGTTTCACTATTGCAGGGCGCTAGCGGCCTGGGATCTCGGGTAGCTTTAGGTCTTTAAGGTTAACTGCAGTTGCCGTGCTTTTAGAGTGTTAGTAAGCGCTGTGATTCCAAGCTATTAGTTGTTATAGGCGCATTTGGTCGGCCTACGAAGTTTGCTGTAAGCCCTGTAACCTACAGAGCCTAGATACACTGTAAAGTCTATAAATAAGTGCTGTATTTCAACAAGTACTAAGTATAATAAGCAGAATGCTTAATGTACTTAGGTACTAAGTAGAGTAAGTATGGTAAGAAAGATCTATATATATGGAGGAATTAGATAGTTTGTAGATAGTTCTGTAATATTGAAATACAGCATTTAGTTGTAGACTTTACAGTGTATTTTAGCCTATAACCTATAAGGCCAATAATAACTAATGGCTTAGAATTATAGTACTTATTAATACTCTACTATAGCAATCGCAGTAGTCTTCAGACCTCTAAAGCAGCCTAAAACTCTGGGCAATTAGTATACTATAACGGTAAAACATTAACGCCTTATACCCTATAAACAGCTTCTAGCTAGCATACTTAATAGTTAAACTTAGCCGGCCGGTTAAGTCTATAGTTAGTAAACTTAATAGACATTTAGGCCTTATAGTTAATAGACTTAATAAGCATTTAAGCCCTATAGTTAGCAGACTTAATAGGCATTTAGGCCTTAAAATAAAGAAAGGTTCAGAAAGTAATATAAAGCTAAAGACTTATAATAGGTCTTATCCCTTATAACTATTTACTATAATATTTTCCTAACTAATAAATTAAATTAATATATTGATTTACTATATCTTATAGTACCTTATAAGCCTATATTATATTATCTACCTTCTATATATTATAAGACATTGCCTTTATAATCTATATTCCTTTAATATCCAGTTACTATTATATACTGTAAATAAAACCCTCTTTACTTTTAATATTCTATACTATTCTCTATATAAGTTTATACCTATAGGCCTATAAAATACCTATTTTAATAGATTATAAGCCTAAGCTTATATTACTTAAGTAAATTTCTTTATTTTACAGCCTTTATAATAATACCTATCCTATAAGCCCTATTTATTTTAAGCTACTAAAGACCTAAAAAACAGCGTTTTAACACTTTTAATAGTACTTTTACTTTCCTTTTAAACACTAAAGACCTAAAAAATAGTATTTTAATACTTTTAATAATACTTTTACTTTCCTTTTAAGCCTTCGACCTTCCTTATTATAGAGGATAAAGATATATATAATCTTCCTATAAATCTTAAAGCTTTAAAGACCTTCGGCCTTTTATCGATTTCTAATCTTTTTAAAGGCCTTAACTTTACTTAATACTTTTAGCAACTATAGAATAACCTTATAGTTACTTTTAATAGTAAGATTAGAACCGCTATAGTAGGTCTTATTAATTAAATTAAAGCTTTAAATGCTAAAATTAACTAAGTTAATACCTATATTGATAATTTTAATACTTGCCTTTTATTAGAACGTACTACTTTAAGCCCCTTTAAGTCTTCTTCTAAACCTTTTATAGACCTACCTATACTATCCTTATTTTCAGTTACTTTAGCTTATATAAGTCTATTAGCCCTTATCGCTATACTTACTATAGTACCTTCTTTAAATTAAACTGCTTAAAAGACTACTATACTTTTAATAAAGGATCTTAATAAACAGGTCCTTTACCTTATTAAAGAACAAAGGCTTTTAGGTCCTAAAAACTAACGCTCTTAATATTAGGCTCTTACTATTTAAATAAAGGTTTTAAGCCTCTTTAAGTTTATAAATAAGCCTAAGTTAATTACTAATTTATTAAATAATAACTTAAAAGCCTTCCTTCTTTTTACTATTTAAAATACTCTATAGGCAAGCCTACTATTTACTATCGAAGCTGAAAACTCCTTAGCAACCCTTTTCTAACGATTACAAACCCAATATGCCCTTATTTAAACTATCCTTTAAAATAAACTCTATAAAGCTTACTATACTATTAAATTTAATGGTTTATTAAAAGTAGTTAAATACAATGCTAAGTTCAATACCTTTATTATAAGGCTTTAAAGTTTAAGTATTATAATTTAGCTTATTAACTAAGTTAATTACTATCTAAGCTTACTAAAGGACAGTTTTCTACTATAGTATAAATGCTTTAAAGCTTTAATTTACTAAAATAAATATAATTTCGGCTATTTTTACTACCCTATATTGGAATTCTTACAGGAAGAGCTTTTAGTTAAGACCTGTATTTCCAATACTACAGTTACTTAAGCCCTTTTTACACTTTATTCTTATACTACCTTTATTAAAAATTCTAAAGCCTTAAGAACTTTAAATACTTCTATAAAGAACCTTATAAAGCCTAGGCTTATTAAAAAAAAGAAAAAGAAAAAGGAGGATAAAAAGAAAGAAGATACTAAAGACTTTGGAAATTTTAAAGAAGTTTTCTTTACAGTAAGCTTCGATTTTAGTATAAGCTTTTATAGTACTAAACCTTTAAAGCTAACTATACCTTATAAATACTATGGCTTTACTAAATCTATAGCATCCCTACCTCCTAAGGTTCTGCCTTCTATGTCTATTAACCTAGTTAATTACACTAACCTAGCCTTAAAAAAAGCCTAGCTCTTTAACACTAAGTTTACAGTCTATATTTACAATAATAAAAACCTTTTTACTAACCTTATTAAAGTAAAGGTTAAGCCTTTAACTATAGAGGGTAGCCTTATAAGAATTATTATTAAACTAGGTCCCTGTAAGGCCTAAGTTTATAGTGGGTAGCTGCTATTATACTATGTGGTGGAAGCTTAAGTTGGAAAGCCTACCCGTCAGCTACCCGGCACTTACCCAGCACTTTACTTCACTGCAGGGCTATTCAAAGGCCTACATCCCGCTAACCAGTAGGCCAAACTGCCTATAATTTTATATTCAGGCTACTAAGGCCCACTACTATAGACAGTATAAGCGGCCTAACCCTAACCCTACATTAACCTACACTTTGGGTTAGAGGTGCTCGGTTTCGCAGCCTCTTTGTATAGCCGTAAGTCGATTTTTAGAGAGCTGTAAACTACGCTAACTTAGCTACCTATAAGACCTATAGCTAACCACTAGGCTGGCTAAATTAGCTAAGAATTGGTAGGCCTATAGTTAAGTAAGTATATTACTACTATACTAAATTATAGGCCTATAGGCCTTATAGATCGGAAACTACAGAGGGCTTAGCAAGTAGTTTATAGGGCTTAGCAAACCTCGAGTTTAACTAAGCTATACTCTAGCCTATCTACCTACTAGGGTATGCAAAGCACCGTACGTCAGTCAGTAAGTATATAATAGAGGTCAAGTACAAACCCTACTATAGAGATTATTACAGTAGATTTACAGAAGGCTAGCACTATAATACAATTGTTTACCTACTATATTTCTATTCTACAGCACCTACATAGTACTGTATTCTAATATCCCAGCACTAAGCTATAGGTATCATACATAAGACTTCCACTGCACTATAAGCTAATATATAAGTACTAATTACAGGGCCCTTAGGCCTATAATTGGCCATACCTATTCCAATAAGTTATAAGCCTAGAAGATACCTAACTGGATTGTAGGCTTATAAGCTTAGGCTTAGAGCTTTCTATAAATAACAGCTCAGGCCACTGTAAACTGCACTACAAGTAGGCCATAAAAATCACTGATTTTAAAGCCCACCTATCGAGGTAGGGTTACAAGGTAAATACTAAGCTTACCTTACTTTATTAGGTTTTCCAGGGGCTTATAAGGTTTAAATTTAAGCCTGCTACCAAATTTATTATACCATAAGGCACGTAAAAATTAGGCTTAACAGGGCACTAAAGGCCTATAAGCTACAAACTTACAAATGCTAAAAATAGCCTCCTACCTTAACTATAGCCAGGTAGGTAGTTCTGCAAATCCTAAAGGCAGGTAAAAAAGTAAGAAAGCAGAGCAACCTTCTTAGCCATTACTGCTACTAGTAGTTACAGTACTTTACTATATAAAATAGCCTATTCTTTAAGGCTCTTAGACACTATAGACCTAGCCCTCTTACTATATAAAGCAAACTATAGTTAAAGCCCTAGTTAAAAACGGTACTAAGCTAAAGTCTTAAAGCCCTATAGGACGCTCTAACGGCAAGCATACCAAGCTCCCTATAGATTCGAAAATGCAAAATACAGGGTCCGGGCAAGGGTCTTCCAGAGAGGAAGAATCAGTAGATTTTTACCGTATATAAGCCTTTACTATTTAACTAAAGAAGCAAAAGGCCTAGATTCAACAGTTGCAAGGTACTATAACCAAAGTAGTAGAGCAAATCAAGCTTCTGATAGCAGCTTAGAACACTCTAAATAGGCCTAAGGCTACTATAACCACTCCTCTAATAGTAACTAAAGCCACATACCAAAAGGCCACAGCGGCCTACTAGCTAAGGCTTAAGGCTAATAGTAGTTCCGCTAAGGTCCTTTATACTACTATTACCACTAAAATAACCAAAAAGGTCTACAAATTTCCCGCTAACCAAAGGCTTATAGGCCCTGAGAATTTCAATCTATAGAAACAGGGCCTAAATATCATACTACATACTATCGATATAGCTACTTTTACAGAAGACCCTACTATAGTAGCCTACTAAAGTAATACTGAACAGGCCCTATTGTAATATTATTTCAAAACAGTATAGCTTCAGGCCCCCAGGCTTCTATTTCATAGCAAACAAGCCCCATTAAAACCTATAAACTACTTATACAGAAGTATTCCTATAGTACTAAATTACAGTAAAGGAACCTCTATAAGGAATACTACTCCTTAAAACTTCCACCAATTCATAGGCTCTTTAACAGACTTCAACGCTAAGTTCTTTAACGCAGTTAGCCAGCTTATACTAACCGGTATCGATCTCTAGACTATAGATTAAGTAAATCAATACCTATAGGCTATAGAAAAGAGCTTTCTACAGTAGGCTAAAAGATAATAGAGCGCTATATAGACCGCCAAAGCGCTAGGCCAAAATATAAACGCTATTGACCTAAACTTCCTAATAGCAGACCTACTAAAAGAACAGCATATTCCAGCCTCTACTGCTGTTAAAGGCATAACCTACAGAAGTAGAGATAGCCTTTATAAAGGTACTAAAAAGAAGGTTTTCTTAAATAAAAAGCCTAAAAGTAATGGTAATAGTAGCCTTAATAGCCTAAGTAGCTCTCCTTAAAAGAAAAAGAAGAAAGGCTTTAAAAAGCCTAAAGGCCTTAAAAAAAGACCTAAGGCTAAAGATTTATTCGCCTATATAGCAAGCTCCTATAACCTAGCTTTAAAGGTCTTTAAAGACTCTAATAGTAACGATAGTAACGAAGGCACCTACGTAGTACCTATAGGGCCCACTAAAGGCACTAAAAGCACTAAAGACAAGGCCCTAGCAGCACTCTCTTTAAAGGATACCCTTTTATACAATACTAGGTCTACTAACCATATTATCAACAATCGAAAGTAATTTACTAACTACAAGCTTAATAATAGCTCACTAAGGACAATTTACACAGGAGGGGGTCCCCTAACGCCTAAGGGCTCTAAAACCGCTGTATTTACAGTACTCTTATAAAAAGAACCCCCTAAATATACTAAGCTTAAGCTTAAAAATACTCTATATATTCCTTAGTTTAACATTAACCTTTTTAATGGTATACTATACTATAAGGTTAGCAGTTAGGTTAAAAAGGAAGTACTACATAAGCCAAATAAGGCCCCAATAGCGGTATTTAATTTCAAAGCTTCAGGCTTCTTCTTAAAATTACAAAGGGTAAAGAAGCCTATCATTCACTATAACGTAAGTTTCAACGTTACTAGTCGGAAGCGAAAATTAATAGTAAAGCTCCCTAACAGGCCCTCATCCTAAAAGGATAGCTATTTAAAGGTCGATTTAGACCTTCAAAGACCTAGCAATAGGCCTGTAGAGCCAAATAGCGATAATACTATTAGCTCTAATTCAGACGCCCGAAAGGTAAAGCCCCGTAAGCTTAGGAGGTCCGAATCTGGCCATAAGGAAGGCCGTAGCCAGGGCAGACCTAAAGGAATAGAGCTCCGTTAGCCTACAGAAGGCCCTAATAACTCAGGTAACCCCGGCTCCGGAGGATCTGGTCAGGGCAGACCTACTAAAAAGCTCCGTTAGCCTACAGAAGGCCCTAATAGCTTAAGTAACTCCGGCCTACTTAGTTAAGAAGAGGCTTAAGGAGGCTATATACCTAAGGAGGCTATTAAAAATATCTCCAATACCATTATAGACTACTATAGCAAATTGCTCCAGGTAGCACTAAAATAGCACGTTAGGCTAGGTTATATAGGCCTAACACTGCTAAAAAAGACCAGTAAAATTACTACTAGGCTTCTAAACCTAGATTAAATTAAAGAAGTAGATTTTCAATGCTTGGCCTATAATAAAGCTAAGGTAATAAAAAGGCTTCAATTTTCTACTATTCCAGACCCTCCTAAGGTCTTAGGTTCTATTAAAGGCAACACTTTCAAAATCAAGCCTATACCCTATAACAGGCTCCCTATAGTATTGATTTTAGTAGACCGAAAATCCCAGTTTAAGTAGGCCTTCTACTTGCCAAACGCTAAGGGACTAACCGTACTAAGCGCTATTAAAGGCTTTTTTAAAAGCCTAAAGAATCGCTACGATAGGTACCCTATTTATTTCTACTACAACGGTAGGAAAGAAATCAACTACAAATTATAAGCCTGGTTTTCCACTAAAGGCATTGAATTTTCTACTTTTAAGCCCTATATCTACAAGTAAAATGGCCTAATTAAACGCTCTATTAAAGTATTTTTAGACTAGTTACAGGCCACAATGGTGTTATTATAGCTTCCCTAGTACTTATAGTACTATATAGTACCTATAGTACTTAAATTAGTTAACTGTACTACAGTTAGTAATAAAGACCTAACTCCCTACTAAACGTTCTATAATAAATTAAAGCCTTCCCTTTCTCACAAGCCAGACTTAAGCTAGTTTAAGGCTATAGGCTTTTCTATAGAGCTCCTTATTTCCGCTAAAAAAAGGTCCAAAGCTCTAAAGCTATAGGCCTATATAGAGCCTAATAAGCTATTGGCCGTCTTTAGAAGTAAGACCTACTAAGTATAGATACCGGCTAAAAGGGCAATAGTAAAATCTTCCTTTATAAATATAGTAGATAAACCTACTGTAATTTAAAGTATTACTACTATTTTAGAAGAGGATTTAGGCTAAGGGAAGGTAAAGCTACCACAATTAGTAGATAAAGATAGCGACCTACGCTCTAAATACAACTTGGTCGGCCGACCAAGTTTGCAAATTGGCCAATAGGCTAATACTAAACAATTCTCTAGTAGTAAGCCAATTAGTAGGCCTATTACAATTCAAAAAGCTGTAATCGATAGCAGCTTAAAGCCTCCTAATAGGCCTATTATAGGCCTTAAAGCTGGCCTAAAACCCCCTACTAAAGACTACTTACTAATAGAAGTAAAAGAACTACATTTAAGTATAAGTAAAGATATTAAAATAGGCACTAGCCAATTCGTTAAATCAATACTAGCCAGGGCTAAGGCCTATTGCTATAGGGTCTCTAGGGGTCCTTCTAGCACTAGTTCATTACCTTAAATACTAAAACAAGTGCTAAAGAACCCTGAAAAATCCTACTGGCTAGAGGCTATATATAGCAAATTTAAGCAAATAGTTAACTAAAGAACCTTTAAGTTCCTTCCCTAAGGCGCTTTTCCTAAGGACCGTACGCTACTGACCAGTAGGTTAGTATTATATAAGAAGACCGATGAAGAAAATAGGCTTCTAAAGTTCAAGGCTAGGCTAGTTATTAAAGGATTCTTATAGAAGGAAGGCCTGGATTTTACAGAGACCTTCGCCTTTACTACTGTACTATCTACTTAGCATATACTGCTAGCTATAGCAGCTTTACTAGACTAGGAAATAGAGTAGATTGATTTTATAGAGGCATTTCTTAATAGCTATTTAAAAGAGGAGAATTATATGGCAATACCTGAAGGCTTCTATAAGTTCTACTAATTAGCAGACTTAGCCATTAAAGCTAAGCTACGTAGGTAAGGCTTTAGGCTTAAAACCAGCTAAATAATTTGCCTTTTTAAGGCCTTATATAGCTTAAAGTAAAGCCTTAGACTTTAATAAGCTAAACTTACTAAGCTATTAAAAGAAAAGCGTTTTATAGCGCTAATTTCTGACTCTACTATCTTCTATAATCCTAAGGCCAGGATTTTTATAGTAACCTATATTAATAATTGTTTAATTATAGGCTTTAATAAGGCCTATATTCAACGGCTTAAGAAGAGCTTAAATAAGGTCTATCCGATAGAAGATAGAAGGCCGGCTTCTTTCTTTTTAAAGGTCTAAATAATAAAGGATAAACGTCGCTTCCTTCTATAGCTTAGCCAAGCCTAGTATATACAGGAAGCAATTAAGACCTTTAGCTTTAAAAATAGCCGTAAAATACTAGTTCCTTTATAGCTTAGAATAGTAGCCCAATATAAGGACCCTGAATTAAAAGGAAGCCCTGTAAGTAAGTCAGATCATACGCTATTCCAGTATATAGTAAGCACTGTAATGTATTTAATAACCTAAATAAGGCCTAATATTGCTTTTACAGTATAATGGCTTTTAAGGAGCATACAGTAGCCTACTATAGTAAGCCTAAATGCCGTTAAAAACCTTCTAAAGTATCTAAATGGTACAGAGAATTTAGTAATTGCCTATAGCTATACTACTAGACCTACTGAAAAAGAGGGCACTATGGTACCTATAGGCTTTGTAGATTTAGACTTTGCAAGGGACCTAAAGGACTTAAAATCCACCTACGGCTTTGTATTCAAAGTGGCCAGAGGCCTTATAAGCTGGAAATCAAAGAAGGCTAGTACTATAAGCCTCTTTACTTTAGAGGCTGAAACCGACGCGCTTACTAAGGCTATTTATAAGGCTCTATGGATTAGGGGGGTTTATAAGGAGCTAAGGTATACTTTAGTAGGCTCTACCCCTCGATATAGTGACAATACTGGCTTTATAACTACTGCCTATAACCCAGCCTTTACAATCGTACTAAGTATATATTGCTAAAATACTACTGGGTTAGGGAGTAAGTTAGGGCACTATAGGTCACTATTAATTACCTAAATACTAAACAAATGTCGGCTGATAGGCTGACCAAACCTCTAGCCAGTTAAAAATTTAAGACCTTTATAGGTCTTTTAGGCTTAAGGAATAGGCCTATAGAGGAAAGGTTAATGGAGGAATAGATTGAAAAACTACCCTCTCTATATTTAATTTTCCTTTATAATTTAGCTTATAAAAGTAGTTACTTAACGATTAAATATATAGGCCTTAACGCCTTATATACCTTGTATTTTAGTTTTTTAATTAGTTAGTTAGTTCATTAGTTTTAGCTTACTACGGTAGGCTTCAGATTTAAATCTGGGCCTACCACTTACTATAAGTAGAAGAGGGGTGTTAAACTAGGTCCCTATAAGGCCTAAGTTTATAGTAGATGGCTGTTATTATACTACATAGTAGAAGCTTAAGTTAGAAAGCCTACCCGTCAGCTACCCGGCACTTACCTGGCACCTTACTTCACTGCAGGGCTATTTAAAAGCCTGCATCCCGCTAACTAGTAGGCTAAACTGCCTATAATTTTATATTTAAGCTACTAAGGCCTACTATTGTAAACAGTATAAGCGGCCTAACCCTAACCCTACGTTAACTTGCACTTTGGGTTGGGGGTGCTCGGTTTTGCGGCCCCTTTATATAGCCGTAAGTCGATTTTTAAAGAGCTGTAAACCACGCTAACTTAGCTGCCTATAAGACCTGTAGCTAACTACTAGGCTGGCCAAATTGGCCAAGAATTGGTAGGCCTATAGTTAAGTAGGTATATTACTACTATACTAAATTATAGGCCTGTAGGCCCTATAGGTCGGAAGCTATAGAGGGCTTAGCAAGTGGTTTATAGGGCTTAGCAAACCTTGAGTTCAACCAAGCCGTACTCTAGCCCATCTGCCCGCTAGGGTATACAAGGCACCGCACGTCAGTCGGTAGGTATATGGTAGAGGTTGAGTACAAACCCTACTATAGAGATTATTACAGTGGATTTACAAAAGGCTAGCACTACAATACAATTATTTACCTACTATATTTCTATTCTACAGCACCTGCGTAGTGCTGTATTCTAGTACCCCAGCACTAAGCTATAGGTATCACGCGTAAGACTTCCGCTGCACTATGAGCTAGTATGTAAGCACTAATTACAGGGCCCTTAGGCCTATAATTGGCCATACCTATTCTAATAATTATTAATAAAGGTACTATAAAAGTCCAATTCTTTACTAGAACCTACAATAATAGGGCCTATTTTTCAACTATCAGCCTTACCAAAACCTTCTTTATTCCTACTTTTCCACTAAATATTGTTAGTAAAGACTGCTTATACAATATTAAAGGAGCCCTATATAGCTAAAAGCTTACCGATAGTAACTATAATCTCATTACTGTCCTAAATTTTAAAAGATTAGGGTTCTACCTTAGCCTTAAAGGCCAACTTCGGCTAAAAGTATCTTACTAATAATACTTTAGCAATTATCCTACTTTCCCTAAAGCCTCTAAAGCTTCTGAAATTTCAAAGAGGGTCTCTCCTAAAGCTCCTAACTTTTTAAAAAAGGATAGGACTTTTAAAGATCTTAATAAGCCTTTACTAACCTCAATTCGATTAACTATCCTTTAATATATACAGCTTAAACATATAGGTCTTAACCTTTTAAAAAAGACCTTTCTTATTATTAAGGATATACCTAACTTATAGAAGGTTAGACCTAAAGATTTAGTTTACAAAAGCTATAATATTATAAAAATCCTTTAAAAGCTTTCTAAAAATCCTATTTAAAACCCTCCTTTTACCTTAAACTATTTAAAGAAGGACATTGTTACTATTAAGCCTATTCTACTATTAAAGAAGCCTTACAGCTTAATTATAGTAGATCGAAAGACCTGTTTCCAATTTCTTAAGTTATTAACTACTAAAGATAATACCATTACAATACTTTATTTACTATTTAAAGGCTTAAACAATACCTTCCGGCAATACCCTACTTACTTTTACTACAATAAAGGAAAAGAAGTCCTTCCCTTAAATACCTATCTTATAAAAAAGGGTATCGGCTTTAGTATATCAAGCTTTAAAACTTTTAATTAAAATAGCTTAACTAAGCACTCTATTTAGATTATTTTAAACTATCTTAAGGCTACTATTCTAACTTTAAGCCTCTCTATCATTTTCTAAGGATATATAGCTATTCCTATAATAGAAATCATTAACTATATAGCCTAAAGCTTTAAGGATCTTACACTTTACCAAACCTTCTATAATAAACTATTACCTTCTTAAGCGCTATATTAGCCAAACCTTTTAAACTATAGAGCTATAAGTACTAAAGTTACAGTATATATTCCTATTAAGGATCAAACTATAGGTTTTAAACTTACCCTTTAAGGAATTAAAAGAAGACTTGTAGCTATTTTAGGTCATTAAACCTACTTAATCTACTTAAGCTTAAACAAAGTTATTAAAACTAACTTTATTAAGTTCTATAAAGACCTATTAGCCTAGATTATAGGTCCTTTAAGCCCTATAGGTCCCTTAAAGGTCTTTAACTGCTTTAATAAATTAAAGGAGGATACTACTATTTAAGTTTCTAAGCCTCCTATTTATAGTCCTTCTATTCTATTAATTCCCAATTCCCTAGTACTTAAATTATCCCCTATACCATCTACTTAGCCACTACTTAAGCCTGCAATTCCAGTACCTACAGTACTTTTTACTACCATTAAGATCCTTCTATCCTAAGCTTTATAGAAGCAATGTAAGGAATTTATACTTATAAATAATATAGATTATAGTAAGCTTATTTCTTACTTGGTTTTCTATTGTAAAAAGTGCTATTTTATAAAAGCCTTAAAGCCCAATACCTTTAAATAAGCCTTAAAATATCTTAAAAAGGAGCAATAGTTATAGGCTATCTTTACTAAATTATACTAACTTCTTACTATTAAGACCTTTTATTTTATCCGCTGATTTTAAATTAAGAAAAAGCCTATTATAAGTTACTAGGTCTTTAAAGATAAAAAGAATTTATAGGGTATTATAATAAAGTTTAAGGCCTAATTGGTTGTCCGGGGTTTCCAATAGACCTTTAAAATCGATTTTAAACAGACCTATGCTTTTACTATAGGGCCTTCGATTTAGAGAATTATACTGGCCTTTATAGTTATATTTAACAAGGATTTAGAGTAAGTAGACTTTATAGGAGCCTTTTTAAACTTAAAGACCGATTTTAATATCTATATTAAAATTCTATAAGGACTATTTAAGTTTATTTATAGCAATGCTAGTACTATAATATTATTAAAGATAGTTAAATAAGACTTTACTAAAAACTAAGTTATCCTATTAAAGAAATCCTTATATAGCCTAAAGTAAGCTTTTTACTTCTAATAATAGAAGGTCCTTATAATAACCTAAACTTTAAATTTCAAGCCCCTTATCTTTAATATAGTTACCTATTTTCACCTAAACTATAAAATCTTTATTATTAACTACATTAATAACTACTTAATTATAGGCCCTAAGCCTTTATAGCTTTAAGCCTTAAAGAATATTATAGGAAAGTACTATAATATCGAAGATTTAAGTCCTGTTTGCTACTTCCTTAGTATTTAAATTAAATGCAATAGGCCTTAATAGCGCCTTTAAATCTACTAAAAGGCCTATATTATAAAAGCAGTCAAGCACTTTAGAATCAGCATTAAGTTAACTCCCCTTCTATTAAGCCTTAAAATTATAAGTAAAGGTAATAGGCTTAAAAACCCTGTAAGCCCCTTTAATCAGTACCTATATTAATAACTAATTAGTACTTTAATATATACTATAGTTTAAATTAAGTCTAACATAGCCTTTAACGTTCAATAGCTTTTACAATACTTAATATAGCCTATTAATACTTATTTAAAAACTGCAAAATCACTACTTTCCTATTTCTATTCCAGTATTTATAATACTATTGGTTACAGTTCTAATAATAACTTAAAGCCTATCGGCTTTATTAATAGTAACTAAGCTAAATATAAAGAAAGCGCTAAATCTACTTATAGTTAACTATTTACCTTAATTAAAGGACCTATTGACTGGAAATCTAAAAAAGCGTTTACTATATCCTTCAGTACTTTAAAGGCTAAATATATTAAGCTTATCGAAAGCCTTAAGAAAGCTATATAGCTTAAAGGTCTTTTTTAAGAAATTTCCAGGCCTATTATAGGCCCTACCTCCTTATTATATAATAATAAAGGCTCTATTACCATTACTTATAGTAATAAGCATAATTGCTAAACCAAATATACTTTAATTTGATTTTAAAAAGTTAAAGAAGCTATATTTACTAAAGTCATTACTATAACCTACCTTCCTATAAAGGAAATGCCTACTAACGGCCTTATCAAAGCCTTACTTACAATACTATTCAATACCTTCGTCTTACTATTAAACCTTTCTAAGCCCTTTTAATCAATGCTATACATTACAGCTATAAAAGGGGTATTAAAATACAGTACTTAGTTATAAACTTTATAGTATATTTTAACCTATAACTTATAAAGCTAACAATAACCAATAGCTTAGAATTCTAGCGCTTACTAACACTTTACTATAGCAATCGCAATAGTCTTTAGACCTCTAAAGTAGCCCGAAACCCTAAACAGTTAGCGTACTATAATAGTAAAACGTTAATACCCTATACCCTATAAATAGCTTCTAGCTAATATACTTAATAGTTAGACTTAATCGGCCAGTTAAATCTATAGTTAGCAGACTTAATAGGCATTTAAGTTTTACAACTAGCAGGCTTAATAGATATTCAGGCTTTATAGTTAGCGGACTTAATAGGCATTCGGGCCTTAAAATAAAGAAAGGTTTGGAAAGCGATATAGGGCCGAAGACTTATAATAGGTCTTATCCTTTATAACTGTTTACTGTAATATTTTCTTAGCTAATAAGTTAAATCAATATACTGGTTTACTATATTTTATAGTGCCTTACAAGCCTATATTACAGTGTCTACCTTCTATATATTGCAGGGCATCGCCCCTATAATCCACATTCCTTTAGTACCCAGCTACTGTCGTATACTGCAAACAAAACCCTCTTCGCTCTCAATATTCTGCGCCGTTCCCTACACAGGTCTATACCTATAGGCCTGTAAGACACCTATCTTAATATGTAGTATACAATATAAGTTATCCTGTCCGGAGGACAATATTCCTGCCAAACTTCCAAAAAATCGCATACAAAATTGATAAGAGTCTTATCGCTCAAGAGAGATTGGTCGGGGGCTACCGGAGAGTGGGTCCAATTCGGCACCACCTCCAAAACTTATGCAACCGGTACCATTCTGTGCGTAACTGTATGGCAAATCTAGATCTGAAATCCGATTTCTGAAGGTCCACGAAATGGCTGACATGCAGGCGTTTGAATACGGTTTGAGATCGTGTTTGGGTGCGCCCGGGCGATTGCGCGCATTGCACGTGATTACGCGCCTTGCCCCACACTGCCTTCCACAAGAATGCCCCACTTTGCCTTTGACCCCCCGCGTCAAATTTAATTCCTCCCACTTCAAATTTCTCCTACCGCGAATTTCCATTTCCTCCATTCTTCATCCAACAATCGATCGCACCGCAGACCTCAATCGCACCCCAACGCCTTCATTCACTATCCGTCATTTCTAACCGACGCTCCTTTCCTCTGTGGTATTGTTTGCCCGTTATGGCCGGCCTATTCAGTATCCATGGCGGACGAGGCGGGTGCGGCGGAGGTGGTTTCTTCCAAAGTTTGCTATCTTTGCCGCGTAGAGAAGCCCAGCGACCAATTCTGGTCGGTACGAGGCCCTCGAAGGATCGTCGTCAATTGCTCGGATTGCCGTAATCGCACGAGGCAACAGGCGAGTCTATCAGTTCTATCTTCCTCCGTTGCTTTACTAACCTTATTCCTAGGTAACCGCGTCGGCTGCACGCATTTCCAGAGCAGCTGCGATAGCCGGCGGACAAGATCCAGCGGTTGCGCCTCGCCAGAATCTCACCCATACGGTCCTTGCCCAGCGATACCGCGAAGGCGGCCGTGTCAGTACGGATACTCCCGAAATGGCTGCTGCTCGCAGCGAGATCTCGTACATCCAGCGACGGCATCGCCTCGAGCGTCGCCATGGTGAAGAACCTTCCCAGACCCCGACGATGAGTGGCTTGCTTCGCCAGCAACAAGAGATCCAGGACCCCGCCACCGACCTCCCACCCTCTGCTCAGCCGAGAGAGCCTGAGGAAGAGATGGAAGCTGACGATGAAGTGCCTCGCGTGGGATCTCTAGTTCCACAGCGACGGCCACCACCCTCACCGTCCACACCTGCTCGTGGCCGTCGCCGAGGACGACCGCGCCTTGACCGAATTCCTCGCGGCCGACCACGCAGACGCTCCTCCCCCCAACCAGCTCCCCGCGAATTCGACGAGCCTCCCCCTCAGTTTACAGGGGCCGATTAGGAGTCGCCTCTAACCGCGGAAGACCTCGCCATCAAGGCAGAATTCGACAGGGCACTTGCTGCCGAGCAGATGCAATACTGCCCACGGTGCAAAGAGCGGTGGTTCGACATGGAGCTCAAAGGGGATAGGATCTGCAAGCGTTGCCACGATAAGGATGATAAGAAGCGTCAGGACGAGCCTTTTTTCTTTTCGGCTGCGAACAAGCTGGATTTTGGCCCTGTACCTAATGATCTGCCCAGGCTTGAGCCGTTGGAGGAGATGTTTATTGCGCGGGTGCACGTCAGCGTCAATGTATTTACAGTACGTAACGAGGATGGAAGCAAAGGGTTTGGTAACTGACAAAACATAGGTTCGTGGGCAGCAGTATAAGTATCGTGGGCATGTTGTACACTTCTTGCGTGACGTTGGCAAGGTATATAGTGAGCTCCCTTTGCTACCCAAAGACCTCGATGTCGTTATCCTTCGGCCTCGTGGTTCCGAGAACGTGGCCCGGATGGATCGGCAGTTCCGCCGACGATTCCGCGTCCGCCGCGCCGCAGTAGAGGCCTGGCTTAAGTTTCTTTCCCTCAACCACCCAGGCTACCGAGACTTTACTTTGAATCACGACAATCTTTCCCAGCTCCCCGAAGATGGCAACGTCTTCGACCAGCTAAGCATCCATGAAGTTGACGAGACCTCGGGTTTGCCTGCCGATTTTGGCCCTGATGTTGACCCGGTCGAGGAGCCAGAGCTGGAAGATTCTGAGGTTATCGACGAAGCCGCAGTGCCCAACCTGCTCATCCAGGAGACTGAGCTTAATCAACTCCAGGGCCGTGTCGACAACACCGTCGCTGAGGATACCGAACGGGTCCCCCTACGACACGCCGACCCGCACTCGGCACACCAGCTACCCATGCCATCTATCCGTCGTACGCCTTTGGATGAATTTAACCAGAAGTACGCACTGCTTTCTTTGGCCTGCCCCACCTTATTTCCCCAGGGCGTTGCGGATTTTGTTGAGCCCAGGCAACGCAATATATCCTACCAGGATTATATTGAGCATGCCATAAAGTGGGAGGATGGCCGGTTCGCTAGGCACCACAGCTTTCGCTTTATTGCCTTGAACACGCTAATGCGTCAGCAAGCACGCAGCAACAGCAAGTTCTATGTCAGTAAGCACCATCGCACGCCGCTTACCAAGGAGGACCTCCAGCGAGCTCTGGCCGACCCCGAACAGCCAGAAGCTCAAGCGATCTTAAATCGTATCTCGCGTTTTGCGGGTGTGATTAAGGGCACCCGTCCTTTTTGGTATCGCCGGCGGCGTGAGTGTGAGGCGTTTGCCCACTGCCTTGGCGTCCCAGCTGCCTTCATCACCCAGAGCCCAGCCGACCTTCATTGGCAGAGCCTATACCGGCACATGCCCGAGTACGAAGAATGGAAGGTTCTGGACGAGCGTGCGCGTATGGCTAAGTCACGTCAGTTGCTGCGTGAGAACCCGCATATCGCAGCCTGGCACTTCCACTCTCGCAACAAGCTGTTCCGGAAGATTGTGCTCGAGAAGAAGTTCAACCTGGAAGATTATTGGTACCGTTACGAGTGGCAAGGCCGCGGCAGCAGCCACGCCCATGGGCTGTATTGGTTCAATGGGAGCCCGGATCCCGACATGTCGACGAAAGATACACGAGACAACTTTGCGACGGTCTGGGGTTACCATATCACAGCCCTGAACCCACAGCGGGACCAGGGCGCGGACGAGGGCAATCCCCTGTCCGTAGACCCTCTCGAGACCGAGATTACCTGGGAGTGGCTCAACCGTATTGTAAACCGATGCCAGCGGCACCATTGTTCCACTACATACTGCCTCCGCCTAACCAAGAGAGATGCGGAGCGGGCCAGACAGTCGGCAGCCCGAGCAGAAGCCGGTGAGGCCGGTGAGCCAGAGCAACCCCCGCCGCAGCCAACATGCCGGTTCCTCTTTCCCCGCCCCGAGCGGCCAGCTGCGGGTGTTGTTAGGAGAGCAGGTACGAAATGGTGGCATTTCGAGGCCGAGAGAAACGACACCCACATGAACCAGTACAACCCGATGATCTCGCTCTGCTGGCTCGCCAACACTGACTGCTCGCCCTGCACCGGCGTACAGGCTGTGATCAACTACGCTGCAAAGTACTGCAGCAAGTCGGAGGCCCAGACCAACACGTACGCGCAGATCGCCCGCGGCATAATGCCTTACGTTTCCGACCGCAACCCCATGCTTTCGTTCGTATCCAAGCTGATGAACAAGCTGGTGGGTGAGAGGGACTACTCCGCGCAGGAGATCTGCCACATCCTGCTGGGCCTTCCTCTCCAGGACGACAGCCGGGTGGTGCAGAGCGTGGACTGCCGGCCCCGCGAGCGACACGCCCGGCCCATCGACATCACTGCTGACGGCGAAGTCGAGGAATCCTCGAATGTCTACGACAAATACCTCAACCGGCCGGCACACATGGAGGAGGTGACGTACTTTGACTTCCTTGAGAACTGGAACTTCAAGGCCCGCGATCCTTCGAGATGGGCTGTGTGGCAACCTCCTGCGCGGCCCAGGGTTTTGTACTACTACCCCAGATACAAGCCTGTTCGCTCGCACCAGCAGTGGCCTAATTTCTGCCGTATTAAGCTCCTGCTTAACCATCCTCACCGCCAAGCCACGGATCTTTTACGAGCCGACAACCTGCTGTTTGAAACCTACGAGGTCGCCTACAGGCACTGCGCCATTCATCACGACCACCCCGACGACCATTATGGCGTCGAGGACGAGGAGGAACCCGAGCCTGACGAGGAGCTGTTTGAGCCTGGCGGTGATGTGGTTGATATCACCCTTGAGGATTGGCACGAGATGGCACGTATGGTACCTGACCTCGAGCTTCCCCAGGAGGAGGCAGATTTACTCGGCCGCCGCGACATCGACGTAAACTACGACTGGACCCGCCACATCGGCCTTTATTCCCACGAGCTGTTTAACGACGGAACCTATTGGACCGAGCTCCGGGGGGATTCTCCCGGCAATTACAACGTCGAGCAGCTCCCGCGCGAGGCCTGTGACACTCTTAACACCGAGCAGCGGCTGGTGTACGACGCCATTCTAGGACACTACAGGGCAACCAACCGAGGTCAGAACCCAGCCCCGCTCCGGATCCAGGTGGACGGGGGCGGAGGGACCGGCAAGTCGTACATGGTGAAGGTGATCTCCTCTCGCCTGCAAGCCAAAGCAGCCAGGCGCGGCCAGCCCTCGCCAATCATCCGGGCGGCGCCTACCGGTGTAGCCAGCAACCAGATCACGGGCCAGACCCTCCATTCCCTCTTCCGGCTCCCGGTGGACGGCAACTACCGCCCGCTCTCGGAAACCCCAACGGTCCTCAGCTCCCTGCAGCGACAGTTTAGGCCGATCCACTACCTCATCATCGACGAGAAGAGCATGCTGGGGCGGAAAAATCTGGCCTGGATCGATCGGCGGCTCCGTGAGATCTTCCCCGAGCGCCGCGAGCAGTATCTCGGTGGGCTCAGCGTCATCCTCATAGGCGATTTCTTCCAGCTCCCCCCTGTCATGAGCAAGCCGCTATACTCTGCGGCGGGTGACTTGCGGGATATGGAGATTGTCGGCCGTAACGTATACCTTTCGTTCGACAAGTCGGTGTTCTTATCCACGGTCCAGCGCCAGCAGGGTGAGGACCAGGCTCTGTTCCGGCAGGCCCTGCAGGAACTGAGGCAGGCGAAGGTGTCCATTCCGTCGTGGGAGCTTCTCACCTCGAGATGTGCGATCAAGCTACCCCCGGCCGAGGTGGAGGCTTTTGATAACGCCCTCCGCATCTTTCCCGTCAAGGCGCAGGTTGAAGAGTATAACCATCGGCACCTTCTGGGCCTGCGAAGGGCGGTTGTCCAGGTGAACGCGACGCACGAGGGCGCCGGCGCAGACAGGGTCAAGTCCTCCGACGCCGGCAACCTGGTCAAACGATTGCCTCTTTGTATTGGTTGCCGGGTTATGCTGACGAGGAATCTCTGGGCCAACGTTGGCCTCGTGAACGGTGCGCAGGGCACCGTATACGACATCTCGTGGGCGGAGGGAGCCAACGTAGAAAACGACCCACCGCAGGTTATCATGGTAGCGTTTGACAACTACACCGGGCCGCCGTTCCTGTTGCCTAGCGGGGAAGAGCTTCGTGATGGGGCTAGGCCGGTGGTTCCAATCCTCAGGGTCCAACACGTGTTTGTTCTTGGGGCTGGCACCGGCCTCCGCAAGCAGTTCCCACTGCTTGTGTGCTACGCCATCACGGTGCACAAGTCACAGGGCATCACTCTCGACAAGGTGGTTTGTGACATCTCCGAGCCAGAGTTCGCGTCCGGCCTGTCCTACGTAGCTGTTTCCAGGGTCAAAACACTGGATGGCCTGATGTTTGAGTCGCCGTTTGATCGGAGTAGGATATATTGCGAAGATCCGATACGGAGCATGCAACTGAAGATAGCTGATTACGAGACAAGGAGGCTGCAGCGGTTGGGTCCACAGGAAGAGGAGGTTGGGTCGAGTAACATAGGCGGGTATATGAGCTCCGATAGCTCTGACATGGAAGAGGAGGATGACTCGAGCGATACAAGCGATGGCTTTACTGTGTAGAGAGAAGATTTAGTTGTGTAGGTTTAGCTGTAGTTGTAATAAACAGTCTTCAGCAGAACACGGGATTGTTGGCCTCCGGACAGGTTATTGTCGCTTCGTTTACTCCCCACTTGACCCCAATTGAGTTTGCTCTCCACATACGCACATGAAATTCGTGCCCGTGTCAAAATTGCCAGGAGCGAGAGTGAGGAAGGAAGCGTCCCGTAGCGCAGCGAAGGGCCACGCGACTGACGAACGAAGCGACGCTAGCAATTTTATTTGTTAATATTAGACTATTGTAATTAAAATAAGCTATTATTATGTACTGTTTAGCTGCACTAAACTAATTATTTAGAAGCACCTTTAATTAAGTATCTTTTTTATAGGTTCTAGATCGGGGTTCGTTATAAATTAGCACTTCGGCCTTGCTTAGAAGACTGAGAATACATAGCCTTTAGTGACAAGACTTAAGCTATTAATAACCTAATATAGAAAAGGTAGCTTACCTTATACGAATTTAAAAATATTGAGGCCTAGGTTACTATATAGTAAAAGCCTTATAGTTAGATGTTTTAGAGTATAATTATTGAAAATAAGATATAAGGTTTATAAGCTTAAGGGCTCTGTAAATAGTTCCCTATAGGGGTTATATAGTGCTGTGGAATAGTTACGTACGATATCTAAAGCTTATTACTAAGGTACTAGGCTTTAGTACTGTTGGTGCTATAGAATAGAGAGTATAGATAGTAACCTTTTATATTTATCGTGCGCGCTTTTAGTAATCTACTATAATATTCTCTATAGTAAAGTTTATACTCGACCTCTATTATATACCCTCCGAGGGACCTCTAAAGCCTTACATACTAGGGCAGGTAAATGGACTAAAGTACAACTTATAGGACCTCGATTTTATATAAGAGTTGTTAAAAAGCAACTCGTGCTTATATAAATCTTTACTTAAAACTGCCTTTCTTTTAACTAAAGTATAGGTTATTGTAAGCCTAAAGTTTAGCTCTTTTAACTAGTAATATATATAGGCTTTATAAGCTTAATTATAAAATTATAGTTATTTTAGCCTATTAGTTGGCCTGATGTAAGCCTTTAAAGTGGCCTATAGTACTGAGTAGGGCCTGTATATAGGTGCTGGGTAAATGCTTGGTAATAGGTAAGCTCTTTAGGTAATGACTTAACCGAATCTTCCATTCCTTTATACTTATTTCCACGTAGTATTACAGCTGCCAGTCCACTGTAAACTAGGCCTTATAGGGGCCTAGTTTAACAATAATATATAGGTAGAAAAAGGCTGGCTCTTTTATGTAGGAAAAGGAATATAGTAGGATCAATAGCGAGAAGTATCAGAGGTATATTGTCCCTATTATTTATAGTTTTATTATAAGGAAAAGGGCATAGGGTACTTCTGTAGTTTTCTAACAGGATAATGCCTCTCCTTACTTTTCTAAGTTAACTAGGGCTTATATTAGAAGGCTAGGTATTAAATAGTTAACCTAGCCAGCAAAGAGCCCTGATTTAAACCCTTGTTAGTGCAACTATTTCTACGTATTATATATTAGTATATATATATAATACTACTGCTTATATAATATTTGTCTTTGACAAATATAGTTTTATTTTAATAATAAAACTTCAAAGTTAAATATTTACTTACTGGTTTAGGCTAGTAAGTTAATATTTTAATATACAATAGTATATTATATAAGCAATAGTAATTTTCAACTTAAACTAAAATACGTTGAAAATTGAAGGATTTTCCTTTATTATATATATAAGTGGAGAAAAGCGGGATCGAAAAGACGAGACGGCTCGGCAAGCTCTTTGAAGCTCACCTTTGGTATTGTAAGGCCTTTGAGGCCTATTCAACTACCAAAAGGCCCACTGGAAGAAAGAAATTGCAGTGGATCAAAGGACCGTTCAGTGGAAGGATCCAAGTATATATAGAGGTCCTCGCTCCCTCTCAGAGGCAGTTCAATTCCTTCACTATATACAACTTACCTTACAACCGAACAACCCACTTCAATATATTATATATACTACGAGCTCCACTTCTTCAATACTTTATATATTTCAATGCCTCTTTGCAACGTTTGTTTACTATATAAAACTGAAAATCCCTACGAATTCGTTGAAAAAAGAGCACTTATTACGGTAATTCCGTACGATATTACGATATTTAAGAATTCCAACAATATCGAATTTTACCTACTTATTACACCTACGCTTCTTACCACCACTTTCGCAAGTAGGCTTACTTCAAGGCACCGAGGCCTAATTCACCCCTCTAAAACCCTATTAAGAATGTATAGTTTTGGATGAAAGATTGGATCGAAATGCAGTATAATATCTAAAGCCTTAGCCCCAGGGCCCTCCGCTAGGCCATTTTGGAAGCCTGGGAAGCAGTGCCCTCTAAATAGCTTCGTTCACTTGCTTACAGTATGCCCCAGAGGCTTCAAAGGGTGATCGAGGCTGGTGGGGCGCTCATTTGCTGTTAGTATAGGTACTTGGAATTGTATAGAAAATTGGCCTATTTGGAAGTACTGCGACTTTGAAAAGAATAGATTAAATGCCTATGTTATTTTCCCTATCAGGCCAGCCTTTTTTCACCTATATATTATTGTTAAACTAGGCCCCTGTGAGGCTTAGTTTACAGTGGGCTGGCAGCTGTAATACTACGTGGAAATAAGTGTAAAGGAATAGAGGATTCAGCTAAGTCATTACCTAAAGAGCTTACCTATTACTAAGCATTTACCTAGCACCTATATACAGGCCTTATTTAGTGCTATAGGCTACTTTAAGGGCTTATATCGGGCTAACTAGTAGGCTAAAATAGTTATAATTTTATAATTAAGCTTATAAAGCTTATATATATTACTAATTAAAAAGGCTAAGCTTTAGGCTTACGACAATCTATACTTTAATTAAAAGGGAGGTGGTTTTAAGTAAAGATTTATATAGGCGCGAGTTGCTTTTTAATAACTTTTATATAAAATCGAGGTCCTGTAAGTTGTACTTTAGCCTATTTACCTGCCTTAGCGTATAAGGCCCTATAGGTCCTTTAGGGGGTATATAGTAGAGGTTAAGTACGAACCTTACTATAGAGAATATTACAATGGATTACTGAAGGTACGTATTATAAATATAGAAAGTTATTACCTATATTCTCTATTTTATAGTACCAATGGTACTAAAGCCCAGTACCCTAGCAGTAAGCTTTAGATATTGTATGTAACTATTTTGCAGTGCAATATAACCTTTGTAGGAGACTATTTACAGGGTCCTTAAGCCTATAAATCCTATATCCTATTTTTAATAATTATACTTTAGAATATCTAACTATAAGGCTTTTACCGTATAGTAGCCTAGGCCTCGATATTTTTAAATTTATATAAGGTAAGCTACCTTTTCTATATTAGGTTGTATTGAAGTACAGCACTTATTTGTGGACTTTACAGTGTACCTAGGCCTGTAACCTACAGGGCCTACAACAAACTTCGTAGGCTGACCAAGTGCGCCTACAATAACCAATGGCTTGGAATCACAGCACTCACCAACACCCTGAAGGCACGGCAACCGCAGTTGACCTCGGAACCCTAAACGCACCCGAAATCCCGGGCGGCTAACGCCCTGAAGTAGTGAAACGTTAGCGCCCTGCGCCCTGCAGCGTTAGCACCCTGCGCCCTGGAAACGGTCTACGGCTAGCGCACCTCACGGGCGTTTGGGCCCTGCGGCTAGCCTACGGCTAGCGCACTCAACGGACATTCGGGCCCGGGAATGGAGAGAGCTTCGGGGAGCGATACGGGGACTGAAGGCCTATAAGAAGCCTGCTTTCAGGACTGTTCACTGTGATATTTCTTAGTCTTCAAGTCAATTCAATATACTAGTTCACCACATCTTTCAGTGCCTCACAAGCCTATCTTACTGTGATTACCTTCTATATATTACAGGGCACTGCCTCTGTAATTTGTCTTCCTTCAGTGCCTAGCCACTGTCGTAGGCTGCAGATAAAGCCCTCATCATTCTCGGTACACTGCGCCACTTCCAGCGTAGGCCTATATTTTACAGGCCTGCGAGATACCTATTTCAATAGGTTGTTAGTAGCCTAAGTCTTATCACTAAAGGCTACGTATTTTTAGTCTTCTAGGCAAGGCTGAAGTGCTAATTTATAACAAACCCCGATTTAGAACCTTTAAAAAGGATACTTAATTGAAGGTGCTTCTAAACAATCAGTTCGGTGCAGCTAAACAGTATATAATAATGGCTTATTTTAATCACAATAGTCTAATACTAATGAATGTAACTTATATTACATACTGTAAAACTATCTACAAGCTATCTAGTTCCTCTATATATATAGACCATAGTGTTTTATAGACTGTAGGACCGATCCTATCGCGTCGGTCCATCGGTCCTCTTGTAAGTGGTTGTCTTGGACTGTTAGACCGTTCACCGTCGACCGGTCCATCGGTCCACTTTTGATTGGCTATCTACAGGGATCTCTCTGCTTCGTGATGCTTTCTTCTTATTAGCCAGTTTGTAGCTTCTGTGTCTACCCGAGTTCAAGGTCGTGATAGCACCGCAGTGGCAAGTCTCTACCGCTACCTCACGGCTATAATTAGTAATCAATTCCGAGTTAGAGCTAACGTATATTATAAGCGAGTAACCTATATTAGCAAGTAACCCACTTCTCACTACACCGTAACAAACTATCCTCAATTATACCGCAACAATACTAGGAAGTAACTACAATTATATTAGAAACGTCTAAATTAGATAATTCCCTAGCCTTCTAGCAAATACGCACATTATAGCCAGGCTTACTGTATATACTATAGTACCGAATCCTTATATAACCTCTCCCTACATTACTACTATCCGGCTACGTTTCTTACACTCTCTCCCTATCTACAGCCTTCTAATCCAATAGATCCTATACCTCTTATATAGTAAATAACTCTTTAAGCCTTATATATGTTTTTTTAACTTTCCAGCATTTGCTTAATGCCTTATTAGCTTTATAAAGCAAAAAGACCTTTACTTATAAAAGGGCTACTTAATATATTATAGCCGTTATACTCTTAGTAAGCTAGTCTACTACAGCTAATATCGAAGTCGGAAAGCTATTTTAATAATTAGTAATTCAAGTTTTAATAAGCGTTAACTATAAGTTAGCTTTTTAAAGGTTATACGGTATTTAAAAGACTTAAGGTTATAAAGTACCGGCCTATAAGTTTAAGGGTATTAGCATACAAAGCCTTATATTTAACTTAAAAAGCACTTTCTCTAAATCGTATAGTATAAGGCCAATACCTGTAAAGCTATCTTATATATTCTTCTCTATTATAGAGGTAAAGAAGGCCTCGCAAAAGGCATAAAGGAACTTAAGCTTATTTACATAGTTAATATATATATATATTAAGTCCTCGATCTAACGGCCGTACGCCTACTTTAATAGCTTAAAGTAGCCAATATTAAGTAGCTAAAGATAGTATAAAGAATGTAAAAGTATATAAAGTATAATAATATTGTTCTACTAATAGTAACGCTCGAATTTAATCAAATAGTAGCTTTTATAGCCGTCGAGGATTAATAACCGGTATTTGCCCTTTATATAGGACGCTATATAATAGTCAAAGTATTTAATTTAATCTAAGCTTACCAGATTAATAATCCAGCTATTATCAGTAGTTACAATGTACTAAGTAAACGGTAGGTTATATTCAGTATATTAATTAATAAGGTAGTACTATACAGCTAAAATAATAAAGGGAAAGATGGCCTAACCGAAGGCATTAACTCCCTAAATTACCGTTACCTATTCGCAGTTACTAAGCTAGGCTAGTTTTACCTTACTAAAGCTGTCCAAAATTATAACTACTATACCCGCAAAGATAATACCTATTATAAACCTAATCTCGTCGAAGTTATAAATATCGTTATCTACAATACTATACTTAGCCTTAATATTCTATATAAGCATAAACTATTTGCCGATAACCTTTAAATCCTTATACTTAGCTCTCTAGTAATTGTATCTACGTATATACCGTATACAAAGCTCTAGCTAGCATTTAACAAAGTTATATACCTAAAGCTTACTAATAGGGGGCACGTCGCATACACATAGTAGATAGTTGGCTATATTTTCTACACTACATAGCTTTAGTAGAAAAGATCGCGTATTTAGCTCAATAATATATTAAATAATAGCCTTCTCTTCGGAATCTATAAGCCGGCGCGATTTAAACATAGTATTACATCGTATAAGCCGGCCAGCACGCCAACGCCCTAGAGTCTTACGATCGACTCCATAAATCTTAGCTACGGCTCGTTCGCTTAGATTCTTATCGTTTTAAAGCGCTTAGAGGGCTAAAATTATGTAGGCTTCATTTAAATTAGAAGGCATCTTAGATGGTTGAGGAAATTGTTATTAAGTGCGAAGGTGTCATATCACGAAGGAAGTAGGTCACTCGCTTATATAGGTCACTCGCTTATAATATACGTTAATATCCTTCAAAGCCCGAATAATGATGGCGGGCGACCCTTGCAAGATGCGTTTCTCGAAAACGCAATTTGGTACGCAGGAATGATTGATATATTTCATCAGGCAATTAGAATTTGTTGCATCCATGTAAATATCGTTGCCGTAATGAGCAATGTATGTTTGCTTTATAATCCATTAGATGAACTGCTTTCAGGATTGGTGGCTGTCCTCTTGGAGCTCTGTGAATGCCTTGTGCTCTTTTGGGGGTAACTTTTCGCGCTCTACTGCCTGTGGTAGGCCGAATAGAGGGAAGAAATTTTCTTTAAAGAATTTAAGGCAGGGTTAACCGGTAGTTTGTATACCTCGGCTCTTGCTTTTTCGAACCTCTCGGCTCTTTCCTTCTTGCGTTTCCTAATCCTTGCTATAGTATCTATCATCTGTCCGGAAAAGGACAGTAGCATATCTCCCTCTTCTATGACCTAGAAACCCTCGGGCTATTCGGATTTCAGGAGCTCAATGGTCTCCAGCTTATCGATTTCGGAAGGAGTAAACTCCATATCCACCGCCGCATCTAGCGGGCTGTCTAAAAAACCGCAGCCGTCGTAGACACCAGATCGAGGATGACCATGATCATTCACAAATTCGGTGTTGATCTTATCGTCCTGGGGCATCGTCAATCTTGCAACGCGCGTGTAGAATAGTGCGAACTGGAGGATGATGGGTGATTTCCGTCGAGAGGCAAGAAATGTTTTTTTGGAGTGTTTCTGAGAGGGGGTCTTTCACCTGCGGCCAAACAACGAAGGACGCGAAGAAACCATACATGTAAATCGCGGCTTTTCGGCAGGACTCGGTTCGGCGGAAGTCGTAGCAAATAAATTGTGTTTTCGTCTACTACTGGGGTTTTCATGAGGTTCAGTCCAACGACAAGATAGGACAACATCGCTTAGAAAATACCCGCGTTTTTGGCAGCGGCTGAGACAAGCAGATGTAAACGAGAGCATAGAACTTGATTTATCTACCTATTCGGTCTTTTTCTCAACTTTTTTCGCTTTCACCCTAGCCCTATCTCACCTCTGCCGACTCGAATACCATATTGCATCCACTGCATCTGCTCGGCAACTTGAGGCGAAAAATTGGTCATCTTTTAGTAACACAAACCGCCTCATCCTGTCTGCCAGAAGTCCCGTCCATCACGCCTCTCCTTCCTTTTAGCTGTTTATTTATACCCTTGGGCTTGGACACTTTGCCCCGTTGGCCTTTGACGCCTATGACTCTGGAGCGAAGCGCCATGGGGTGTCGAAAAGACGACGGGAACAGCCATCTGCACTTTCAGGGATCACAGTTTTGTGATCCATGCAGGTCGGCCGCGTTTACTTGAACGAGATGGGCCAAGGCTGACCTAGCGACATGGATCGCAAACTGTGATCCCTGAAAGTGCAGATGGGTCAAGGCTGACCTGATGATAAGGATCACAAAACTGTGATCCCTGAAAGTGCAGATGAAAGGCTTGATTCAGCCGTCAACATGGGTTGCTTTCCCCTTCCCGATTGGGCAGTACAGCTCTCTCTCTTGACCAGGACTCTAATGGTAAGACTCTTTCTATCTATTCCAGAGTTCCCTCTAGACGGCCGAAGCGCGCCAAGCAGATAACAATGGGGCCAGCCTATGAGGGCCTTTTAATCAGCTGCCTCTTCTACTTGCCCTTTTCTGCCCTGCCTTTTTACCTGCCTTTTTCTAGTCACCCCCCCTGCCTTCTTCTCCCCTGTCTCACTTTTCTGTGCCCTTATCGTGTTAAGTATCGGTATGTTGTCTTCAAGCGGCTGCTGGATGGTATACGCCGGTGCATTAGCGTACTGCAATAGTTACCGTTTTCCACCACCCATTCGCACCGCCGTCAATGAGCTTTTGGCCTGCTCTTGTTTGCCACTTGTCAATGGCACAGGTGAAATCCTCGTTGGCTGGGTCCCGATCTGGACACTGGAAAATCCCAATAAATTTGGAGCACATTGTCAAACCAAAATCTTGAAACGTGCGTCCTTTGCTGGGATGTACTATTTGTCAGGCAACTCTTCCAAAAAAAGGTATGCCAGTAAAGCTTCTCAGAAGTTCATGAGTTTAAGCACCTGTGACTGTGCGGGTGTTGGTGCTGATATGTGGTGGTGATGTGCTCTCCAGGTACCAATGACCATAGTCCGATTTACATTGGCCCTGGGAACTCGGTGGCTTGGTGATTTGATCTCTCATCAATCCGGTTTTGCAAATGCCCTATCTCAAATCCTGCTTAACCTTCCACTTCCAGTTCGTTCGGTATAGACGTAATGACCGTATATATTAGGAAAGGAGCTAATATCATTCTTGCAGATAGGTAAAGGTACTGTATAGGTAAGAAAATAGGTTAAGAGTAGTCTACAGTTGTTTTTAAGGGTACGAAGCTTTCGAATAACGAATCTATAGTTATTAAATTTGTAGGCACTGAAAAATATAGGATATTAATAATAGTACTGACTTTAAAAGTACTTAAGTGCCGAAAATACTCGGTAATCTACTATAATATAAATATTGTAATTACTAAAATATTTATACTATAACTGTATTAAAATAAATTTCGAAAGTCCATTTCTTTAGTTGTTTATATTTTTATTATATTTTTATTTTTAAAAAGCTTAGGCCGTTATTATTAGTTATATTCGAAAGCTGTAGGAATAAATTTATATTAAAGACAATGATTATAATAGTAAAACGGACAGTAGGTATCTTTCCAATCTAATATGTTTTTTGTAATTAATATTATATCTTTAGTTAAGTATTATCTACTAAGACCTTTATAAAATAGATATAATATATTTAAATATTAAACTTTAGAATTTCCTATTAGGCAGACTAAATACCTTAGCTACTAGTAAGATATATACTATTAATTTTAGCTTTACTAGACTTTACCTATATAAGAATTAATATATCCTTTACTATAGCGGTAAAAAGATTATTATTAGTACTTTAAGATTTATAAGTATTAATATATACCTTAAGGGCAAGTAGTTATATCGAAATAACCTTAAGTCTTTAGGCTATATATAGCTTAATTTTTTATAAGCTTTTCTATAGTAAAGGCTGGAGAATTTTACTTTAATAATTATAGGATAGAAAAAGCAGGAGATGTCGATTGATACTTTTTATTATAGCTTTCTAATGTAATTTACTAATTACTTTCGGTATATCTATAGTTTACACTTTAATAAACTTCTAGATTATATTTACCTTTAGGATCTTTTCTTAAAAGTATTATATAATGCTAGTAAGGTTAACGATAGTGTATTTAACTAGATAACGATTGGATAGGCTTAGCTGTTATCTAATTTTAATAGTTGTAGCCAGGTCTTAGTTCAGTAAAGAGCGGAACTGGTCCTAGGGATTTACTTTGCTACTATTAGTATAGCTTTTAATTAGTTTAGTAGTTAAAGAATCAAGATCTTAAGTTCGAGATTTAGTTTAAGGTAGTAGATAAGGGAACAGTCTGTAGCTTAGCTATAAACTATTGATTAAAGATAAGGTAGTAATTAACTGAAATTAATAGTAATCCTTTAAAATATATATATGTACACTATTTTTAATACTGTCTCTATCTATCTTGATAAATGTATTTACACGAAGACCATTTAAAACAAGGTCAACACCAATAACGGGCTTAGGTAACAGCAGAGCTGCAAGAAAAGTCCCTCTTATTTACTTCTCCTTGTTGACTGAGCCATACACCGTGTAGAGCGTCGATTATCTCCTTGCTGGCCAGACCTACCGAGATGTAACCTGTTAAAACATGGTCACCTCCATGACCTTTCCAAGATCGAATCCTTCCTGACTCGGCTGGACTTGGACAAGATCTTGTAGAGCGCCATAGCATTTGCTTCTGTGTTGCTGTCTTGTTTCCCGCCAGACAGCCTCAAAACGGCCAGAAATACTTCAAACGCGCAATAGGCCAACCATGCAGAAAGTCCTGAGCTGAAGCGGTAAACCTGTCAAATGAGAACTATTTAAAGTGGTCTTCAGCTCCCGTCACGCCTCCAGACTTCTCCCTCGACACACTCAAGCCTTGATCCCCAGTACACCTGACACCTCCGCTACCAGAAAATGGATGACAACACGCAAGCCCAATCCCCCCTGCTTTTTGACAGAAAAGGCAATCTAAGGAAACCACAGGTAAAACCATCGCCCCGACAACCACATCAAACGCTGACCAGCTCCTGTACAGGTCCCGCCTAATGACGCCTCGCGATGGCGCCGTAGTTCCGTATGAACATCCGATAGAAATTTGTGAATCCTCGAAACTCTCGAGAGGAGACTTCTATTTTTTTCCATGTTAGGTAAGAAGAAATGAGAATTGCACTATCTATAACTTGATCAAGCCTCATCACGCTGAGAGTATCCAACGCTTTCCCCAACTGTCTCTGATCCCTCGGTCTTGCCACACTTGAGATCCCATGTGATAGGAAAATCCGCCTCTATATCCCAACCACAGTAGTATTCCTCTGTATCAGGGGCCGATTCTAAAGCTTCCGGGACTAAAAAGGCCGTCAAGTCAAACTTGCCAGTCATGTCCATAGTCTTCCAATCCCAATGCCATCCAGCCTACATTTCGCCTATGGTCATGTCAACTGGGAGCTCCAAAGACGACCAACTCGGATCGAGATAGTCAAATGATTCCCACTCCAAAAGAGTTGCTTGCAAATGACCTGGGTCTGTCAGGGCAGTCTCTTTAGGCTGGGGCTGCAGGGTCTGGGGGACATCGTCCCATGGCAGTGTGTATATATCGGCCAGGATTGGAATATCGCTCTCGTCTGGTTGCTGGTTTGTTCCGGAAACTGCCGAGTCGAAATGCTCAAATGTCTGCTTCTCGGTCGCCTGCTGGATCAATGAGCAGGGGTTGGTGGGAATTGCTATTGTCTGAGAGGCATCCTTGGGCTGGACAGGTGTGAGTGACTGTCCTCCCATGATCAGGGATACATCTATCATGAATGGACTAATTAAATTCGTTTGTATGTTCGCTTATGGCAGAGACGGATGACTTAAGCTTCGTGGGTGTTTGGTTATCGTTTGTACGGCGGTATAAGGAGATCGCAGGAGGCTTTAGGTAGCGTTTGGAATTTCTGTTGTTTTTGCTGCGTTTGGAAGGGGCTTGGGGTGCGACGCGAGTTGATTATGGATCTCGAACCTTGGTTTGCTTCGTTTTGCTTACTTCTGTTGATAAAGTCGTCGTGATGTAGTGAGGATTGGGTCCGGTAATGCTCTAGGTAGTTAGATAGTAGGCCTAATATATATTAGGACTACCCTGTTTATTCTTGTCTGGCCGCTATTAATTACCCTGTTTATTTATATGATGCTGCGATAGGGTTATATCGTTTTGGGTCGGCCTTGCTATCTGACTTAGCGACAGTGCTGTCTGGGGTTAACTGTGCCGCCTAAATCAGAGACAGCTATTTATCGTCGTTCGCGCTTAACTACGCTATCGGATCTAATCAAGGGTCAAATATCCTGTACTGGTGGGCATATGTAGCATTACTACCCAGGGTTGATTTTAAGCTGCATCTGGTATAGCTACAGTTGTAGTAGCTGAAAGATCTTTTCTGTTGAGATAATGTACTAGCGTAATAATATTGCGGCTGCCTCTATAATTGGAAACAAGTTCTTCCAAAAGCAAGGTATACCAAGTCTGTACGGAGGTAGCTTGCATATAAGCCAAGAGTTAGAAAGGCGGCCGGAGCAAGAGACGAGAGAAGACAAAGCTTCTGGACTTGTGCAGCTCTGTATACTTCTGTATCCTGAAGTACCTGTTACCTAGTGACCAATGCAGTGATCTGCTTATTTTACATCTAAAGTACGTAAAGATAAAGGGATTTACCCGTAAATACTAAGTAGGCTTACATCCTAGATATATACCTCGCTATTTACCACTATAGGTACGCAGGCTATTTTGGTCATCCTTATTCTAATTTTGGAGAGGCTTATACTACATCATCTTTTAGTACGCTAGGCTTATCTAGTTCTTCTACAGGACTATTAAATACTCTCTTATTAGGTAGCATCTTCGCTAACGTCTTCATTGCACTTCTCTCGCTAACTTCCATTCTGCACCTCTCTCACTAACACCTTTATACTAATTCTTTAAATCGAACATTAACGCTATACCAGAAGACGAGATCACTGATTTTGCAGGCCAGGTACCTGCGGACTTAATTTTAAACGTTGGCTCTAATCCAACAACGCCTCTAAAAGTTCAAACGGTATTCCTTACAAAATGTTCGCCGTACTTTCAGAGGGCGTGCTCAGACGCCCGACCTAGCAACTCCCCCGATATACGACACATTTCGCTTCCCGATATTAATACTTACACGTTCCGCATCATTCTTTGCGCTATCTATATACACTTTACATAAGTATTAAGCTTTATAAAGCGCTCCAACTTTACGGAAATACTGAGAATTCTAATACTTATAAAGGAGTATTTTTCGCTTACAGTACTAAACCCTTGGGTTTAACCCTTAATCGCACGAATTTGGTCCGTTATTAACTAACTAAATAACTAAGAGCTGATCAGTTGCGCTCTGATTTTGAGAGAATTCAGAGAAGTCGAGATTCTAGTCAGCGTTATCTATATACTTGCCCATTTTGCAAGGAAGGATAACGACGGATAGATTGTTCTGCCTTATCACCGATCGGAAAGTCTACAAATATAATGGCATCATTTGAGGCCTCTAAAAGACTGCCTTCACGGACTGCCTAATAATAATGGTGTTTTCGATATTATAAGTGAGTTTCTCGAAATCCATATATTCACTTCGATGTATTAACAAACTACGAACATAGTGGCCATTGAATGCGCAAGGGAGAAACTGTATCGCTTCCTAGCCGAGCTAGCGCGCGCGGATTTCACCAAACTACATGAACCCTTCGGATGTGAATGTCTCGAGTCATCATTAGGAGGGATTCATCGATATCTATTCCAATTACCGATCGGTGAACGAACCTTCCTTGACTTAACGAGAGTCAACGCCTCCACTGTTCTCAATGACCTGCGCTGTTATTAACATGCTTTGGTATTCAGTATAACTTCCTTGATTAACGGTGCCTTTTTAGTAGGCAGAACCAACTATAAAGATAACTGTCGTACCTGGAAACCATAGAAAGATCATTACAAGGTCTATAGCCACACCATAGTTAATGTTATTTGCCAAGCAGGTTACTAGACTAGCGCGGTAAGTAGAGCGATGTTAGAGAGACGCCATACTCAAGAGCAATGTTCAAGCCTGCTACATACCTTGTTATTCGATAATGCTATAACCAGAGGTTATAAAGCTACTATCAAGACGGACACTTCGACATCGACGCCTATAAACATTAGTAGGCCTTTATACTAGTCATTGACTAAGATTATAAGCCCTGCATTTAAAGTTAAAGGGACCTTTTATTTATCCCAGGAATATACCGATACTTTATATCTTCATTATTGTAGGAAAAATCCTATTCCACTTAGCCTAATCTATATCTAGGGAAGCGCTAGAGGGTCGGTATATAGGAAAAACTATAATAAGGTTTACACTTATATTGGTTTTGGTTTCTATTACTTTCTAAATATCAACGGACTAGACCTAGATAACGTATATATACTTAGTAAGTATACCTATATTCGACCTGATCTCCTTATGATAAATACTGACTATTTTATAGCTTAGGGCAATATACTTATAAATACTGTAAATAGTATCGTATAAAAGGACTTAGAGTTTACCCTTAGGCTTTATATTATTTTTATATAGCACTACAGTCTACGATGCAGGATATATAAGTTTGCGTTTATTAAAGAAGTAAAAGCCTTCTTCTCTTTTCTAAAAGTAGCGTTAAAAAAGACAGCTTTTATAATTAGCTTATAAGTTGAAAGTCTTTTACGATTATAGTTTTTTATAATTAATATAAAGGAACAGGAATAATATAATTGGTTTTATTGAGTCGATCTAGTGCGACTAGAAACTCCCGAGTTAAATATACTAAGAGTAGAGTTAACGGATAGGTATACCGGCAACTTTATATCTACTCGATAAGTTACTTTAGATAGTAAGGCAGAGTCGGATAGCTTTAGTAGAAAGAACTGTGCAACTTAGATAATAATTTATCACCGACGTAAGAAAACATTACTTAGAAATCAAATCTACCTTAAAACAAATATTTTATGAAAACAATAGGCCTTTACCCTTCAGATTCTACCCTATCTTATAATAAAACCGTTCATGCTTCCCACCTATCCGCCCTTGCCTTCCAACGGACAAATAGAAATGATATGCAGTAAGGAACTCTGACATCTAGAACCAAGGGCAGTGCATCTCTCTTCGACTTGATGGTCATTGGCGACTTCTCCGAACCAAACGTAGATCTTTCCGCCGCGCTGGAAGGTGGCATTGATGCGGTGATCCACGTAGCCTCACCTTTTACGTACGACACTGAAGATAACGAAGCAGAACTGATACTGCCTGCTATCAACGGAGGAATGCTATCTTGTCTACGGCCGCTTGCTGCTCGGCGATACTCGACTGGCTGTCCCGCTCGCTAGCAGAAGCGGAGCAGGCACCCGACTGCATCAGGTTTCCTAAATCCTGGGAAAGCCCGGTCGCCTTAGAAAGTGGTGGGGTTCATGACGCTTACCTAAACTCGATGGAGGGCTGTATCGAGGGTGGATGTGTGGTCCGGCCCGAGCGCGTTTTCACAGCCTTCTAGCGCCCGCTAGTACATCGCCTCGGCTTCCCCTAGTCGGCTTTAATCTGCGTAAAGGACGCCTAATGCATATACTGCGTTGGTGATATTAATTCCTTTAAAGTCGCATACGCCCCTCCGAAACTTCCAGCTTACTATAAGTACCTCTCTATATACAGAAAAAGCTGCCGCTGAAGTATCTAATAATCCTTAATTATACTGTCGGGTATTAAGAATCTAACCACCATTATCGTTAGCTATAGAAACAGTCTTTTCTTATTATTATCTTATATATATAATGTCTATCTATATACTACCGGGTATATACTATAGTTTCTATTACCCTATACTAACTTTTAAGCCTCGATTATTAAATAGCGGAATAGTAGTTTCGTTATACTTAAGAACCTGACCTTGTTATATATTATATTATAGAGCTATTTAGACTACTATTCCTTACTATTTGCTATAGCTTACAGTAGACTATACTATAGGTCTTTATTATTAATAAAAGCCTAAAGCTATAGTAGATTTAAGGCGCTTTCGTTCTTTACCTTTATTACCTTTAATAATATCATTTATATTGTATTAACACTTTTTTATTTATAATCTATTAGTAATAAATTAAACTTGCTATTAAACTTTATTAAGTTGTTCTACTATTATTTATAGAGTTGAATATATAATACAATGTTAAGCCTGGTCTTATATAAATATAACGTAGCCTAGGTAAGTATAAGTAGTAGGCTATTAAGTAAATCGAGTAGCTTGGTCTTAATTTTGTCTATAATTGCTATCTATTAGCCTTAGTTTTAAAACTTATATCGTTAAAACCTACCCAATTGTAGTCTATATTACTATATAAATTTAGCAGTACCTAATTCTTAGTCTACTTTGTTTAGTTATTTTGAGTTACCGAGCTATACTAGTTTTAACAACTGTATAGTAATCAGTACCGACCTGTAATCGCCTAGAAGATACTGCCGAATATCGTATATGCCTGTCGACTTTTATTCCCAAAAAGAATTCACACAGACCTCCAGTACCAATTCTTCTTATTATTCCAAATGAATTCATTTTCCTAAAGGCACTTTCAGTTAGCACATGTCGTCCCAACAAAGCAGAAGTGGACTATGAACGACAGACACCCACAAAACGGTCCAGCCTCACTCTCCACCAGTTTCACCAGCCTTATTACAATATATACCCCGTTAACTTTGTGAAGGTATTTAGAAGGGACCTACCTGGATCTATATGAAGTGCCCGGCAGCGATCTACCACAGTACCATTCGAGGTAAAAAAGGCCTCCTCACACGCGGTGACCCTCAAGCTCCCGAGCAACATAAAGGTCCACAACACCTTCCACGTCTCCCTTGTAAGGCCATACGTAGTAGGAAGCCTGGGTATTGGTATCTCCGGCTAAGAGGAAATATAGTAGAATATACCTACTAATTAAGGAAAGTTAGTAACGAGAACAAACAAAGAAGAAGACGTAGTATTATAGAAGTTTAAGGATATATTAAATTATAGGAAGAAAGCGAATAGAAAGTAATATTATAAAGTTAAATAGGAAGGAAATTACGAGCTGATATAGGAACTAACCTTAAATTTAAAATACTACCCCGAAGTATTATAGTAATATTACGATAGGAATCCAAGGAAACCAAAGCCGCTTACATAGTTAAAAAGAACAAAGGAAAAGAATGTAAAAAAGGATTAAAAGATACAAAGCGTAGGCTGGTTTAAAGGAAAGAGTAGTATCATAGAATGACCTATATCTAGGTTAGGGTTACTACCATTCTAGTGGTTCCCTTAAGTAGGTCAGTAACAATATATCCGTAACTTCAGGGAGCTATTATACTATCTCTCTCCGTACTACTTTGTAGTTAAATACAAGACCGTAGCACATCTATTGGGTAGAGAGCGGCAATGCCCGGTCTGAGGTGTTAGTAACTTACGGCCTCATCTTGATCTAAAATACCCAGCCAGCTTCTTTAATGTAAGCATAGCTTTCCACCACCCTTACGAGCTGGCCATAAAACAATCCAGCAAGGATATATGCGTACACGCCTCTGGACAAGTAAACCTAATAAGTAAGGCCGAGAATTTAATCCTTAATGTGGACTAGCGCACATAACCACGTGACCAAAACTACACCTAAGCTAGGCGGGGGCTTTGTTTGCGCAACAGAAGTCCAAACAACCTATGCCCAACACCCGTTCTTGACGCAAGACTCCCACTAGATATCTTGTCTTTCGGCGATACACGATAACTCTTTATCAAAGGCTCCGGGCCCCTAGGGTGCTGGATGGAGAGCGTTATCTGCGAGAAATTAAAGACGGACTTCTCCATCTTCATTCTTTAAGCTTGATCCACAATGACCTAAACCCAAGCAACATTATAGTCGACAACGACGATAACGTCATGATTATCGATTTCGACTCCTGCGAAAAAGAAGGTAATAAGTTGGGTCCCAAAACATACACTCCAAGCTGGTCTCCGACATCCCGGTTTACTGAGAAGGACAATGACTATTCCAACTTGTCGAAACTACGGGACCTTCTTACAAGAGTAGGTACTAGAGATTAGGCCTTAGGACAGTAGTTCAATTCAATATAATAATCTCAAGTAGCCTCAAAGTTCTTAATAAGGGATCCTTTCTTATACAGTCTAATTTCTCTCACGCGTATTTATTTTGTTCAACGTAATCCATGCCCGTAATGGCCTAAGGCATCTACCATAACCAGTCCTTCTATCTAAATATACATAAAGCGATGATACAAGCAAGACTCAACGCTTACCTCTACCGAATTAGGGTAGTTCCGTCAGTTCAGTGCGCATATAGACAAGCGAGAAAGACAGTAGAACACTTCCTCTTCCGGTGCAAGAAATGGACGGCGTACCGAGCAGAGATGCTCCAGTGCACAACCACCTACAGAGGCAATAGTTCCTTCTCTTTAGAAGGGAAATCGCTGTCGGATAAAGAAGATTGGACTCCGAACGTTAAGGCCGTTCGGACAACGATTTGGTTCGCAATAACCACAGGCCGACTAAAATACCTAACCGGCCAACCACCACTCTCCACTAACCCTCTACCTATCTCGTGCTACAAACAGCAGGCGCCGCTTCAGCCGCCGAAGATAGGATATTAAGCACTTAAAGAACCGACTTTAAGCTAGCCTACTAACAATCCTATTTAACCTACGAGAATCTGTAGAGAAATAGTAAAATAGAGTGTATAAGCTAGAATGGACTTTGCATGGGCTTTAAGGAGATCAGGACATATCTTGGGGAATATGTGCTTTAATCGTTAATGGTTGCTCTTTCGGCTTAGCCGCCGGGCGTTAATAAATTGACGTGACGTGACGATGATACAACTGCCGTTGCGGCCTAAGTCCTGTTTGCCCGCCTCACTTCCCAACGACTGTTCAGGGCCTGCAGTTTACAGCGTGCTAGTCGTGACCTTGAATACTATATTGCATTTACTGCATCTGTTCGGCAACTTGAGGCGCCATGGGAAGAAATCAAGTCTGCAGCACACTCCTAGATATTTAGGATGGCTGGCCTTTATATAATGTTGTGACGAACTCCTGTATAGAACCTCTGAAAGGGATACTCGGTTGAAGGCTACTTCTGATAATTGGTTCGGTGCAGCTAAACAGTGTATAATAAGATGTCTTAATGTAAACACTAGGATACCGTGAATATAAGCTGTGATTGCATACTGTAGAACTATCTATAAGCTATTTAGTTCCTCCGTATATATAGACCTATGATCCTTACGGACCGTTAGACTGTTTATAGCACGTCGGTCCATCGGTCCTCTCGTAAGTGGTTGTCCTGGACCGTTAGACCGTCCTCTACGCACCGGTCTATCGGTCCTCCTTTGATTGGCTACCTACAAGGACCCTCTACATCGTAATACTCTCCTCCTATTGGCCCGTCTGTTATGTCTACGCCCATCTGTGTTCAAGGTCGTCATAAATGTCAACCAAATGTGCTCAGGCCTGTAGTTTAATACTGTAGACTGTCTTTACATAGTTTTTGAAATAGTTTAAGTGCTTGAACTCTAATACTTTTCGCCTATACTTAAAGTAATTGCATAACATTTACTTTACATTACCTAACTGTTACCTATATTTCTTATTAAAATGGTTATATATTATTATTAGTTAACTATACTTGAATGTCTTTTCCCTATAAGATAAGGTTTTATTTTCGATATAATATAGATATTGCTTTCTATTTAAGAAGAGCGGAAAGGGGTCTAACCCGAGAAACTCCTCTATTGTAATATTTACCTACACTTTCTATCAGATATATTTCTGCTTTACAGTCTTCCGTTTACTATATAAGATAACTATTAGTTCGGTTACTTAAATATAGAGCTTAAACAGTTCTTTAAAGTTTAAGTTATTTAGCTAATTATAGAGAATCTAAGCAAGCTAAGTATACTTAAATATATATAGGTTAATGTTAAGATAGGTGTCTTACAGGCCTATAGGTATAGACCTGTGCAGGGAACGGCGCAGAATACTGAGAGCGAAGAGGGTTTTGTCTGCAGTATACAACAGTAACTAGGTATTAAAGGAATGTAGATTATAGAGGCAATGCCCTATAATATATAGAAGGTAGATACTGTAATATAGGCTTATAAGGTACTATAAGATATAGTAAACTAGTATATTGAATTGACTTATTAGTTAGGAAAATATTATAGTAAATAGTTGCAAAGGACAAGACCTATTATAGGTCTTTAGCCCTATATTACTTTCCAAACCTCTCTCTATTCTAAAGCCTAAATGCCTGTTAAGTCTATTAATTATAGGGCTTAAATGTCTGTTAAGTCCGTTAACTACAGACTTAACTAGCTAGCTAAGTTTAACTGTTAAGTGTATTAACCGGAAGCTATTTATAAAATATAGGGCGTTAATGTTTTACCATTACAGTATATTAACTGTTTAAAGCTTTAGGCTACTTTAAAGGTCTAAAGACTACTGCAATTACTGTAATAGAGTGTTAATAAGTATTATAATTCTAAACTATTAGTTGTTATTAGCTTTATAGATTATAGGCTAAAATACACTATAAAGTCTATAACTAAGTACTGTATTTCAATATCCTTTTTATAGCCATAGTATATAGTACTAATTAAAAGGGCTTAGAAAGATTTAATAATAAAATAAAGGTATTAAATAGTACTATAGATAAAGCTTTAGTAAGGCCGTTAGTAAGTATCTTTTTTATAAAAAGGTAGGTTATAATAATAACTTTAGTAAATATAGCCTTTTAACCTCTTAAAATTAAATTAAAGTATATTTAATTCGGCGATTGTGCTTATTATTATAAATAATAGTAATAAAGCCTTTATTATTATATAATAGGAAGGTAAGGCTTATAATAGGCCTGCAAATTTCCTAAAAGAGACCTTTAAACTATATAGCTTTTTTAAGGCCTTCGATAAGCTTAGTATATTTAGCTTTTAAAGTATTAAAGGATATAGTAAATGCTTTTTTAGATTTTCAGTTAATAGGTCCTTTAATTAAAGTAAATAGCTCACTGTAAATGGATTTAGCACTTTCTTTATATTTAACTTAATTACTATTAGTAAAGTCGATAGGTTTTAAGTTACTGTTAAAGCTGTAATTAACAGTATTGTAAATATTAAAATAAAAGTAAGAAAGTAGTAATTTTACAGTTTTTAAGTAAGTATTAGTAGGCTATATTAAGTATTATAAGAGCTATTAAATACTAAAGGCTATATTAGGCTTAGTTTAAACTATAGTATATATTAAAGTATTAATTAATTATCGATATAGATGCTAATTAAAGGGGCTTATAAAGGTTTTAGACTTATTGCCTTTACTTATAATTTTAAGATTTAATAAAAGGAGAGTTAACTTAATATTAATTCTAAAGTACTTAACTGCCTCTATAATATAGGCCTTTTAGTAAATCTAAAGATACTGTTAAGGCCTATTATATTTAATTTAAATATTAAGGAAGTAGTAAGTAGGACTTAAATCTTTAATATTATAGTACTTCCCTATAGTATTCTTTAAGGCTTAAAGCTATAGAAGCTTAAGGCTTATAATTAAGCAGTTATTAATGTAATTAATAATAAAGATCTTATAATTTAAGTAAAAATAAATAGCTATATTGAAGATAAGGGGCTTAAAACCTAAAGCTTAGGTTATTATAAGGACCTTCTATTATTAAAAATAAAAAGCTTACTTTAAACTATATAAGGATTTTTTTAATAGAATAACTTAATCTTTAATAAGGTCCTATTTAGTTACTTTTAATAGTATTATAGTACTAATATTACTATAGGCAAACTTAAATAGTTTTTATAGAATTTTAATATAAATATTAAAATCGGTCTTTAAATTTAAAAAAGCTTCTATAAAGTCTACTTACTTTAAATCCTAATTAAATATAGCTATAAAGGTTAGTATAATTCTTTAAGTTAAAGGCCCTATAATAATAGTATAAGTCTATTTAAAATCGATTTTAAAGGCCTATTAGAAACTTTAAGTAATTAATCGGCCCTTAAACTTTACTATAATACCTTATAAATTCTTTTTATCTTTAAAGACCTAACAGTTTATAATAAGCTTTTTCTTAACTTAAAATCGGTAGATAAAATAGAAGGTCTTAATAATAAGAAGTTAATATAATTTAATAAAGATAGCCTATAACTATTATTTCTTTTTAAAGTATTTTAAAGCTTATTTAAAGATATTAAGCTTTAAAGCCTCTATAGAATAGTACTTTTTATAGTAAGAAACTAAGTAAAAAATAAAGTTACTATAATTTATATTATTTATAGATATAAATTCTTTATATTACTTTTATAAAGCTTAAAGTAAAGGGTTTTAATAATAATAGAAGGTATTATAAGTATTGGAATTGCAAGCTTAAGTAGCAGTTAAGTAGGTAGTATAAAAGATAATTTAAATATTAGAAAATTGGAAATTAGTAAAATAGAAGGATTATAAATAGGAGGTTTAAAGGTTTAAATAGTAATATCTCTTTTAACTTATTAAAGCAGTTAAAGACCTTTAAAAGACCTATAGGGCTTAAAGGACCTATAATTTAAGCTAATAGGTCTTTATAGAACTTAATAAAGTTAGTTTTAATAACTTTATTTAAATTTAAGTAAACTAAGTAGGTCTAATAATTTAAAATAGCTATAAGTCTTCCTTTAGTTTTTTAAAAGGTAAGCTTAAGATCTATAGTTCGATTTTTAATAAGGATATATATTATAACTTTAATACTTATAGCCCTATAGTTTAAAAGGTTTAGTTAATATAGTATTTAAGAAGGTAATAGTTTATTATAAAAGGCTTAATAGGGTATAAGATCTTTAAAGCTTTAAGCTATATAGTTAATAATTTTTACTATAGAAATAGCTATATATCTTTAAAAAGTAATAGGAATGTTTAAAGTTAAAATAGTAACTTTAAAACAGTTTAAAATAACCTTAATAGAGTACTTAGTTAAGCTATTTTAATTAAAAGTTTTAAAACTTAATATACTAAAGCTAATGCCCTTTTTAATAAGGTAAGTATTTAAAAGAAAGACTTCTTTTCTTCTATTATAGTAAAAGTAAGTAAGGTATTGTTAAAAGGTATTATTTAAGCCTTTAAATAGTAAATAAAGTACTATAATAGTATTATCTTTAATAGCTAATAGCTTAAGAAATTAAAAATAGGTCTTTCAATCTACTATAATTAAACTATAAGGCTTCTTTAATAGTAAAATAAGCTTAATAATAATAATATCCTTTTTTAAATAATTTAAAGTAAAAGAAAGGTCTTAAATAGGATTTTTAAAAGGCCTTTAAAGGATTTTTATAGTATTATAGCTTTTACAAACTAAATTCTTAAACCTAACCATTTATAAGTTAGATATATCTTTAATAATAAAAGAAGTCTTTTTTAAAAGGTTAAAACCTATATACTTAAACTATATATATTAAAGGATAGTTAATGAATTAAGGCTAATAAAGGCTTATTAAGATCTTTAAAAGACCTATTTTCCTTTAAAGAGTTAAAGACTTTAAAGAAGACCTCTTTTAAAATTTTAAGAATTTTAAAGACTTTAAAGAAAGTAAGGTAATTACTAAAGTACTGTTAATAGAATACTTCCGGTTAAAGTTGGCCTTTAAATTAAGGTAAAATCTTAATCTTTTAAAATTTAAAAAAGTAATAAGATTATAGTTACTATCGGTAAGCTTTTAACTATATAGGGCTTTTTTAATACTATATAAATAGTCTTTATTAACAATATTTAATAGAAAAGTAAAAATAAAGAAAGTCTTAATAAGGCTAATAGTTAAAAAATAAGCTTTATTATTATAAATTTAATAAAGAATTAGACTTTTATAGTACCTTTATTAATAATTCTTATAAAGCTACCTTCTATAGTTAAAAGCTTAACCTTTACTTTAATAAGGTTAATAAAAAGGTTTTTATTATTATAAATATAGACTATAGATTTAATATTAAAAAGCTAAGCTTCTTTTAAAGCTAAGTTAGTATAGTTAATTAAGTTAATAAGTATAGAAAGTAGGACTTTAAAAAATAGGAATACTGTAAATTTAATAAAGCTATTGTATTTATAAGGTATAGTTAGCTTTAAAGGTTTAATATTATAAAAGCTTAAGTTAAAGTTAAAGCTTATTATAAAAGAAATTTCCTTAAAATTTCTAAAGTCTTTAGTATCCTCTTTTATCTTATCTTCTTTTTTTTTTTTTTTTTTCTAATAAGCCTAAGCTCTATAAGGTTTACTATAAAGGCATTTAAAGCCTTTAAGGCTTTAAAATCCTTAATAAAAGCAGTATAAAAATAAAGTATAGAAGAGGCTTAAGTAATTATAATACTGGAAATATAGGTTTTAGTTAGAAGCTCTTTTTATAAGAATTTTAATATAAGATAATAAGAATAGCCGAAATTATATTTATTTTAATAAATTAAAGCTTTAAAGTTTTATATTATAGTAGAAAACTACCTTTTAATAAGCTTAAATAGTAATTAACTTAATTAATAAGCTAAATTATAATACTTAAGTCTTAAAACTTTATAATAAAGGTATTAAACTTAACGTTATATTTAACTACTTTTAATAAACTATCGAATTTAATAGTATAGTAAGTTCTATAAAGCTTATTTTAAAGGACAGCCTAAGTAAGGGTATATTAAGCTTATAATTGCTAAAAAAGGATCGCTAAAAAGTCTTTAGCCTTAATAGTAAATAGTAGGCCTACTTATAGGGTATTTTAAATAGTAAGAAGAAGGAAGCTTTTAAATTATTATTTAGTAAATTAGTAACTAACTTAGGCTTATTTATAAACTTAAAGAAGCTTAAAACCCTTATTTAAATAGTAAAGGCTTAATATTAAAAGCATTAGTTTTTAAAACCTAAAAGCTTTTATTCTTTAATAAAGTAAAGGACCTATTTATTAAGATCCTTTATTAAAAGTACAATAGTCTTTTAAATAATTTAATTTAAAGAAGATACTATAATAGATATAATAATAGAGGCTGATAAATCTATATAAGCTAAAGTAACTGAAAATAAAGATAGTATAGGTAGGTTTATAAAAGGTTTAGAAAAAGACTTAAAAGGGCTTAAAGCAGTATATTCTAATAAAAGCAAATGTTAAAATTATTAATATAGATATTAACTTAGTTAATTTTAGTATTTAAAGCTTTAATTTAATTAATAAAACCTACTATAGTAGCCTTAATCCTACTATTAAAGGTAACTATAAGGTTATTCTATAGTTATTAAAAGTATTAAGTAAAGTTAAAGCCTTTAAAAAAGGTAAAAGTTAATAAAAAGCCGAAAGTCTTTAAAGCTTTAAGGCTTATAAAAAGGTCGTATATATCTTTATCTCTATAATAAAGGAGGTTAAAGGCTTAAAAGGAAAGTAGAAGTACTATTGAAAGTATTAAAATACTGTTTTTTAAGTCTTTAATATTTAAAAAGAAAGTAAAAGTACTATTGAAAATATTAAAATGCTATTTCTTAAGTCTTTAATAGTTTAAAATAAATAAGGTTTATAAAATAGGTATTATTATAAAGACTGTAAAATAAAGAAATTTACTTAAACAATATAAGCCTAAACTTATAACCTATTAAAATAGGTATTTTATAGACTTATAGATATAGACCTATATAGAGAATAGTGTAAAATATTAAAAGTAAAGAGGGTTTTATTTATAATATACAATAGTAATTAGGTACTAAAGGAATGTAGATTATAAAAGCAATACTTTATAATATATAGAAGGTAGATATTATAATATAGGCTTATAAGGTATTATAAAATATAGTAAACTAGTATATTAAATTAACTTATTAGTTAGGAAAATATTATAGTAAATAGTTATAAGGGATAAGACCTATTATAGGTCTTTAACTTTATATTGCTTTCCAAACCTCTCTCTGTTTTAAGGCCTGAATACCTATTAAGTCTATTAGCTATAGGGCTTAAATGCCTATTAAGTCTATTAATTGCAGACTTAGCTGGTCGGCTAAATTTAACTATTAAGTACACTAACCGGAAGCTGTTTATAGGGTATAGAGCGCTAACGTTTTACCGTTACAGTATACTAACCGTCGGGGCTTTGGGCTACTTTAGAGGTTTGAAGATTACTGCAATTGCTATAGTAAAGTATTAGTAAGCGCTGTAATTCCAAGCTATTAGTTATTGTTAGCCCTATAGGTTATAGGCTAAAATACACTGTAAAGTCACAATTAAGTGCTATATTTCAACAGTTAATAGCCGGCTTAATATATTTATGCTCTTTTTACTTATCGATATTAATATTCTAAGTTAGACAGTTAAAAAAGTAGTTTTCCCGGTAAGCCTACCGGATAGCCTTTTTCCGCTATACCTCCTTAACTGCAATTAACTTAGTTAATTTTTAAATCCGGTCCTCCTTTTTAGAACCTTTAATCTAGTATTAACCCCCTTTAAGCTATACTCTCTTTGCCTTTAATACAGTAACTTATTAATCAGATAATATTAACTTTTAAACCTTATCGGGGACTATATCTTTACTTATATAGGGATTATATATAACGCTTATATACAAAAGCATTGTAAGTAGTCTATCTTCGGTTAGTTTATTTAAGAATAGGTTTTAAAAGTAAAATCTAACTTTCTTATTAATATATATATATTAAGTGTTGAAATACAGCACTTAGTTGTGGACTTTACAGTATATTTTAGCCTATAACCTATAGGGCCAATAATAACCAATAGCTTAGAATTATAGCGCTTACTAACACTCTACTACAGCAATCGCAGTAGTCTTTAAACCCCTAAAGTAGCCCGAAGCCCCAGACAGTTAGCATACTATAACAGTAAAACGTTAATACCCTATACCCTATAAATAGCTTCTAGTTAATGTACTTAATAGTTAAACTTAACCGGCTGGTTAAGTCTATAATTAGCAGACTTAACAAGCATTTAGGCCTTATAGTTAACAGACTTAATAGGCATTTAGGCCCTATAGCTAGTAGATTTAACAGACATTTAGACCTTATAGTTAGCAGACTTAATAGGTATTTAGGCCCTAAAACAGAGAAAGGTTTGGAAAACGATATAGGGCTAAAGACCTATAATAGGTCTTATCCTTTATAACTATTTACTACAATATTTTCCTAATTAATAAATTAATTTCATATACTGGTTTACTATATTTTACAATACCTTATAAGCCTATATTATAGTATTTACCTTTTATATATTATAGGGCATTGCCCCTATAATCTACCTTCCTTTAATACCTAACTACTATTGTATACTATAAATAAAGCCTTCTTTACTTATAGTATTCTATACTATTCCCTATATAGGTCTATATTTATAGGCCTATAAGATACTTATTTTAATAAGTTATAAGCTTAGGTTTATATTACTTAAGTAAATTTCTTTATCTTATAGCCTTTATAATAATACCTATCCTATAAGCCCTATTTATTTTAAGCTACCGAAGACTTAAAAAACAATGTTTTAATACTTTTAATCATGCTTTTATTTCCTTTTTAAATATTAAAGACTTAAAAAATAGCGTTTTAATACTTTTAATAATGCTTTTACTTCCTTTTTAAGCCTTCAACCTTCTTTATTATAAAGAATGAAAATATATATAACCCCTCTATAAGCTTTAAAGCTTTAAAGACCTTCAGCCTTTTATTAACCTTTAACCTTTTTAAAGGCCTTAACTTTATTTAGTATTTTTAATAACTATAGAATAACTTTATAGTTACCTTTAATAGTAGGATTAAGGCTATTATAGTAGGTTTTACTAATTAAATTAAAGCTTTAAATGTTAAAATTAACTAAGTTAATATCTATATTGACAATTTTAACATTTACTTTTTACCGGAATATACTGTTTTAAGCCCTTTTAAGTTTTCTTTTAAACTTTTTATAAACCTATCTATACTATCTTTATTTTCGGTTACTTTAGTTTATATAGATTTATTAGCCTCTATTACTATATTTATTATAGTACCTTCTTTAAGTTAAATTACTTAAGAGACTACTATACTTTTAATAAAGGATTTTAATAAATAGGTCCTTTACTTTATTAAAGAATAAAAGCTTTTAGGTCTTAAAAACTGGTACTTTTAGTACTAGGCCTTTACTATTTAAATAAAAGTTTTAGGCCTTTTTAAGTTTATAAATAAGCTTAAGTTAATTATTAATTTACTAAATAATAATTTAAAAACCTTCCTTCTTTTTACTATTTAGAATACCCTATAGATAGGCCTATTGCTTACTATTAAAGTTAAAGACTTTTTAGTAACCCTTTTTTAATAATTATAAACTTAGTATATCCTTATTTAAGCTGTCTTTTAAAATAAGCTTTATAGGGTTTATTATACTATTAAATTTAATAGTTTATTAAAAGTAGTTAAATATAATATTAAGTTTAATGTTTTTATTATAAAGCTTTAAAGTTTAAATATTATAATTTAATTTATCGATTAGGTTAATTACTACTTAAGCTTACTAGAAGGTAGTTTTTTACTATAGTATAAATACTTTAGAGCTTTAATTTCCTAAAATAAGTATAATTTCGGCTATTTTTACTATCCTATATTGGAATTTTTATAGAGGAAGTTTTTAATTAAAACCTATATTTTTAATATTATAGTTACTTAAGCCTTTTTTATACTTTATTTTTATATTACCTTTACTAAGGATTTTAAAGCCTTAAAGGCTTTAAATGCCTTTATAGTAAACCTATAGAGCTTAAGTTTATTAAAAAAAAGAAAAAGAAAAAGAAAGATAAAAAGAAAGAGGATATTAAAAACTTTAGAAATTTTAAAGAAATTTCTTTTATAATAGGCTTTAACTTTAATATAGGCTTTTATAGTATTAAACCTTTAAAGTTAATTATACCTTATAAATACTATAGCTTTATTAGGTTTATAATATCTTTATCTTTTAAAGTCTTATCTTCTATACTTATTAACTTAATTAACTATACTAACTTAGCTTTAAAAGAAGCCTAGTTCTTTAATACTAAGTCTATAGTCTATATTTATAATAATAAAAACCTTTTTAATAACCTTATTAAAGTAAAGGTTGAGCCTTTAACTATAAAAAGTAGCTTTATAAAAATTATTAATAAAGGTATTATAAAAGTTTAATTCTTTATTAGAATTTATAATAATAAGGCCTATTTTTTAGCTATTAACCTTATTAAAACCTTCTTTATTTTTACTTTTCTATTAAATATTGTTAGTAAGGACTGTCTATATAGTATTAAAAGAGCTTTATATAATTAAAAGCTTACTAATAGTAATTGTAATTTCATTGCCTTTTTAAATTTTAAAAGATTAAAGTTCTACTTTAACTTTAAAAGCTAACCTTAATTAAAAGTATCTTATTAATAATACTTTAACAATTACCTTACTTTCTTTAAAGCTTTTAAAGTTCTTAAAATTTTAAAGGAGGTCTTCTTTAAAGCCTTTAACTTTTTAAAGAAGGTAGGTCTTTTAAAGATCTTAATAAGCCTTTACTAACTTTAATTCAATTAACTATCCTTTAATATATATAACTTAAGTATATAGATTTTAACCTTTTAAAGAAGACCTTTTTTATTATTAAAGGTATATTTAACTTATAAAAGGTTAGGCTTAAGGATTTAGTTTATAAAAGCTATAATATTATTAAAATCCTTTAAAGGCCTTTTAAGAATCCTATTTAAAACCTTTCTTTTACTTTAAATTACTTAAAAAAAGACATTGTTACTATTAAGCCTATTCTATTATTAAAGAAGCTTTATAGTTTAATTATAGTAGATCGAAAGATTTATTTTTAATTTCTTAAACTATTAGCTATTAAAGATAATACTATTATAGTACTTTATTTACTATTTAAAGGCCTAAACAATACCTTCTAGCAATACCCTACTTACTTTTACTATAATAGAAGAAAAGAAGTCCTTTCTTTAAGTACTTACCTTATTAAAAAAGTATTAGCTTTAATATATTAAGCTTTAAAACCTTTAATTAAAATAGCTTAATTAAGTACTTTATTAAGGTTATTTTAAACTATCTTAAGGCTATTATTTTAACTTTAAACTTTTCTATTATTTTTTAAAAATATATAGCTATTTTTATAATAGAAATTATTAACTATATAGCTTAAAGCTTTAAGGATTTTATACCTTATTAAGCCTTTTATAATAAACTATTATCTTTTTAAATGCTATATTAATTAAACCTTTTAAACTATAGGGCTATAAGTACTAAGGTTATAGTATATATCTTTATTAAAGATCAAGCTATAGGTTTTAAGCTTACCTTTTAAGGAATTAAAGAAAGACTTATAGCTATTTTAAGTTATTAGACTTTCTTAGTTTATTTAGGTTTAAATAAAGTTATTAAAACCAGTTTTATTAAGTTTTATAAAGACCTATTAGCTTAAATTATAGGTCTTTTAAGCTTTATAGGTCTTTTAAAGGTCTTTAACTGCTTTAATAAGTTAAAGGAAGATACTATTATTTAAGCCTTTAAGCCTTCTATTTATAGTCTTTCTATTCTATTAATTCCTAATTCTTTAATACTTAAATTATCCTTTATACTATTTACTTAATTGCTATTTAAGCTTATAATTTTAATATTTATAGTACCTTCTATTACTATTAAGATCTTTTTACTTTAAGCTTTATAGAAATAATATAAGGAATTTATACCTATAGATAATATAAATTATAGTAAGCTTATTTTTTACTTAATTTCTTACTATAAAAAGTGCTATTTTATAAAGGCTTTAAAGTTTAATACCTTTAAGTAAACTTTAAAATACCTTAAAAAAAAGTAATAGTTATAGGCTATCTTTACTAAATTATACTAACTTCTTACTATTAAGACCTTTTATTTTATTTACCGATTTTAAATTAAAAAGAAGCCTATTATAAGCTACTAGGTCTTTAAAAATAAGAAGAATTTATAAGGTATTATAGTAAAGTTTAAAGCTCGATTAGTTACTTAAGGTTTTTAATAGGCCTTTAAAATCGATTTTAAATAGACCTATACTTCTATTATAAGGCCTTTAATTTAAAGAATTATATTAGCCTTTATAGTTATATTTAACTAGGATTTAAAGTAAGTAGACTTTATAGAAGCCTTTTTAAATTTAAAGACCGATTTTAATATCTATATTGAAATTCTATAGGGACTATTTAAGTTTGCCTACAGTAATGTCAGTATTATAATACTATTAAAAGTAATTAAATAAGACCTTATTAAAGACTAAATTATTCTATTAAAAAAATCCTTATATAGTTTAAAGTAAGCTTTTTATTTCTAATAATAGAAGGTCCTTATAATAACTTAGGCTTTAAATTTTAGGCTTTTTATTTTCAATATAGCTATCTATTTTTACTTAAACTATAAGATCTTTATTATTAACTATATTAATAATTACTTAATTATAGGCCTTAAGCTTCTATAACTTTAAGCTTTAAAAAACGCTATAGAAAAGTACTATAATATTAAAGATTTAGGTCTTACCTGCTATTTCTTTAATGTTTAAATTAAATACAATAGGCTTTAACGGTACCTTTAAATCTATTAAAAGGTCTATATTATAAAGGTAATTAAGTACTTTAGAATTAATATTAAATTAACTTCCCTTCTATTAAGCCCTAAAATTATAAGCAAAGGTAATAGGCCTAGAACTCCTATAAGCCTCTTTAATTAGAATCTATATTAATAATTAATTAGTACTTTAATATATACTATAGTTTAAATTAAGCTTAATATAGCCTTTAATATTTAATAGCTTTCCTAATACTTAATATAGCCTATTAATATTTACTTAAAAGCTATAAAATTGTTATTTTCCTATCTTTATTTTAGTATTTATAGTGCTATTAGTTATAGCTTTAATAGTAATTTAAAGTCTATTGGCTTTATTAATAGTAATTGGGCTGGGTATAAGGAAAGTGTTAAATCTACTTACAGTTAGCTATTTACTTTAGTTAAAGGACCTATTAATTAAAAATCTAAAAAAGCGTTTACTATATCCTTTAGTACTTTAAAAGCCAAATATACTAGGCTTATTGAAGGCTTTAAGGAAGCTATATAGTTTAGATGTCTTTTTTTAAGAAATTTCTAGGCTTATTATAGGCCCTACCATTCTATTATATAATAATAAAGGCTCTATTGCTACTGTTTATAATAATAAGTATAATTACCGAATTAAATATACTTTAATTCGATTTTAAAAGGTTAAAGAGGCTATATTTATTAGAGTTATTACTATAACTTACCTTCCTATAAAGAAGATACTTACTAACGGCCTTATTAAAGCTTTACCTATAGTGCTATTTAATACCTTTATTTTACTGTTAAACCTTTTTAAGCCCTTTTAATTAGTTCTATATACTATAGCTATAAAGAGGGTATTGAAATATAGTACTTAATTATAGACTTTACAGTATATTTTAGCCTATAACCTATAGGGCCAATAATAACTAATGGTTTAGAATTATAGCGCTTACTAATACTCTATTACGGCAATTGTAATAGTCTTTAGACCTCTAAAGTAGCCTAAAGCCCCGGATAGTTAATATACTATAACGGTAAAATGTTAGTGCCCTATACTCTATAAACAGCTTCTAGCTAGTACACTTAATAGTTAAACTTAGCCAGTTAATTAAGTCTATAATTAGTAGACTTAATAAGCATTTAGGCCCTGTAGTTAACAGACTTAATAGGCATTTAGGCCTTACAGTTAGTAGACGTAATAGGCATTTAGGCCTTATAGTTAGTGGACTTAACAGGCATTTGGGCCTTAAAATAGAAAGAGGTTTGGAAAGCGATATAGGGCCGAAGATTTATAATAGGTTTTGTTCTTTATAACTGTTTACTATAATATTTTCCTAATTAATAAGTCAATTCAATATATTGGTTTACTATATTTTATAGTACTTTATAAGCCTATATTATAGTGTCTACCTTCTATATATTGTAGGGCATTGCCTCTATAATCTACCTTCCTTTAGTACCTAGCTACTATTATATACTATAGATAAAGCCCTCTTCGCTTACAGTGTTCTATGCCGTTCCCTGCACAGGTCTATACCTATAGGCCTGTGAGACACCTATCTTAACATTAAGTATAGAACTTACTGTTCTAATTGCCGAATTTAGCTAAGCAGGGCCGCTATTTTCGGAAATCTTAACAGTGCAGAGCGCTTAGTTATAACCAGATACTTAATACCTTACTAACCCTTCTAATCAATTTATATACAAATGTATAGCCCTAAATAGCAGTTAGTTCGAACAGTTATTACTGTAATCTAAAAAACTGTTTTCTTTAACTTTACATCTATTTTAAGCTCTATAGTAAGGCGGTATAACTGTATAATAAAATATAAAAATAGCGTCCCTTATACTTTTTATCGTCTTCGACTTATCGACTATTATTAGTAAAGTAGGTAGCTATCAACGTTTAATACTATTACTATACTAGTATATTGCTTACTATAGCTACTTGCAGGCTATAATATAGATTTTATTTAGTACTTTACTATAAAGTAGTAAAAAACTAAAAGGTAGATTGTAAAACAGTTAAAGGCCTTTACAGTTAAGTAATATATAGCGTTCTATAAGTAACTTAAAGATACTAAATTCCTTTAACTTAATTATACTAATAAAACTAAGATTAATATTACCGGTATACTATAATAGAAAAGGTAAATAGATTATATATCTTACTTTCTATTAATATATTTATTAATAAACTTGCAAATACTATAAATTTATTATATTAAAGAAACCTTAATAAAATATAATTAAGACTGTAAACTAAGTAATAGCGATAGATTTCCTTAACTATTTATATTAAATATACCGAATTAAATTATAAAGTACTTTATAGAAGTATTTCCGATAGTATAAGCAGTTATACACTAGTATTATAGGTCGTTATATAGATAGGAACGATAGTTTAAAAGTTAAGAAGGTATATCTTTTAAACTTTATTTACTAATATAGTTATTAACATACTTTAAAGTAATATAACGCTATTTAGTTTATAAATATAACCTATAACTACTATATATTTATAAAAAGGATATTATAAATGTAAATACTTTACTAATCTTATAGACCTTTAATATTAAATATAATACTAGCATCTTCTTTTAAAAGAAGTATTATATTTAACTATCAGAGTACTACCTTGGCCTTACCTTTATAGAGGTACAGTTAGCTAAGTTTATAAACGGTAAAAAAAAAAGCAGTAAGGACAGGTATTTTAAAAAGCTTTTTTTTTAATATACTATTAAAAGTCTCTTTTATAATAAAGATAAAGTGCCCGATAAGTATTTTAGACTATTAAAAAAGATAATCTTATAAAAATGTAAAAGTTATAAATGTTTAAAGGCGTTTTATTATAAGGATATTCTATTAATAATTATATACAATTTGAAAACCGATAAAGACACCTTAGCTATATTTATTAAGTTTATATACTATAAAGGGATAGATAATAAGCCGAAACTGTAAGTAATTACTTATTTTTCTTTAGTATTTTAACCCTAACGATCTCCTTTAAAACTATCTTCTTCTTTACCTTTACTAAAAGGTTAATCTTTTATTTTATTAGCGTTATTATTAGCCTAGTAATATACGATAGTGCATTTACTATATTAAAGTTTACTAATATTAAAGCAGTCTTTTAAATAAGGAATTGAAGATTAATTAAATGTACTTTATTATACTAAAAGGAGGAATGGCTTAAACGATCTGTTTTCTACTACTATAATGACTCTATTATAGAGAAGGAATCCGGTAAGTGGAAGTACCGACCTTTTCTATATTAGAAGCTATATAACGATATAGAATAGTAATTGCTTAATTTAAGAAAAGAAAACGCAATTGAACTAAAGGCTTAATATAAAAAAGCAGCTAATATAGTAAACAGTATATTCTTTTTATCCTAATAGTAGCCTTATTTTAACAATATATAAGTAACGTCTCCGATACTATCTACGATTAGATAATATACTATAACCTAAAGTAGGCTATATTTAACAGTATATATATTAATAAGAAAGTTAGGTTTTACCTTTAGAATATATTCCTAAATAAGCCAACTAAGGATAGACTATTTACAATACTTTTATATATAAGCATTATATATAACCTTTATATAAGTAAAGATATAATCTCTGATAAAGTTTAAAAGCTAATACTATTTAATTAATAGATTGCTATATTAAAGATAAAGAGAGTATAGTTTAAAGGCGGTTAATACCGGATTAAAGATTTTAAAAAGAAGAATTGGATTTAAGAACTTACTAAGTTAATTGCAATTAAAGAGGTATAGTAGAAAAAGGCTATTTAGTAAGCTTACTGAAAAGATTACTTTTATAACTGCCTAACTTAGGATATTAATATCGATAAATAAGAAGAAGATAAATACATTAAGCCGGCTATCGACCTATATATACTTAAGTATACTTAGCTTACTTAGATTCTTTATAATTAGTTAAATAACTTAAGCTTTATAGAGCTACTCGAACTTTATATTTAAACAGCCAAGCTAATAGTTGTCCTATATAGTAAATAGAAGACTGTAAAGCAAAACCGTATTTAATAAAGGGTATAGGCCAATATTATAGTAAGTAAAAAGTCTTTTAGGCTAAACCCCTTTCCATTCTTTATAAATAAAAAGCAATATCTATACTATATTAAAGATAAAACCCTGTCTTATATAGAAAGGACGTTTAAGTATAGTCGATTGGCAGTAATATACGACCATTTTAATAGGAAGTATAAATAATAGTTAGGTAATATAAAGTAAATATCGTACAACTACCCTAAATATAGGGGGAAAGCGCTGGAGTTTAAGTACTTAAACTATTTTAAAAACTATATAAAGACAGTCTACGGTATTAGACTATAAGCCTAAGTGCATTTAGTTAACATTATAAAGGCTAGCTATCCTAAATATCTAGGAGTATACCGTGGACTTGGCTTCCTCCCAGGATACCTCAACGCTATAATGGAGGCTGGGACAATGTTTGTAGCCGACTATGGAACTTACAGGAAGAGATAGATCTATACTTGCAGTATAGGAATCCCTATAGAGTTAAGTTTAAAAGTAGGCCTAAAGGAAGTAGTTAGGGTATACTGCCAGGTAAGAAGGTTTAAAAGGCACTAGTTAAGTAGAAAGCTCTAAAGAAAGTACCAACCGAAGTATCTACTAAGAAGACGTTAAAAATACTAGTAAAGAAAGCATCTGTAAAGTTATAGTAGCATAGTTAGTACTAAACAGTACAAGGTAGTATAGCTACTATTATCGGTATAGCTAGCTTTTAAAAATCTATTAAGTATAAACGTAAAGTATCTAATACCTATACAATCTACTTAAGAGATATAACGGATATAGTAAATATAATATAGTATTTAAGTCAGTAAAGGTAAAATAAGGTTAAGGTAAAAGCAAGAAACGTTAAGAAAAAGACCGAATAGGTAGATAAATAAAGTTCTATACTTTTATTTATATCTGCTTATCTTAGCCGCTACTAACTTAACTGTAGTACTTGCAATTTAGCTTCCGCAGCCTTATCGGCTTAGGCTTTTAGATAGCTTTAATTCCTTTTCTAACTATACCTTAGCCCTATCTTACCTTTACCGTCTTGAATACTATATTGTACCTATTGCATTTACTATAGCTACTATATTTACGCCGCTATACCTAGTAGTGACCTCTGCTTACTTGGCCTTAACGGTAGTAGTGTATATAGCTTATCCTTGCTTTTAATCCTTTAGTAGCTTATAACTACTGTTAATATTAAGTTACTATTTAAGCTTTATAATTACTTTAATATAATCAGCAGTACTAGTACCGGCAGGTTTATTGCTATTATATTAGGCTGCTTATATATAACTGTTAATGACTGTCTTTATATTTATACTTTACTATTTAATAGCGTTTTCGAAAAGAAGAGCTGTTAAGTTATAATTAAAGGTAAGTTTTAGGGTTAGTTTAATACTATTAAGCTTAAGTAGATTGTAAAGAAGATTTTAATAAACTGTAGATTCGACGAAAATACATTACTTAAGGATGCTTCTAATATACCTTATAAGGTATATATTTATATAGCCTTTTTAACTTATACTTTACTAACCTATTAGATTTGTCTATATAATAAGTAAAGAAACTAATGATATTATCTATTTAATAAGCTATTGATTTTCTTATAGTAGTACCGACCTTTTAAATTCTATAAAAATATAGTAGGTATACTATGCTATATTTACTGTTATAACTTTCTTTAACCTTATTACTATTGGCCCTTTTAATAAGGAATTCGTTAACAGTATGTTAGAAATAAACAACCCTGTTTATATATTATAGACTTAGGCTTAAAATATATAGGGTAATCAGTTATAGGGTAAGCGGCTTAAATATATGGTTTTAATTGGTATAAAAGTACTTATATTAAAGCCAATATACGATAATGTCTTTAGGATTTAGGCTACTTTAAAAGAACTTACAATTAAAATAGAAAAGATAGCCGAGCAGTTCTGCTATAACTACTTAAACCTTGACGATAAAGGGCGCTATTATTACTTTAATGTCGACTATAGATTTGAGGATGTTGGTTTAAAAAAGTCGAAAAAGAAGAAAGAGATTGCGGTAGCGATTAAATACTATGTTATATTATAGGGTATAGTTAAGTAGATAAAAGCGTATATAAATAACTTTATAGAACAAGAGTGTTAGTCTAGTTCTTATTAACTGTAATTTATTATTTCCTAATATTTCTATTCCTTACTAATCCGATATATGCTAGATTATAGCCCCTATTAGACGATATTTACGCTATAGAGCGTGCCGGCGTCGAATAAATTTGTCGATAGACCGTTTGATACCGCCGGTCTTGAACGATATCTCCTGCCGCGTTCCCGGCGGAATTACGGGCATAAGATATTTGTTCTTTACAGACTTAGTAATATCGAAAGACACAGCTAACTGTTGACTTTGCTTGACGCTACCAAGCCACGTTCAGCTCGGTCTTCTGGCTAGATGGCAGGTCGGAAGACCGGCTGAGGCAGAGTCTTGCTGGCTGTGTAAGCAGGATACCGGAAGGCCAGATTCCAAACCGGAGCAAGAATCACGCCTTAAACAACGAGGACGATCTTAACCTTGTGGTAATGGAGGTGTTAGAGTGGCTTGCGCGGCCGGACAATACCGACTGGCTGCTGGTCTTCGACAACGTCGACCAAGACCATGAGCAAGGCAGGTCGACAGGTATATACGATATTTGGCGGTACCTTCTGGACAATTATAGGTCAGTGCTGATTACTATACGGTTGTTAAGGCTAGTATAGTTTGGTAACTTGAAACGACTGAATAAGGTAGACTAAGAATTGGGCACTACTATATTTAGATAGTAGTATAGGCAATAATTAAATAAGCTTTAACTATATAAGTTTTAAAGTTAAGGTTAATAGATAGTAGTTATAAATAAGACTAAGACTGAGCTATTTGGTTTACTTAATAGCTTACTACTTATATTAACTTAAACTATATTATATTTATATAAGACTAGGCTTAATATTGTATTATATATTCGGCTTTATAAATAGTAATAGGATGACTTAATAAGGTTTAATAGTAAGTTTAGTTTATTATTAGTAGATTATAAGTAAGGAAATGTTAAGATAATATAAACGATGTTATTTAAGGCAATTGAAGCAATAAATAAAAATGCCTTAAATCTATTAAAACTTTAGGCTTTTATTAACAATAAAGACCTATAGTACGGTCTACTATAAACTATAGTAAATAGTAAAAAGTAATAGCCTAGATAGCTTTACAATATAGTATATAATAAGGTTAGGTTTTTAAATATAGTAACACTATTACTTTACTATTTAATAATCAAAGCTTAAAAGTCTATACAAGGTAATAGTAGCTATAGTATATACCTAGTAGTATATAGATAGATATTATATATATAAGATAATAATAAGAAAAGATTGTTTCTATAGCTGGCGATAATGGTGGTTGATTTTCAATGCCCAATAGTAAGACTAAGGATTATTAAGTACTTTAGTAGCAGCTTCTTTTATATATAGAGAGGTGCTTATAGTAGGCTGGGGGGTTTTAGGGAGGTAAGTGTAATTTAGAAGATATTAATATTACTAATGCAATATATATATTAAGTAACCTTTACGTAGATTAAGGCCGACTAGGGGAAGCTGAGGTAATGTACTAGTAGGCGCTAGAAGGCTATAAGAAAGCGCTTAGGCTGGATTATATATCGACTTTCAATACGGTTAATAACTTAGGTAATGTTAAGATAGGTGTCTTACAGGCCTATAGGTATAGACCTATGCAGGGAACGGCGCAGAATACTAAAAGCAAAGAGGGTTTTGTTTGCAGTATACGACGTAGCTAGGTACTAAAGGAATGTAAATTATAGAGGCGATGCCCTATAATATATAGAAGCTAAATACTATAATATAGGCTTATAAGGTAATTTATTAAAGCGGTTAAAGACCTTTAAGGGACCTATAGGGCTTAAAGGACCTATAATCTAGGCTAATAGGTCTTTATAGAACTTAATAAAGTTAGTTTTAATAACTTTGTTTAAGCTTAAGTAGATTAAGTAGGTTTAATGACCTAAAATAGCTACAAGTCTTCTTTTAATTCCTTAAAGGGTAAGTTTAAAACCTATAGTTTGATCCTTAATAGGAATATATACTGTAACTTTAGTACTTATAGCTCTATAGTTTAAAAGGTTTGGCTAATATAGCGCTTAAGAAGGTAATAGTTTATTATAGAAGGTTTGGTAAAGTGTAAGATCCTTAAAGCTTTAGGCTATATAGTTAATGATTTCTATTATAGGAATAGCTATATATCCTTAGAAAATGATAGAGAGGCTTAAAGTTAGAATAGTAGCCTTAAGATAGTTTAAAATAATCTAAATAGAGTGCTTAGTTAAGCTATTTTAATTAAAAGTTTTAAAGCTTGATATACTAAAGCCGATACCCTTTTTTATAAGATAGGTATTTAAGGGAAGGACTTCTTTTCCTTTATTGTAGTAAAAGTAAGTAGGGTATTGCCGGAAGGTATTGTTTAAGCCTTTAAATAGTAAATAAAGTATTGTAATGGTATTATCTTTAGTAGTTAATAACTTAAGAAATTGGAAACGGGTCTTTCGATCTACTATAATTAAGCTGTAAGGCTTCTTTAATAGTAGAATAGGCTTAATAGTAACAATGTCCTTCTTTAAATAGTTTAAGGTAAAAGGAGGGTTTTAAATAGGATTTTTAGAAAGCTTTTAAAGGATTTTTATAATATTATAGCTTTTGTAAACTAAATCTTTAGGTCTAACCTTCTATAAGTTAGGTATATCCTTAATAATAAGAAAGGTCTTTTTTAAAAGGTTAAGACCTATATGTTTAAGCTGTATATATTAAAGGATAGTTAATCAAATTGAGGTTAGTAAAGGCTTATTAAGATCTTTAAAAGCCCTATCCTTTTTTAAAAAGTTAGGAGCTTTAGGAGAGACCCTCTTTGAAATTTCAGAAGCTTTAGAGGCTTTAGGGAAAGTAGGATAATTGCTAAAGTATTATTAGTAGGATACTTTTAGCCGAAGTTGGCCTTTAAGGCTAAGGTAGAACCCTAATCTTTTAAAATTTAGGACAGTAATGAGATTATAGTTACTATCGGTAAGCTTTTAGCTATATAGGGCTCCTTTAATATTGTATAAGCAGTCTTTACTAACAATATTTAGTGGAAAAGTAGGAATAAAGAAGGTTTTGGTAAGGCTGATAGTTGAAAAATAGGCCCTATTATTGTAGGTTCTAGTAAAGAATTGGACTTTTATAGTACCTTTATTAATAATTATTGGAATAGGTATGGCTAATTATAGGCCTAAGGGCCCTGTAATTAGTGCTTACATACTAGCTCATAGTGCAGCGGAAGTCTTACGCGTGATACCTATAGCTTAGTGCTGGGGTACTAGAATACAGCACTACGCAGGTGCTGTAGAATAGAAATATAGTAGGTAAATAATTGTATTGTAGTGCTAGCCTTTTGTAAATCCACTGTAATAATCTCTATAGTAGGGTTTGTACTCGACCTCTACCATATACCTACCGACTGACGTGCGGTGCCTTGTATACCCTAGCGGGCAGATGGGCTAGAGTACGGCTTGGTTGAACTCGAGGTTTGCTAAGCCCTATAAACCACTTGCTAAGCCCTCTATAGCTTCCGACCTATAGGGCCTACAGGCCTATAATTTAGTATAGTAGTAATATACCTACTTAACTATAGGCCTACCAATTCTTGGCCAATTTGGCCAGCCTAGTGGTTGGCTACAGGTCTTATAGGCAGCTAAGTTAGCGTGGTTTACAGCTCTTTAAAAATCGACTTACAGCTATATAAAGGGGCCGCAAAACTGAGCACCCCCAACCCAAAGTGCAAGTTAACGTAGGGTTAGGGTTAGGCCGCTTATACTGTTTACAATAGTAGGCCTTAGTAGCTTAAATATAAAATTATAGGCAGTTTAGCCTACTAGTTAGCGGGATGCAGGCTTTTAAATAGCCCTGCAGTGAAGTAAGGTGCCAGGTAAGTGCCGGGTAGCTGACGGGTAGGCTTTCTAACTTAAGCTTCTACTATGTAGTATAATAACAGCCATCTACTATAAACTTAGGCCTTATAGGGACCTAGTTTAACACCCCTCTTCTACTTATAGTAAGTGGTAGGCCCAGATTTAAATCTGAAGCCTACCGTAGTAAGCTAAAACTAATGAACTAACTAACTAATTAAAAAACTAAAATACAAGGTATATAAGGCGTTAAGGCCCCTAGGCTTCTATTTTATAGCAAACAAGCCCTATTAAAGCCTATAAACTACTTATTTAGAGGTATTCCTATAGTATTAAATTACAGTAAGGGAACCTCTATAGAAAATACCACTCCCTAAACTTCTACCAATTTACAGGCTCTTTAGTAGACTTTAATACTAAATTCTTTAACGCAGTTAGCCGGCTTATACTAGCCGGCATCGACCTCCAAACTATAAATCAAATAAATCAATACCTATAAGCTATAGAAAGAGCTTCCTACAGTAAATTAAAAGGCAATAAAGTACTATATAAACCGCTAAAGCATTAGGCCAAAATACAAATGCTATTGACCTAAGCTTCCTAATAATAGACCTACTAAAAGAACAGTATATTCCAGCCTCTACTGCTATTAAAAATATAGCCTACAGAAGTAAAGAAGGCCTTTACAAAGGCACTAAAAAGAAGGTCTTTTTAAGCAAAAAGCTTAAAAGTAATAGTAATGGTAGCTTTAATAGCCTAAGTAACTCTCCTTAAAAGAAAAAAAAAAAAGGCTTTAAAAGGCCTAAAGGCCTTAAAAAAAGACCTAAGGCTAAAGATTCGTTTGTCTATATAGTAAGCTCTTACAACCTAGCCTTAGGGATCTTTAAAAACTTTAATAGTAACGATAGTAATAAAGGCACCTACATAATACCTATAGGGCCTGCTAAAGGTGCTAAAAGCATTAAAAGCAAGGCCCTAGCAGTACTCTCTTTAAAGGATACCCTTCTATACAATACTAAGTCTATTGACTATATTATTAATAATCGAAAATAGTTCACTAACTATAAGCCTAATAATAGCTTACTAAGGACAATTTATATAGAAGGAGGTCCCCTAACGTCCAAAGGCTCTAAAACTGCTATATTTACAGTACTCTTATAGAAAAAACCCTCTAAATATACTAAGCTTAAGCTTAAAAATGCTCTATATATTCCTCAGTTTGATATTAACCTTTTTAATAGTATACTATACTATAAGGTTAGCAGTTATGTTAAAAAGAAAGTACTATATAAACCTAATAAGGCCCTAATAGCGGTATTCGATTTTAAGGCTTTAAGCTTCTTCTTAAAATTACAGAAGGTAAAGAGGCCTATTATTTACTATAATATAAGTTTCAACATTACTAGTCGGAAGTAAAAATTAATAATTAAGCTTCCTAACAGGCCCTTATCTTAAAAGGATAGCTATTCAAAGGTCGATTTAAACCCTTAAAGGCCTAGTAATAGGCCTATAAAGCTAGATAGCAATAGTGCTATTAACTCTAATTCAAATGCCTGAAAGGTAAAGCCCTGTAGACTTAGGGGGTCTAAATCTAGCTATAAGGAAGGCTATAGCCGGAGTAGACCTAAAGAAATAAAGCTCCGTTAGCCTACAAAAGGCCCTAATGGCTTAAATAACCCCAACTCTAAAGGATCTAATCAGAGTAAACCTACTAAAAAGCTCCGTTAGCCTATAGAAGGTCTTAATAGCTTAAATAACCTTAGCTTACTTAATTAAAAAGAGGCTTAAGGGGGCTATATACTTAGGGAGGCTACTAAAAATATCCTTAATACTACTATAGACTACTATAGTAAATTACTTTAAATAATATTAAAATGGTATATTAAGCTAAGTTATATAGGCCTAATACTGCTAAAAAAGACCAGTAAAATTACTACTAGGCTTCCAAACTTAAATCAAATCAAAGAAGTAGATTTTCAATACTTAGCCTTTAATAAAGCTAAGGCAATAAAAAGGCTTCAATTTTCCACTATTCTAAACCCTTCTAAAGTCTTAGGTTCCATTAAAGGTAACACTTTTAAAATCAAGCCTATACCCTATAATAGGCTCCCTATAGTGTTAATTTTAGTAGACCGAAAATCCCGGTTTAAGTAGGCCTTTTATTTACTAAATGCTAAAGGACTAACCGTACTAAGCGCTATTAAAGGCTTTTTTAAAGGCCTAAAGAATCACTACGACCGGTACCCTATCCGTTTCCACTATAATAGTAGGAAAGAAATCAACTACAAATTACAGACCTAGTTTTCCATTAAAGGCATTGAATTTTCTACTTTTAAGCCCTATATCTATAAGCAAAATAGCCTAATTAAACGCTCTATTAAAATATTTTTAGACTAGTTACAGGCTATAATGGTATTATTATAGCTTCTCCAATATTTATAATGCTATATAACGCTTATAGTACTTAAACTAGTTAACTATATAGTAGTTAGTAATAGGGACCTAACTTCCTACTAAACATTCTATAATAAATTAAAGCCTTCCTTTTCTTATAAACTAAACTTAAGCCAGTTTAAAGCTATAGGCTTTTCTATAAAGCTTCTTATTCCAGTTAAAAAAAGGTCTAGAGCTTTAAAGCTACAGGCCTATATAGAGCCTAGTAAGCTACTGGCCGTCCTTAAAAGTAAGACTTACCAAATATAAATACTGGCTAAAAAGGCAATAGTAAAATCTTCCTTTATAAATATAGTAAATGAACCTACTATAATTTAAAGTATTACTGCTATTTTAGAAAGGGATTTAGGCTAAGGGGGGGTAAAGCTACTATAATTAGTAAATAAAGATAGCGACCTACGCCCTAAATACGACTTAATCGGCTAACCAAGTTTGTAAATTGGCTAATAGGCTAATACTAAACAATTCTCTAATAGTAAGCCAATTAATAGGCCTACTATAATTTAAAAGGCTATAATCGATAATAGCTTAAAGCCTTTTAATAAGCCTATTATAGGCCTTAAGGCCAGTTTAAAATCCCTTACTAAAGACCACTTACTAATAGAAGTAGAAGAACCATACTTAAATATAAGTAAAGATATTAAAATAAGCACTAGCCAATTTATTAAATCAATATTAACTAAGGCTAAGGCCTATTACTATAGAGTCTTTAAAGGTCCTTCCAGTACTAGTTTATTATTTTAAATACTAAAATAAGTATTAAAGAACCTTAAAAAATCCTACTAACTAAAGGCTATATATAGCAAATTTAGGCAAATAGTTAACTAAAGAACCTTTAAGTTCCTTTCCTAAAGTACTCTCTTTAAGGACTGTATACTACTAACTAGTAGGTTAGTACTATATAAAAAGACTGATAAAGAAAATAGACTTTTAAAGTTTAAGGCTAGGCTAATTATTAGAGGATTCTTATAAAAGAAAGGCCTGGATTTTACAAAGACCTTTGCCTTTATTATTATATTACCTACCTAATATATACTATTAACTATAGTGGCTTTACTAAATTAGGAAATAGAGTAGATTGATTTTATAAAGGCATTTCTTAATAGTTATTTAAAAGAGAAGAATTATATAGTAATACCTAAATGTCACAGACCAACCATATAGCACGGCCAGGTGGAGACTGCAGCTAGCCATGTCTGCCAATCGGAGGAAGGAGACACGGCGGCAGGGCTGCAGGGTAGGACAAGGCTCACTGCTTGGCAAAGGTGAGCCGGATCACCAGGCTCACCAGGTGAGCATGGTGAGTTCTGAGGGATCACCACCGATCACTAGTGAGCCGGAGTGATCCAGGTACGGAGGTACTTAGGGATTCATGGTCTATATATACGGGGGAACTAGATAGCTTGTAGATAGTTCCGCAGTATGCAATCACAGCTTGTATCCACGGTATCTTGTGTTTACATTGAGACATCTTGTTGTGCACTGTTTAGCTGCACCGAACCATTATTATCAGAAGTTACCTTCAACTGTGTATCCCTTTCAGAGGTTCTGATCAGGGGTTCGTCACACTAAAGGCTTCTATAAATTCCATTAATTAACAGACTCGGCCATTAAAGCCAAGCTATATAGGCAAGGCTTTAAGCTTAAAACTAGCTAAATAATTTGCTTTTCTAAAGCCTTATATAGCTTAAAGTAAAGCCTTAAACTTTAATAAGCTAAACTTACTAAGCTATTAAAAGAAAAGGGTTTTATAGTGCTAATTTCTAACTCTACTGTCTTTTATAATCTTAAGGCTAGGATTTTTATAGTAACCTATATTAATAATTATTTAATTATAAGCTTTAATAAAGCCTATATTCAATAGTTTAAGAAAAGCTTAAATAAAGTCTACCTGATAGAAAATAGAGGGCCGGCTTCCTTTTTTTTAAAGGTCTAAATAATAAGGGATAGGCATTGCTTCTTTTTATAGTTTAACTAAGCTTAGTATATATAGGAAGCGATTAAGACCTTTAGCTTCGAAAATAGCTGTAAAATACTAATTCCCTTACAGTCTGGAATAGTAGCCTAATATAAGGACCTTAAACTAAAAGGAAGCCTTATAAGTAAGTTAGATTATATACTATTCCAGTGTATAGTAGGTACTGTAATGTATTTAATAACTTAAATAAAGCTTAATATTGCTTTTACAGTATAGTAGCTTTTAAAGAATATACAGTAGCCTACTATAGTAAGCTTAAACGCCGTTAAAAACCTTTTAAAGTATTTAAACGGTATAGAGAATTTAATAATTGCTTACGGCTATACTACTAGACTTATTAAAAAAGAAGGCACTATAGTACTTATAGGCTTTGTGGATTCAGACTTTGCAAGGGACCTAAAGGACTTAAAATCTACTTATAGCTTTATATTTAAAGTAGCTAGAGGCCCTATAAGCTGGAAATCAAAGAAGGCTAGTACTATAAGCCTTTCTACTTTAAAGGCTAAAACCGATATGCTTATTAAAGCTATTTATAAGGCTCTATAAATTAGGGAGGTTTATAAGGAGCTAGGATATACTTTAGTAGGCTCTCCCTTTCTATATAGTAATAATACTGGCTCTATAACTACTGCCTATAACCTAGCCTTTTACAATCATACTAAGTATATACTATTAAAATACCACTAGGTTAGAGAGTAAGTTAGGGCATTATAGGTTACTATTAATTACCTAAATACTAAATAAATACCAGTTAATAAGCTAACTAAACCACTGGCCAGTTAAAAATTTAAGACCTTTATAGGTCTTTTAGGCTTAAGGAATAGGCCTATAGAAGAAAGGTTAGTAGAGGAATAGATTAGAAAACACCCTCCCTATATTTAATTTTCCTTTATAATTTAGCTTATAAAAGTAGTTACTTAATACTTAAATATATAGGCCTTAACACTTTATATACCTTATATTTTAGTTTTTTAATTAGCTAGTTAGTTTATTAGTTTTAGCTTACTATAGTAAGCCTTAGGTTTAAATCTGGGCCTATGTCACGACCTTGGACACGGGAGGACGCAGACTTAACAGACGAGCCAATGGGAAGAGTGTATTACGACGGAAGGGACCCCTGTAGGTAGCCAATCAGAGGAGGACCGATGGACCGGTGCGTAGGAGACGGTCCAGCGGTCCAGGACAACCACTCATGGAGGGACCGATGGACCGGTACGCTATGAACGGTCCAGCGGTCCATGAGGATTGCAGGTCCATATATACGGAGGAACTAGATAGCTTGTAGATAGTTCCGCAGTATGCAATCACAGCTTGTATTCACGGTATCTTGTGTTTACATTGAGACATCTTGTTGTGCACTGTTTAGCTGCACCGAACCAATTGTCAGAAGTTACCTTCAACCGAGTATCCCTTTCAGAGGTTCTGTACAGGGGTTCGTCACACGTTGCATACTCACTTCAACTCTGTCACGGATAAGTTGAAGGTACCCATCACCATGGCGGACAACAAAGAAAGCCCTCAAGCCGTTCTGATTCGACTCAACGCTCGCGTCAAGGAGCTCGAGGATGCGGTCCAGCAGACCCAGGACCAAGTCGTCGCCGTTGGTCGCCTGGATCACCGCGATAATCAGCTGGCCAAGATCGAGGCCCCCGAACGCTATGGTGGCGGAAAAGGAGAGCTTGGAGGGTTCCTGATCCAGCTCAAGACCTATTTTCGGTACTATCCTACTCGTTTCCCTGACGAGGAGTCCAAGGTCACCTACGCGGCATCTCGACTCAAGGACAAGGCTCTCGCGTGGTTTGAGCCCATCCTGAACGACTATTACGAGAACGACGACGCAGGCATCAGGAAGGACATCACTAGGGAGTGCTTCGAGACCTTCAAGAAGTTCGAAGCCCGCATCAAGGAAGTCTTCGGAGAGTACGACGAGGCTCGCCGAGCCCAGGAGAGACTCGCCAACATGCGCCAAACCCGGTCTGCAGCTGACTATGCTGCCACCTTCAAGACCGACGCCCTGCGCAGCGAGATCAATGACGAAGGCTTGATGCAGCTTTTCTACAACGGACTCAAGGACGAAGTGAAGGACGAGTTGTACAAGGAGGAGAGACCGGACACCATCGACAAATACATCGCTACAGCCATTCGTATCGACGACCGGCAGTTTCAACGCCGGATGGAGAAAAGAGGAACGCGTGCAAACCCAGGACAACACCGTGGCTCCGGAGGCTACCGAGCCAACGACAAGAAGAAACGCTACACCACAAGCGTGTCTGGAACCACTCACGCGGGACCTATGGAGATTGACGCAGTTCAGAAGCGGTTCAAGGGGAAGAACAACGTCAAGTGCTTCAACTGCGGGAAGACGGGGCATTTCAAGAGAGACTGTCGGGCACCCAAACAGCTCAGCTGGAAGGAAAAGGAGGCGGCGGCAGTTGCGAAGACAACGCGGGTTGTTGAGATCTCAAGCATTGAGTACGGCAACGATGGATTCCTGGACTCAGCGGACGACTACACCGACAGCAACTACGAGCATGAGACTCAGGAAGGAGATTTAACAGTCGACTCTGAGGGAGAAGACCGTGTTGTGGGACAAGAACTGCCGACCAGGGGAGCCACCAGGCTAGAGGAAAGCACGGCTCCAGGACCCTCTGAGGAAACCTTGCGGAGACTAAGGCGGGTTTTCACCTCGACAGTCCTCTCGAGTTTAGACACGGGGGAGACCCTGAGGCAGGCCGAGGAGCGAGTTCAAAGGCTCGAGGAAGAGTTGGCAGAACTTCGGAACCAGCGAGAAGCAAGTGAACGACACTACCGCGACCTCGAGGACAAGATGGCGCAAACCATGGCCAACAACCAACCGCTCGCACAGCTGTGGCAGGGCAACGAGCGTTGGATCGTTCCAGAAGAAGAGTTCGGCCAAGAGTTCGCACTACTCAACAAGGATGAGGAGGTCTGGGATGAGTTTTGGGCATCACGACCAGTAGCCAGCACCGGACTCGCGCTGACGCCAGGAGAGGTTCCGGAGTGGGGGTGGTATACTCCGTGCGAAGGAGACACTCCACAAGTTCATCCACGACATCCGGAACACAGGAGAGTGCCATGGTTCCAGTGCGTCGCTCATGGATGCGCGGAACACTACCAGTCAAAGACCCTCAACGGGCACTGGCCGGTCAGAGAGGTCACCCAGACAGACCAACCGGTACCGGTGTCGAGGACTCTCGCAAGGTGGGGAGCGCCGGACGAAGAATTGAACGATTATTTCCTGTGGAAACAGGAGGATCCAGTCAAGCGGGAGGAACTCCAGGTCATACAGGTCACACCCAGGTACGCAAGGTGCTGCCTGGAGTGGGTAACAGGATGGGGAGAGAACACCGCCAACGAGAAGGAATATGGTTTGACGTGGTGTAAGAGTGCCGATTGCGCTTTCCATCTGCGAGCAAAGGCCCGGAAATACCACGAGGCCAGCCCCAAAGTACATAAGGCACGCAACAAGAAGAAGAATAGTGCCAGGAACAAGAAGTGGAAGGAAGCTCAACGACGATGGTTAGCCGATTTCGAGCTGCTGGACAGTTCGGCGAAGGAGGACGCTCTGGAGGCACAACAACAGTCGGGAAAAGGGCCACGGCCTTTCGCGGAGGCCGCAAACCTCTAAAGGACCACGAGCAACACATCAGCGAGGTCGCTGCTGTACGGAGGAGGGGCATGAAAGACAAAAGATTGCGAGTAGCAGCGCGTTGGAAGGGTTTCCAAACGCAAGCACTCGTGGACAGTGGAGCAGAAGCGGACTTGATTTCACCAAGATTTGTGCAACAAGCCCGGGTTCCATGGAAAAAGAAGGAGGAAGAGGTCGTCATGAAGGGACCCTTCCCTACACAGTTGGTAACCAGAGAAACGTTGCCACTGAACATCACAGTGTCAGGAAAAACAACGACAGTGATTTTCGACATCGTGGATATGGGGCCAGAGAAGGACATGATCCTGGGGCAGCCATGGCACGAGGACTACAACCCAGACATCGATTGGAAGGATGGTGGCCACCTACGACCGAGGACATATCGGGAGTATCCAACCAACGATGGGAGATCAGGAGCACGGCAGGAGCAGAGTGTGAGACAAGCACCCTCCACGGCACCACCGCAAGGGACACGGGAGATATTAGTGTACTCAATCGACACAGGCGGCAAGATCGAAGAAGTAGGGTTGGTAGGGACAGTTGCGTTGGTGGAAATTGCGGCAGCAATGAAGGACAAATACGCCTATTACAACAGTTTGAAGAAAAACGAGAAGAAGGAGGTACCGCCGGAATATCAGGGGCATCCGGTGTTCACGGCGAAACACCTTCAGGGTCTACCAGATAGGGGACCATGGGACCATGAGATCAAGCTCAAGGACGGAGCAAAGCTCAAGCTTTTTCAGGTCTACCACACCAACGACAAACAGAGTGAAGAGTTGCGGAAGTATTTGGACGAGAATCTCAAGAGAGGGCACATCAGACCATCCACATCGCCAGCTGGATATCCTGTTTTCTTCGTGCCGAAGAAGGATGGGAGTCCACGACTGTGTGTGGATTATCGACAGCTGAATCAGGAGACGGTGAAGAACGGTTACCCACTACCGCTGATTTCGCGGCTGCGAAGTCAACTGTCAGGGGCACGATGGTTCACCAGGCTTGATATGCCAGTCGGGTACGCGCACATACGAATCAAGGAGGGAGACGAATGGAAGACGGCTTTTCGCACGCCTTACGGGCATTTCGAGTATCTCGTCATGCCGTTCGGGCTTACAAACGCACCAGCGACTTTCCAGGCCCTCGTTGATCACACGATTCGCAAGTATCTCGACAAAACAGCAGTTTGTTATCTCGACGACGTTCTCATCTACTCACGCACTCTGGAGGAACACAAACAGCACGTCAAGGAAATTTTGGACGCGCTACATGGAGCAGGACTATCGGTCAACAAGGACAAGAGCGAGTTCCATGTGCAAGAGACGGTCTATCTCGGGTACCTGATCTCGCCAGGAGAAGTGCGAATGGAACCAGGGAAGATCGCGGCAGTCAAGGACTGGCCGAGACCACAAGGAGAAACACCCGAACAACTGAAGACTAGGGTTCGAGAGTTTCTGGGATTTACGAACTTTTATCGAATGTTCATACGGAATTACGGCGCTATCGCGAAGCCATTGAACGACCTAACCAAGAAGGACGCCGAGTTCAAGTGGGGGGAAGCACAGGAGCAGGCTTTTCAGGCCATCAAAGACGCTATTGTGGCCGACCCAGTGCTCAAGCTTCCTGACCCAGGAAGGCCTTTCGAGGTCGAAACAGGTGCTTCCGACTACGCCATCGGAGGACAGCTGGGACAACGAGACGAGGATGGGAAGTTGCATCCGGTAGCATTCTTTTCGAAGAAGCTGGAGGGACCACGCAAGAACTACCCTATCCACGACAAAGAGCTGCTTGCCATCATTGAGGCTTTCGAGGAGTGGAGACCATATCTCAGCGGGACCAACTATGAGGTGCAGGTCTACACGGATCACAAAAACTTGAAGTATTTCACTACTACCAAGGTCCTCAACGCCAGGCAAGGCAGGTGGTCAGAATTCCTGTCTGAGTTCAATTTTCAGATTCATTACAAGAAGGGATCCGAGAACGCGAGAGCGGACGCTCTAAGCAGAAGGGCGGACCACCACGAGGAAAAAGTGGCGGAGGAATCGCCACCATTGCTGCAGGAGACAGCAGAAGGCACACTGAGGCACCCGCTCCAGCAGTGGGCTGAGTGTTGTGCAGTGTACCGAGAAGAATCAACAGCCAACAAGTATCAGAGCAACATCGGCAGTGACGAGCAGGAACGATGGGCTGAACTGGAATCTTTGGGGATCCAGAAGGACGACAATTACCGGCTCTGGTATCACAATCGAGCTTATGTCGAACCAGAACAGCGGAAGGCATTGATTCGGGAGATCCACGAGTCGAAGCTCGGAGGACACATGGGAGTGGCCAAGACAACAGAGAAGATCAAACAACACTTCAATTGGCCCGGACTAAGAAAAGATGTTGAGGAAACGCTGCGAGAATGTGACCTTTGCAGAAGAACGAAGGCAGAAAGACACAAGCCTTACGGATTCTTGGAGCCATTACCAGTGGCAGAACAACCATGGAGCTCAGTGACGATGGACTTTATCACTAAGCTACCACACTCCAAGGACACGGTCACAGGAATCAAGTACGACAGCATCCTCACGGTCGTCGACAGGCTCACCAAGTGGGCATACTTCCTGCCCTACAGGGAGACTTGGACGGCAGAACAATTGGCGGATGTGGTGTTTCGGAACGTCACGGCGACACACACATGGCCAAGGGAATTCATCACGGATCGCGACACCAAGTTCGTGTCGAAGTTTTGGAAAGCTCTAATGGAGCAAGTGGGAGTGAAGAGCAAGGCGTCGTCAGCATATCACCCGCAGACGGACGGCCAGACGGAGAGACTCAACCAGATTGTCGAACAATACCTTCGGAACTACATCAATTTCGAACAGGACAACTGGGTTGAACTCTTGCCAGCGGCTCAACTCGCGTACAATACGGCACCCACGGAAACGACAAAAGTCACACCATTCTTCGCGAACTACGGTTTCGAGGCGGACCTACGACAAGGACCAGAGGCAAGAGTGCCTAGGGCGGCAGCAAAAGCAGGGAAGCTACACATGCTGCACGCCAAACTCAGAAAAGAACTCGAGTTCGTTCGGGAGCGCATGCGCAAGTACTACAACGTCAAACGGCTCGAGGGACCTCGCTTGAAGAGGGGGGATAAAGTGTTTCTTTCAACACGGAACTTACGCACAAAACGACCAAGTAAGAAACTGGACCACAGGAGGGTGGGACCTTTCACGATCGAAGAAAGAGTATCGGAAACAGCGTTCAGACTCAGATTGCCAGACACCATGCGACTACGATCGGGTACCTTTCACGTTTCACTCCTGGAACCGGCACCAAGGGCTGCCAGCCCGGACACTCAAATTGAAGCCGAGGACGAGGAAGAGGAGTACGATGTGGAAGAGGTCTTAGATTCGCGCATTAACAACGGACAGCTGGAGTATTTGGTTAGCTGGTTGGACTACCCGGCTACGGATAACTCATGGGAACCAGCAACAAACCTTAGCTGTCCTGAGAAGTTGGAAGAGTTCCATCGGAGGAACCCTGAACGACCAAGGGTGGAGAATGCCGCGAGGGGCCAGCAGCCGGGTCGGGAGGAAGACCAAGAACGGCCCCGCTCGCGAGGGCAGCACTCCCATTGGCAAAATCTTGGTCCAGCCAACCCAACTGTGCGGAGGTCCAGTCGAAAGAGGAATCAAGACTTGGGGAGGGCGCAGCGACAGACACGCTAGGCGGCAGCTGGGCTGAGGGAGCAGGAGGCGACGAAGCAAGGAGTTGTGCTTCTTCCTCCATCATACCGCGGTTAAACAGCTTGGCCTCGCGGTCGCGAAGGGACCGGCGGGTACGCTTAAGCCGCGCCAGGCGAGCTGCGAGGGAGGACAACTGGTTTTCAAGTTCTTCTTCCTCCTTCTCGAGCTCCTGTTGCACCTCGAGGTTACGGGCAACTAGCGGACGGTCAGGCAACAAGAACAAAGGGAGGAGACAAGAACTCACGGGCGGAGCCCACATCCATGCCGTCACAAGGGATTTTCAGGCGGACGCATTCACTGCAACGGTTGGAGCCCTGTGCCAGGACACAAGGAAGATTCTGGTTAAAACAACGAGTACACGGCATAATCTCGCAACCACGCCCTACAATCGACAAGGAAAGGGCCGTGGCTTGATCGGTCTTGCGATGACGCTTTTTCTGTACACGATGAGACATGGCGACGGATAAGAGGTAAAGGGGCATCACTTACCAGGAAAAAGAAGGAAGCAGTAGGGTTTTGAGCGAAACGAGAATTGGCCGCCGAGACGTCGACCTAGGAGGAGGGGCATCGTGTCACGACCTTGGACACGGGAGGACGCAGACTTAACAGACGAGCCAATGGGAAGAGTGTATTACGACGGAAGGGACCCCTGTAGGTAGCCAATCAGAGGAGGACCGATGGACCGGTGCGTAGGAGACGGTCCAGCGGTCCAGGACAACCACTCATGGAGGGACCGATGGACCGGTACGCTATGAACGGTCCAGCGGTCCATGAGGATTGCAGGTCCATATATACGGAGGAACTAGATAGCTTGTAGATAGTTCCGCAGTATGCAATCACAGCTTGTATTCACGGTATCTTGTGTTTACATTGAGACATCTTGTTGTGCACTGTTTAGCTGCACCGAACCAATTGTCAGAAGTTACCTTCAACCGAGTATCCCTTTCAGAGGTTCTGTACAGGGGTTCGTCACAGCCTACCACTTACTATAAGTAAAGGAGGGGTATTAAACTAGGTCTCTATAAGGCCTAAGTTTACAGTAGGTGGCTGCTATTATACTATGTGGTAGAAGCTTAAGTTGGAAAGCCTACCTATTAGCTACCCGGTATTTGCCTGATACCTTACTTTACTGCAGGGCTATTTAAAGGCCTACATCCTGCTAACCAGTGGGCTAAACTGCCTATAATTTTATATTTAGGCTACTAAGGCCTACTACTGTAGGCAGTATAAGTGGCCTAACCCTAACCCTACGTTAACCTGTACTTTGGGTTGGGGGTACTTGGTTTTGCGGCCCTTTTGTATGGCTGTGAGTCGATTTTTAGAGAGCTGTGAACTACGCTAACTTAGCTGCCTGTAAGACCTGTAGTTAACTATTGGGCTGGTTAAATTGGCTAAGAATTGGTAGTCCTATAGTTAAGTAGGTATATTACTACTATATTAAATTATAGGCCTGTGGGCTCTGTAGGTCGGGAGCTATAGAGGGCTTGGCAAGTGGTTTATAGGGCTTAGTAAACCTCGGGTTTAACTAAGCCGTACTTTGGCCTATCTGCCCGCTGGGGTGTGCGAGGTACTGTACGTTAGTCGGTGGGTATATGGTAGAGGTTGAGTACGAACCCTACTATAGAGACTATTATAGTAGATTTATAGAAGGCTAGCACTACAATACAATTGTTTACCCACTATATTTCTGTTCTACAGTACCTGCGTGGTGCTGTATTCTAGTACCCCAGCACTGAGCTATAGGTATCATGCGTAAGACTTCCGCTGCACTGTGAGCTAGTGTGTGAGTACCAAATTACAGAGCCCTTAGGCCTGTAATTGGCTATATCCATTCCAATAATAAAGGTATAGGCTTTCTTTAGCCTTACTTTAGTAAGCTTTTTAATAATAAAGCTGTAAAAGAATTTTCTAACTTACTAAAGTATAAAGATAGTTATATTATAGATTTCTTTTTTTTAAATAAATAAGCAGTAGTTTCGGACTTACTTAAAGGTAAAGTATATACTGATTGCATTTAAAAAGCTTATTATAGTAAAGGTACTTTAGACTTTAAGTAATTTATATACTTTAGTTTAGTTAAAAATGTTAGCTTATAATAAGTACTATTTAATAGAATTAATACTACCTTAGTATACTTATTTAAATATAGTATTATACTTTTTATAGAACGTTATGTAAAAATTAATAAGTACAGATATAAGTAAGGTCTTTAAGTACCGGACCTTTTATTAAAGGATTAAAAGGATAGGGCTAGTATAAAATGCTAGTACTTTAAAAGCTTAGATAGTTTTAAAAGCAGTATTAGTAAATGTAGTACTAAAAGCTTAAATAGTCTTAAGAATAGTATTAGAACTTACTTTTTTAATTAGTTAATTATTAAGTATAGGTATATTAGCCTTAGTAATAAATAGCTTAAAAGGTTTAAAAGTAAAAGAAGTATTTAAATATATTACAATAATATAGGTTAATAATAAATCCTAGCTTATATAGAAATAGAACTATTTAATAAACTTTATATAATTTTTATATTAAAAGGATTTGTTATTTAAAAGAGTAAGGTTAAATTAAACGTTTACTCTTTTAAGGTTAATAAGCTTTTAAATACTTAAAAGGTCAGTTTAAAAATATAAAAGGGTATATTAATAGAACCAGTCCTTTATAATATAGAGGATAATTTTAATAGAAGTAGTAGATTTAGTAGATATAGTAGAATAGTAGGCTTAAATAAGTAAATAAAGAGATTTTTTAAAACTATTAGACTTAATTAGAAAATACCAGGCTTATAACTGTAAAGGTAGAAAACCCTATAGTAATAGAAGTAATTGATTAATTTAAGGAATAAAAGAAAGCTATTTAAATAAGTATATTTAGCTATATATTTATATAAAAGTAATTCTATAAAAGCAGTGTATTTTTAACCTTTAGCCTTAGAGTTCCTTTAAACTTAGAACCTTCCATTTAGCTACAATTGTTCTATCTTCCTATACCTATTTTAACTACAGGTTCCAGACCTATAATGCCATTCCTAAGCTCCATTTTAGTAGCGCTTGTCTGAGCGCAGTGTTCTTAGCAGGCCCTACATTTTCCTGCTCTATACCTGGTAATTAAAGGCTTTGCAATTAAAGCCTTAGCCTGGTAATTGAACCTCTTACAATTGTAGTAAGCTAGGTAGGGAGCCGGATAGGGAGCCGGGCAGGGAGCCGGGCCGAGTAAGTGCTTATATTGGCTTGTAGGCGACTTTAATTAACGTAAGGATAGTAAATCGCTCGTATTATCTGCAAATATTGATTTACACTGTAGTTTGTATGAGAATCTATGCAATCTCATATTAACGGGGATTCTCATGAGGTTTCGGATATAGTTGTGATGGTGACGATGTTGAACGAGATGTTATGGCAATTTTAGGAGCCATATATAACCCTAACCTTTATGGGGGGGTAATGCCCGGATAAGAAAAAGGTAATGCCCGGCTAAAATTTCTCGAGAATAAACATAAGTACCTACATTAAAGGTGATTTATGTCACCGTGACTGCCGCCGCGCATTCAATCGAGAAGGTTGTGGCAGGCCTTCCTAGGGGCCGGAACGTTATAACCTTGTTTGATGAACATCGGCGGACTTCTAGTCTCAATATGAAGATTGAGGGTTTATGATCTAATCACCTATTAACGTTCGATATTCGCCGGATCGGATGGGGCCAACTCTCATTTGCAGGGTCTAATTTTCAGTAATCGTCTCAGAATGGTTTTAGCAGCCATTTACAGCCTATTCGTTTGATGGATAATGCCGATGTTGATCTCGTGTTCAGAAAAGTCATGTACTATCTCCAAGATGGAAAAGAAAGGAAATAAGTACCTAGTTTAGAAAAAAGCCGATCAAGCCTGATAGCTTCCAAGGTTGTCTTTCCCTAGAGGCATAGGCACAAACGATAGCAGACAAGCAACCAATTGTAGAGAGCGGACCTTGCGAGATTAGAGTTTGCTACGAAGAGTAGGTATGAGAGTATCACTAGCCCTAGAGAAGCGGCATGCAACCATATACCTCTCTAAGCTGTTCCCAAATAATATGCTTCCCGTAGATGAGCTTCGCAACCCTCTTCGCAGCCCAAAGGCTTCCCTTGGGTGAAGCCATGTATTGACGATGCATGAGTTCGGCACTTTCAGAGACCATGTAGATGGAAAGTGGTGTAAGATGCTGAATCTGCTTCATGTTCCCCTGCTGCTGACCCAAGGGCGGCGTCTTCCTTTCCCCCTTCTCTTCCTCCTTCGCTTTGTCGTTCTCCATTTCCTTCACAAACTGTATAACAAGCTTCTTGAACTCCACGATCGGTTGATTTTCCTCCTCAGATAGCCCAGGGAAAATGACGAGTTCTGGACAGACAGACAACTGTTCAAGTGGGGCCGCCTGCGCGTTGCTCCAATCAAGGACTCCGGTCAGATTGTATTCTTCATCGAAGAGAAGGTTACCGAAATGGAGGTCAAGATGACATAGCGGAAATGGGCCTCGGACTCTATCTTCAATGACGGTGTGGGCTAGAGCAGTCTTCAGCACCCAACATGCCGTAAGCCAGTCTGCATTGTCCGGGTGCAAGGCGACGATTTCTCGGTTTTCCCCTTGTCGTTGGTTGTAAAAATATTCCAGCGAGGTTTCCAAAGGGCCGGGCGAATGATGCCACTCCATGGGAATGATTTCGACAGGCTGATCCGCGGTCTCTCCACACCAAAGCCGTCCAATGCGACTAAAGGTCAGGTTTTGGAGTTCCGTGAACACATTTGCAAGCTGTTTGGCTACCTTGGTATGGTATTGTCGAGGGATCGATCTTGCCAGCCCACGATCGAGTTGACGGCCACCCAAGTACTCCATCAAAACATACGGGTATCCGAACGGTCCATCTATAGAAGTCTCAAATTCAAAAATACGAGGTATGGGGATACTTGTACGTTGGCGGACGATGTTCATGGTGGCTATCTCGCTCAGCAACGAGGTCTTGGTGTTGTCATCGGTGGTGCGATACGGAATCCGAGCAATCCAATAAACGTCGTCAGAAAAGGTGAGTTCAAGGACGAGGTTGTTGAAGCCCGTTGCAAACTGGGTTAGGTTTATGCCGCAGTCAATATCGGGAGGTAGGCTCGTTTGATGTCTGCGCCGCGAGTCTATTGCGCACTTCTTTAGATGCTCAAAGTTTGCTGAAGACAGTACTAGCTTGATTCGCTTCGATTTGTCGGACTCCGGACCTAGGCCAGCAAAACCTGACCAATTTTCACTTGGTCTTGCCATTGTGCTCGATGTTGGCGGCATTCAAATAGAAGCTGGCGCTCGGAAAGGAAGCTTTGGATGCGCAGAACCAAGAGGAAGAGCGGCGAGGGGAGCAGGCCAGTGGTGCTGAAGGGAAACTAAAAGAAGCGGTCGCGACAGCGGGCCGTTACAGAAGTAGGGGGACTAGACCCATAGGTATGAGATGCCAGGTACATCGATGTAGCAGCCACGCGACTGAGGAAGGCCAGGTTCCTAGACAACAGCAGGCTAGGCGCGTCACGTCGGTTTGCAGTATCGAAAGCCGGCCAATCACTTATGCTTACATTATTAACCTGCCTTAAATTAGTGGATGAACCTTGTGTGGGTTCCTCTGACGTGTACACCTATACCAGGGGAAATAAAGCCTAGCGTGTGACTTACTAACCAAATAGGGTATGACAAGAAGGATTTTATCGAAATTGCCTTGGTGGTCCAGTACTTAAAAAAGACCTGTTTTCCTATATAAAACTAAGTATCTTAACATTATTGATATTCCAATATCATCCAGTGCATGTATTGTCTTTAAATACATGGTTTGTTAGTATGGTAATATGGTCGGCTTAGTCCGGCGTCACGTAATAGTAAGAAGTAGTGATGTTGAGCAATAGGAGCAGCACTGGCCACCCATTTTAAGAGGTACCCCTGCCATAGAAATTGCTAGAAAAGTGACTTCAAATCTGGCCTTGCGTGTGTGGCTGCCACAGATCAACATTCCCCCCCGACAATTTTGTAGGGCTTGTATCGCGCTAGGATTTATTTCCCTGGAGTAGGTGTACACTGTACTTTACCCCGCAGATCCACATGAAGCCGCTGCTGGATTAGGTACATACTACCGCTTTTACCTAGGTAATCGATTCAAACGTGTCCGAGCACAGCCACTAAACCTATACAAGTCAAGCAGCTTCGATCAACCCACCCAACCCATCACAACCGAGCGGGGATCGGTGAGGCTGTTCTGATATAGGTTTAGTGCGTGTGCTCGGACACTTTTGAATCGGTTAGGTAAAAGCGGTAATACAGACAGTTAGTTGTTGCCTGCCTGGCATGCGACACTTAACATATAGCGGGTCTTGTGTCAGCTCTCCGACTTGCAAATCAAACCCACTCTTCGATCTCCTTTTTTTTTTAACCACGGAAAGACATATACGCCTCTTGATTTAGATACACCGACACCGTCACCGTTACTTCGCTCGCACGACATACTATGTCACTCCTCAAACTTCCCCCCGAAACCCTAATTCAAATTTTCGATCATGTGGGCTCATCTTATTTCCGCTCGGATCTGTAAGCAGTGGAGCGAATTTGCCCATACCGCGTGCTTCCGGGATTTTTACGTTACTCAGAAGACACTACGATGCTTGCTGTCTTCTCCGTATGTGGAATCAAGTCTCCGTCTAGTCAAAAACAGCGTGGAAACCCTGGACCTGAATTTGAAAGGCTTTGAAGACTGGGACTCTATTCCGCTGTCTCGACAGGATCCGCGGGCCGTAAATGTCTGGAATGGCGCTCATGGACACGCAGTGCGCGCAGCCTGGACAACAGAGCTGAATAACGATCTCCTCTACCTCGCCACTATCATCAAACAATCACGGAGACTGCGAATCTTACGCATCCAAGCCACCAGTGAACTGCATCCGCTACTTCGTTTTCTAGAACGCCGTGACTACCTTTTTCTATCCACAATACGGGCCTTCTTATCAGCCAGCAACCTAACTAGTCTAGAGCTAGATCTATGCGGTACTCGGCTTATGCCGCATCAAAGCCAAGAAAACGGTGAAGGATTCCATGTCTGCACGAGTATCGCCGCGCTTCTTCCTACGCTACGACGTTTGCGACTGCGCATGCGCACTATCTGTGCCGATGTTCTAAAACCCCCACAACATTGCACCAGTCTAAGTTTGAACGAGATGCTCATCAACCTCAGTCTGTCCAACGAGTCGCCCGTAACCACCTCGGCGGCGCACGCCACACGTTGCGGTTCCTCTACAGGGGGGTTTCTTCAACTGAAAGCGGATATGGAGAAGCAGGCGCAAGTTCTTGTGGCACAGATGGCTGCCCCAAAAATAGTGAGGATCTTGACGCATACGCTCCCGAATATTAAAATGCAAGCGTTCGATGTCTTGACTGGCAGAAATGTCACATTGAGTGAGGGTGCGGAATGGGATGACGACGGCGAGGCTATCGAGGACCAAGTGTCGGACGAGGAATCCGAGATTTCGGACCTTTCCTCAGACGACGATGGATAGCCACCAGAGGTATTTAGATCTTAAGATGCTGGCAAGACAATTTCTGTCTTGGAAGTAGGCGGAGGAGGATGACAGTGAGGATAAGGACGAGGATGCTGAGTAGACTGGGGAGAGAGGGTCAGGGTGAGCACCTAGTACTTAGAGTCAGAAGACGGTTTGTTGGGTAGCGTATAGTTAGTGGCGAAGATCAAAGTTTGGCTTAGTTTGATCCCGGCCATGCCATGAGTTTGCCAATACGCTGTTTGTAATACTATTTCTTAGCCACTCATTTCCAGCCATGTTGTTAGCAGCGTTATCTTTTGTTTCTCTGTTTATTCATGACCCGCCAATAAGAAACCAAGAATATCCACGCGTCGTGTCAAACAGTACACTCCAATACTTGATTGTTTGTTAGCGCGGACGCTCGGACCAACATTTTTAAACGACTACAGCTTTTGCCTCAGAAAAGCCACAACAATGTAGAAAATTGGATAAACTAAAACTAATGGTCTTCCCGAATTCAGTAATACCCTTTTTTTCCTAAAAAAATTGGTGGTTATTGAGGTGAGATAAATTCTTGTTGTGGGGCGGCCCCGCGCTAACGAACAATCAGGGATTGGAGTGTATAGTGTAATATGTAAGCGGGATTTCATGGCAATTATACATAGGTAGTGATCTGGATCCTGCAGCGCCCTTCAACTGATAGGTGAGGAGAGATGAGACCAGTTGCTTAAAGCCACGCCTAGGTGTCACCGCATGCGACGATCAGGGAGATGAGTGGTCACAAGTGAGCCAAGCCTGGCAGTACCCCTCGTTCCTTCGGTCACGCCCCTGGAGAAAATAAACTCGACGAATTATCGGCGTAAGTTAACTCAGCAGATATTTCTGCCCAAAGCTCAGCTGCATCTTTAGCTAAGAGCCTGAGCGATGTACTGCCTAGTCGTGAGCCGACCCAAACAGCAGTTTCTGGTGACAGTCTTTATTTCTCCTAACTCTGTAACTTCTCCCGAGCAGCGTTATTACCTCGGAGACCCCAATTAAGCGGCGATAAGATTGCCTACTGGAGACTATGGCAGCGAGTTGTAATATTTGCAGCGGTGCGCAAAGTTCTACTACATCGATGGTCCGGTATGGCTGATCATATCCATGTGCCAGAGAATGTCTCCGACATCATTATATATTGCTTTGTCCGACCAACAAATCCCCTCGACGATTGGGAGAAGGAGTGGACCCGATCTCAATCAGATCTCGGCTTAGGCACAACTCACTGGATGTGCTACGGGTAAGAATTTTCCGCCGTTCAAGGAAGCAGCTACTAAGGCGAAGCAGATGTTATTCAGAGATACAACAACCCAAGCTCGTGTCCGATGTGCCGGGGCCAAAGAAATCCAGATGGTTCGCCATATACAAGCCCAACTGGGACTAAAGTAACCAGGTTCAAGTGGGATGCAGCCAGGGAGTCGTGGCAATGGGTCGACCCAGCCACTGGACTGCCGGACGGTGCCACCAACTTCTAACACTTTGGTGTTTGTTCGTGGAGCGACACGCTCACGTAGGCGGCCACCTCGAGTCGGTGACTCTCGCAGGGCCTTTTCGTCGTTGAATTCTCTGAGTGGGGCGCTGAGGCTTGCATGTGGTGGAGGGAAAATTATGGTGGTGCCAGTGGAATGGAGATACAGGTAACCTTACCTCACCGGCGAAAGCAATGGGTCGTGGGTTATCCACTGGAGATGGGCATCAGCAAGCACAATACTAGCTTAACTTTCACGACTGTGGACTCAATATCCCTCCATACCTGGGTACTACTACTTTCTCTCTCATTGGTCTATCATAAGGCCCAGGCTAGAGATAGCCCAGATGGTGATTAGGTATCCAACGAGCACATACCTAGATGGTCAATCCGAGCTTTGAATTTCTTCCGTCCAAGCATCTCTTATGTCTAGTCCAAGCTTTAGAGATCTTTAATGCCACCATCCATTGCCTCTAGTCTAAGCTTTAAAGGTTTTCAATTTCAGCAATCGCTCCATCTATTCATTTATTGGCTGCAATTATCTTTCGAAAACCTCCTCATTTATATGATTAATTTGCTAACAAAATATCGCAGATGTTTCTGGAGCCGTTGATCCCACTTGACTATGTACCTAGGCACGTGGAAAAGGATGTGCTGACACAATACATTTCAAGTACTCATGAGCGCCCAACGCCAGACAAATTTAACAAAAGAGCTCCACTGGAGAGACTTGAACGTTGACATGTTCCTGAACTTCCGAAGGAAATCTTGGAGAAAAAGGATAGAGAATAGGATATCTACCGACTTTACCGAATCCCTAGGCATAGTGTGGTTCAGAAAGAGCCCTACAGAAGATAGCGAGAGACTAGCCTATGAGCTCGCTGCGCGACCTGCCGCATTTGCGGCAATAGTCAGGTAGCAGCGTGTAGATTTGAGTTATCTCACTGTTGCTTGAGGCCGAGCCCACCTCCCCACAAGTCCTCGAATCGCAGAGTTTGACCCTTCTCCATGCAATCAGCCCATCTGCCTGCCTTCTTCACCCATATCCCGTCACATTGGGAGATTGCCTGGAAGAAGTCGAGCTCCACATAGCTTTCTTCGAGGGGCCATTCTGGCCATAGCTCCCTCAGCGTGGCGTTGTAGACCTTCCGCAGCTGCGTTGTTTCGTACTCCATCCTGTGGATGAAGTACAGCTCATTCTTGCCTTCATTCTCATCGTTGCACTTCTCGGGTATCTCATCCATATACATATCCCTCTGCGGCTCTTCCTCCCGAACCGGCTCGTCAAGGAACTTGGGAACCATGGTCGCCATCCATAGAGGCATTGCTGAGACGCATTCCCAATCCAGAACGGCCGTGATTTCGCCTTCTTCGTTCACCAAGATGTTGTTTAGATGGAGGTCGTGGTGGTAGAGTGCTGTTGTCTCTGCTTCGTCCAGATGTGGGGGAAAGACCTTGGGAACAAGAGAGAGCAGTTTCCGCGCCACAGGCAAGATTTCCTCGGCGTCTTCTTTCTCGTCTTCATCGTCCGTCTTCTCGAGGACTGCTGTCTGGTGTACTATGATGATGTTCAACACCGCGCTCAACCAGTCGTGGCTGGAGCGGAAGGGACCTCTTGGAATATCATAGTAAAGATGATCGCCCATAAAGAACTCGTGGGACACTAGTAGACCAGGAGAGACCTTGTCCAAATCTTCAGCGTCATGTCCCTGATCGACTTGATCGACTTTCCGCGGATCCAGCGTCCCTATGTCCCTGAATAGGGACTCTGGTTTCCCACGTCCCGACAACTCGGCCTGGAATGTCGCGACCCGCTTCGTGAAGACGACCTTCTGCTCCATGGACATGGTCCGCCACCGTCGATGCGCCGGTGCACCCTCCATTAGCTCCATTAATATCCACTCGAAACCGATCTCGTTGTCGTTGCTGTCGTCAAAAGCAAACACGTTGGGGACGGGGATCGTGGTGTTCTCGCGCACCCAGCGCAAGGTGGCTACCTCGGCGCGGGTCTTGTGGTTGGGGTAGACGGGCAGCGAGACGCGCATGATGAGAGGGCCGCCGGTAGATTCGACGATGTAGAGTTTGTTGAACAGGCCGGATGTGTGGAAGGCGACGGTGCAGGGGTCCTCGGGAGCGATGCTCAATTGTTGTCGACACACGTTTTCGATCGCGGCAAGCGAAGGGTCTCGCGTCCACTGAGGCACGAGTGCAAAGAGCGTCTCTTTCCATTCTAACCCATCTTGGATTGGCCGGGGCATCGTGGAAATAATTGGATTGTTTATTATCACAATCAGGTTTAGCGATGGTTAAATGATAAGGTATGCGTGCAACAAGGGCGGGCGTTGATGTTGATTCAGCCAACCTGGCGAGTAAAATGGGGGGCAACAGGGTTAGGGTATACTACTCCGTAGTTGGACAAAAAACGAGTTGTTGAATTCAATTGCTGCTATCATTTGATTGCTCTCAAGGCGTTGCTCCCTTGTCTACTATCTACACTAGGTACCCTGTCCACCGCATTTTGCCCGCCACACCTTGTTAATTAAAACCTGTCGGGATGCAGCTTCTACGCTAGCTTTTTACTGAACGGCAAAACGGCCCAAAAAATGCCCCTTTTCCGGGCTGGTGGGTGTAAGATTGACTGTCTTGCAGCACGAGGAGGAAGCTGTAAAAAACACCTAAAATGTAGATTTATGCTGAAATTTACTTACTAGATAGGTGCCTGGATAGATAATAGGTAGATGCGTTACCAGAACAATACTCCCTCACTGATTCCGCACATGTAGGTGGGTAGGTATCCAAAGAGTTGCGTAGTTGAGGCGGCGACGGATAGCGTCTTACACAGTATCGAATGAGCGAAACGGTATGGTTACACGACCACTTCCCCATTGCAACATTGCAACGGAGTTGTTGGATGGTGCGAGGCAGACTGTGACGCCTTGATAAACACACACCCCCTCCACCGCCGTGTTCCGTCCACAAACAGACCCCTGTTGCTACCGTTGCTCGCAGCAGCATCACTGCGCTCCTGTTTGGGTGCACCCAGTGTTGGGTGCTGCAGAGTGCAGACCATCCATTACCATTCGTCTTCAATTTCCCTCATCGCGCCATTCAGCTTTCACGGCAACAAGTCACTGATGACGGGAGCGCTGAGGGTCAAAGGTTGTTGACACAAAACGTATCGAGTTCCGTTAAGTTTACCATACTAAGTACATACTGTATCGAATAGAAGGAAAAGCCCCTGTGCCTTGCTCTTTTACCAGGATGCTGACAAAATCTCGTTTTTCGTTTCCTATTTTCCACAGTTATTTGGATATTCTCATCGGCAAGAAAGTGCTGAAAACAGACAGGCTAACCTCGGAGAGCTTTCTTGGGGCCGAAATGAAGTACACGTCATTGCGCAAGTCGACAGTGAAGGAGGAAGAGGGAAATTCATCCCGAAGAATCGCCATCATTTCTCGTTCTTTCACATGGGTGGCCCGTATACATGTGACGTACACTGGCTCATAGGAACATGAGATATCTGGCTTTCGCCTCCTGCGAACCCGTGTTAAGGCCTTGCGAGATAGCCGTTTAAGACTCGAAATCGCTGGTCGACACATACGCGTAGAGCGGGTCGAGAGATGTTGATTGCCTCTCGTCTGCAAAAGTTACAAAAGCAAAGTCGGATGGGGAGCGAGAAAGGAAGATGCGCCAGTGTGCCCTGCCGAAGGGTTGGACCGGGGGCAGAGGGAGGGAGGGGTATTTAAATGTCAAACATTCGCCCCTTGTGCGCTTAAAATCAAGCCCGAGTCTCCGTTCCCAGCCTGTTCTGTATGATGTAAGTAGGTATGCAAAGCCTCGGGGGCGCGACCGCAGCAATGGGCGACCCCGTCACATTTGGCTCACTTTCAACCACTCATAGCCCTCTGCAACAAAGCGAAGTGGTGGGACCTGGGCGTGTGCCTAAAGAAACGGATGTCACCCGACTGTCTCAGTTGAGGGGCACTGCAGGGCACAGTCGACCTTTGCCTAATTAGGAAATGTCAAGGTCGGGGGCAAGAGTACTAAGAGCTTTCAATCTAAGCACTCTAACGATACTATCCGAGCATTTCCCTAACGCTATCCGAGCATTTCCCTGACACCATCCAAGCATCTCTCTAATATTATTCAAGTATTATTTAATATTATCTAAGCTTAGGCTTTAGATACCTACCTTAAGTATACTATTCTATGCGGAACACAGTAGTTCAATAATACTTGTCCTGCGGCCTGCCAGTAATGCAAGGGCCAGTGTACTTTTGCACCCGACTTGGCATTTCCAAATCAGACAAAGGTGTGTACATATCGCGTGACACAAGAGAAAAGGGAGCTTGAATTCGGAACGGGTCAATCAATATAATCACATTGCACTGGTGTTACCCCAGTGTGCAGGATATGCTGGAAGTATCCAGGTGGTACCGACTTGCCACTAGTGTAATAGGTATGGTGCTAGGGGCATTAAAGGTGGCTGTGAAGGTTGTCCAGTTCGACAGGCGGGAGGGGGTTGGGCACTTCACAAGGCTACCTAATAAACGAAATCTACTTAAGAGATTGACGACGAGGACCGCCGTAGGCCATTAGGCCATGTTGAGAGCTCTCCTGCTCACCTACCACCTGCCCCACCCCCTTCAATCAAATTATAAACTCCAGGTCTTGTGTTGCACAGGGCAGCATCGCATCCTGGCGACATGACGCTGCCTGGAAGCAAGAAAGTTTCACAGTTTATATCTAAAGCCAAGCGGGCCATCAGAGTAAGGCGTCATACGCATTGGCGTTTTTGTTTTCGTTTTGGTTAACTCATCCTGTTACCAGAGCCGTCCATCCAACCATGGTACAGACGAAGTAGAGTCCGGTCATCGCATAAACGCAGAACGAGCCAACACATCGCAGGGTTTTCTCTCCGCAACACTTCATAGAGATGCAGCCCAAGACAATCGAGTCTGGGTTGGAACCCAAGGGGCTTCAGGGGAAAGGACCCCGGGTCCATTGACCGATCAGTCTACTGTTGTCGACCGCGGCGAGAGGGAATATAGGCGCACGAAAGGCATGGAAGAGTACGTGCAAGTCCAATACGTTCTGGTTGACTCGAAACGTGTCGCGGATACAGACGCAGACACACTTTTGAATAATGCCGGTGCGAGGTTTGATGACTATGCGGGTCCCCAAGGAAGAAGGCCAATGGAGTTTTTGGAATCAGTACAACACCACGTCAAGAGAGTGAACGATGATCTCTTCACTGCGGCCCACAAGAAATGTTTCAAGTGGAAAAAGGACTGCTTGTACATCCCAAATGGCGAGATCGAACAGGTTCTGAGTCTCCAGACTGTGAAGGATCTTCTTCCAGCATGCATAGCCACAGATCGGTGGGGACATCACAGATCGGACTCTGGGCTCACAGAGTTGGCTTCGAAGATCTGCGGGCTTTATCTCAGCGACGATGGCTTGCCGACTTCAAGTGACATTTCCTATCGGAAAACCCTCGCTGTACTGATATTAGCCAACAAGCATGCTCAGTTGGAAGCATTCATGGACTGTAATGTCCATGATTCTGTACTGCCTCTGATCAACAAACCTCCTGAGGATGCCAATTATCGACTTTGTTTCCACGATGATTTGGAGAGCAAATCCCTGAAGTGCTTCGAAGGATGGACCGACGATGAACTGAACACGTTTTATGAAAGGCAGTGGTGGGTTTCCGCGCCCTATTTCGCTGGGCAGGGTAACCACTATCAGCTCAACAACCGGCTTCCCCTTCCCTTCCGCAAACTTCCTCCAAATCCGGATGGCAAAGTGATTGGGCCCAACGAGGGCGGAGGGGGACATGTCACCTTCATTGAGATTCAAGAAGGCCATTGCGACCCCTCTGTAAGTCTCCATTCAGAAAGGCCGATTCATGTAGTTGCGACCAACTGTATGGATTGGCTTTTAAGGACGTCATAGACGGCTAACTCTCTCCTAGCTTCATCAACCGCCCAACGGACCTCACTTTGCCTTGAAAAAGCTGCGTGATGGGGCGACCAAGGCGGAGTTTGACCGCGAGGTCACCATACTCCGGCGGCTTAGCCGGAGAAGTGACCGGAAAGATCATCTTGTCAAGCTTCTCTTTACAATGGAGCTACAAGACCCACTCGAGTTTTACCTTGTATTCCCACGAGCTACGGGGGACTTGAACTATCTCTGGAAGAATGTTGAGCCTCCTAAACGAGGTGGGAGCGAAGCCACGACAAGGTTGGGGCGCTGGGTTGCATCGCAGTGCCACGGGGTCGCGGATGCCCTGAGTCATGTTCACGATATGCGCGAAGAACAAGTCCAACAAATGGATCCGCCCACCAATTCATCAGAGGACAATAGTTCAAACTACGGAATACATGCCGACATCAAGCCAGCCAACCTGTTGTGGTTCAAGAAGGGAGAAGACTCGCAGTACGCTTATGATGGGATCATTCAGCTGGCCGACTTTGGAATTTCCAGCGTCCACCATACCGAATCTCGTTCTGATGCAAAACTAGGGGGCCACACAAAGACCTACCGGCCCCCGGAGCTGGAATTACCCCAGTCGGTTTCACGCTCAGTGGATATCTGGTCGCTTGGTTGTGTGTTTCTCGAGTTTATCAGCTGGATGGTCTTAGGAAAGCCCACCGATGAATTCGCGAAAGACAGACGAAAGAACTCGGTGAGCCTGGAAAGGATACACCAAGATACATTCTACTCTCTGGTAGAAGATGGGCCGGAAAAGACGAAGGCAATCGTCAATCCCGCGGTTGTTAGTGTGAGTTTGACACTTTTGTGCTTATTCCATTCGATGATTATCCCTGACTTGACCCCTTTTCCCATGCTGACATGGGTACGAAAACCCCTAAAGCGCGTAGAAGAGCTCCGAAAGCACGCCAGATGCACGCAATTTGTTCATGATCTTCTCGATCTAGTAATGGGGGGAATGCTAGTTGTGGAGGAAAAGCCGATTCGAGCGTCATTCAAACTGCCGCCGCCCCAGAACATAGCTAAACAGCCCACAAGCCTTGTCAAAATGCCAGATGTCGGCCCAACCAACAGCAGCGATATGCAGAAATCCGGCAAGGCAGTTCCACGAACAAGACTTAAATGCTCCGAGGTTGTTGGCCGTCTGAAGGAAATCTTGGAGAAAGGGGACAAGGAGCCAAAGATATACTACTCCGAGCCAAAGTCCCGCGGACGGCGTTATTCAGAGCAACCCCCACAGGAGGTTACGATAGACCGGCCGATGAGCTCACTACGACACATGCCGCCTGTCCGGCAGCAACCTGGTGCATAGCCGCCCTGAGAGCTCGCGATATCTGCCTTTTCATAGTTGGTAATTCCATATGAGACTTGCTAGGGGTGCATTACCCTTTTTGCTACGTATGCATTACCCCCTATAGGGGTTAGGGTTATATATAGCTTCTGAATTTAAACTTCTTCATTAACCACAACTTACTCTTACTGGCTATACTACTTTTACCGGCTATACTGCTTCTAATAGAAGGCTTTTTTACAAGCCAACCTCTAGTATTTAGAAATTCTAGCTAAGGTAGTAATATAGATATAGGTATAGGTATGTCTTATGCTATAGATAAAAAAACTAATACTGTAAGTAATTAACAGGCATTAAAATATAGTTAATAGACTATATAAGATAGCCGTTAAGTATTTAAAGATAGTTAGTAGAGCTTTAAAGATAGTCGATAGGCTTTAAAATAGTATAATAGGCCTTTAAAGATAGTCAGTAGACCTTTAAAGATAGTCGATAGGCTTTAAAATAGTATAATAGGCCTTTAAAGATAGTCAGTAGACCTTTAAAGATAGTCGATAGGCCTTAAAATAGTATAATAGGCCTTTAAAGATAGTCAGTAGACCTTTAAAGATAGTCGATAGGCCTTAAAATAGTATAATAGGCCTTTAAAGATAGTCAGTAGACCTTTAAAGATAGTCGATAGGCCTTAAAATAATATAATAGGCCTTTAAAGATAGTCAATAGACCTTTAAAGATAGTCGATAGGCCTTAAAATAGTATAATAGGCCTTTAAAGATAGTCAGTAGACCTTTAAAGATAGTCGATAGGCCTTAAAATAGTATAATAGGCCTTTAAAGATAGTCAGTAGACCTTTAAAGATAGTCGATAGGCCTTTAAAGATAGTCGACAGACTTTAAAATAGTATAATAGGCCTTTAAATGCAATTGCAATGCCTATATTTAATAATCTATATAGTAAACTATATATATAGTAGTACCAGTTTTTTTATCTAAAGTATATAGGTATAAATGTAAGTATAGATATAAATATAAGTATAGGTATAGTATATAGTTATAATTATAAGTATAGGTAGAAGTTTAAAGGGTACATTAGCTTATAAGTAATAGAAATTATAGGCATATAGTAATTTAATTAAAACATTTATAATTATTTATTTATATAGGACTTTATATAGAAGAAAATGTAATATAGTAACAGTTATAGTTATTAATAGTAGTTATAATAGGAAAAAATCTTAAGAAATGTTATGTTAATTTCAAAGGCTATACATAACCCTAACCCCTATAGCGGGTAATGCACACATAGCAAAAAGGGTAATGCACCTCTAGCAAGTCTCTTCCATATAGTCGAGAATTCAAGCTGTTCACAACAATTTCCTTCAACCTTCCCTTTATCATCCATGTTATTCACTTTAAGTACACCCACCTCAGCTTTCTCATGGGGTCCCTAGAGGGTTGACTCTACCCGGTCTCGAAATTATCCTGTCCCGTATTCTTTTCAGCCTCTCAGTCATGGAGATAGAGTTTGTGGTCTGAATTGCCTCTGCTGTGTTCAGTCCATCCGCATTTTCACCCGTCTGTGCTTGAGCCGGCGTCGCAGCGGCTGGTGTGTCGACATTAACAGGTTCCTCACCCTCTCCAACTTCGGCCTGGATCACCAGGTTATAGTGGCTGTAAGCCACTCTATCGAGAGCTCTCACTTCGGCCTTTTTTTCAGTCAGCTCGTTTCGTCCTACAGTACAAGATGTCGTCGTGGGCCGTTGCTGCATACCGGCATTAAAGGGCGAGGAGCTCTGAGGATGTATTTATCGTCTTGTAACTAGTTACGATTATTGTCAGTCGAAAGTAACATACCTAGGTATAGCATGTGGTTATCAGGGCCATGTTGTCCTTAAAGAAAGGTCGTATTTGTCCCTTCCGCCGTAAATATTGTTGAGCTCATTAACAAGAGCGGCAGGGTCGCTATACGATGTCTCCAGGGAAAATGCCTTCCGCACCGGATAGTGAGACGGATTACGGCGAAACAGTGGCATGCTGACCTCGGATAAATCGGTATTTCCAAAAGGAAACTTACGGACAACCGATTAAAAGGGTGAAGGTGTTCTAAACGGACCTCAGACGTTCTGTTGGGGCTGTTTCGGCCCAGGTATGTAGAGCAGCTCAAGTAAGGTAAGTACGGAGAGGGGTTGACTGGTGGTGGTTACATCTGGTGCACCTTTGATATGAGGCGGTGTCAGGGGTCCGCTGGGCCAATAAGGACGCCCTGGTGAGGCACCAAGCTGCAGTTCAACCTGGATGGTTACCCTGTCGCGACGCGAAGGTCGAGGCATACACAACATTCTATGTTGCAAATTCTCGACTCGGTCAATGTATACATGTATACACCGGAACAGTGCTTGCTGATAATCTCGCTTCCCCAGCATGCCGTGTTAGGGCACGTTCATTCGCACACCCTCAGAATTCATCAAAGTCTCAGTCCGCGAAGCTAATTCTTCTAGAACCCAACATACCTCATTCATTTGTCAAGTGTTAAAGGCTCCTGGGAACATGAAGACATCCGGTCGCGATCAATTTAGGCAGCCACCTTAGCTAGTGTACAGCCAGGAGCTTATCGCGGCAAATCCATGCCTGACTGGCTTTCCAATTGCGTCTCCTGCATGACCATGCATTATCTAAGCTAGATGGTGGCGTGGACAGTGGGTAGGAGGCGGTCCAACGAGGACGTGAGCTTAGCCGCCGAGGCTTTCCACGATGCATGAGGAACACATGGCGAGGTACACGGTCAATACATACTGGTTAGCAACCAGGAAAAGGTGGTAACATCGAATAGTGGATGAAACTCTTTGGTGACGAGGCAATCTCCGCAATCACGGTCGTGCAACTTGTTCCAGATACCTATACTAGGGCTGTGTCAAGGACTCGGAGAATATCCTAGCCAGTAATCACTGAATCCCACTGGTTCCCACCCTTCAAAACACTCCAGGCACGCACAGGGGGGTAATCTTCTTGCCAGTTTGTCAACACACAACGAATCTTGCAACGTGAAGAAAATGGACCTCTTTTGGCGGGGATCCGGATTCCTTCAGGGGCAATACTCATATTTCAGTTATGAGCCGGAGCATGAGACTGGGAGCACGGTTGTCAACTCGCCATGGCCGCCTGTCACCGTGATCCAGTATATTCCTGATCAAAATTACCCAAGATATACGAGGACGCAACATTCCAGGACCTTAAGTACAGCTGCTGCGTGGCAAGCTTGGCTGCAAACTGCTAGTTCCCCTTGCCAACTGGAAATATGGTATGCTAACTTTTAACTGCAGATCCCCATTGCCAGAGATCCGGATACACAGCTCAGGCCATCTGTCTCAATCATGTAGGTGACAAGATGTTGTGACTTTTCACCCCCAGCTCCACGGTCGACTGATGCCTGCTAGCAGACTGTTTCCACGTCATAATCATGGGATTACCCCAACGCTGCCAGTTCGGGACGTCAGTACCCTGAAGTATCTCCCCATATCGCTCACTATCTTCCAACGAGTTGTGGAGACATTCAACATCCACCAAGCGCTCCAAATACTTATCAACCGCGGGAAGTCAACGATATGGAGGTTTCATCCATGTCCATCAAAGAACCAATATAGTAAGTATCATACTCCATATGTCCAGCTAAATACCAAATGGAATTAGACCCCCAACACAATGCTAATGATCGTTACCCGTCATGGCAAGCTCCACGTGAAACTGACAGATCTTAGCATACCTTCTTCGCACCGACAACACCCTCGAAAACGACCTTGCACTATCAGTCTATTATGATGCTAATGACAAAGCTCTCCGCGCCGTATTCTTTGGGTGCACTGAGCAAGATGTCAGATGGATACAGGGGAGGCTTCAGGTCGGCACCGGAAAGACGGCTCTGGCCCCTCTAACAATGATCAGTGCTTTGCTTGAACTCGAGAGAGGCCATCGTGTCAGTGATGTGGACAAGTATGACCGGCTCATGACCGAGCTTGTTGAAAACTTTCCAGAGAATCTGAACTCAGGGGCAAGAACTAGTCAAAATCGCTATAACGAGGACGACCCCGAAGGTCTGTTTGGTGTCAGCCGTGCCGTAACGTACATGAAGGGCCGCCTTGAAAGATGGAAGGCCGAAATCGGGCGCTTACAGAACGATGCATCGGAAGTGGAGTTTTTGCCTTTCATGGACGACCCTGTAGACGGCGCCAACCCAAAAGTGCCGCTCATTCACTACAAGGGGTATCTAGCTCATCTTATGGATGATTATGAAGACAGAATCCGCAAGTGTAGCTCTATACTGGACACCGCGTCTCAGGCATTCCAGATGGTTAGTCCCAATTCCTCAACTCCCGTCAGATTTATCCGCTTTTCGAACCTACGGGTGAAGATAAGTACAAGTAACGATACTGACAGAGATTCTTGAACGCCAGGAAATTGCAGCCAGCGCCCGAAAGCAAGCCAACAAAATGAAGACGCTAGCGATAATGACGATGGTTTTCTTGCCAGCAACCTTCCTTTCGGTAAGACCGCCATTGTGAAGAACACATATTCAGTCAATATGTCTCGATCTCTAACTCACTGATTCCAGACCTTGTTCGCTTTGTCAATGTTCCAGTGGCGTCCTGACCCTCCTGCAAAAAGGCCCGACCCTGGTTCTGACGCCGGGGAAGTCCCTCCAGAGGAAGGTCAAGACGAGAGTGTTGTCTCACCTTGGTTTTATAGGCTTTACATCCCCTTGTCAGTTGGCATCACACTGATGATTCTCGCTTCGTATTGGTGGGCCCCTATTACAAGGTGGTGTAGAGGTTTATGGAGGCATAGAAAGGCCACTCGATCGACTGACATCGAGATGAGATGATAAAAAAGTGTGGAGGCTAAGACTCAATGTTGGATTTTGAGTTTTCCAAGGGACATATTGAGTAGTTAACTAGTTACCTACAAGGATATTTGATGACCCAGCGTGAACTACAAAGCCATAAACTAGAATCGTAAAGCAAAGGTTTGTGGTCTTTACGCACTTGTCTATGCCGCCATGGGCATGGTTCGGTTTGAGGGACCCTTATAGTATATCATTCATATTAGATGACGCTAGGGCTGAAAGGAAATCCGCCGTATCCATGATTTGGGAGTGACAACTATCTTAGTATCTCGGTACCTATCGATGTCAAGGCAAAGACGGCCCACTTACTTACAACAAATCAACCTTTGGCATAGAATTTACTGCTGCAATCTACAGGGGCACATAGGGGAGTTATATGGGGGGAGGTGACGCAAAGGTCCTCTCATGTATACTTTAAGCTCGGACTGTAAGTCGGTAATGCTAAGACTGTAGATGGTAAAAGCTTGGACTGTAAGTCATGAAGGCTAAGATTGAAGACAGTGAAAGTTTGGACTGCAACCTATTAATACTGAGATTGAAGACAGTGAAAGCTTGGATTGTAAGTGGTCGACGTTGAGATTAAAGCCAGTAAAAGCTAGGACTGTAAGTAGTCGTTGCTGAGACTAAAGATAGTAAAAGTTTAGACAGACAGCTATCTAAGTAGGTGGTTAACCTCTAGATCCAGCGGCCCCAGAAGTCTGAAGGGGCCAGTATTGACCGCTATTGACAACCTGGAATGCCAGTGCAGTGGCAGAAAGTGGCAGGGAAGTGGCAGGGAAGTGGCAGTCGCGGTCTCCTCCCGTCATTCTTTCCCATGTGCCGCACCTTGTTGCACGGCATTTCTCACACCCCTCACAAGGTCATCATACCCCTCCCAGACATCCCTCTCAACCTTCCCTCCATCTAGTACCTCAGAGAAACCGCCGTTCAGTTCCATGCCGGCATGTGTCTGAGGAGAGTAATACATACTCATGTACACCCCCGTCTTCTTCGTATACGTGAACGAAACAAAGGTATGGGTCCCTTCCAAGTTCTCACTGTTTAACTTCTCGTCAGCGATCACTCCTTCCAATGGAAGAGAAATTAGGTACTTACAACGCCTCCGCCAGCTCCTTCCGATACCCCCCATCAAACTCCCCATGGCCCCTCTTCGCAAACCACTCCCCCAGCCCAGCGCAAATCACCTCATCGCTCAACCCCCCATCAGCGACTTTGTTAACAGGGATATGCAACTTCGTCTCCACCGACCCAGGGTCGCCCGCCTTCATCTCGACCGCCAAATGGCAGTACGCCCCTTCAACCAACACAGACTTTGTCTCGATCTCCTCATGCGAACCAACCTTCGACCGAAAAAGCACACCCCACAGCTCCCCCAACAGCTCCAACGTCGCGTCAGTATCACCGTTCTTGATCCTCCCCCCAAGCGTCATCGCCTCCCTCGCCTGCTGGAGAGTCGTCACCCCAGTCCGCAGATAACACTTGATCCGAGCGCCTGGCGAATCAACGCAATCGATCGCGACCATTTCCACCATTGGCTGGAACTGCCCTGAGGCAAAGGAACAAAGATACAAGTCGAGAAGGGCAATAGGGTGGTCATAACTGCCGTAGGGGCCGTTGCACTGACGGGCAATGTCAAAGACGATGTCCTTTGTTGCGATGGTCGGGGAGATGGAGGAGGCGCTAGTGTGAAGCCATTTGAGGAAGGGCATGAAGTAGACTTTTGCCATGATGGCGCCGCCGAGGGCGAGGTCGAAGGCTATCCAGGCTTGGGAGAGGGGGGTGCCGGGGGGACTTTGGGGAGGAGGGAAGGGGCGGTGGAGGCGGGAAGGAAGAGGCTGCGGGTGAAGGTGTTGTATTGGCTGAGGTGGATGCTAGGGATGGATTGGGCCATGGTTTGGAGGAGGCGGGTGGTTTGGTGTTGGTTGTAGGGGTCGGTGGGTGTGCCGGCTTCGGGGCCGGTGGCTTCGATGGTGAAGCGGACGGTGCGGAGGTTGGAGGTCTCTTTGAAGTTGACGCTCAGCTCGACCGGGGAGCCATCGGTGGTGATGCGGGCGTTGAAAAGAGGCTTCTTGCCTGCCTGAGGTCGGGGGCCGAGGGCGGGGAGGATGAAGCGGTTGTACCTGGTGAAAGAAGATGTCAGTTGAGCATACCTAACAGGGGGACAAAAGTGAGGAGGGCGACATGCCATTTGCTGTGAGTCTCGATGTCCTCGTTGCTATACCCGCTACTCTGGAGCAGCTTGATAAGTGGCAACGCAGTGGTCTCGTGCCAGAACTCCTTGGAGTCATCATCAGACACCTCAAGAACAGGATGATCTTCCTGGCGAGTTGCCTCCATGGTAAGGATATTTGACTCCATATCTGGGTAGAGCTTGTGTTGACACTGGGCAGAGACAGCTAATGAATGAGTACCAGATGTCACATCACGTCCTGCTTGAGGTCTACTTGGGCCTACTTATATCCATTTCTTGCCCCTTCTCCTGCGCCTGTTGGGTTTCACCTACTCTCAAGGCCGCCGTGGCCAAGGATCTAGCAGTGCGAATCTCGTCATCTGGATCTCACAGTGCTTCTTTTGCCTATGCTATGTAGCTCCAATCCAACTGTCCCGTCTTGGACTCTTGTTACCTAATTCTCTGCCAGACCAGCATTTTTCTGAGCCCCCATTTTCTTTCACCGGCGGTGCCCTATTGGCAAGCGAGAACCCACATGATGCTATTCAGAGCTTTGATCGACAACCGCTAACCATGCTGGTTTAGTTACTGTGTGAGGAGGTTCATACGCACATTGATGGGAGCAAGGCGAGGCCAGTTGTGGGCCATCGCCAAGGTGAGTTGTGAATGAAGGGGGGAGCGTAGCCCGCAATTTTGTTGACGGATGCTGATCATTAGGTTAGAATTTCATGACCTTGAATGACGCGGAAGGATGTGAAGACGAACCCCCATGATTGTTGGCCTTCCTCCAGGTGCTGATGATACAATAGGGGGTGTATAGGGAGGGTTAGGGTCGAGTTTCCGTGCCTTCGTTGTGCACAGACCGCGCCAACCTTCATCGCTTAGGGGTTCAAGCTCCCTTGCAGACTGGGATGGGTGCGGAGCGGAAGTGTGGCACGAACGGCTGCTCAGGAATCTGTTCAACCTGCACACTCTGTCTCGGTGAGATTCATCGCGCAGAGTAATAATGATGTGATGTTTTGCATTTCTTGAATCATGAGGGTTGGAGAGTTGAGAGCACCCGATTCAGTCAATGGCAAGCGTGTGATTGGTCACGGATAAGCTATCTTGATAAGATTTCTTATCAGACAATGTTTGTTTGCTTCTGCCTTCGACATCCAGATCCAGGCGCGGCAGTGATATTGTCAATGCGACATCTTTGCTCCCTATGACTTCTGAGGTACTAGCGGATAAATCACAACTCATTCTCTTCATTTCCTCATGCTACTCACGGATGACTGTGCCCGGGACATGACATGCAGCAAGATTGCAAACAGTTTTGACGTCGGTTCGCTACATTAGTCGAGACCACTGACCAACGCAGCTGTCAAGGGCAGTGACTTGGCGCCTCTTTCAGGACAACGTGATGCTTGGCCGCGATGTGATCGAGCCGCTGCGAATCAAGTTGCGTTTGACGTTTTTGTGGGCAGGCACCAAAGTCTTCGGGACCATGACCCGCATGCCTCCTCCCTCTGCACCTTCCCTGGTTACCTGCAGGCGAGGAGCCCCCGACATTTCGACCAACTTCACTGGTTTCCAACCCTTGATCTCATCCAATTCATTACCATCATGTTTGTCGTTTGAGATGGAAAGGTGAGGCTGTCGCCGTCTGGCTTATGGGTCTTGGGCGATATTGGACAATGTTGTCTATGTGGTACACGAGGATCTTCGTCAGAGACCACTACCATATCTCTCGCGATCAATACTCCGCAACCGGGGACCGCTGAAGTTGACACCGGCCTGCTGCATTGATCCATAACTGTCATTCAATCAGGCGTCTTTGGTCTGTTTGCTGCTTTGGTTGCAATTTCGTTGATCAAAGCTGGGCCTGAACACGAGAAGTTGATGATCCACAATTTATACAATGTACTCTGGAAACTGACATTACGATGCAAACGGCGATATTAAAAGTCAAAATTTCTCAGACAGTCTTTCACTCATACCCTGTCCAGCACATAGAGAAGAGAGTACCGCGATGCTGGAACCAACACGCCAAGCTTTTGCCACAACTCCATCATGAACCAACACTGAGTGGAATCTCTCAGCATATGGACTGTGTATCAAAACCATGTTTTGAGTCTATTTCATCCACGTGTTCCCCTTTCATTATGTAGAATGGCCTGGAAAATTCACCTATGGAAACATGATGATCGCGCGCTTGACCATGCTGAATATTCTGATGATTGGCTAGACTCTTCAGCCCAATGTTGACGGTCAACCTAAACGTACCGCAGGGCGCTTACACAGGGCGAACTCGCACCGATTTTCCCGTGTTTTCTCATGGATGCCTGATGTTTGCCGCGCAATCGGGGCGTGTCCGGGAACCTGTCAGTAACTTGGGCTTGTCCCGTCGGGAGGTCGAGTCTGCCTCGTGCCGACCAACGTGCCCAACGAACCTTGAGGGGGAAGGCGCTGGCGACCTTTCGGTGAACCAAACCCACTCTAAAGTAACTTAAGGTTCCTTCCAAAACAATAAACTATGAGCTTCGTCAACGCAGCTGGAACCCCACTCCTGGTTCTCTTTCTCTTTCTCTTTCTCTCGCGTCGCTCTTTTTCTCACTGCCCCCATTAAACCTTCCGTCCGACACCGTTCACATCAACTCATTTTCGGGAATTCACAGCCCCCTCTATCAAGGCTCCTTCCCACTGATTTCGTCCGTTATCAACCTTGAACACCTGCTGGCTGCGTCTCATTTTCGAGATGGCAGGTCCGGTTTTGGACGCCGATGGTAATGGAATGACCCGGCAAGGTCTCGAGTTCGCCATCAACCATGTGTTCCTGCCACCCAAAACACCCCAGTCCGACGACACCTCTGCGACAGGAGAGATGTTCCTCATCCGTTCCTTTCTCAGCTCATTGCAAGAGTTTTCAACTTTGGAGCCGGGAGACGCAACGCGACTACAGCCCCTGGTTCGAATGGTTGAGCGACTCTTGCGACTCCAAGTCCATGAATCAAAGGAAACAATTACGACCGAGATTCTGGGAGCTTTGAACGATGGTGGTAGGTCTTACCAATACTTGGACCCCATCTTCACACTGACATCCTATAGAATCTGCAGTATTTTACATTCGGGAGCAGAATGCCGGGCTCCTACTCACCGGAAAGGCCAGTACCATCTTGGCCCAAGGCTTCGAACTCTTGTCCGACAACGGCTCCGTCATGTCCAGCAAAGGTTGCCTCATCCGCCAGTTCCCCGATGTGGCAGCAGAGTTCCCTCGTGCCCTGTTACAGGACCGGAAGCTCACGGAGGAATTCGTCGACGTGCTCTGCAAATTGACCAGACTCCCGATCACGGCTGTCCGCCCAAAGACTAGAAAAGCAAAAGCAGATCACGACGAAAATCGCGACACCGTTTCCCCAATATTGGTAACGAGCATGTTTCTGGGGGTGCTTCATGGACTGGGCCAAGTTGTCAAGCCTACAACAATCACCAAGCGAATGAGAGAGCAGGTGAATTGGGACAACACTAAGCAACCATTCCACCGATCTCCGCTTTGGGTTCTTCTTCGCGTTGCCATTCGAATGGTGCTTGCTCAGGACTCTGGACACAATGATGCGAATTGCCTGTACAAGGCCGTTTCCACTTTCTATCATGCTTCTTTGCTGGGACAGGCCACGGAGATTGCTTTGAGCAGCGACATTCGATTCACAATGAGCGCCAAACTTCTCCGCCGGATTATCAATCTCAACCCCTCCGAGAATCTGGCATGGGTCCAGAAAGCCCAGGAGATCCTCAACTTCAACCATGATGGACTCAAGAGTAGATGGCTCGCTGTCCAGCAAGAGGAGGGACGATCAGTTGCTCCCAGCCCACTGGCGAACCTTTGCTTTTACGATGACACCAACCTTCAGCTAAAACAACTCAACCGTCATCTAGCGTGGATTCGATCTCGGCCATCGGCCAACGTGGTTGATGCAGGACCCGGTGATGATACAACAATGCCCGAAACCTCGGTGGCGGAGTTCCCCTCTTTGTCATCAGATCCAGGGATGCGACCATTTGTTCTACTGAATTTTGAGGCCTGGATTGACCAGCATCTGCCGTCCTGGGTGGCCTCTCAACTTGAGAACAACAATAAGCAGTCTGACAAGGCTGCACTCAGCCTCGGCAAATTGGAAAGCAACATCATCGAGTATCTCTGCCTTGCCCAGGACCTCTACACCAACGACCCCGAAGCTCTTTCAATGATGTATCTAGTGACCATGGAGCTGTGGGTTGCTTTGGACCGCATCGCAAGCGACGCCATTCCCCTCTTATTACAGTACAACCCTGGATTTCCTTACGCCCTCCTTCAGCCCTTGATTCTGCCGACGGCGAGACAAATGGAGCGGTTGCACTCGATTGAGAATTATCTCGTCACCCGCAGAACAGGCAACTACCTAATGATGTTTAGCAACTTTGGCAAAGCGAGTTCTTTTGCAGTTCGCTATTTTGATGAGTCTCTCCCCGGTGGACACCGCGATTTGCACGACCGGATTGTTTCTGCCGCCGAGAGAAGCAAGCGTCAGAAACTTGAGGAGTATCGAACCAAGCGCCATGAGTATAGCACATTGGTCTCACAGCGCTCCTTAATGAACCATGACCAGGAGTGGAACGAATATCGGCGCATATGGGAATGCATCTGGGGCTGCAAAGCGTGCGCTTTGGACGTGAAGATCAAGGACATCACAATCAAAAAGTTTGAGTGGCCACTGCCAACGGATGCAAATCAAGCAAAAGCAGTCGCTTTCGAAATCGATGTTCCCAGCCTCGTGCGTGTGTGGCGCAACACCACGGTGCAGATATTCCTTGGTGTTCTGGTCAACAGGGAGCGTTGGGGTGGCAGGAAGTCCTTGGAGCTCTATTACCCCACAGATCATTCTGGCTTGCGAGCATTCCAGCGGAGCACCAGCAGCATCCAACTGGCATCGCAGGTCAAATCCGTGGAGAGGTCTCACTACGGGAGTGACGAACACATCAGCATGCTTAGTGAAAGCGACGTGTGTGTCGAACACGGATGCCGATATGACTACTACCACAGGCAAAAGGCGGTGGGATGGACTGAGATCTTTGAGAAGCCGTCCATTGATAGTGGGTGTTCACATGCAGCGCACGAGCAGAACTCTTACCTCAGCAACTTGATTCGGCAAAGTTCTCACCAGTCAAATTATGTTATATCTTCTCAAGAAGGTTGCCCCTCAGACATGTCGCTCGAGGAGTACAGGGCTTTTGGACATCATCGCGCCGGTGACAGCCTCCAATGGGCAAACACCCTTAGTCAATTGACTATGCCTTCCGTGGACTTTAATCGGCAGTCGACGTTTTTTTTGATCATGCAGGCATGTACTGAGGCCGGCGCAAGGGACAAACTCGGTTCAGTTTACCGCAAGTCTCACAGTGATCCCGCAGATGAGACCTTTGCTGCCGGATTTCTCGGGGCTTTGGAAGACGCATTCGTCCGGGTCCACAAGAATTGGCAGAATGATATTGCTCTTGGGCTGCTCACCTGCTTAGCCGCACGAATACTTTCGTTGACCAACTCTTGCTACGTCTCCCAGGGGGTCCTCAAGCTTTTGGCCCGCATCAGGACAACCTCCATAGACTGGGCCCGAGAGCTTTTAAGCAAACGAGCTAGCAGTCCGTCTGACAATGAGCGTCAGGCGCTAGCCCACAGAGCACTGATGGCAGCTTTCATTTGCATGTCTACGTTTGACATGGAGTCAGACCGTCTCGAGCAACTACTGTCCTCATCAGAAGCGCTTTCACACTTTGTCGAGGCTGCAATCGTGGCATGCGACCACCTTCCAACCACGATATCCGATCCTGCTTTTCGCTTTATGGCGTGTAGATGGCGAAGTGTGATGTACCGATCAATGGGGATACTGCGAGAGGAGGTTACTGGAAGCCAGAATTCGGGATTAGGATTTGGGATCCAGCATTTCTGGGCGGATTATATGCCGTCTCAGTCGGGCTGGTCGTCACACCGAGGACCACGAAACCATATCTTAGAGTCTTCCGTATCCAGGACCGGACAGACAACATCGGTAACCTGGAACATGTTGACAGGACAGCTCCTCGTCAATGGATATCCGCTGTCACGACTTCCTCGAAACTTCGAGCTTGATCCGAGTTACAGCCAATTGTTTGGAGCACGAGTATTGGAGGTCATGCCGTCCACCTTCGGTGGTATGCATTTCTCCGCTTGCCGGGACCAGGAAGGATGGATCGTGCATTTCTCTATGGTCGATGACCGAGTTGTAACTCAGGCTGTTAGGGTTGGGGCTTCCACGGCCAATGGTGCAACAGACGATGAGGAGCTTTGGGAGTTTGTCCCACGCTCTTGTTTTGCAGGAGACCTCCCCCGATCGTTCATCATGGGGTTCTCCCATTGGAGAAATAAGAGGACGGGAAATATTGAGTTTCGCCCTGCGACACAACCGTGGTATCATTCTCCTAACCACTGGACTCTTTTGACAGAGGGCCATCGAAGGGTTCTGAAGCAGGGTGGGAAGTCTGTGGTGGATCTACACAGTATGACAGCCAACACTCTCTCAGCCAGACTCAAGGCGATGGAATCCAAGGAAAACCTCGACATCATATTTGATCATGATGCGGATTACAGTCGACTGGAGATCAATTTACCAAGGTTTGCCCTTTCTTTCTCCCTCGTATCGGGCGAGTCACATCTTCGTTCCAAGCACTACGCCGGAATGATTCTCGACGAATGTCAAGACATTGGTTCTCTCATCGGCCTCCAGAACAAGCTGGTACTCCGTGATGAGCATTGTGCGGATAATCTATCCCCTTCCCGACTTGTCCTAGTACCCCGCGGCCAAACCAATGTCAGCCTGAAGGGTCACCATGTTCACGTTGAAAGCCAAACGATGAACGTGCCACACGTCAAACATGACGCCTTCCAAGTTGATACTCGACTTGGTCGACTGACCGACAACGGATCATTGACGAGCAAGCTGTTTTTATGCTTGCTTCACGCCCTTACCTCGCACTGCTTACTTGATCCCTTGACCAGTCGCACTGGGACTGACGAAGCGCTGAGGATATTGCGACAGGCATCAGTGCGCTCATTCCAGCGACTCGACATGAGTTCCATCAGCATTCTCAGAGAGATCTCGAACCTTTCGCCTAAGAGGGTCTTTTATCCAGAACATCTGGAGAACATGGAACAGTGTGTGTGGAATCATAACCTTCCGGTGCTCTCTCAGCATGATGGATTTCGTGCAGCTGTGGAGGAAATTATCACGCACGCTCAAAACTGCGAAGTGCTTTATAAGTCGACCGAGGGTGGTGCGGGCAAGGAAATCGGTAATTTGGCCAAGGATGTGAAGAGCCATCTTCTTGTTGAGCGAGCAATCATCAGAAATTCAATCTTCCGAGTCGCTGAGTTCGGGGCTGAAGACTACTCGTCACGCCATGATGTCAGTTATTGCGGGCGACACAACGTCGATTCAGAATTCAAACGTTCAAGCAGAGCCCAGAAGATTGCGTCTTTGGTTTACTCTGGAACCCCACAACTCTTGTTTCCCACAACAGCAAAGCTCAAATTAAAAATATTGTCCACCACTGGTAGCGGCTTTCCTGGGAATCCGAGGGTAGACCTGCGATTTAGCAGTGGTTACTTCGACAAACCTGGGGCATCTCTCCAAGGGATATGGTGCGGATTGCACCGAGCACTAGCCACAGAAGAAAATAGCTACCGTATCATCTTCTTCCTTGCTTCGTTGGCTTTCGCAGCGGAAGCAGATCTCGACTTAGTCCAGGCATTGTTGGCTATTTCCACTAACCGAGCCATGTTTGGCGCTCTGGTCAAACCCCCTGACGAGGAAAGCTTCGATCTCGCCTACGACCGCTTCTCACTGGGACAAAGGGTTGTGAAGATTGCACACGACAAGCGTTTTCCCGAGAAGAAGTGTCCAAGCATTCCTCTTACCAGACGGCCGGGTGAGAGCGATCGTAATTTCGAAGTCAGACTCCACAGGGAATGGGACAGTCAGTCTGGTGCCATGGTTAAAGCCTTGGTTTCGAGCATGGAATCTCAGTGGTCGAATTCTTGGACAATTTCGTGGTCTCCGGGACAGCCTTGCGAGAGGTGGGTGGATGTTGGTGCCGTCATACCAGCAGTGAACAAGACTTTGGATCTCACCCGGCGAACTATATTGTTCAATGAATACCTGGACAGCTTTGTGCTCGCCATTGCAGGCATGACCTGCTTGGCATCATCTGAGGATGCTCTCATGGCCTTATTGCCACGTCCCGATGCTAGGCAAGTTGTGCACCCATTGGCTTCACAAATTGGTTTCATCACCGACAGTTCGCTTTTCTCTAACCCGGCTCCGGAAACTCATCGCCCCGTGCCAGAGAGGTTTCTGGACCTCCTGGAAGAGACGCCACAAGCCGACGTGGGGCAGATGCCGATTACTCACCTCATCGAGCACCTCTCGGATCTTGGGAAGAAGCAACAGCACCAACTCTCTTACATTGGGGAGCTTCGCCAGAGTTCAGAGAGTGTCGGCACCGCGCAACTGATATTCAAGGCGGATAATCAGACTTCTTTCTCTCGACTCTCAGATTATCTCATCAAATGTCAAAGAGAAACAGCGCGAATGGAAAACGACATCGTGATGGCATTGAGGGGCAATGGCGTTGCCGAAAAGCTTTGCATTGATTGTGAATTTTATCCCAGAGTCTCTCCCATTTTTCTTCTACAGCATCTCAGAAGGGATAAATGGAACAGGCTTCCCACTACATGGCGGGTCCCTTTGCTTAACTACGCCCTTTCTCTGGCATATTTGCAGAGGGCTGAGCGTCTAGTTAACTCCTACGGGTTTGACAACCGACGAGTAGACTTTCTCAAGGAACTTCGAAATTCCGGGCACCACGACAATGAAGACTGCGATCCCCTGGACTGGCCTGAGTATTTACTGTTGGAGGTCGAGCAAGGAATTCTCATCCGGCCGGTTCAGCATCAGATTGCAGCAAACATGCGCAAGCCTCCAGGCGGGAAAAGCAGCGTCATGCAGCTAAACATGGGCGAGGGCAAATCGTCAGTCATTGTTCCAATTGTCTCGACTGCAATCTCAGATGGATCTTGTTTGGCTCGTGTGTTCGTTGCGAAAGCACAGGCGAAACAGATGGAACACTTGCTTGTCAGCGTCATTGGCGGTCTGCTCAACCGTCCGACCTTTTACCTTCCCATCTCGAGGGCCGTTCGCTTCGACGACAGTGCCATTTCTATCGTTGCGCGCATGATTCAGCAATGCAAGAAAGAGGGCGGTGTGCTGCTTGTCCAACCGGAACACATATTATCTTTCAAGCTCTTGGGGCTTGAAGGGATCTGGAACAGAGTCCCTATCGCTTCAAAGATCCTGAGGACATATGAGGAGCTTGAAAGCATTTCCCGAGATATCGTGGATGAAAGTGATGAAAACTTCAGTGTCAAATTCGAGCTTATCTACACTATGGGGAGCCAGCAGCCGGTGGACATGAGCCCAGACCGGTGGGTGTTCATCCAGGACTTGATGGATATGGTTAGAGACGTTGCCAGGGAGCTCAAACATGGGCATGGAGGAAGCTCAGTGTTGACTGAAGGTTTGCTTTTCGAGGAGGATTCTACCGCCAGTCGCTTTCCAACGATTCGGACCCTCGACGAGTCTACTGGTACGCAGCTTGTGGAGGCCATTGCTCGCAAACTATGCAGTCTGGGTATGAGAGGTTTGCCCGTTCAACACCAGACTACGCAGATGCGCGATGCGGTTTTGAAATACATTCTGGATCCCAGAGTTGATCAACAGCACATCGAGATGGTAGAGAATGACCAGTTGGGGCTTTTTCAAGACAATATCATGAGAAAAGGACTCTTCCTGCTTAGGGGTCTTCTGGCAGGTGGTGTGCTCCAATTTGCATTGGGCCAGAAACGTTTCCGTGTCAACTATGGCCTCGCACCGGATCGCCAACCACCAACGATGCTCGCGGTACCATACAGAGCAAAGGATTCGCCGGCCCCTCGCTCTGAGTTCAGTCACACGGATGCTGTTATCATTCTGACGTGCTTGAGCTACTACTACCGTGGTTTGACCGATCAAGAGCTTTTCATCTCCCTCGAGATGCTGTCGAACTCTGATCGGGCTGAGCAGGAGTATTCCAGCTGGTCTCGAGCCTCTCCACTCCTCGACCCTACGTTGAGACATTTCTCTGCCGTCAATCTGAAGGACAAGACGCTCTGTACAGAGAAGCTTTTCCCAGGCTTGCGCTTCACGAAGCCAGCCGTCGACTACTACCTGTCCAACGTTGTCTTCCCGAAGGAAATGAGAGAGTTTCCATTCAAACTTTCGAGCTCTGGATGGGATCTGGCCAAGCCAAAAACATATCCTCTCACAGGCTTCAGTGGGACAACAGATTCCAAAAATGTCCTCCCTAACCCGATCACGGCCCTCGATCTTCCGGAGCAGAGACACACAAACTCATACGTGCTGGCATGTTTGTTGCAGAGTGAGAACACTGTGATGGAGCTTGGGAGTGACCAAGAAGACCTTTGCGCTTTGACAGTGAACACACTTTTGCCAGCGGTCACTAACTCGGACCAGTCAATGCGCGTCATTCTTGATGTTGGCGCGCAGATCATTGAACTCAGCAATCTTCAGTTCTCCAGGTATTGGCTGTCACTTGTCTCGGATGCCGACGCTGTCATCTTCTTCAACGACAACGATGAACTATCGGTTGTCATGCGAAATGGCACGGTTGAATCATTTTATACCTCACCTTTCAAGACTCAAACGGAACGGTGTCTGGTGTTCCTCGATCAGGCCCATACTCGCGGCACCGATCTCAGACTTCCAGACTCCTATCGAGCTGCTGTGACACTGGGTCCAGGGGTAACCAAGGACACTCTTGTGCAAGGTAAGCTATCTCGTGTATTTCTATAATGCTCATGTTTCTCATAATGATTGATACTGACCCAATGGTGTCCACAGCCTGTATGAGAATGCGGAAACTTGGCAGCGGCCAGTCAGTTACATTTTGTCTCTCCCCCGAGATGCAAAAGCGGATTCGCGATTTCGAGCGCATGGATACTTCTCATCCTATCACCGTCATGCACGTTCTTACATTCGCCATCTCTGAAACCTGGGATGATGCTCACCGAAGTGTTCCTCTCTGGGCCACACAGGGCCTCCGCCACCAGCGCCAGGAGCAAATCCTTGGCCGAGTCAGCGGCTATGGCAACCTAGAGGTTGAAGATGTTGAAGAGTATCTCGAGGATGAAGCACAAACTCTTGAAATGCGGTATCGGCCCGCATCAGCAGGGGGCCAGTCTCAGAGTTTGTCCTCCCAGTTTGAAGCCGCTTCAACCTTGGTGTCTCGGCAAACCGATGTTGCTGCAATCAGGCAAAAATGTATCGAATTCGGGTTCAGCAATCTGGACTCGGTCGTCACCCTGGAAGAGGAACAAGAGCGGGAGCTGGCTCCAGAGATTGAGCAAGAACGGCACGTCGAGCGTCCTGCACCCATGAAGCCGCTCAAACACTCCCTTCATCCAGACGTGCTACATTTCGTCATGACTGGAACATTGAAGCCAGAAAGCAATGCACTCTTGCCTGCGTTTCAAGCCATGACCCAAAGCAGTGCCTCGAAAGTTTTCCCCGCCAATCAGTTCCCATCCAGCCTACTCATCACCAAAGACTTTGCCGAAACTGTCCAGCCAACCCGAACTGGCTACTGTTCTGATTCCTACCAGCGGCCTGTACAGTGGATTTTGACTCCGAGAATACCAGAAGACAAACAGACGAACAGCGGTTCAACGATGCAAATGATCATCATCAGTCCCTACGAGGCAGACATCATCAAGTCCGACATTCTCCGCTGCTCCAAGGGAAAAGTAATTTTACACAGTTACCTCCCCCGCTCAAGTCTCTCGTTCCGCACCATGGAAGACCTGAAGACATTCACTTACCCGCCCTTGACGCCCAAGCAACTTGAAGAGTGGACAGCACCTGCTGAGCTGATCATGCAGCTCAATCTCTTTGCTGGGCAGCTATATCTCCGCAGTTACGAGGAGTATGTCCGAATGTGTCGGTATCTTGGGCTTTCGTACACGGAGAATAAGAGTGATGGTTCCGATGGGGTTGTGGTCGGGGCGGATGGATTTGTTGGTCGTGCTGGCGGAGAGGGGTATGAGAATTGTCCTTTTGAGAAGAGCCCAGTAGGCTTCTTGAGTGTGCTTTATAAGAGGCTGAGGAGGGACTGCACGAACATTGATAGGACGCATATGGGTATGGTTTTAGCGGGGGGAATTCTCACAGAGAAGGATTTTCGGCGGAGTTGGAGATGATGAGAAAATTGGTGATTTGGAGGGGAGGGTAAAGCGTATGGGATTGGAGTGGGAGTTGGACATGGGGAGAAAAGGTTAGATATGATGAAATTTGGAGATGGCAAGAGTAGAGATGGATATGGAGGTTGGAGGTGCAGTTCGTGGATATTCTCTGCTTGGGTTATCTGACTTTGTTGGATTATTTCTTTCGGAATATGGTATGGGTTTGTTGTGGCCGTTGTTGGCATGTTGATTAGATTTCTCTCACAAACAAAGAAGGCTGTGTTCTGTAAATTCCAGGCTGTTGCCGCTGTGATGATAGTGATGGCCCCGTGAAGCTTGATGCCCTGTGCGAAATAAGGCGCGCACTGGGAGCGCACTGTGCAACCCCTGTCAATGTTCTTTGTGGCCGATGAACAGAGTGAAAACAATCGGAATGGAAGTGCAGAGTTTCTGCTTTCACGAACAAACCATCTTGACCTGTTTAACTCTATTCTCTTTGTTAACAGGTAGGTTTGTCAATGATCCAGCTTTTTCTTCAAGGCGTGAGGGGCATGCTGCTTAAGCGCTGGAGAAGTGCGCTAGAATAAGAGAATTGCTAGGTGCGCATTACCCTTTTTACTACAGGCGCATTACCCCCCACAGGGGTTAGGGTTATATAGCCCCTAAATTTGAACTTCTTTATTAACTACAACTTGCTCCTACCGGCTATACTGCTTTTAAAGGCTTTCTTACAAACCAACCTCCGGCACTTAGGAATTCTGGCTAAAGTAGTAATATAAATATAGGTATAAGTATAAGTATAGATATAGGTATAGCATACCCTAGATAAAAAAACTGGCACCGCTATCTATATAGTTACCTAACTATATAAACTTATTAATATAGATATTCCGATTGCATTTAAAGGCCTATTATACTAATTTTAAGCCTGTTAACTATCTTTAAAGGTTTACTAACTATCTTTAAAGGTCTACTGACTATTTTTAAAGGCCTACTAACTATCTTTAAAGGTTTACCGACTATCTTTAAAGGTCTACCGACTATCTTTAAAGGCCTACCGACTATTTTTAAAGGTCTACTGACTATCTTTAAAGGTCTACTGTGACGAACCCCTGTACAGAACCTCTGAAAGGGATACTCGGTTGAAGGCAACTTCTGACAATTGGTTCGGTGCAGCTAAACAGTGCACGACAAGAAGTCTCAATGTAAACACAAGATACCGTGAATACAAGCTGTGATTGCATACTGCGGAACTATCTACAAGCTATCTAGTTCCTCCGTATATATAGACCCTTTCCTAGTTGTGCTCACCTTGCTCAGTGCCCCGAGCACACTGATCACCCTGCTTGGTCTGCTCAGTGCTCCAAGCAGACTGAGCATCCCACTCAGTCTGCTCAGCGTCCTGAGCGCACTGATCAACCGTTCCTTACCGTGATTGGCTCTCCTAGGTGTATTCCTGATTGGTCCTTACTTTCCGTGGTTCCACAACCAATCGTTATTCTCGTCCATATACCAGGGTTGTGACATCTACTGACTATCTTTAAAGGCCTACTAACTATCTTTAAAGGTCTACTGATTATCTTTAAAGGTCTACCGACTATCTTTAAAGGCCTACCGACTATCTTTAAAGGCCTACTAACTATCTTTAAAAGTCTACCGACTATCTTTAAAGGTTTACCGACTATCTTTAAAAGCCTACCGACTATCTTTAAAGGTCTACCGACTATTTTTAAAGGTCTACTGACTATCTTTAAAGGCTTACCGACTATCTTTTAAGGCCTTATAGCTATCTTATATAGTTTATTAACTATATTTTAATACCTATTAAATACTTATAGTACTAGTTTTTTTATCTATAGTATATATAAGTATAAGTATGGTTATAGTTGTAAATGCAAATAAAAGTTTAAAAGGTACATTAGCCTATAAATAATAGAAATCGTAAGCTTATAGTAATTTAATTAAAACATTTGTAATTATTTATTTATATAGGACTTTATATAGGAGAAAATACAGTGCAGTAACAGTTGTAATTATTAATAGTAATTGTAATAGGAAAAATGTTATATCAATTTTAAGGACTATATATAACCCTAACCCTTATGGGTGTAATGCGTACATAGCAAAAAAGGTAATACGCACCTAGCAATTCTCTAGAATAACGGCCGCAGCCACATTACAGGGGTGCAATTTTCCGCCCTTTCAGGCTTTCCCTTCTCTCACCTTTTCCCCGTTGTTCTTTTGAGCAGTCTCCCGTAAGATGATGATTTCCTGATCACGGCACAGCGCACGACGTTTGGTTCTTCCCGGCAGATGACTGGCACTGATTTGCGGCAGAAGGTCTTTGGGTTAGGCACCACTAGGATTTAGCTTGAGTCTCGACACACACATCGATTATCAGCAACAACCAAAGTAGTACTTACACCAGCTTTTGGAGTCAAAAAGGCCTTTTCAGCACGGTTACCAAGACAAGGCCCGTCAAGCCTGATGGGTGACGACCCTGAATCGAGCCATTACCTGTGCCGCAATCCCCTCGACCGCCTGGCCGGCTGAACCGAAGATGAGTGGTGGTCTGGCAAAGGTTATACCATCCTCGGATTGGCTGCATCAACTGAGATCCCTTCAGCGTTCAGGGGATGAAGGGAGTTATATCCAGAATTACGGATAGATGGCTCCCCCCCAAATCATCAATGTGGCGTAGCATAAGCAGAAGTGCAATACACCACTCTGAGCCCTACCGCAAGACAGCGCCCGCAGTCCATTGACAAATCCCAGTGCATCAATGCGACTTGGGACGGCCATAACAAGACGGGCAAGGTTTGTCTTTGTGTTACAAATGAGATGCAGGATGGAATCCTAGAAAGGCATTCTTCTAACTTTTCTAAGCTTCGCCGTCTGTCATCATCAAACTTCGACCGCACCTTGACGGAACTTCCCTCTCGCTTGGGGCCAAGTGGTAAATTTCAGGGAGACAAGCGCGCGTCTGGACACGATCGAGGCAGAAATGGAGACAAGCTGCGCCTGAAGTGGGCATGGATTTGATTCCTTTCCGTTTCTTCAGCCCGAGCCTCATACCTGCCTGTCCCAATGGACTGTAAAACATGAAAGCGGGAGTCGCATTTTCTCTGCTCGTTTACCGCTTTTCTGTTTATTTTTTTCTTCTTCTTTCTCTTCTTCATTGCTTTCCCTCTCTCGGGAATCACGTCGAGGTGTTGACCTGGGTTGAAGGCAGCAGGCGCTGCAGTTCGGCTGGGGAGTGGCATCGAGTTCAGCATTCCCAAGAACGACACCACCATCATGAGGATCACCACAGCAGCAACAGCCCTGCTGCCGGCGGTACCGGGGCTGCTAGTGTCAGCCCAAAGCAACAACCAAGAGCTCAACCCTTCTCTCATGCCCAGTTTTGTCTTTCCGGTAGAAAAGGATGAACCAGAAACCTACCACTTCATGGACACCGTTATGGTCGAATACATCAGCTTCTTCGCCAATGTGACTCTCTGGACGTTTTGCAAGCCAGGGGTAGGAGAGATGGGTATGTTTCATCCCCGCTATCTAGCAACGCCCATATTGTCCATATCACTGACACAGCAAAAAGAATTCGTGCAAAAAGCCCCGGGCTTCAACGCCACCGTCCCCATCACCCTCAATTTCACCTCCGCCACGCCCTGTTGGTTCAACGTCAGAACTGGAGCAGACCATAGACATGATGCGTATGCCGCCAACAGCCAGACGTTCAACGTCATCGGGCAGGAGCGCAGAGAAGGGAGGAAGACGTTCGGGGCGGGGAACGCGCCATCGAGGCAGTCGTCATCTTTGTCGTCATCGGTAGCGCCCTCCCCGAGCACAACCGTGTCCGTAACTGGGAGCTCATCGACTCAGTCATCGGCAAGTCGAACTGGTGATGCTGGGTCCAGTAACGACAACAACGCTGGCGGGGGTGCCTTGACTACTGGGACCAACCGGCCGAGTTCAAGTGAAGCTCCAAGTTCGGGTCTCAGCGCAGGGACAGCAGCGGGAATAGGTGTCGGAGTTGCGGTGGGAGTTCTTGCCTTGGGCCTTGGCATATTCTTTTGGTTCTGGAAGAGCAGGAAGAGAAACCAGGAGGCGTACGCCGCGGAAGGTCAACACCTTCCGCCAGGGCCCTATGGGCACGGCGATGTGTATGCGAAAGTAGTCGAAGCTCCGCCAAAGTATGCTTCTCCTGGTCCTGAGGCCGCTCACCACCATTCGTATCGGCATCGGCAATATCAGTTTGGTGGGGAGCTAAGCACTGCCAATACTCCGCAGGAGATGGGGGATACTAGGCCTGGGATTGGATATGGGCGGTCGACGCATGAGATGGCTGGGTGACCTGTTTTCGTTTCCTATCAATGCTCCCATTTTCTTTTTGGATACTAGTCCTTGTTTCTTAAGTAGCGAAGGAGTTTTGGTGGATTTTCTATATTGTCAGTTTTCAAATACCCCTGCATTGATGATTCATCTGCACATTAAATCATATATTTAACTGATCCAATGCCTCTGCTAGTCCAGGCTTGCTGATAGCCGTGATGAGGCTGTACAAGATCCTTCATGTAAGATCTTGAGCTTTCAGCCAACTCCATGTTTCATCCGTGAAGCCCCAAGGAGACAACCCGTCATGCGTCATGACACCCCACAGCGTCTCGGAAGGACGGTTCCCTTTGTAACTACTGCCACCCGAGATCCATGCATTCGGTAGCAATCTCAACATCCTCACAGACGGAGCCCGGAAAGGGTTTTTCCAACCATTGTCGGCGCTCACGAGCGAGCAGAGCGCGGCAAACATCAACAATGGCACCCCATAAGCTTCATCATCAACAGTCAGCATCACCCCCCGGACTTCGGCTACCGGATACCCCAATAAGATCTATGGTTTTTTCCAAGAAGCCCAAATGGCGTAAGCCAGAAGGAATGGCTGACCGCATACTCCAACCCACTTTATACCTTCCCGACGCAACCCCAAATCAAACACCCAGAAAAAGGGCTAAGCCCCGAGCCGGATGATACCGCCCCATCCATCCATCCATCATTACCTTTCCCACCACGACCGTCACCCGAGTAATTGGGGCAAATATCGCAATTCCGCCTTCAGACACGGAAGTTCCTGCATGAAAAGGAATGACCCATAGAGAGTTCCGTTGGTAGGTAGCCTATAATAAGCTTGGCCCTACCCCCATTTCCAAGAGACGTTGGAACTTCAGCCTGATATGCAACGGCAATAAACAACCCACGCCGCCGCGGTAGGTTACTCTGGAGATCAACATCCTCCCCGTCCCCCGCATTCATGTACACCTACCTAAACCATGTTGGCAGGTCGTATTCCAAGCACATCCTCCGGAGCACCGATTTCCTTGTCATCGGCAGGGCCCTGCAATAAATCAATCTAGGGTGTCTGGGAATATTACCGGGGCGCCGGCACAATGGAACTTTTACACTGTACCCTAAGGACCCCCCAAACTACCCTAGACGAGAGTGAGACGCTGTCAGCGGGTGCGGGGAGAATGAAACCATACGTTCTGAGGGGGGAGCTTTTGGGATATATAACCGAGACATCCCGCCGCGACTAGTGGTCAGGTGGGGAAGACGCCTGTCCTGACCTGGCTTGGTAATCGAAACTTGTTGTGTTGTATGTAGGTAGTACTAGTGCGGTTTTTCGTTTTGGGAAAAAGAAAAAAATGAGGTTCTCGACAATACTTATCATGGCGTCAGTCGCACAGGCAGCGGCGGTTGCGGTCCCCCGCCAACACGCGGCTGTGCCCGCTCCTGGTCCTGATGGGAGGTATACCATTTCTGCTGCTGGGATCAAGGCTCAGGTATGTTTTCTTTTCTTTGTTGTTGTTGTTTTCATGAATATCGTGGTTGCAATGTGTTGTTCTTGGCGATGGATTTGGTCAAAAGCGGGGAAGTTGAAGGAAGGTATATCATCATGCTGACATTTGAAAAACCCTCAGTTCATCCCCTACGGCGCCACTCTCACGAATTTGTTCGTCAAAGACAAGAACGGGGATGACATTGACGTCGTGCTTGGGTACGATGACATTGACTACTACCGTAAGTACATTCAAACAAACTGCCTGAAGCCCACAAAATTAGGCGAAGAAGCATGAGATGGAACTCAAAACTGACAGCTCGCTTCCAGCCGTCGACCCAGGCCATCCCGTGTACAACGCCATCCCCGGCCGGTACGCCAACCGCATCGGCAACGGCAAGTACTCCATCGACGGGGTCGAGTACACCACCCAGAAAAACGACGGCGACAACACCCTCCACAGCGGGACCAACAACTGGTCGTTCCGGTTCTGGAATGTCACCGCCTTCTCTGAAGACTCCATCACTTTTTCGATTTTGGACAAGTCAAACTCCTCTCTGGGGTTTTTTGGCGATGTCGAGTCCAGCGTGACGTATAGCGTCACGAACAGCACCTGGAAAATCAAAATCACGGCCAACTCTCTGGATCAAAAGACTCGTTTGTTTTTTTCCCCTCCCCGTCTATTCCCTTTCCATCCTACTAATTATGGTTAAATAGCGATTCTGCTAACCCAACACACCTACTTCAACCTCGACGCCTACCGCAATCCTGCCACCCCCCTCATCTGGGGCCACACCCTCCACCTCCCCTACTCCTCCCGGTACCTCGAAGCAGACCAAGGCGCCCTCCCCACCGGCAAGATCCTCACCGCCTCCCCCGGTTCCATCAACGATTTTGCCTCCCGCCCCAACCTCAAATTCGGCCACAGCCGCAACGACCCCAAATTCCAGGGCAATTGCGGCGCGAACGGTGCCTGCGAGGGGTACAACGGCTACTGGCTTATTGAGAATGCCCCCAAAGACGCGGTGGTGCTGACGCTGGCGAGCGAGTTTAGCGGGGTCAAGGCCGAGTTGAGGACGGATCAGCCTGGGGTGGTGATTTACAGCTGCTCGTGGATGGATGGGAGCGCGGGGGTTAAGTCTACGCAGGGGATTGAGGGGAAGGAGCAGAAGGTGGTGAAGAGTAGCTGTGTTGCTATTGAGGCGCAGGATTATCCGGATGGGATTAATAGGTGAGTTTAACCCGGTGTTTTGTGGGTGTGGTGAGGGGATTGTGTTGCTGACTGAAGAGAATAATAGGCCGGAATGGGGACGTTTGGATAAGCAGATCTTTGGGCCGGGGCAGACGTATGTGCAGGAGACTTCGTGGACTTTTGGGCTTGTGTAAATGTTGCTTGAAGGGAGTGGAAGGGGTTTGAAAGGATGTGAGAAGAGTGATGGTTGTTGATTGGATGAGTTCAAAAGGCTCATGGTACATAGTTTTCAACCGAAAATGATTGTTTGATATCGATTTGAAAGATTTCCGCCATGTTTCCCACGAGGATGGTGCCTAATCTTATTAGCCTGGGATGCTCGAAGATGAGAACCTCCGGTTATGCATTATACGAGCTGAGAGCGGCAAAAGGCTACCATATCGTGGAAGATGATAGAGGTAGATCACGACAAGTGAACTCGCGCATTTCATGATCATTTGTAAGACGACCACCTAGACGGCGTTCTCGTCCCCATCACCAAAGCAGCCATTCAAATTGTTTCCAACACCTCCCCTCCCTCCCATTCCCCACAATATTCGCCGTTGTGCGCGCCCCAGACTGAGCTGACCTCCCTGAAGCCATCGCAGCTGACAGACACAGACATCCGTTACAGTCACACACCCGTAACCGTAACCATAAGACCCTCCCTCCCTGTTTCCCGTCCCACACAACAAGGCATGAAAGATCTTCCAACGGTCCGCGTACCAGGTAACTATGTATGTATCCATAACGCCCCTCCCTAAGGTTGCTGGTCCGTCTTAGGGGATGAAACACCAAGGGTCCATAAAACAATACCGGTTTGCCGATACTGTAGGGTACATATTTGGATCAACATTCTTCCCCCTTCAGATCTCGAAGATCTCGAAGATCTCCCACCCCATCAGTGACGTCACACATGGAGTTTTCCAGGTGTGCCCGTTTCAGATTCAGAAAAAACGGGTTCACGGTTTTGTTTTGTGGGTTGTGCGGGTTCAACGGCGCGCGAATCTTTCATTCTTGGAACGTCCTGTTTCCCTTGGTCCGGCATGTCCGTGTAAGCAACGAAGAAGTTTGTCTCCTGGAAACGCAACGCAACATCAGTGGCACCTCTCACAAGAATCACAGGAATCTTGGCTCCAAAACTCTTTTCTGTCCATGAGGTAGATAGGTGGCAGATCTTCCAGATTGTGGGTATCCGCGTTTTTTGCCTGCTACAGAAAGAATCTTTACACTCAACTCCCAAGCAAAGCAAAGGCATTCAATGCTGCTCAACAAATGCATATGCATCCGGGTTTTTCCCCCCTCCCTCGAGAAACACCCTGTAAAAAGAAGAATGAAAAAAAGAAACGGCAAAAAACCATACACATTAAGTAAAAATACAGAAAGAAACGAAAAAAATATGATTTTCAATAGAATAAAATAAAAAAAGCGGGTTTGTGGCAGACAAAAAGAGGGAGCGAACACCCAGCGAATCCCAAAAATCTCCCAAAGAACCCAAAAATATGTGCCATGCTGCTGTCAAAAATGCCGGCAAGCCACCGCCCCTGTTTTCGCCCCGTGACTCCCCCGCCCAAATGTCGTGTGGTGTAAAGTGTGTATCAAAACAACCATCGGCGCTGCGTGGTATGTGTAGCTTTCGAAGAAGTATGTAATAAATAAGTGCCGTGAATCCCGCCTGCCTGTCCTTCATTTCTTTGTCTTTCCCTGTGTATTTCTTTTCATACATGAAATGTCCGCGTCGTTCATGGCTCGTCGTCCTTGATGTGCTTCATCGGATGCATTATAATGTTGGGCGCATATATTTGCCCGTCTTGCTGATGTAATAACCAGGGGAAGTCAACGTCCTCCTCCAACTTGCGGCCAGTCCACGCGCTGAAAACTTGGCGCGGGAAGTCCGACTCCCACCAGAACGTCAAGCCCATGCCCCGAGGGTGGTCGAGGTTGTCAGGACCGTCACCAGATTTGCTGGCCTGGGGTCCACCGCGCCACCACTCGTCCTGCATCTTGTCATCGCCGTTGTCCCGGTGGAAGACAGGGTGCTGAGGGAAGCTGAGCTTGAGCCCATGCCAAAGTGCAAAGCTCGGGAGAGTGGCCTCACTTGGCACACGGATCCCTTGCTCAACTTGCGCCTGATGAATGACAAGGAGGAGCGCCCTGCTGGAACGCATAATCGCCGGTGGGCAGTAATACCGGGGTGTCTGAACGCCTGTCTTAAAGCCGTCAATCCACTCCTTGAATACCCAGCTGGTTGGCTTGTTGGCGTCGTTGCAGTACGAGGTGGTGATCACGTCGGCGTCTTCGCCGACACCCCATTGAAAAGTCTCGTTGCGCGGGTCGGATACCGGTGGCTCGGGGCCAATGGGCAAGATCTCGCGCACTCTCATGGGGCCCCATGCCTTGGAGCCTCCCTTGTTCGCTTTGTCGACCTGTTTCGCGAGTTCCTCGTAGTCACCAATTTCGTTAATCATGTGCCAGAAGGAGGCACGTTCGAGGGCCTGCTTGCGCGGTTCGTTGCGCGCGAAGAGAGTCATTCTGTCAAGCATCTTGCCCGCATCGCCCATGAACCGCATGTCCATCTCGACCTGCCACCAGTGGTCAAACTCGGGGTAGAACAGGGCGAGAAGCTGCATGGGCTGGAACACCTGCCACATGGTGCTAGCATAGCTTGTTAGTATTCCTGTCAGCCAAACCGAGGCATGGGGCCTGTCGTCATGTTGACGGGGGGTCATGTCTTACCGGTGCTCCCCTACTTCTGGGTACCAGCTGTCCAGAAGCCGGTTATCCCACAAAATTGCAATCGAAGCAAACTCTGGAGGAACGCCAGCGTCCTTCAGCCCTTGTTCGTACAGTTCTCTAGAGGCAAAGATCTCGGGCTTGTATCCGTCGTAATCCTTCATGTCGACCAGAAGAATGACCTGGTACTCACCACCCGACTTGAGCGACGTTTCAGTGATAAGCGAACGAAGGTAGTGCATGTCCTCGGACGAGTACTCGTATCCCTTCCACACTCGCACCACAATGGCTGTCCTCCTGGTGTTTTCGAATTCGTGCCAGTGCCTGATTTCCGAAAATGGGGCATTCTTTCGGTACGTGAATCGGGTCTCGAGGCGCGTATCGTTCAACGGCTCAGCGGCTTCAGGGAAGCGCTCGCGGTTTCTGTAAAAGCACTCATTCTGAAGCTTGCCCCAGTCGAGGTTGGCCCAATCGACCTTTTGGCGTTTGTAATCCTTCTTATCTTCGCCGTATCCATAGGGTCCATAGCGATTCTCGGCAGTCATGTAGGTCAAGTCGAAACCGAGGGCCTCGAAGGAGCCAGCAAACGGGATTGGGTAGGCTGTTGATTGGTCACGTTAGAACAAAGAAATAATAAATGATATGATTACTGCGACGAGTTGCTTACGGCCATCAATCTCCTTCACAACGAGATCATCATCAGGGCTCTGTCCGAGGATGTGTCCACGAGGACCGTAGCAGGGAATGCGCGGGGCGAGGGATGGTAGGACATTGTGAGTTGGCATCCGTTGTGGTTGTTTTCGCAGATCGGGAAGCTGAAGACCCAGCCTGGACCAGTGCTCTGAAACATCATTGCGCATCGACACGGTGACGAACCAGATGAAGCATATCGCGAGGCCGACGAACAGCGCCTGGCGACTGAAGGCCAGGCGCCGTATCTTTGGATGTGCGAGGGCCAGGCGATTCATGGCAGCGGCAGCGGCGGACGCGGGCGATTTGTCGCCCGGTCTGCTATAGTTGAAGGCCTCCAGGTTGCTGCTGGTGGTGGGGGATGAAGGGGAGAATTACGGTTGGTGGCTTTGGGGCTGCATCGAGCGGCTTCGCTATCTATCGACGAAGGAGAGGGGGAGCCGCGCCCGGGTAAGCGGTGATAAGCACAATAAACGAGTGACAGGAGCGACTGCAGAGCAAAATTCAAACAGTGAAGCAGAGCCCGGAAAGATAATAATAAATGGGCGATGAGTACACGAGCACGCGGTGTGCGACTCGCAGTTGGCAGGATCGAAAAATTGGGATTTGCCAAGTGCCTGGAGTCCCCTGAGGAACCCCCTGAACGGCGCCGCGACCAGTGAGAAAACCCCACAAATTTGCTTGGACAACCCCCGTTTGGGAAAAGACTGGGCGTTATCCTCTGCTGGGGGGTTCCCTATCGGCACGACGCAACCGCTGCATTCCCACTTTGCACCTCCCCGTTGCAACGAGCCTGCAAACCAACCGCTCCGCCGAGACATAGCCTCCGCCGCGTAATGTTGGCAGTGCTGCCAATGCTGCATGTTCTTGTTATCATCTCGTATTTATTACCGCAGAGAACTCAGGACCTGTTTGCAACTGCCACAATGGTGTTTGTCAAGATATGTCAGATGAAAACACACGAGAGAAAATCAGGGTCTGGTGTCGGCGCCGTTGCAGACCTGCTGCACTTAGCGTCTGTCAGACTCGACATGGATTCTTTCAGGTTAGCCCCGATTCGAATTGGAAGTGGACACTTCGGATGGAGGCGCCCTAAGCCAGATCAAGTTTGATGTCCACTTTCAGGGGGCTGTACCCCCACGATCAGAGCGGATAAAGTGACGCGATCACGGCCACCCGTCGCGATATAGAATTATAGGTATCATTCGGTGTGTGGATGTCGACGACGAAATCCAAGCATCAGATACAAACGCTGGCATACTTCTTGCTTACCTTGGGAAGGCGAATTCAACAGGATGACATCCTTCTGTCCAAAAAACGGTTCAGAACCGCAAACTGCCACTCCAAACACCCAAGCCCCGAAGAACGCATAACCTGATTACGGCGCCAAGTCAGCATAAACCTACACAGATTACCTTCTAGAAACGGTAGCAACAATCTGCACCAGGAGGGAGACATCATCATCCGCTTTTTCTGAAAGCATTAGCATTCTTCCGCTATCTTGACTGAATCGTTCCCTGCTTGCCTTTCGTAAACCCGGGTATATCTCCATCTTCCTCTCCAATATCATCTTTTTGTCAATCCAGAATTCTTAGGTCCCTAGACATTTCTTTGAGAAGCAACACATCGCCAACAACGTAACCCTCTTAGTACCGATGCCTGGTCGAGTAGTCCTTGGGGCTGACCACCAAACCGCGACCCTTCTTCGCGCCCCGGTACACCGTCTCGATAATGTCGATGAGCTCCTGCTTGTCTTCCAGCACCCACTTGATCTTGTTGTTGTCGCCAGTACCCAGATCGATCATCATGTGCTTGTTGCGGAAGAAGAACATGAGGGTGCACTCGTCGTATAGCTCGTACATTGTGTTGAAGTCGGGGACCTTGTCGATGTCGCAGAGATCTGAAGACAAGAGCTGCTGTTAGCACTCGCCTTGGAGTTCAGGGGGAGAATAGAGGAGAGGAGAAGGGAACTTGCAGATGACGGCAAAATTCTTGACCTTGTCGGCGATGCGGTAGAGCACTTCATCTTGTCGCATGCACTCGGCGCTGTAATCTCTCCCGAACCTGATGACAACCAGACGCTCGTCTTCGCTGAGGATGGCTTGGTCGACGTGCCAGCCGGTCTCCAAGTGTGGCAGTACGAAACTAGAAGCCGTTAGCAACCGAACAATTCCCAGACTGGAGAGGGAGTGGGAGTTCAACATACGACATGGTGAACAGATGTAATCTCAGGTATCGGAGTGCGTCACAGAGAGAATTGCAAGTTGTATTTCCGCGGTAGAATACTCGCCGATAGCGTAAAGTTTGTTGGGGCGGTGGTGGGTTGTGGTCAAAGAAGAGGTCGAGCTTCAGGCAACTTGAACCTTCTGTGCCGCCTTCTCGAAGGCTGTCGAAGAGCCCCGCCGCGCCTGCCAGATCTGCTGACGTAATGGGCCAGCCTTACAAGGCGCACGGTCCACCACGTCCCAATGGCGCGCTCGTTCGCGTCAACGCGTTAATGGTTTTTGGACCCAAAGCCCCTCCAACCTTTGCCTGCCTCTTGACCATCACCAGGCAGCCTCCCAACACTTTCCAGCGTTGTCGCAAATCTTTCAACTCTTTATACACTCTACAAAACCATCAAAATGACTGTTGAAACCCCATCAACTACCCCCGCGCCAGCCGCGCCTCCAGCAGCCACCACCACCACACCCTCCCCCTCCAGCGCCCCCCCAAAAAGACACGAGGAACACCAATACCTCGACCTAGTCCGCGACATCCTCGAAAACGGCGAGCTCCGTCGCGACCGGTATGTCCCCTTCCCTCCCCCTATTCCCCCTCTCCCCCCCATCCTCTAACCCTTTCCCCTATGCAGAACCGGCACCGGAACATACTCCCTCTTCGCCCCCCCGCCCCTCAAATTCTCCCTCTCCTCCCCAACCGGCAACCCCCTCCTCCCCCTCCTCACAACCAAACGCGTCTTCACCCGCGCCATAATCCTCGAACTCCTCTGGTTCATCTCCGGCTCCACCTCCTCCACCCCTCTCTCCTCCCAAAACGTCAAAATCTGGGACGGCAACGGCTCCCGCTCCTTCCTCGACTCCCTCGGCCTCACCCACCGCTCCGAAGGCGACCTGGGGCCAGTATACGGCTTCCAATGGCGCCACTTTGGCGCGGAGTACATCGACTCCAGCACAGATTACACCAATCAAGGCGTCGACCAGCTCGCCCGGATAGTCCACACGTTGAAAACCAACCCCTACGACCGGAGACTGATACTCTCCGCGTGGAACCCAAAGGATCTGCCCCAGATGGTCCTCCCGCCGTGTCACATGTTTGCTCAGTTCTACGTCTCTTATCCCCGATCGAGAAAAGAAACGGAAGAGGGAAAGGGGGTGAAAGGGCATTTACATTGTCAACTGTATCAGAGGAGTTGTGACATGGGCCTGGGAGTGCCGTTTAATATCGCGAGCTATGCGCTGCTGACGCACATGCTCGCGCACGTGTGTGATTTGGTTCCGGGAAGTTTGACGCACGTGATGGGGGATGCGCATGTTTATCTTAATCATGTAGACGCCCTAACAACACAGCTGGAGAGAGAACCGAGGGATTTCCCGGAGCTGGAGATCAAGAGGGAAAAGGGCGGGAGTATTGACGGGTGGAAGCTGGAGGACTTTGAGATTAAGGGTTACAACCCGCACAAGGTTATTTTGATGGAGATGTCGGTATAAACTCTCTACAATACTGTTAGATGTGGTGTTTGGACATAATATAGAAACAAAAGTTGCAGGCAACTAGACCATTTACATGCATAGACATAGACGTGTCGAGCAAAGCAGTATATTCGTTTCTTGGACAAAATTCGATGCTACTTCTTCATCTCAAACCGACAGCCATTTTTGAACAGCAAACTACAAACATCATCTCTCTAGTACTCTGTCATGACCTTCACTCTTATTGCCCTGCAAAAAACAAAAACAATATCGCGCCCCATGGTATCAATCATCTTTTGTACCTGGCTTCATCAAAACTGGCAAACGCTCCCAAGTCACATCCTCCATTTTTTCTCCCCTCTCTTTGATGCCAACTTAATCAACAGGCTTGAGCTGGACAGCAATGTCCTTATTCTGGGTAAAGTGCCGTGGCAACCGATTCTCCCCCTCGACATAAGGGTAGCCCGCCTCTTCGCGAGCCATGTCATTCACCCACTTCTCGCTACCCTTCAGCCCACCCTTGCCATGCTTCTCAACACCAACCTCGTTCCACTTGGCAGCAAGGTAAAACCACCCAAGGGCATTACCAACAGTGCCAATCTCATCAGACACACCTGTCGCAGCGGCATGGCTCATCCTCTTCCAGAGCTCATCATCAGTAAAGAGCTCCATCAAGTGACCGGCAACAGCCTTCCAGTCACCAGGAGTGACAAGGAACCCGTTGACCTTGTCCTTGACTTGAAGAGGGATACCACCCGTGGCGGTGACGATGACAGGGCGACCGGCGTGGAGAGCCTCAGAGACCTTGACCTCGAAGCCCTCGCGGGTGGAGAGCTGGAGAACAACGCGGGCATTGGCGAGAAGAGTGTTGATCAGTTGGTCGTTGGGGTCAAGACGCATGACGCTGACGTCCTTGATCAGGTCAGGGTAGTACGTCTCGAGCTGGCTCATAGTCTGATCGTAGATCAAGCTGGCGTCGGGATCATCGACGGAGCCGTTGCCGCAGACGACCAGCTGGGGAACGTCGGTCACGCCTTGCTTGTCGCACCGGCGACGGAACTCGGCATAGGAGTCAATGACAGTTGGGATGCCCTTGGCAGGGTCGAAACGAGCGACCTGGATGATGTACTCGCGGGCGGGCCAGTTGAGTTCCGTCATCCGCTGCGAGTGGCAAGCCACGTTGTAGATGTGACCATAGTAACCGGAATCCCACTTGTTCAGGGGCTTGTTGAGACCATCGAGCCAATCAGTGGTGGCCGGGAGGTAGACAACCTTCTCGCGGGGGACGGTGTGGGGGACGAAGATGGGGATAGGATGACTGATGAACATATCAGCTCCCTGGATATTACTCCACAGGAAATCCCAGATGTCGGCTTGCGGCGTGCCGGCCTTGGCCACAAGGTCGCTACGGATCTGGATGTGGGATCGGTACAGGACCGGACGATCCGGAGTGGTTTTCTTGATGAGTGGAATAAGACCAGGCATTTGCGGGTCATCAACCTGCAGACGTTAGCACCCTAACCATGGTACTCCAAGGCTCTCGCATGGCAAACAAATAGCTCCCCCACGCACCCGTTGGTGTGGCTGCGGTCACCTGGTACAAGGTGCAGCAACCTTAAGCCAAGGAACGTGCATAAAGGAGGGTAGACGTTGGCGCCAATGAGGGGAAAACGACTCATGGGTCAATGTACAAGGTACTTACAATTACAACATCAGCACCGCCGTCCGCAGGCGAACACAGCGGCCCACCCTCAGAGAACCAGTAGCGATAGGCATTTTCGGTGATCCAGTCAATGATCGACTGCTTCTCCTCGGCCGAGACCCATTGGTCTGGATGGCTCACACCTTGGAGAATGTTGTGGATGTTCTTGGTGATGCGGAAGACACCAGGGCGAGGCTTGGGCACTGTACAGGAGAGTCAGTCTCATAACCCTTTTAGGCGAGGAGGTAGGGGTGTATCTGATACTCACCGTACCAAGTCAAGTCGACGCCGATAAGACGGGCGAAACGGACCAATGCGTGACGCATGAGAGCCACACCACCACCTTGAGGCGTGGAACTGAAGAATGCAATCTTGGTCTTATTCCCGCGAAGCTTCTTCGCGTACGTCAACATAGTTTCCCAAGTGGCGTGACCGCATGTGTCCTTGTGGTTTTGGACTGTTGTGAGGTGGGCGCGGAAGCCAGCATCAGTCTGGACAATTCCTCGCCAGCCAACGTGGAGGAGAGGAACAAGAGAGGGGCCGAAATTCCTAGGGATTTCGGTCAGACGCTGTTGCGAAACACAAGCCAAAGCCAGCACTTACATGATGCACTTTCGTGCCATGGAATCAGCCTGCTCATCAACACGCTTGACATCCCAGAAAGTGATCTCCTTGTGCTCGTCATCAGGGCGCATGACGATGGGCACAATATCCAGCTCCAGCCAGAGACGGGAGCACAACGTTGGGCTCATGTACTTGAGCGTTGTTGGGAGACCAGCGCCGATGAACTTGGCAAAGTTCTCGTGCTCGTACTTTTCGACCTCGTCGATGACATAGTCGGCAATGAGATCGGCGCCCATCTTCATGGCATCGTCGAGCATAATATGCTTGACGGAGAAATCCACGAGATAGACGGTGTCATGAATGGCCAGGGCTACTACGGCTGTGTGATCGTCCGAGAAGACAGCAGAGATACCAAGGTAGAGCGTCTTGTGAATAGTGTCATCAGTCTCACAGCTGTGAAGAACAACGAAGACAGGGACGGCTAGCTTACGGTGAGAGCAGGACCAAAGAAACCTTCCTTCTCAACCAATGTGCTCATCTGGCGCTTACGGTGCACCGAAGTGCCCGTGGAGAACTTGCGTGCCTTTTCAAACGCCATGGCTGCGTGGACAGCGTGTACAAGGGGCGGAGACTCTTGTAGTTGCGTGAAGGTTCAGGATAAGATTGTGGATTTGTATGATCTGAGCTTTGCTCGAATGGGTCTACAAACAAAGAGCCACGAACTGAGGAAGAAGGTTGAGGTTGAGCGGCAGTGGGCTCGAGGGTGGAGGCGGAAGACAAAGGGCTTATACCTGTTGCCTGTTCCTGGATTGGAGCTGGAGACGAGGCCAGTTGACGGGTAAAGCGGGGAGGCTCCAACCCGTTCTGGGCTTCGGATGGCGAGGATGCAAGGGTGGTGGGCGACGGTGAGGGGCGCTGATGATCCATTGTTCAAGAATCGGGAAAAAACAGCTGTCGAGCAGCTCAGACTCTTACACGCGGGGGAGGTCCTCGTGAGGCGGTGACGCAGCTATTCGTCTTGCAGCTGCAGGTAGGCGGGTCCAAGTTGCCGGACCGGGGTAGCAAAGGTGTAGCAGTGGACGGCGGGTGCGTCTCTTGGTCTGCAGCTTGTGTGGGATGCTGCGATGCAGTCAGTGGTCTGCTTCTCTTTTTGGTACTTGGTATGAGGTGGGAGGTGGGAGGTGGGGTAGCAACCTGGAATGAGCTCAGCTCACACACGTATAGGACGATGCGGACGTCGTTCGAGGTGTGCGTTCCTTGTCGAGGCAGTCTTCTTTTGTCCAGACTGCCGGGAATTGATGGTGCCACCTGCGAGATTGTCAATTTCACGACCCGAAGTTGTTATCTGTGTACTTGGAAGGGCAAAAGACAACGGAAATCTCTCGCGGTTCTCTGAGCCCTCCTTTTCGCCCCCTGCTTTGTGCCACCGTGGGCGTGGGACATACGGTGCTTGTCCCCGCGCCACAGCATGCCATCCATCTCATTGCCCGACGGGCTCACAAGATACACCCATCTGCGTGCTTGCTGCAGCCTCCCAATATGCCCATCTCCGACTGGAAGTCTGTAGATGGCCCTGGCAGGGGCAAGACTGCATCTCGTGCTTGGGTCACGGCGGGGTTGGCTTGGAGCTGTCACAAATCATTGGACGAAGCTACCACACCCACACACCTTGGCTGAGTGACCTTGTGCCTCTGGTGCAGGAAGCAAAGTCGGTGAGAAATTCCACCACCAAGCCATGGCCGCGATAACCATGGTTCGGAGCCTCCTGAGAACATGAGACCTGGTCCGGCAACGGCCCGCGGTCTCTCGGCCTTGGGTACAGTGACAGCTCAGAAAGCGACTATCGACGGGAATCCACGCGCGGGCTTGAAACGGGCACACACAGACAATTCTGAGAGGAAGAAAGCTGGATAGAAACTTACAGCAAAAAGATATTTGCTTTTTTTCTTGTGTAACACTTTGGTTGGACAGGAAGGACTGGTTTCTAGACCGTTTCCCGAAGTTCTTCGAGAGTTGTCCTGGTCGCTGGTTGGTATGTCAGATGCTGGGTAAGTTTGTCTTTTGACTTCTTGTCAAATATCTGTGAGCGTCCCAGACTTTTGAGATAAACGTCTCTTCACTTTCCACTCCCTACGTCTTCAGGTGGTGACGTTGTTCTCCCTGGAGTGTCGTAACTGTGTGTTAGCGGCCTTCTAGCGGGGAGATGTCGTGCGGCTAGCGGGGCAATCAACAGGGGGTCGAGCTAGGGTGTCGAGCTAGGGTGTCGAGCTAGGGCGTCGGCAGGGGGTGAGTGAGCAACGACAATGACAATTCACTGTGCGTTGCGGGGTTGAGAATCTGCAGATGGCCGAGTTGGGTGATGAGGGGATAGGAGATGTGATCAACAGATTGGATGTGATATTTGGTCAGTGAATGAGCTATGAGTAATGGGTATTAATTGTGTAAACCTGATGCTCAGTCGTGGGTAGGTTAGATGACTTATACAAAACCCTTCGGTCCAAGTTCAAGGGCACCTCCACATGGAACATCATACGATAGCCGGCTTCGCTGGGCGCAGAAGGGACCCCACGACTGCCCGGCTCGGCTAACATGCAATTGGGAACGGCTGGGAATGTTCTTCATCGAGATCTTGGTCCCTGGACTGCTTCTCTAGTTCCCGTATTGACCCATGAATGTGGATTCTGTCCGAAACTATATTTCCAGAGTACAGTAACATGTGCTCTCGCGGCAGTGCAGGGCTGCAATCAGGTCACAACCAGAGCATGTGGACAATGTCAACCAATTCACAGCTTGCCAAGCTGGGGAGTACGAGAGCAGGACTCATATCCCGGATTTCATCGTGTTAGGGCTTTGAGACAACACGAGGCCCAACACAGGGCACTAGATTGATGTGATAAGTTGACTGCGAAATCAACGAATCCATATCAGCTGAGCACAGGTGATGAGTCGGTACCCGATGAGCTGATATAGAATTGCATGAGCTCGAGAAAGCAAGCATACTACGGTGTTCCGTATCCCTCGTCTTGAGAATCATGACCGAGAAGACGCCCGTCCCGGTTGTTGTGAGGGAAGAAGCATGGCGGGGAAGAGGTGCAGCGATGACCATGGATGAATGCGGGGCAAAACGGGGGAAGCAACGGATGATGCCCCGCTTGGCTGTTGAGCCAAGTGCTTGGCGGCCATGAACTGCACGGGCCAAGCCGCCCAAGGGTGGCCTGTCAAACATTCGACGACCCTCACAGGTGCCCTCCTTCGAGATGTCTCTCGTTGCGCTCGGCAGAGCATGACACCACACCCCCCTGACACTACAGCACTGTCCTCCGCCCGCTGTGTCACCCCAAGGCGGTATTTGTTGAGAGGGCGGTGTCGCTTCCCAAAGAGACATTTTCAGCCTCTGAACATCACGGGACCCTAAAAGCTTTTCTCTTCAACATCAAACATTGTTGTCGGATTTTGGATCGGTGCTGGTCGGCCGAGCCGAATCGAATCCTACAGAACGCGACTGGTCTTGGTCACCGTCTCCCACTGTCCCAACGCTGAAGTTGTCTGTCTTCTCAATTGCGGCACAACTAAAGACTTCAGACCGACGAGTGAAATAGAATGGTATTCAATAACAGTTCCCCCAACATACATACGCGATACGCTCTCAGTTACATAATACACATACACATCTCGTCTGGGAATCCTCCCCCTTCTCCTTAGTCGTACCGCTTGGCAACCGTCTTCCAATTGATGATGTTCCAGATGGCATCAAAGTACTCGGCCTTGCGGTTCTCGTACTGAAGGTAGTACGCGTGCTCCCAGGCGTCAATGCCCAGCAGAGGCACAAACGCACCAGTAACGGGGTCCTGGTTGGCGCGAGTGACGATGCTCAGAGTGTCGCTTTCCTTGTCCTTGACAAGCCACGCCCAGCCGCTGCCCTGGATGCCGGCCAAGGTGGTGTTCATTTGCTTACGGAAGTCCTCGAAGCTGCCGAAGTCGTCCTCGATAGCTGTCTAAAACACAGGAGATACTCGTTAGCTCAATCACTCAAACTGAGCACTATGACTCAACGCACCTTGAGATCGCCGGTGGGCTCACCACCGCCCTCTCTACTGGCAGGGGCAAGGTTCTCCCAGAAAAGACTGTGGTTAATGTGGCCACCACCGTGGAAGTTGAGGAGGGGCGCGACTGAGGCAGCCTTGGTGAAGTCACCCTTCTCCTCGGCCTTTGCAATATTCTCAAGCGCGGAGTTGAGGCCAGTCACGTATGTTTGGTGGTGCTTCTTGTGGTGAAGCTCCATGATCTTGGAGGAGATATAAGGCTCGAGAGCATTGTAATCATCTGGAGGTACAACCGAGTTAGTCTCTGGCTTATCAATCTGGGCTTGTACTAGCGGTGTCTGTTGCAGCAAATCGTGGCGGCGGCATGGTTGCTGTATTGGAAAGGCCGAATAGGGGGTATAAACATAGATAAACATAGCTCGTTGAACTTATTGAACTTACACGGAAGATCGGGGAGAGTGGCCTTGCCGCGGACAAAGCTGGTGCTGGCGAGAGCAGCAGCAGGCTTGCCAGCTCCCGAAGCTCGGAGAGCTCCACGAAGGGCGGGGACGGTGCGAAGAAGGGTGGAAGACATGATGATGGTTGTTTGCTGCTGAAAAGGGGTCAATTGAGTGCTAGGCGGTTTAGAGTTTCAAAACGCGTACTGTCAAGATACCTTGGAGTTCGAATGTGACTGGGAACGTCAAACCTGTTCGGCTCTGGTCTCGGAGGGAACCTCGATGGAAGCTTCGGTAATAACTTCAGAGTTTCGTCATTGCCCCACTCTGCAGCGACCCCAGTTTCGGCTGTGCGAACTGTGGCTGGGATCTCAAAGTGGCTCGAGCGCAGTTGCTCCGACCCAGGCGCGTGCCCCTCCAGGATGGTGCGTCTTCTCAAGACTCACTAAAATTCATGGACCGCCTGTTGCTGCCGTCGTCGAGGTTGGATTTGCGAATTCAAGTTTCTTTTTTTCTTTACTTGGGCTCGTTAGACTATTCTATTGCCGCCATGTCTTACTACGACATTGACTCTATTCTCACCGACGCAGAGGTACCAAACCGCCTACCCCAAACCCAATTTCTCGCTCCTCAATCGCATCACTAAATAATACCTTGATGGCTGCAGAAAATCCCATGTACTTTCCAGCTCGACATTCCAGACCTAGGCTACCTCGACAACACCCCCAACCAGCCCCTCAAAGCCGGCACAAAAGTCAACCTCCCGCTATGGCTCGCCGAAATGCTCGTCATTGCCAATACCGGCGGCCCCGATAACAAGACCTTTGTAACCTTTGACCTACCCCGAGCTCTCGGGAACGATGTCGTCCAAGCCCTGAAAGCTGATCCCCGTGCTGTCCCACTCCGCGATCAGAGCGCCCATTTCTACGGGCTCGCGACACATATGATGGATCTGTCAGAGGAGCAAGAGCTGGGGAGTGTCTTGCGCAAGACGTTTGTAACACGTGCTGCGGAGATCTCGTTGCATGCTCGCAAGGTTGGGGGTGGTGGCAGCAAGGGCAAAGGGAAAGATGAGGGGAGTAATCTTGGTATTGGCGGTGCTGGTGAGGATTTCCTGAGGGGCCTGGACGAGTGGGAGAGGAAGCTTTTCCGCAAGGCGCACGACGGCGCCAAGTCAGGGAAAGAGTGGATGGAGAGTATCAAGAAGAACTGAGGATCTTCTACGCCTACTTTCACTTGGACTGCTCTAGAGGTGACAACCATCACGATCCATCTCGGCTCACTCTCACAAAGTACATGGCACAGCTAGCAGCTATCACGACAAGCAGGTCATGCGCGCAGGCAATGCCGCGCATACTAGCCCGGCGTCACTAGGCCAAATCACGGCTAGACCACGAGGAATTTGGCTTTGTTAGCATCGCCGTTAGCAGATCATTGCGCAACTGTAGTCAACATGGCTTCTGGGAAAAAAGTTTGCCAGACCCATAAGCTCGGCGCCAAATTCTACAGATTGCCAGCATAATCGTACAAACAACCACACGTTGTCCCAGAGCGGACACTCTCAAATCCCTCTAGATGACGGAGGGAAGCGCACAAGCTCTTGATCTCACAGGGTGAGTGGGAAGGACTGAAGAGAGGTTTTAAGACGACTTTCCAGCGCAATGTTGCTGGTCAGCCTCCGCGTGTGTGGCAAGACAGTACACACACGCTTATATACTAAGAGACTACGGCTCATTCGGCGAAAATATATCATTTTGCCAGAAAATATTTTCACCTATATAGGGTGGTGGCGTGTTGCCTTTTGTGCTCGATTTCCACGACTTCGGCAATCCAGCATCACAGAACGAACCACCTCGTACGCATAGTCCAATATTGTGGCATTTTATGTTTGGAATCCTCCCGTTTTGTTATGTCGGTGTTATGTGCTTTTCCCGCCTTGTTCCGGTCTATGAAGTCTTTTTGTCGTCGTAGTGCCTAGTCACGCTCATAGAGCCTGACTCCACTCCAATTCTGCAACAATCACCAGCCCGGCTAGCGCAATGGTAGCGCGTAAGACTTCTAATCTTAAGGCTGTGGGTTCGAGTCCCACGTCGGGTGCAATTCATTACATTAGCTCATCTCATACATGATCTATTTTGTCTTTTTCTACCCTCATTTATTAATTTATTTTTTGCAAACATTTTTTTAAATTTCTTTGTGTTTTGTGGATCTAATTTTGTCTTTCTTTCTGTTACCCGCGGGTTGTCATTCCTCCGCAGCCGCCCTCGAAGGCGAAACACCCGCCGACCTTAACCCACCGCCACCGCTCCTCTTACCTGTACTCAAACTCCTCGCTCGACCAATAATCCCCGATAAACTCAACGATGAAGCCTTTTTTTTGAGACCGTCATTCTTGCGGATGTAGATTTTGGGGTTGCAGGAGAGGAACCCGCTCCCGGATGGGTGGTTGGGGGAGTGGTAGATTTCGTAGTTGTCTGAGAGCCAGTGGTGGACGGAGTAGAAATCACTTTACAGGCGGGTGGGTTAGTATATCTGAACACGGAGAAAGGGGGGGGGAGGAAACTTACGACCACTTTGGGGGAGTCTCTGGCAGGTTGGTGTCCTCCCCGTCTCGCCAGAAGCAAAGCTCTTTGATGATAACCCCTGGCTTCACGTCGAGCTCCTGGATGAGTTTCAAAAGTGTGTTGTTGAGGGTTGTGTCAAAGACGAGGGTGTGAGAGTTGATTTTGAGGACGCCTTTGTCGAGGTAGTCGTGGGGCGCGGAAGAGTCCGGGAGAGAGAAGGTGAGGTGCTTGAGGGTGGTGTGGCCGTCTGGTTTTGGGCGGAGGAAGCGGGCCATGTCGGAGACGAAGTAGGATTGGCGGTGGTAGTTTTGGTGTTGGAGGGCTATCCAGTGCATGTCGCCTCGTGGCTCGGTTGGGTCGTCTTTTGAGGGTGGGTTGCTGGGTGAGGAAGGGGAGGGATCTGGGGGTTTGTCTGATGGTAGCTTTTTGGTCTTTTTGGCGGCGGTAGAGACGGTTCTGGTGAAGGTGGTGAGGCTGGTGATGGAGATGCCGCCCTGTTGGAGGTGGTACTTGAAAGAGTCGGGATTTGTGGAGGGGAGGCGAAATTTCTCGAGGATGTGGTTTGCTGGAGACTGCGTGTCGACTCCGTAAAAGAGAGATTCAGAGAGAAGAATGCGGCGCATTATCTCGTAGTACCCTGGGTCAGTTTCGCGGTTGGGCTCAGTGAGGTTGTCTCTTTTGTAGATCTTGCGCTCTGTGAGTCCAGGTGGGAGAGAGTTGATGATGTTGCATATTCTGGGCAGGAGTCAGTATAGATCTCCGCTCATGACTCGGGAACACAGGTCGATACATACGTTTCTTCATCGGCCGTAGCCCAATCTTGGCCCTTTTCTGTGATGATCTCGTATGCCGCTTGGACGTGAGGAGGCACTTCGAGGTAATTTTGGACAAGATAGTCGGCGCGCCTGACGACCTCCTTTCTCCGGCCATGGCTCGAGTAGGCATCAAGTTCCCCTGGGCGAATGGGCCTTGCGCCTGGACGCGACATTCTGGTATGCTGTTTGACGTGAATGAGGAGCGGCTGGTTCCGATCTAGAGAAAGGCAGTATGATTTTTAGGTTTCGTCAAGTGGGGTTCATCTTTGTTCGACTCCCGTGCCAGAGGAGGACTTGGAGGATTCGACTCGCTTATTAGGGCTTGCTTGGTGACACCGACAGATGCGATCGATCCTTTGGTTGCTGACAGGCAGGTCGTTTGCAGACAGCATCATGATCAATTTTGAAACAGAAAATATACAAACGCTGTCAGGTGGTTGATATCATCGAATGGTGGATGAAATCTAGCCTGGAGCTTTGGCCCCTTGCCACTGCCACTGGGCTCCAAGCGCTAAATTTTGGTGGGAGGCATCCCGAAAGGGCAGTGCAAAATTACGTATTACAGGCCGCTGTCCAAACCAGGTCAGGGGTTCAGGGGCAAAAACATCGATGTGTCACTAGGAAAGCATTCTCTACAAGGGCAAATGCAGCTGAAAACATGGATGTATAGGTAGAGAGGATTGTCTTATCCTAACATTTGGCTTGTCCTTCAACGAATCGTATAGTTTTCGATGAAAGGTGAAAATACGAAATACCTAGTTTACAAGTGCATATAAACAGTGACTCCACTAGATGTTTAGAGGTACGAAAATACAAATTCGCAACTTTTTTGAAATTCGCCATTACAATAATTCTATAGTTTCGACATCAGGGAGAAATTCATTCTGACACTGCACCAGAACAGCGTCGGCCTTCACCTTTTCCTTGATGGCTGCGACCTCGTAGGAGCAAGAACAATTTCTGGCTCTTCGGTGCGTGCCCTTGTCCGTATCGACGATGCTTCAGCCTTCTTTCGACCGAGTCGCGGCCCAAAAGTTCTCCGCCGCTGAATGCGCAATCTCACAGGCCATGTTTCAGGTCAGTACGAAAAGCATTGCTTTGTGGTCTTGACATCCGACTCACCGACCCGAACAGCAGCACGACCATCAGCCCCAGAGGCACCGTTGGCAGAAACGTTTCTAGGTATTCGAAACCACTGGCCCGCAGGTCAGCGGCGGAACCGGCACCAAACACTACAGGAAGGGATCTCACCGTCCCCCAGATATTTTTCGTTCTCATCCGGTCCCGCACCCTTCATCAGGAACCTCACTCGCCGGGACTCAGAGGGCACGGCGTTGACCACCAGCCGGGAGCCCATCTCGGTCTACACCCACATGTTGACCGGCTGAACCTAGGTCCCTGTCAAAATACCGTTTTGGGTCCTCCGCCTGGTGGGTACGCCATCGATTTCAGCCACGGCACAATACTCTCGCGTGTAGCCGAACAAGATCTCGCTGCGGTCAGGCGGGCGTGTATCTCGTCCACGACCCAGCAGTCGCCCTCGACCTTCCACCGGCTACGGCGAGTACGCCATCCCTCGTCCTCGCACCCAAGCAATATAACGCCGGCGTGGCGTTGTTCTCAACTGTGAGGCAACGGATCAGTCTCTGGGGCGACGTTATCCATGTCAACAGACACCGGTGGCCCTTCTTGAACGTCGAGCAGCGCAAGTACAGGTTTCTGGTTTTCAACGCGGCCGTGTCGAGGAAAATCTTGGGTTATTTTGTCAAGACAGCAATGTCACTTCCAAGCGTCCGTTCAAGGTTATTGTAAGCGATCGAGTTTTCTGGATGAGCTGGTACAAGTGTCTTACATGGCATGTCTTTTTCTCTGTTTGGCTAATCACTAACAAGAGGGCTAACTTTCGGTTTGAACGGTAGTACATCTCCATGGCCAAACGGTACTAACTCGCCTTCGACTTCTCCTCCTATGTAGGGCAAACCATCGAGCTCGGCAGCTTTGCCAAAGCCGGTGGCACCGGGGCTGAAGGCGACTACGAAGACACTGACAGGGCCGTTTTCAGGGGCGGCAATCGATCAAGTTGTGGGAGACTCGCGGCGACGAATGCATAAGGACGTGCTGACGAGATCCAGGACTTAGGCCGGCACCGGAGCATATCAACACAGTGGTGCCCAGTCAAACGAGCGCACTTCTACCAGAACCAGCACCAACAATTCCATTAGAATAGTATTCTCAACCAGTTACTCGCCGTCCGTTTCATGCGCTTCCTATTCGCCAGACCATCCAAATATGTATAAAAACTACCTACGCACTCCTCAAAACCGGTTGGGAACCAGCGCTTCGAGACACGGCTATTTCAGTATCGCGGTCACTCGACGACAAGATCACAGCCAACTGTCCCTCCATAGCGAACTTCAAGGCCGCAGTCAATCACACGTCCGCTGCCCACTGCACTCCCATTGCCAAATCTGACAACCAAGGTCTGAATGACACATGGCGTTGCCCTCCTAGGTAGCTAGCCAGGGTTTTTTGTTCGGCTTGTGTTTGTGATTGTAGTTATATCTTGTCTCGAGCGTCGTTGCAGGGAAGTGGCAAGGGGCCAAAGCGTGCTCGTCATAACTGAATGATGATTCCATGTTAGCAGAGTTGGGAGCTCTTCGTAGAAAACAGACGTACCTGAGTCGGGATCCAGTGTTTTGAACATCATCTTGTGTCGATCGCTGTGCTGTCCGACATCTCCAAATATAAAGAGAGAACAAACACCTGGAAGACGATATCAAATCTAGTCTCGCATATCGGATCGTCTTGGTAGGAATGACGATGAGGGTGTAGGCCAGCACAATATGCCTCGAAACCAGCTCGGCATCCGTCCAAACCAACTGGGCATGCCTCCACCTAATCGGGAAAGGCCCCCAGACCAACAAAAGATGCCTCCAGCCTGACTCTCTACCTCGTTTCCAGATCTCGTCACACAAAGAAAAACATTATTCATGGCCACAATAGTGCTCGACACCGCCCATGTCTGGTTCGATAACCCTTTATTCGGGGCCGGAGCCCGAGTACTACTATCAACCCCTCCTACCATTCCGTTAGCGGCACCACTCTTTCTACGGATACAAATGGTAGGCCACTTACAGCAGCATATCTCCACGAACATCTTTCACTTCTTGATTTGGACGGGCGGAGTGATCGGGTTCTAAATACAATGTCAGCTACAGTTCCATGATGTTGGTGTATCGCCGGTATCTACCTCCTCGCTCAACGGAAGTATTTCCTACACCATGGTCTGTTAAATATAGGCTTCATCAAACGGTCCACGGTCCAAGACTCGAAAGTTAGGCAGATACAACTTACTAAGAGCTTCTTCAACTTGGCCTTCCCACTTGATTAGCATGTTAACAAATCTTCGTGAAGATCAGAACGTACCTGAGCCGCATTCATCTTGTGCTCACAGGCCTATAGACTAAGGTACTTAGTACGATATCAAGAAATTCCAGTCGCATGACAGATCCATACCTCCTCGGCGTCGACACAGGCCTACATAGCCACCCGATTATGATTAGCAACCTTTGACTGCAAATTACTAGAGTGAGATGATAATATCACCTACCATCGCCTCTTGCTTCTTCTCCTATGCCAAAATCAGTATACGGCATGATTGTCCAAACCATGTTAGAACTCACCGCAATGAGCTCGGAGTAGTGCTAGAAACCCGACTGTCAGTACACAAAATGTTGAAAACATCATCAGAACCATCATCTTTATGTGAGACTTATAATACCTAAATCTGCATCTGGCAGATCTATCGCCTTCAGCAATGACATTTGTCAGCTATAACCCAAGCCTGAAAAAGCTACCCTTAAGAACCTCAAAACATACGTTGGCTCGGCTTCTCAGTTCCTATCGATAAATAAAACAACAATATGCATATGTCAGCCGCTATGCCCTTAGAGACATTATTGTACAATCTGTGTAGGTAAGTAGGGGCCTAATTCTTTCTTCCGGCGCTCCTTCTGTGCAAATTATTAGCCAAATCGCATTTCTTTGTTATGCATACACCTGACATACCTCTATCTCCGAGACCGATGCCTGAGAAACGCAATTTCAACATGTCAGTAACATCATCCCAACTTTTTTTCCAAGTCGCGTTTACTTACGAGGATCTCCTGGTTGACAGACGGATTTTTTCCGTCTATTTCTAGTCAAACTCGGTCAGCCGCGTGTCGAGGTGGTGGAGGGTTTGTCGTCTTCATTGAGCATATATGTGTAGCTGCCGTATTGGTTAGTGAGTGTTTTGTCCATTTCTTGGTTGGCGTATCCTATTAGGTAGATTGCCCAAAGTACCACCAAGTTTGGTGCCTAACGGGCACCGACCATATCTTTCACATCCCGGATCCAAAGCTTTTGTTTACCTCAGAGATCTGGAAGTTTAGCTGTAAGATGGTGCTCTTAATGGCTCTTCTCACTGTTGGGGGAAGCGATTGTGGAATCGCCGCGACTGCAACTTTCGTCAAGTATCGAATTAAAGCTAGCTCTATTGTTTTCCGTAATTCGGCCGTATGACCGACCAAAGTTCGCACCACTTTAATTCGTACTTGACCCATGTGGATGATGGATTCCCAGGACTAACAGTCCTCATCATCTTCGTCATCCCGTGCCAACCCAATCTCAGCAGGTTCGCTTCGAAGTGCAACGCACTGGTGGTTTTTTGGGATCCGTAAACGCATTAGCAAGCATCCAAACAGGTCAAAATTTCTGTTCGGGAGCGCATACACCTGTAGTTTTCTATTTTTTGTGGAATTCAAAAATCGTTAGCAAACGGCCCATCAACAAAAAAAGAATTATTGCTGGGACTAGAAAATAGGTATATACATACCGTTTGTGGTGGTCGGTTTATTACGTTGTCTTCTAAAAGAAAACGAAAAAGGAAAATCGCAGGAGAGGAGGGACTTGTCAAATTTCAAGACCTCTCTGGTTCACGATTGTCCGTGCACACGGTGGTCAAAGTCTTCAAGGCACCTAATTGATGAATGAGTGTGGTCTTGGTCTCCCCATCCATGAAGTTCAGGACCAACTAGTCGCTGACTTTCCGTAGGTAGACAAGGAATTGTGGAAGGTACGCTGAGCTTTGTTTGCCATGGAACCCCATCTCATTACCTAGGATAAGAGAGGTCCGTCGACCAAGACTGCCCAGTACTGCTTGCTGAGCAACTGACCGATGTTGTGGAGAAGAGTCTTGAATTTGCTGCGCTTTTCGGGAGCAGGTATGACCACATTTGCCTCCTGGTCCGAGGCCTATGCCTGGATGCCCACGGGAGATCCGGCCGCTAGGTACACAAGTGGCTTCGGGAGAAGGGTTGATGTAGGTATCCTGACGTTCTTTTCTTAGGATTTACAGGAGATAAAGTGACAATCTTGTCAAGAGAGAGTAGCTGAGGCTTCTTAAGGGATAGGGTGAAATATATACACTCTAGTTTAGGTATCTACTGCTTCGCAGTGCCAGAACTCAGTAGGTACACTGTTGAGAAACCTCATTTTGATCACGGTGACAGATATTGGATTCCAATGCATTTGTCTGCAAGACTCCCATGTCCCTTACGCTTACTATCCAAACAGAGAACAGTGGGGCTTCATGAAGCGTTTGGAATATAGAAAGATGATGAAGCTCAATATACAATTGATGGGCGGCGGCTACCTTAAGGTACGTAAGTAGGGAAGGTTTTCGGGGTGAGATGTTCAACGAAGATGATGACTGTCTGCCAGTCTCAAGATTGTCGCCAACACTTCACCCATCCGTGGAAAAGCATCCCAGAACACGGGATGACGATGTATGAGGGCCAGGGAGAAGAAGGCGTATATAGCGTAAACTTTCGTACGAAGAGATAAGGGGCAACCAAGAACCCTAACCCCAATACCAAACCGCACCCTCCATGATCACTTCTGGCAAAGATCAACAAGGCATATGTGTGTGACCGAGACGTCGAGATAAGGTTGCAGATGCCCATGCCAATCAAGACGCATTCCTGTTGTAGTGATGGTTGCATGGCAATTCGTCGTGCAGGTGATCTGTGTTTTGTTATCAGTCTTCCTTACAGGGCAGTCGATGGTCGGTGATAGCGACGGTTTGATGGTGGCACAGTGACCATGTCGGCTCGTCGGATGATGGGGAAATCTTCATCGACGCCTTGTGAATAACATCTCTCGGGACCACTGGGTCTAGAAGAACGAGAGACAAAAATAAAAGACGATGTTGAACTGCGCCCTGCTTATGCCATGTGTGAAATGACAAATGCGCTTGTCGGGACTCGTCAAGATGTTGACCAGAAGTCACCAGAGCCCCGCTACAATACCACTGTGGGTTCCGAGAGAACGGGTGTTCCCGCCGCGGAGATGCAATTGTTCCTGGCAACAGCTGACTCATCCTTTCTTGTTAGCAAATAGTGAGCTGATCCGGTTGATCGAGCCACGCGAGCCTCAATATCCATGCGAGAAAGTTGCAGGAATTGCCCAGCCCCGGGATAATGGCGAACTGCCCGGACCAAGTTCGAGAACCGTTTCTGCTACTTGCAAGAAAAAAACATTGTGTTGGTAAGTATCGGCCCTCGGAGATGCGTAAGTCAATGTCGATTGTACGGCTCCCGGTATCGTACCACAACCCTTGGTCATGGCAGGCGAGGCCAGAAAAAACTCTGCGCAACGCCTCTGAGAGTTACGGGTGTAAGGGATTGGGAACAACAGGGTGACAGGAGAGTAGAGAAAAAGACAAGACCTCGAAGAGCATAAATACCTTTCCATATCCCATGCAAAACAATCCTGAATTCGAGCCATCAACAAAGTGGACCAGAGTCGCAACGCACATCCCCAGTTCCCCAGTTCCCCACTTGAGCCAACCAGCGGGTATCTGAGACGGTACACCACTTGTCAAGACTTTTAACTTCAGTCTTCCCTTTTCAAAAGCCACTCAACAAGCTTTGCCAAGTCAAGAAGAGAGATATCCTTCAACATGGCAGCACCCATCACACCCGAGCAGATCGCCATCGTCAAGGCGACAGCGCCAGTCCTCAAGGAACATGGCGTCGCCATCACGACCACGTTCTACAAGAACCTCATCGGAGATGTTCCAGCACTCCACAACTTCTTCAGCACCACCAGCCAAACAACAGGCCGCCAACCACGAGCACTTGCCGGCGCTGTCTTGTCCTATGCGACGTACATCGACGACCTTCCCAAACTGACACACGCTGTTGAGCGCATCGCCCACAAGCATGTCTCCCTTCAGGTAACCCCTGAGCAGTACGACCTTGTCGGCCAGTACTTGATCCAAGCCATTGGACAAGTCCTCGGCGACGCCGCCACTCCCGAGATCGTCGACGCCTGGGTTGCCGCATACGGTGTCCTCGCCCAGGTCTTCATCAACCGCGAAGGCGAGATGTACAAGGCCAACGCCGCGGACGGGTGGGTTGGCTGGCGCAAGTTCCGTATCACCCAGAAGGTCCCAGAGAGCAGCACCATCACGAGCTTCTACCTTGTGCCCAGTGACGGAGCGACACCACTGCCAAAATACCTGCCCGGACAGTACATCAGCTTGCAGGTGCCGGTGCCGGAGCTTGGGTACTTGCAGAGCAGACAATACAGCTTGAGCGAAGCCCCAAGAAAGGGAGAGTATTATCGCATCAGCGTCAAGCGAGAAGAGGCCCTCGAGCCGAGCGCCCCTGCCCTTGTCTCCAACATGTTACACGACAAGTACGCCGTGGGCGACGAGGTCGAGCTTTCGCATCCACAGGGCGAGTTCTTTGTGGACCCGCAAGACGCAAGCAAGGAAGGTGTTCCGGTCGTCTTGGTATCTGCCGGTGTTGGTGCGACACCACTCAAGGCCATCCTAGACAGCCTCGTGTCTTCGGGGGCCAAGAGACCAGTCTCGTGGATCCATTCGTCACGATCGAGCGCGGCACAGCCATTTGCTGACGACATCCGGCGTATCTGTCGCGAGAACGAAAACGTGTCGGCGAACGTGTTTTTGCGCACATTGGGCCCTGAAGACCGCGCTGGGGTACACTACGAGTTTGGAGACATGCGGCTGGATCTGGCAAAGTTGGACAAGGACCGCCACCTGTTCCTGGGAGACTCTCGAGCCGAGTACTACATCTGTGGCCCCGAGGCATTTATGGTGGACGTTCGGCGTACATTGGTCGACCTGGGCGTGGAAAAGTCCAGGACGTTCCTAGAGCTTTTCGCAACGGGTGATGTCAGTGATGAATGAGGTAACCAAGCAGCTGGTTTGGGAATGGGGTTCAGTATCTAACGCGATATGCAGCGTCTTGTATTTCTTTAGAGTTGGTTTGGGATGTTCTTTCTTTGTACAATAGGATACGGAATACTCACCTGGAAAATATGAATTTCTTTTGACACCTGCACGAAATGCGCGTTGCCGTTGACAGGTTGGTGGTTGGTTGCTATTGAACTGACACAACTTCAACGCTGGTCCCCTCGACGTGACGCCCAGAAGCAAGCCACAACAGGGTGCCCCTGCATGAGAGAGCCCCACTATAGCTGGCGTTAAAGTGGCTGAGAATGGCAGCAGTGGCAATTTGGAGGCCCTCGGCATGTCTTACCAGGATCGCGTTTCAACATCTCGATGTTCCTCACCCATTGCTGGTGGCTTCAGCTCTTACTCTCAATTCCACGGCATACGCGATTTCTGCTTTCAAATCGAGGTTTGATATCGTACTCACAGCCCGTTGCGCGTCGTTTTGCCGCTCTCCTTCTTGTGGCATGTTCGGCTCCGCCTTCCATCGCCAGCTCCAGCTCCCGTCCAACACACTGGGGCCTCTCTGCACAGAATCCGCGGTTGCGTTCCCCGACGACGACGGGTGACGGTTCATCAAGGTTCGTCGTTGCGTCGGAACCGCTTTTTGACCCGAGTAGTGAAAGGACTCGAATCTCTCACGGGATGTCTTGTGCTGCCTGACTCTCCGCTCTGAAGAACCGGGCCGAGTCTTGTAGGGACTGGTCCTTGCTGTTGGGCAGTGTTGAAGATCTTGGAAGGTTGTGCGAAGAGCGCAGGCTGAGACCTCGGCAGGAACTCCGCTGTAGAGGCACAGACACCATGAACTGGGCACTTTGTTGCCCTTGATCTGCTCTAAGGTAAAGCTGAGAAACGTCCATGCTTTCGAGGCGAACGCGGGGCCAGAAGTCCTGGCCTCAATGTCACACAGCGCTGTAATGATTTGAGTGGAACATTGCCAAGCGCCTTTGTGCGGGCCGACCCGAGCTGTCGGGCTTGATCACCTCTGCAAGCCACGACGTCACTTTGTGCTCTTCTCTGTCTCTACAACCTCAAAGCATAGGCTATTGTGACCTGTTATCTCAGTCAGAGTGTTTCGTGAGTCCTAGTTGGTCGGAACACTCCTGCTACTATGTATAATGTCCGGATGATAACAAGCTTTGTGGGGATGATACCCGGAATTCCGGCTTTTTTCTCGAACATATCACGAGAATGCGTGGGATTTCTTCCGGCCGAAACGCTTGAGTGTGCTCTATCGTAGCCTCGAACGGAGCTTCATTTCTCTAAGCGTCTCTCAAGCGTTGCTGATCCTTCATAAATACCTAACCACTGTCCTGTTTCGGTCGTCCACCATGTAGAAGACCACAACCGTCAGGCTGCCATGGAGCCTCGAGTGCTTCCGATGCTAGTGTCGGTTGTATTTCGGCGGTCGGCTTCTCCGTCTTGCACAAGCAGTTGTCATTCGCGAACCCGGGATCATGATTGTTCTTTTGGGGAAACCTAACGAATCTAGCGGTACACACTGACCTGTTAAGGAAATAGTCGTTGCCTTTCCTGATTTGGTAACCTCGAGCTCCTACCAGGCACGACTCCATCATTCCCTGGTCGACAAGGACAGCTAGTCTTCGCCAGCAGCTTGGATTGGCGTGCATTAGACGGTATTGCGGTAGAACGTTGGGCCACTAGTCACCTCCGAGTCTCGAGTACAACGGCGCCGGATGACACAAGACGCTCCATTGCCACTCGCACAAACATGACGAGGAGCCCCTTCGCATTTTTGACATGGGCCGTTAGAGATTAAACATTGCCTCATACAGGTACAAGAAGAATGCATACCGTATCTGGTACCACTCCCTGGCATGTGTCATGTGCCTCCGATGTTGCCTTGCAGCACCAGCTCGTGGCCCTTCTGTGGCCCTTCTGGAGCTAAACCCCGCCAGGCCACCTCATCAGTCATCGGCGCGATCCTTACACCACTCCCAGACAGGGCCACAATGTCTACCCCGAGCCTACACTAGGCTGATTGTTTCTGTATCTTCCTTGGCACGTGTACACGATGTAGCACCCCATGTCAAGGCCTCGTTCTCGAACTGGATTGGATGGGGGGTCTGGAGGGTACCCTTCAGCCTTCCTAGCAGAATTGAAAGGTCTTGAACACGGAAAGGGAACCGGTGTTCAACAAAGCACACTAAGAACTGGATGCCTTGTTGCATTTAATTTCAGATGTCTCTCTCGGTTGGCAGCACGATAATGGAGACTTGTCCCAGGTCGTACGGGGGAACTCAAAACGCCATCCCTAAACCATCCTTTTCACAAGCATCCCCGAAATATGATGGGAGTGCTCGGAAGACGGAGCCACAATCTTTTGTCCCTCCGCCCCAGTGCCTGGGACAGGACTGGACGCTTCCATTACAGGCTGGAAGCAAGACATGGTGCCACCATCGCTCGCCGTCACGCCTTCTTCCTCTTGAGAGCTCCCCAGGCCAACTGACCACAGCCAAGAACTTCACGTGCCCCACCGACCAATCCCATACACTAGATTTGACCTTGCGGAGGTCGGTCGCTGTCGTCATCGTCCTAGGCATTGGTCAGGGGGCGGTCGTGTGGTGTCAGTGGCCACGTAACCAGCGCTGTAGGTAATCATGGTAAGTCCTTCCCAAATCGTCGATTGTATTCTACTGGGACCGAAGGCGATTCCGCTCATCGGCGATGGGGGTGAGTGGTGTGAGAAAAGTCTCTAGACTAGGAAGCTGCGGAGGCCAAGGCTGTAGCTCTAGACGCCCGAGTCCAGTGCTCTCTGCAAGAAGGAGCCCATGGATTGCCTGTTAACACCTATGTCCCGATGTCTGCCATACCTACTCGAGCCCCTTTGTACATACTAATGCCACCTCTGGCAAGGTCTGGCAGTCCGGCGAATTGTCCCTTTGGGGCATCAGTGTAATCTGAACTTCACTCTATTCATCGGATCCTTTGCCACCACACGAGATCCACTGTCAGATGTTCAAACCTGAGATAAGGGCAGTGTGCATGCTCCTTTCTTGGTCTCCACATAGGTGGTTAGCTGATACGTCGACCAAGAGCGTGCTTTCCTTTGCTTGTTGCTCCTGGAGGCCCTTTCAGGTTTTTTTTTCCGCACAAAATTGCTCAGCCCTTATCGTTCTTTCCACCACTACCAGTCTTGACCACAGATTGTTAAAGATAAGGTATTCACCACCTCCCAAGCTGCTGTTGTCTTCTTCTCGGCACCGGTCCTGGCCTCTCTCCTTTTCCCCAACCACCATTCGCCACCTTATCCTGCTCGACCTACGACGGGGACATTGTAGCGAGACATCGGCAAACCTACCTACCCACCTACCTGTTCACTCTTCTCATTTTCTTCCTGCCAGAACTGCTCCATTGCACTGGCAACGCCTCGGCCTCTTTGCCACGCGTATCTTCTTTCCACCGCTTCCTCTCCTTTCAGTCTTTTCCTAGGTTGTCGATACCCCTAGCATCTCAGTCCCCTGCTTTCTTTCAGTTCAGTCCTTCCCACGATAGTACTGTTTCAAGACTGTGAATCGGTACGGGGCGTCCCTTCGACATCATGTCGTACAAGTACCCCCCAGCCGAGCCCATCGCCATCGTCGGCACAGGGTGTCGGTTCGCGGGCGGCGCTACCTCACCATCTCGGCTCTGGCAGCTGCTTGCCAACCCCACGGACGTCTCCCGGCGCATTCCAGCAAGCAGATTCAACATAGATGCCTTCCACCATCCAGATGGCGAGTACCACGGGACGACAAACTCGCCCAGCGCCTACTTCCTCGACCAAGACCATCGGGTCTTTGATGCCAGTTTCTTCAGCATCACGCCAAGAGAAGCCGAAGCAATCGACCCACAGCAACGGTTGCTTCTGGAAGTGGTGTACGAGGCCCTCGAGTCAGCCGGGTACTCGCTCAACCAGTATTCCGGTGCCCGCGTCGGTGTGTTCGCAGGTGTCATGACAGCGGACTACGACACCCTGTCACAGCGGGACGAGCTTGCAACAAGTCAATACTATGCGACGGGCAATGCCAGATCAATACTTTCCAATCGGTTGTCCTACTTTTTCGACTTCAGGGGCCCCTCCATGACGATAGACACAGCATGTTCATCCAGCCTAGTGGCACTCCATCAAGCCGTCCTAAGTCTGCGATCAGGGGAGTGCGAGATGGCCTGTGTGGCTGGAGCCAACCTCATACTTACTCCAGAGCAGTTCATTGTCGAATCCAGCCTGCATATGCTCAGTCCCTCTGGCCATTGCAGCATGTTCGATGTCAACGCTGATGGCTATGCCCGTGGTGAGGGTATTGCAGCCATGTTTGTCCGCCCTCTCAGCAAGGCCTTGGCCAATGGCGATCGCATCATTGCCGTCATTCGGGAAACTGGTGTCAATTCCGACGGCAGGACAGCAGGTATTACGATGCCTAACTGGGAAGCCCAAGCACAACTAATTCAAGACACCTATCGACGGGCTGGGTTGAACATTGACGCTCTCGAGGACCGCTGCCAATATTTCGAGTGCCATGGTACTGGTACCTCAGCCGGAGACCCGAACGAAGCCAGGGCCATTGATCACGCCTTTTTCTCTGGCAAGTTCCGAATTGGTTCTCCCAAGGATTCCATCTCGTCTGCAGAAATGCCTCCACTAGTTGTTGGTTCAGTCAAGACGGTCATTGGTCATACGGAGGGGGCAGCCGGCCTCGCTGGGATATTGAAGGTTGTGGAAAGTATGAGACATGACACAGTACCCCCGAACCTGCACCTTCACCAATTAAGTCCGAAGGTGGCCAAGTATGCCACCAACTTGGTCGTTCCCACCAGCCCAATGCCATGGCCGTCTGTCGAACCAGGGCAGCCTAAACGAGGCAGCATCAACTCGTTCGGTTTCGGAGGAACAAATGCGCACGCCATCATCGAACAGTACGTCCCGGCACTCCACGACAAGAACTTTGTCTTGAGCGTCAAGAGCTCCAGCTCCATCTCGAGGGGAACAAGTGGCCCAAGAGCCAATAATATCTGTTTGCCACTGCTCTTGTCTGCCACATCGCAGAAGGCTCTCGAAGCCGTGGTACAGACCTACTATGATCACCTTCTGCGGAGCCCAATGTTAAGTCCTGAGGAGTTGGCATGGCACACCTACGCTCGCCGGACTCCATTGGCCTTCAGAGTTGCCATCTCGAGCACAACGACTACAGAACTTGTTGAGAAGCTGGGCGATATCGTCAAAAGATCCCAAGCATCCTCACCAACACCCGTCGGATATCGGGTGCGGCCTGAACCACAGAAGCCAAAGTTGCTAGGAGTGTTTACCGGTCAAGGTGCACAATGGGCAACCATGTCCCGAGGTTTGCTTGTAACGAGCAAGGTATACGCCGACACTATTCGAGAGTTGGACAAGATCCTCCGACAATGTCCACATCCTCCACCTTGGAGCTTGGAACACGAGATCCTGGCGGATGAGGGGCTTTCGAGGGTACATAAGTCGACCATCTCACAGCCACTATGCACCGCTATCCAGATCGCACTAGGTAAGATCCATTCCCTTTGATAATGGCTAGTACTCGGTGTTGAGTCTGATTTGCTAACTGATTTGCGAATAGTTGACGTTCTTCACACAATGGGAATCTCCTTCCACACGGTTGTTGGTCACTCTTCTGGCGAGATTGCCGCTGCCTACGCTGCCGGAAGGATCAGTGCTCGAGATGCCATCCTGATCGCATATTATCGGGGTATGGACGTCAACCTTGCTTGCGGCGCTGGAGGGGTTAAAGGAGGGATGCTTGCTGCCGGATTGTCCAAGGAAGAGGCTGTCGAGCTTTGTTCCCGAAAAGAGTTCAGTCAAGGGCTCTGCATCGCTGCCAGCAACTCGCCCAACAGTGTCACACTTTCTGGGGATCTTGACGTTGTTCATCTAGCTTGCGACTACCTAGGGGAGCAACACAAGTTTGCCCGGATTCTCCATGTTGACACTGCTTACCATTCGCCGCATATGGAAGCTTCCTCAGTCAAGTACCTCGAAGCCATGAAAGCCAGCAACCTATCGCCATTAGCTCAAAACAACGGCACGATCTGGATTTCGAGTGTTTCTGGCACGGGGGAGCCTGATGCCGCGGAGCTCAGAGAAACATATTGGCGAGACAACATGATGAAGCCGGTGCTGTTTTACGAGGCTGTCACAACAGCATTTGACAACTCTGGGCCATTTGATGGAGCCATTGAGGTGGGACCACACTGTGCTCTCAAAGGGCCAGCACTTCAGACCATCCGGCAGATTTTGGGAGATACGATCCCGTACATTGGTCTTCTTAACAGAGGACTGGACGATCGCGAGGCATTTGCAGAGTTTCTAGGCTGGATTTGGACTCGGTTCGGCTTCTACACTTCCCATATTCGGGAATTTGTCCTGGGCTCGGTGCAGCCCGAGTTAGTCAACAGCAGGGTCCCGTCAGCCCCAAGCTACCCCTGGGATCACTCCCAAATCCATTGGAGGGAATCCCGCATCTCGAGGCAATTCCACTTCAAGCTGGAGAAGCCCCACGAACTCCTTGGGGTCCGAACCCGTGACGATACCAAGCACCTGCTCCGTTGGCGCAACATTCTGAAGCTCGAGAAGCTTGCCTGGGCGAAGCATCATACGTTCCAAGGCCATGCGGTATGTCGAACTCTTTTGATGATCCCTTTTTTCTGTGTTTAATCGCTACTGCAAGCACGAGGTTGAGCCTAAGCTAACAGATTTATGAATCATAGCTACTTCCGGCGTCAGCATACGTTGTCATGGCAGTAGATGCTGCAAAGGCTGCCGTGTCAGGCCGATCAATCTCTCTTGTCGAGCTCCGTGATCTCAAGTTTCCCGCTGGCATCATTCTTGAGCCCAACTCCCCCGGCGTCGAAGTTCTGTTCTCCCTCAACATTGACAAGGATACGTCCGAGACCATCGAGGGTTCCTTCACATTGACTTCCGCAATCGCTGATGGCCGCACCGACATGAAGAAGAACCTCACGGGCAAAGTCACCATAACACTTGGATCCCCATCTGCCAACACACTGCCCATGCGACCAGTCAAGCGGGCGGAGACGTCGACTGCTAGTCCTGAGGCATTCTACAACATGATGGTTGGAACTGGCTTGACCTATACAGGTCCGTTCAGAGGGCTCCAGAGTCTCAACAGGCATTACAATTTTGCCACGGGTTCATTGAGACGAGTCCATCCTGGAGACACAACCAATCTCAAGATCAGCCCCGCCACCCTGGATAGCTGTCTTCAGACGGCATTCGTTACAGTCTCTTCACCTGGTGATGGCGCCATATGGACAGCATTCTTGCCTCTCGAGATCGAATGTCTTCGTCTGAACCTGTCCCTCTGCAATGTACAAGGCCGGGACGACATGCTGGCGGTTGATGCATACATGACGCAGGCTACCCCATTCACCAGAAGCACTCCTGCATCGTTCGCTGTCGATCTGGACATCTTCAACCATGACGGCCAAGGCGAGATACAGATTCAAGGACTTACAGTCGGTTCATTCGGCCCTACCAAACCCGAAGAAGACCATGAGTTGTATTTGACCACCCAACTGTGTGTGGACCCAGAAGATGCCATCACCTCCGCCACCGCAGCCGATATGCACCCAGCGAACCCCATGCTTGCTGAGTCTTGCGAGCGTGTCGCCTCGTTTTACACCAAGAAGACATCAGCAGCCAGTACAGTTTGTCCGAGTTCGCCCCTTGTCGCTGCGTCCGTCGCTCGTCAAAACGCGCTGCGCCGTGCTATTAGCGCTTGGCCAGAGGATACGAAAGAGTCCTTGGATGCATTCATTCTGTCATCTCCCTATTATTCGGCCCTCGACCTTGTCCAGAAGTTGGGACAGAACCTTCCGGATGTAATGGCGAGCATACTGCCGACTGTGATCGAGGAAGCGCACCAGCTATATGTCTTCCAGCGCCATATTTCTGGTGTGGTTGCGCAGATCGCTCACAAGTACGCTCCGATGAACGTCTTGGGGCTGACCGGTGCCGAGGTTGGTCTGTCAGAGCACGTCCTGACCGGCTTAGGTACCTCGTTTCAATGGTACCGTATCGGAGTCAAGCCAGAGCACAATCTTGAACACCGACTTCCGACTCCCGAATTTGTCCGCAAGAAGATCACGGTTGACGAGGTTGACTTTGACGCCGATGTCGCGAGCAACAGCACACTCTATGACCTCGTTCTGCTGTCAACTTCTCTATTCGAGGTCCACGATACTGCCACTGTCCTTGGCCACGTCAGAGAGATGATGCGGCCTGGAGGATTTCTGCTGCTCGTCCACGTTTCTCGAAATCCTCTTTTGGAACGTCTCCGTCGCTGCGCTGGCTGTGTGCCACAACGGGCGCTCTCACCAACTCCGCCCGACTGGCCTGATCTTCTTGAACAGTGCGGATTTCAGGATTCTAGCGACAACTCTACCCAAGCCTATGCCTCGGGCTTCTCGCTGACTGTTCGTCAAGCACAGTCTCCGGAGAAGGAGAAGTTGAAGTATTCTGCTGGAGATCCGAAGCCAGTACGTCTGACGGATCGGCTTCTGATTGTGGGCGGAAAGCAGCTGTGGACATCCCTCATTGCTTCAAGCGTTGCCTCTGCATTTGCTCATAATTGCGGACTCATCACTATTGTGGAGACTCTCGAAGGTCTCGATTCTGAGCATGTTGCCCAAGCTACGGCGGTTATTCTGCTCAGTGGCCTCGACGAAGCAATCCTAACGAATATGTCGGAAAAGCGCATGAACGCTTTACGAGAGCTACTTCGACCGCAGATGGTGATCCTATGGGCGACCTCAAATGCTCGGCATTATCGACCTGACCATGCGGCCTCCTTTGGATTCACCCGCACCCTAGCTGCCGAGATTCCCGGCTTGACGCTACAAGTTCTTGATCTCGAGACTGTGGACACCGACCCGGCCGTGAAGGCCATATCTGAGGCCTTTTACCGTCTATCAATGCATGCCAGGCTGGAGCACACGGGTGCTGAGACTCCCCTCTGGACGCTCGAGCCGGAGGTTCACATTAAGAACGGCCGTCGCATGGTTCCTCGAGTCCTCCCATGGAAAGATGCCAACGAGCGCATGAATGCCAGCCGCCGGGTTGTCACAGTTCCTCTCAACACCTTGGAGAATGTGATCGAGATCGTGCCAGGTCTGCCAGGGCATGGACCATACGGGACGGAGCCGTGGGATCTGCTTTCGACATGCAATACACCAGGAGAGGCTTTCGATCTGCAGGTCAACTACAGCTCTGTCAGCGCGCTGAACATGGGCATCGCTTCGTTCGTATCTGGTTACGTCTGCCTTGGGCGTGATACGAAAACGTTCGCCACCAAGGTCGCTCTCTCGAAAGTGAACGCCTCGTACGTCGAAATTCCGGAAAGATGGGTCAATGAGATCACGATCCCCGATTTGAACGAGCCTGTCTTTATCGCTCTCATGGTTCGTTATCTCTTGGCTTTGGGCATCGTGTGGAAAGTCACCTCGGCCGAGAACAAGTCGCTTGTGCTCGTTGAGCCCGAACCGTGGTTTCAAGAGTGCGTCAAGGATATCTGCGTCAAGCAAAACATATGGTTCCAGATATTTTCGACTGATGAAGAGCGGTGCAAACTGATCCCGGGCATGGTTTTCCTTCACCCGAACCTTTCTCGGCGCGAGATCAACTCACTGGGCATTCGCAAGGGGACCTGGGTCTTCGACACGCTACCCAAGGGCAACAACCTGTCGAACATGCTGAAGAAGGCGCTTGGCGAGTCCTGTCCCTACCATAATCTCGGCGATTTCTTGAAGCCAGGGCCGCGTCGGGGAGAAACTTGCATCACTCATGAATCCAATGCATGCGTCCAGCTGGATAGGATTTTCGGTGGAGCTATTGCCTTTTCGCTTAGAAAGATGGAGAGCATTGCTTCTGATGTCCAGTTTCCTGCGATCTCGGTGCCCGACTTGCTGCGAGCTCGGGAGCCAATCTCGGCGTTTGGGACCATTCACTGGAAGGCGAAACGAGAGATTGAACACATACTCAGCCCACCGATTGGTCTTCGGTTATTGAGTCCCTCCAAGACTTATATTTTGGTTGGGCTGACGAGGGACTTTGGCCAGAGTGTCTGCGCTCTTTTGGCTGAGCAAGGGGCACGCTTTATTGTATTGGCGAGCCGGAGCCCACCCAAAGAACTACCGAACTGGGCGGATGCTATGGAGAAACGAGGCGTCGTCGTTGCATTTGAGTCGCTTGATGTGACCAGCTCCGAGCAGGTCATCGCCTTGAAGGAAAAGATCACCAAGACGAAGGCCTTCCCGTCCGTCGTCGGCGGAGTTATCAACGGCGCAATGGTATTGGACGACCACGTCTTTTCGCAAATGTCTCTAGAATCCTTCCAACGGGTCATGGCTCCGAAAACCATCGGGTCCAAGAATCTCGATGACGCCTTCTGCTCGCCTAACATGGACTTCTTCATCATGACCTCGTCGTTCGCAGCCATTGGCGGACATGCCGGTCAGTCTAACTATGCTGCGGCCAACATGTACATGAACGGTCTGGCTGCCTCGAGACGCCGGCGCGGGTTTCCTGGTTCGGTTCTGAACATTGGTGTTATTTACGGGCTGGGGTTCTTGCATCGCGAGAAAGACAATCTTTACGAAGGCCTGGAGCGGGAGGGATATCCGCCGATTTCAGAAAGGGATCTCCACCACATGTTTATCGAGGCCATTCATGCAGGAAGTCCTGACGCCGGCCAAGTATACGACATCACCACCGGTTTGCGAAGGTTCCCAGCGGGAAGATCTACGCTGCATTGGCAGAGCGATCCGAGATTCTGTCACTATACTCGCAGCGACGACGACCATCATGAGGACAGCGAGAATACAGGCTCTCAACAGCTGAGTCTGAAGGAGCAGATCAACCGTACCGAAACCCACGAAGATCTTGCCGAGATGCTCGTTCAGGCATTCCTGAAGAGGTTGCAGAGTCAGCTTAAGCTTGCAGTGGGCGCTGTGACAGCAGATCACAGCATCATCGAGCTGGGCGTCGACTCATTGGCGGCGGTGGAGATTCGGTCTTGGGTTTGGAAGACTTTGGGGCATGATGTGGCGGTCATGAAGATTCTCAGCGGGATGACGATTGGGCAGCTATGCAAAGAGATCGCGACGGCCATCATGGCAGTTCGCGTTACGCAGGATAGGTTGGCGTCGACACGAGTGCCTAGTGATGCCTCGGCGTCGCCTTATACTACTTCTGTGGTTTCAGGTGCGGAGTTGGAGAAGGAGTCGGCGGCGACGACGTCGGCGGAGGAGTAGAGTTCGAGTTTTTCGTCGTCTTCGAGCTCGTCTTCGAGTTCGGAGGAGGAGAATCGGAGTGCGGAGTTGTGAGTGGGTTTTGCCTTGGGGAATGAGGAAGCGGGCTCGGGTCATAATTGTTTTTTGGTACATCTTCTCTCTTCTGCTGGTGTTCGGTTTACATATGGAGTGGCTCAAAGTTTATGGGAGGAGTCATGGTGGCGTTTGTATCCTGTACAAAAACCAGAAAATGGTGGAGTTGGGACTTGAGATGGTGAGGGATGACTCGGGTTACTTCTCAGAAGATAAGGGTTGTTTCTGTGTCCGGTGATGGGTGATGGGGCGTTTTGCTGTACCAATATAAATAAAAGGGGGTTGGAAGTTGGGGAGGTTTTCGTCATTAGCTATACTAAAAAGATTGACACTAAGGCAAGGAATTGGTACTTTGGTAGGGAATACAAAACAGTTGTATCCCGACTTGGACGTTTCACCAGGCAGTGACATGTTGCTCTTGTGTACCTCTATCATGGTGGTCTTGAACTCGATCTCCAAACATGAAACAATTCAATGTAAGGTTCAAGTATGGATAAGAAACAAAAACAGCAGTCAAACCGATGCTTACTCATTCCCGTGCTTGTTTCGGCTCGATCCCCCAACTTTGTCGGATCAGGAACCCCATATCCGTAGTCGGGGGTCGATCACCGGACCCGGAGCGGGGTTCTACCTGTGCGGCGTTTGTCGGGCCGCTGTGCAGCAGTGGCTGGGCCCAGCCTATCGAATGTGCAGCGACGGTATGCACGCTGACGGAGCGAGAATGTTGCAGCGGGTAAGGTAGGTAGGGAGCGGACGACCTGGAACGCCCGGGCGGGGGAGGAGGGGATAGAGGGGGTCCGGTCACCAGTGACCAAGTGACCACTAGAAGAGGGGCACTCGCGGCTCTCATGTCCGTTTTATAACCTGTACTTTCACCATCACAACTACCTACTCCCTCCCCAGCGATCTCTCAGCACCATTAGAACCAGTAAACAACACACCATCTACCACCATGTCCTCCCAAACCGTCCCCTCCCACCAACGCATCGTCCCGGGCTCGGTCAACCTCCCCCCTTACCCCTGGCCCGCCACCGCCACCGCGACCTCCACTTCCATCAACCCCGTTGATATCGCAAAGGACATCATAACCAAACTCAACACCTCCCTCTCCAATCACGATTACAATGTCACAGCAGGGTTATTCACCCCCAACGGATTCTGGAGGGATCACCTCGCCCTTTCCTGGACACCCCGTACAATCAAGACCTCCCCCGCCATTGCGCAGTACCTCTCCACCGCTCCGAACAAGATGGAGAATATATCCCTTGATTTGTCAACCGAGTTCCGTAAACCGCAGTTTGCGAGCTTCGCGCCAAAGCAGGAGCCAAAGGTGGAGGGGATAGCGTTTTTTGTTGGGTTCCGCACTTCTCTTGGAGCTGGACGGGGGGTGGTCAGGCTGATTGAAGAGGAGGGGGAATGGAAGGTTTGGACGGTTTTTACGAGTTTGGAGGGGCTGGATGGGTTTGAGGAGCGGGTGGGAAAAAGGAGGGAGGTGGGGGTTGAGCATGGGGGTCGGGAGGGACGAAAGAATTGGAGGGAACGGAGGGGGGAGGAGCAGGAGGGGGGGGAGGTGGAGGTGCTTGTTATTGGTGAGTTTGTCGTAATCAAACAAAGAGGGGGAGGGAATGATGATATTGACCAACAGCAGGAGCGGGACAGTCGGGGTTGACGATTGCCGCACGACTGAAGATGTTGGGTGTGTCGAGTCTGATTATTGACACCAACGCCAGGGTGGGAGATAATTGGCGGAAGAGATACCACCAGCTTGTGCTCCACGACCCGGTGTGGTACGATCACATGCCGTATCTACCTTTTCCGGAGCACTGGCCGGTTTTCACGCCGAAGGATAAGCTGGCGGAGTGGTTTGAGTTTTATGCTAGGGCGCTGGAGTTGAATGTTTGGACTTCGACTCAGTTGATATCCAGCAGCTGGGATGACAATACCAAGACTTGGGAGGTGAAGGTCAACAAGGAGGGTAAGGGGGAGAGGGTGCTGAGACCGAAACATGTCGTGCTGTGCACGGGACACTCGGGGAAGAAGTTCATGCCGGATATCAAGGGGTTTGAGGAGGGGGTGTTTAACGGGTTGGCGGTTCATTCTGCCGACTTCCCCGGGGCACAGAAGCAGGAGGGGGCAGAAAGGAAGAGAAAGGCGGTCGTGGTGGGAGCGTGTAATTCTGCGCATGATATCTGTCAGGATTACTACGAAAAGGGGTACGATGTCACCATGGTGCAGAGGTCGTCGACGTGTGTGGTGTCCAACAAGGCTGCGTTGAAGGTCTTGCTGGCGGTGCTGTATGAAGAGGGTGGGCCGCCGGTGGAGGACAGCGACATCTGGCTTCATGGGTGGCCGAGTGAGATTATGAAGAGTATTCAGGTGGATTTGACCAAGATTCAGAGGGAGATGGACAAGGATTTGTTGGAGGGGCTGGAGAAGGCTGGGTTTAGAACTGATAAGGGGATTGATGAGGGGGGATTGTTCATGAAGTATTTGCAGAGGGGAGGGGGGTATTACATTGATGTTGGGATGTCGCAGTTGATTATTGATGGGAAGGTCAAGGTGAAGCAGGGTGAGGAGATTGAGGAGTTGGTGGAGAATGGGTTGAGATTTAAGAATGGAGAGGTGCTGGAGGCGGATGAGATTGTGTTTGCAACGGGGTATGAGAATATGAAGACGCAGGCAAGGCACATTCTAGGAGACGAAGTTGCTGACAGGGTGGAGGATGTGTGGGGATGGGACGCGGAAGGGGAGATGAAGGGCATTTGGAAGGGAACTGGCCATCCGGGCTTCTGGCTCCATGGTGGCAATCTGGCGTTGACGAGATACTTTAGTAGGGTGGTTGCGTTGCAGATTAAAGCTCGGCTGGAGGGGCTGGGGGCTTGAACATTCTCAGGGGGAATATCTTGGCAGTCAGCAGGGGACAAGTTGACAAGGCAACCATCAGGGGTATTCGTCAGCATTGTTTTGTCTTTCCTATTTCTATCTACAGATTAAAAATAACAGGACAACGAAATATCAATGAGATCAAGTTAGTTATTCCTCGACCTTCCCCTGACACTCTTCTCCATCTTGGACATGGCATCCTCATTCTGCTTCAGCAAATCCGCCTCGTTAGTGAACTGCCCTGCCAGCGTGAAAAGCTGCCTGAGCTTCTCCGGATCCTCGTGAATATCGCCCTCAGCGAACGCGTAAACCCGTCCAAACTTCCTCGCTAGATCCACCACAGCCTGAGATCTTGGCCTTCGAACAGCATCGTACGCCCCCAGCGCAGCCTCGATCTGACTCGGCTGCTTCACTTTCCCAAACAGATGATCCAGCACCGCGGCATCCTCCAGCGCCTGAGCCGCCCCATTCCCAGCAAAAGGCAAACTGGCATGAGCAGCATCCCCCAGCATAGCCACCCTCCCTTTGAAATACACCGGCGCATGATCATGATCCCCCACCGCCCAACTAGCAGACGTATCCCTCGCCACCAAGTCCACAATCGCCCTCGCTTCCGGAGTGTACTCCTTATACAACTCCACATCCAACCCCCCCCCTTCTTCCCCTTATTATCATCATCACCCTTCCCCGGCCCATCCACCTCCCCCTCCCCCACCGCCGCCCCCCTCACCGCCACCCCCGCGCTCAACCTCGTTCCCTTGTTAAGCGGTATACAATTCAAATGCCCCCTCGGCCCCAACAAAATCGGCACCGTCCTCGTGAACCTCTCCTCCACTCCCGCCTTAATCGCATCTTCTGTCCCCACCACAGTCCGATAAACCTGCCACTTGTCATGATTCACCGGATGCCTCGCGGCGTGACCCTCCCCAATCACATACCCCCTAACAACAGAGTGTATCCCATCCGCCCCCAGCACGCAGTCCGCCTCCCCCGCCGTCCCATCCCTAAACTCAAACCTAACCTTCCCATCCCGTCCCCCATTCCCTTCCTCCCATATCTTGACCAATCTCTTCCCAAACGACACCTTCTCCCCCGGTACAAGTCCCAACAAACCCCCCAACAAATCCGCCCTACTCACACTCTTCCTGCCCTTTGCCCTCCCCAACTCCGCAACCGGTTGCTGGTCTTTGCCGGTGTTTGCATGCGGACCCCACGCCAAAAAGATTTCAGTAGCCATCTCCTCCTCTGCCTCTTCTGAGTCCCCACCAGAGCAGCGGCCAATGTTGATCGCCTTGTCGAGGTAGGCCTGGTGCACTTCCGGGCCAAGCAGAGCCATGGCCTTGAGCGCGTTGCGGTGCAGTGCTAACCCGGCGCCGACGTCGGAGTGCGCATGAACGGATTCGTACACGTGGATGTCGAGGTGTGGTTTTTTGATCAGGGCTGCTGCGAGGGAGAGGCCTGCGATGCCGCCGCCTATGATGGCAATCTGGATCGGGGAGGAGGTTGGGCCCATTGTTGTTGGTGTGGTATGGAATATTGTCTCCGTGTCTGTGGTAATTGTAGAGTTAGCAAAGGAAAGTCGACACACTGCAGAGGAGGGGAATGGAAGGGTAAGGGGGAATATGCGGTGAAAATTATCACATGTCGGGACAAAGGCTAGTGGCACTGCCCTTTTTTTCAATGGCGCGTGGTCAAGAGTCAGTTGCGTGCCAACTGCTCCAAGTACGTCACTGAGAGAAGCAAAGACCAAGAGATGAGACCAAAAGTGTGTAAAGCTAGCGAAATAGTCGAGGCCTCGTCTATCCAAAAATAAAAGTGCCAAAACTGTCATCATCATGTCAAGGTCCCACAATCTGTCCGTCAAATTCTGTCCAAAAATATCCTGCAAAACAACCTCATCTCCAAGAAAAACCACCAAACCTGGTCACCAGTCCTGGAAGCCACCATGGCGGGGCTTCCGCTGCGATTCAAGCGGTAAGGTGAACCGTGTTGCCGGTGTCAAAGTCAGATTCGGTGTGGCCGTTGGCTGGCGAACCAGGCGCGGTCTCCTTCATGGTGACAATGCCTTTCCTGTAAACAGACATGTTAATACTGGCACAAGACCAAGGTGATACGTTGCCAGGACACTTACAAAACGGTCTCGGTGTACTGGGGGTCAAACTCCATGGTGATCGGCCTGTTGTTCTGCATACCGAGAATCGAAACCTTGCGGTCATTGTTGGCAGCAGTGTCCAAGCGGCCATTTTTGGCAACAGTGACAGAGCGGTCGTTCTTGCGGATGGCCATCTTGCCGGGGTTGCCAACGGGGGAGTCGGCAAAGGCATCGTGATCGGTGGTGCGACGGCTGCGAACGGGAGTAGGCGTCGGGGGCTCTGGCTTCGGCTTGTTCCACCACTCCGGGGTGGCGTCGATGGTCTCGTAATAGCCTTCATCTTCATGGGGAGGGGTTGGGGGATCATTCTTGTTCCGGGGAGGGGTTGGGAGGCGATTCTTGTTGCGCTCGCGCTCCTTCTCGCGTTCTTTGATGGCGACTGGTGTGATGCTTCCCAGGTCCTCCCCCACCTGGGCCTTGTCCTGAGGATCCTGATGGGAGATCAGGTCATATGTATCACTGACGGTGCTCGGAAACCGGGGGCATCCAGCGGGAATGCGGTTCTGCCACTTGCCGACAGCACCAAGGCGATAGGGGATGGGCTGAGGCATCAAGGTGGCGCGGATGTCGTAGTAGAGAAGCTCGCGGTCCTCCTTGGAGAGAGCAGAGATTCGGGGCACGTTGGCAGTCAGGGGACGGACCTGAGTCAGAATGCAGCGAACAGTGCTGAGATGTTTCTTGCTAAAGTGAATGCGCCAAGCAATGCTGTTCTTGTAAGCGTCGGTACCGTCGTGGTGCTCGGGATAGTTCTGGAAGGAAATCTCGATGAGATCTCCGCTCACGGCGATGGTATCGTCATTGTCGAGGTAGTGGTAGTAGACCTGGCGATGCAGGGAAGGCAAGTCGTCCTCCTCGAAGCAGACGGCGAGAATGACATGGGAATGCTCCTTCTCAAGATCGCAGTAGATGGAGAGATGGCCACTGTTGGCGCGGCGAAATAGAGCGATGCGGGCAGGGCACTGCCATTCAGCCTGAGGACCAACATAGCAAAAGTCGATTTTGCCAGTGGGGAAGGAGATGAGGTAGGGAGGAATGAAGCTGTCAATAGATTTATCCATTGTGAGCTTGGGGGGTTGGGTGTGATGGATGTCTGCTGTGATGGAGATGGAGACGGAGTAGAAGATTGGTTGATGATGGAAGTGATGGATCAGCGGGAAGTTGAGCAGGAGGGGGAGGAGATCCTTATACCTTGAGATGGCCCCTTATTTCAAAGGTCGTGGAGGGAAAGGATGCCTCCGCTACCTACATTTTCACCGCTACATGGGCAATACAGAATCGCAAAGGTCTCTTTCGTTTGAAATTGGTGCTGCAAAGGCGGTGGGGACAAACGCCCGGGCAGTAAAGATGCATTGGCAGGTGGGTTGACATTGCCGGGATGCATCGTCCCTTCCGTGAGCTTCAAGGCAGCAAGTGTCTGGTCCTTATGCCATATCGACCACGTCTTTCTTGACAAGCATACCTCTTGTTCACTCACCTTTCAGTTGCCCTTTCCAATCTCTGCAATCAATGGGCCAACCGCAGGTTCAGAGGTGTGAGAAGGAGGCTGCTGGTGGTAAGAAGAGGATGGTTGGTGGCACGGGCAAACGGACAACTCTATCAGAACATGTTATCACAATGTTGCTATAACTATTGATTGCTGGTTCTTTTCATCCTTCCACCCTTTTACCCGCTGCAAACCCCCATATAATCAAAGGGCCTGCTACGATGAGGTGCACTCCTTTCATCATCACGGCACTTGCATGCCTTGCCACCTATGCAGCCGCTGCTCCCCGTTCCGAAATGGCAGCGACGCCACCACACCTTGAATCCGAGATCCCCAGGCTCGTCATCTACTTCCAAACTACCCATGACAAAGGCAGCAGACCCATCTCCATGCTCCCGTTGGTATTCGCGCAGCACATCGCCCTCACCCATCTGATCGTCTGCACAATTCACATCCACAAAGACGGCGTCATCCACCTCAACGACCACCTGCCCAGCGACCCAAGATTCAAAACACTATGGCTTGAGACCTACATCATGAGGCAGTCCGGCGTCAAGGTCATGGGAATGATCGGAGGAGCCGCCGGCGGTTCCTTTACCAAGTCCACCCTTGACAGCGACGACGACAGGACCTTTGAGCACTACTACCAGCAGCTTGCCGCCGTCATCAGGCAGTACAACCTCCAGGGTTTAGACATCGACGTCGAGCAGCCAATGAGCCAACATGGAATCAACAGGTTGATACTCCGTTTGCGTCTCGACTTTGGAGGCACCTTCATCATCACGCTTGCTCCCGTCGCCAGCGGTTTGACCTCTTCGTACAGAAGCCTGAGCGGATTCAGCTACCCCGTCCTGGAGAGGGAACACGGGCAGCTAATCGACTTTTACAACGCTCAGTTCTACAACGGCTTTGGCAGGATGCAGTCCACCACCGACTTTGACAATGTCGTGGCCGCGGGGTGGAACCCGACCAAGATTGTCATTGGGCAACTTACTGATGGCTGGCAGGGCAACGCTCATGCAGCGCTGAATAACACCATTGTCGAGCTGCAGAAGAAGTGGGGAGTTATTGGTGGTGTTATGGGGTGGGAATATTTCAACTCTTTGCCGGGGGGCGAGAAGGCGCCGTGGAAGTGGGCGCAGGTCATGACCAAGATTCTTCGTCCGGGGCTGGTACCTGAGATCAGGATGACGAGGGAGACTGCGATGGAGCTGACGCGAGCATGGGTTGAAAGTGCGCGGGCTGGGTTGGCTGTTATTTGTGCTAGTGTTGGGGGAGCTGTGAATCCGGCATGTGCACCGTCAGCTTTGATACCGAATGTTGACTACATGGGGATGGTGAACGCCTAGCACATGGGGCCGTGTGGGGAGGTGTGAACCAACAGTATTGTTTGTCTCAATAGCCTTTGCAAAGAATACATAATGTTTAGTCTTTTTCATGTCAAGACCTCAGTCCTCCTTAAACAGAGACTCAGTTCCCGGCAACGTTGTCGTCAGCGCCAACGTCGACAGCATTCGCTTTGCCCTTCCCCTTCCCCTTCCCACCACCGCCGCCTTTCCCTTTCCCCTTGCCTTTACCCTTACCCTTCCCCTTACCCTTCCCCTTGCCCTTTCCTTTTCCCTTCCCCTTACCCTTTCCTTTTCCCTTTCCTCCACCACCGCCCTTCCCCTTGCCTTGCTGGCGAGCGTCAAGCGCGGCGTCAGTTGCATTTCCAGCTCCATCTAAAGAGATCCATGTCAGTAGAGTTCATGCAGACAGGAAAAATAAGACGGGAAATATACCTGGCTGCACTAGACACCCATTCCCATTCCCAGTGCCATTGTTATTCCCACCGCCAACGTCAAGCTGTGTTTCGTTTCCTGCGGGGGCGGTGCCATTCACGGGGAGGACAATGGAGGTGGTCTCATTGACCGGGTTTGGAGTGTTTCCACGGAGCTGGAGGGCTTGGGGCGGGGGTGGGAGGCGGTATCCGGATGTGAGGGTTGACAGGAGGAGGGCTGCGAGGGTGGTTGTGAGGGGGGAAGTGAGTTGCATTTTTGCGGGGGGGTTTTGTTTTGTTTTGATTTGTTGTGTGAAGGGTACCGGACCCGAAATCGATAGTGTCAAACGAACGGATGAATGTGAATGACTGGCTGAGAATGAAAGGTGTATGTACAGATAAACGTCAAGTTTTGTCGATATAAACAGGAAGAAGAGGGGCAGCAGTCAATGCTGTTGGTGAAGAGAATGGAATGAATGACTGTTGAAAACAGAAGAAAGATGGTAAAAGAAGCAGACCTGATGATTCTGCAGTCAAGAGATGACAATGACTTATACCGCCCCCCCTCCACAAAAAGAAAATACCTGACATCGCGCACCCCGCCTCCCGATACACATGCATCACTCAACCCCCCCTCCAAGCCTCAACGGATCACCTCTACCCGGATAGTCCCTCGCATGCTCTCGAGATGCTCCAAACCAATCACCTGGCGACGTGGCGCTCTTTCAAACATTTTTGACGTTTTGACGGGGTGGTGGCGTCTTTGTTTTTTTGGAATTTGTGGAGAGCTTTGTTTTTCGTCTGACAGTTTTTGAGACGTGCTTCCTTGCCCTCTGCGCAAAAATGGGGAGATGAGAGGTGATGGAGGGAAGGACCTGGTGTGGCGATGCAGGGGGTCGGACTTGTTGCGGGGGATCTGAAACCGAGTGTTTGGCCTCGACTGTGGGCCGAGAGCAAAAATGGCATGAGCGGCAAAAAACAAAAGAAACAAACGCCAAGATCAAGTTTTCTCGTGAGATGGATGAGTAGAGGTGGTGTGGAGAGACGGAATGGGCGAGAATGAAAAGGTCGATTGAGAAGAATGCATAAGGCAGTTATGAATGCATAATTTGGAAGTTGTGCGTGTTTTGAACATTAAATACAAGTTAACTTGGAGACCACCGACCACATCATGTTGCGCTGCTCCTAGCTGTGCGAGTTATCATCAAGCCTCTATTTCCATGTTATTTATATTTCACCTAACGTCTCGTCCGTTTCCAACACACCAGTGCCGACGTACGGTACAACCTCGACTGACCACTTGCAGCTTGGCAACCTGCGCGACAGACTATCATCATTGTTCATAATGAGGTTGATGGCGTCCTCTTTGTATGGGTTTCGGGCCCGCCAAAACAACAGAGAATATATCACAGTGATGCTCTCCACAGAGGGCATAGCCCCAAGAGCGCAGTCATCCATTGCTTTGAACAGTTTCGCATCCTGCTTGATCACATAGTTGATCGGAGGCGCCGGCGGGGGCGGCAAGTGGGCGATTATTTTGATTGTCTTTAAGCCGGGACAGCTGTCCCGCAGAAGCTGAAAGGCCTTGGCAAGCTCAGGAAACAAATAGTTGTCGATTAAATGTTCTGGGGATTTCAGGCCGATATGCCTCAGGAGCCGCGCATTTGCTCCGATTTGGCCCAGAAACGGGGCGAGAAACGGTACATAACTCCAGCTGAAGCGGTTTGTAGACGGACCCAGAATCGGGTTTGACGATTCGAGGTACGCTAGGTGGATGTTACAAATCTGAAAAAGATTCCTCGAGTAGAGGACCGGAACAGCCTCGATATAGACCGTCTTGTTGACATGGAGGATGGCCGTGTAGATTCGCGACCTTTGCATGGTACTCTTGCGTTCGACGTACCGGATGCGCGGGACATAGTTGGGCTTCGCCTTCACGCCATCGATACGGATGGGGCCATCCAGGCAGAGGAGTAAAGAGTATATCATGACACGAATCTCAGGTGGGAGAGCAAGGAACGGCATTTCGAGGTTGAATGCGAAGCGGCGGTTGCGGAGGTTCGGAGTGTGGGGGCAAGAGTCGGACCGTTGGAGAAGAAGAGTAGATGCGAGATATATACTGCTGTGGAAGAGAAATCGAAGGGTAAAGCAGCCAGTGAGGGGAAGAGATGATCAAGCTCTCAATATATACAGAGACCTATTGGACGCGAGGTATCGCTACAGGGCTTGGCATGCAGACCCCGCCCGCCTCGAGCCTCTCCTATAACCACTGCGGACGCTGATGGTCATGATAATAACCCCTCTACCGGCTCTTCAGATATCAATGTCGATGCTGACATGGCGTTGGCCGCGTAAGGCCTTGCTATCCTCATTGTCCTGCAACACTTCGATCGACCACTTCGCACTTGGCATCCTCTGTGCCAAACGATCCCGGGAGGTTGTGAGGGCTTCGTCAATCCCATACGTCCAGAAGGCCAGAGCGACTCTCTCGAGCGAGGGCATTGCCCCGAAGGCGCAAGCATCCATTGCTTCCAGCTGTGCCACAAACAAATCATGGTCGGCAGACAAAAGAATGAACCTGGTGTGACGCGGCCGCCATGAGGATATCTTGAACGTTATCAAGTTGGAGCAGGAGTCCCGAATTAGCTGCAGGGCTTGGACGAGCTCTGAGCACAGTAGAGGGTTCTCCCCGCCTCTAGGAGCAAGAAGGCAATCCGGGAGGTTGATGCAGATGTGACGCAGGAGGTGGGAATTTCGTCCGATTTGATCGAGAAAGGGTTGGACATGTGGCCTGGTGTGCCAGTGTGCTAGTTTGCCAGGCGTGACATATCTGTAGCCTGCGTGGTCGATCGTGTCAGGAAATTCGAAGTGGGTGTTGGAGTATAAAATCGATTTCGCATCTTCGTGCACCACCTTGTTGACGTATAGTAGGGCCTGCTGGCGAGGCGGCCGGTAATCTCGAATCACTCGAAAAATGCCCGGACAGTTTGGTGAACGACGAAACTCTATAGGCCAGTCCGATACAATGACCTCGGAGAATATCAAAAGCCGAATTTCGACCGGTAACTCTAGGAGATGCATCGGGGAGCTCAATGAGAGATGCGTTGTGGATTGAATGTTGTGTGGAGGGGAGAAGTGAAGAGGGTACGTGGAGTAGGTATAAGGGCAACCGAACACGTGCCAGGCAGCAATCAAGGGAGGATAGGCAGCCCCGTTGCCCAGCCGAAATAGAGTTTATTTGATGTCAAAACGCCCTTGCTGACAACTGACTCGTAGACGGAAGCTTGACTCCTTTCAGCTTAGCAGACGCGACCGACTTCAGGTTCAACAACAATATGCCAATCCCAATCCCGATATCTACCGATGGTCAGCCTCCTAAACTCCCCGACTGGCGCCCTAACAACACCCGACCAAAGGAACAGACCTCATCTGACAGACCCCAAGCTAGTGGCAAAGCACCAAGTCAACCTCTCAAACCGCCTCCTTGGTGACATTAACCGCCCTACAACTCCGATTAATCGGCTCGCCCCCAGTAACCCAGTTCAAACTGGTGAGATTGTAGTTGTTGAAGAAGGTCTGACAAACATGCCAGTTATAAAAGAGATTTCCCGGCCGCGAGACGTTTTCACTGGGTATCGTAGCGTCCCGGTAACCGTGTGTCCACAAGGCACACAGCTTATTGTCGAGGTCGAAGCCGATTGTTTGCCCAAAGCTGGATGGGAAGAATGCTGTGGTGATAACATTGCTGATGAGATTGGACTGAAACTGCAATGGACTTGTATACCGCTGGAGGATGCCGCTGGATAGAAGGTTCCAGACCAGAAGCCCAGTCTGAACGCCGTCAATGAAGTGACCGTCGGCGGCGAAAGTGGTATTGAAGTAGAAAACATCGCGGCTGGAGTTTATTGCTGTGACAACGACAGGTTGGTGGTAAAGTAATCCCGTGTCTTGAGGTGAAAGGTACATGCCATCGTACTCGCTTCCAGACGCGCTGATCTTGAGGAGGAAGGGACCGGTCTGGTTGGGGAAGTAGGGATAGTCTTGGGCTCTTGAGGCGCCGACAAACATGAGGGCCACCCAGAGAACAAGAGTTGTAGTACTGCGCATGATGATGACCGATAGACAGGCAGTTGAGGAGAGATGCACCAACCACGTTAGTTGCTATGGATGTACAGAAGAGAAACAGGACGGATAACCGTGACTTTGAAGAGGTGCGGTGGCGGTAGGATCTTACCGTATACTTCTCATTGCTTTCACCATACGAAGCTGCTACCATACGAAGCTGCTACCATACGAAGCTGCTACCATACGAAGCTGCTACCAGACGATCAGCAGTGGATACCAGGTTGCTTGCCATGTGATGCCGTGTGAAGGACGTTACACACCACCATGCAGGTCTAGTGGAACAACGCAAAGGAAATGTTGTGGTCATTGAGAGGTAGCCTTCAACTTTGCCCAATATAAGGTACCCGAAGCATCTTTCTAGAACTCTCTAGTTACATTAACCGGCCTGCAGCTCGGGTTGGTCGGCTCACCCCCCGTATTCCAAGCAAGATCAGTGTAGATGTAGAGATCATGATATGTCGTGCAAACCTGCCACTGATAAAAGAACCTCTGCCTCCCGATTTGATCAAGCGGTATGGTTCCATCATTGAGCGAGTATTCCCACACATAAAACAGCTTGTTGTCGGAATCAAATCCGATCCTTGCAGAGTCCCCCGCCCCCAGGGTTAGAGATGTGGTGGCAATGTTGCTGACGGGGATCTGGTACATTTTCATGGACATGGAGTCGTGGTCCAGGCCATTCATAGGTTCTCTGCGGGGGAGGTTCCAGACAAGAATTCCCGTCTTGACGCCGTCAATCTCACTGGTGTCTGAGGTGTTCAAGAAGAATCGATCGCGGTCGTCTGGGATGGAGACTTGGGCAAAGGCAAGGTGTTTCCTGATTGAGCCCGCGTGGACCGGCATAATGACTGATCCGTCAATTTCGGGGTCGGTGGAGTTGAGTCTGAGAAAGAAAGGACTGCTCTGGCTGGGGTACCCTTGGGCCTTGACGCATGTGGCGGAGATGATGGCCACAAGGCCACAAGTAAGGAAGAAGAAATGCATTTGAACAACCCTTGATTGAAACCTTGGACGAATGAAATGTGGGTTAGGAAGGGCAGTGAGTATCGCTGAAGTCCAGCAGACTTTGGGCTTTTATGTTGGGATTCTACGATTTTCGGAATGAGATAGTGACACAAAAGCCAAGAACTGTAGGCATAAGTCTCGTGAGAACTTCACGGAGATGCACAGCGTCATGCGGTCCGCCTGATGTAACAAGAGAACAAGCTCCCAAAATTCGCCGTTAATAATATTGCTCGATCTGATCTTTTCCCGTTCCCTCTTGTATTCCTCCAACCCCTGAGTTAAATCCACTCTCTAGTAACATTAACCGGCTTGCAACTGTGATTAATAGCCTCTCCCCCAGTTCTCCAAGTCAGTGTAGTCCAATTGTAAAAATCCCAGTACGGTTGGCAAACCTCCCACTGATAAAAGAACCTTTTCCCTCCAACCTTCTCGTACGGCACTGTACCAGCCCCCGACCCATACTTATGACCCATTAATGGTGCCGTCTGCGGAATCGACTCTGAGATAGAATGGCTCAGATTGTAAAGTGAAGTTTTGGGCGGTTGCCAGGCACACCCACAGCAGGGCTATAAGACCGGAGAAGAGGGTGCGGTTGTACATGTTCAGCAGGCGAATTGGAAGCAGAACTGATGGTGTTGATAGAGGATTTGGTGTGTAAGTCAAGAAGGTTGTGCACAAGAGAGCTGGAAGACACAGACATCTTTTTGAGACCATAAATCCAAAGTTCAAGCCAGCTAACAGTAGGTAGTGGCTGGTATATTGTTACACGGGGATTGATCAGGTGGTGCCCGGCATGATAAACAGCCCCTTACACAACATGATACGGATGCCACATGGAAAAGAAGCCTAAGACCATCAGTTCGTGTATGCACATAGCAATATGGATAAGTGCTGGCTGCACGGAGTTAAGGTGTACAGCCGTCAGTTTCGAGAATAATATGTCTGGCGTATGACGATCAATGGATCGAGTCCAGATCCAGCACTTGATGATACCTAAGTGAGTTAGCAGAACATGTGTCTTCCCAGATGAATGTCTCAAATTCAAATTCCGTCTATCTCCTACACGCAACTTTCCGTATGTCCCTTTGCTCTTTTCTTCCCCGTATTGTAATTCATAGCCATACAATCCAAGATCAAACCTCCTCCCCATCCAACACCCTAAAGAAAATATCCAAATTCCCCTCATACTTCGGCTTCGGCTCCCACACCGCAAACGTCACCTCCCTCCACCAGCTCCCCGTCCCCCCAAACTCCTGCTCCCTCAGCACCTCCAACCAGCAGTGCGCCACATCCTCCGGCGGGTTCCTAAACACCCCACACCCCAGCGCCCCCAGCACAATCCTCCGGTGCCTGTACGCCGCCGCCAGCCTCAGCACCAGCCTCATCTTTTGCTTCGTCAAGTCCCTTTCGCTATCCCTGGCAAAGACAACCCTCTTGTCTGGATCCCCGGGCCTGTGGTCCTCCAGCTTGAACTCCTTAGTCCGAGGGGAGAAAACAGCAGGTACAGTCAGCACAGAAACCACTTTTGGGTCTTGGGCAATATCCGCAAAAGGAACCAGCTTGTGACCGGCTTGCTCCGTCTCCCTTATGATGAGCACATAGGGTGAATACAGCGCCGCCGCAGTCTTGTCGTCGGGGCTAATGGGGTAGTGCTTCTCCTTGTCGAGGCTGAGCGACAGGCTGCTGCGGTAGCAGATGGCCTCTTCCTGAGCGCGGGCGCCATTCAACCAGCCGCCGCCGGGGGTTGTGTCATTGGCGAAGTTGACCACGGCCGGGTAGGAGTGGTGGCCGTAGAGGTCATCGTTGGCGATGGCGGCGATCTGACTGAGGGCAGCGTCAAGGGTGTCGGAGTTGATGACTTGGATCTTGGCCTTCTGGGGGAACTTGGGGCAAAGGTTGGGGTCTAGGCGGGTGAGGTTGTCGAGGGTGAATTTGCGTGCTTTTTTGGCGCGCTCGAATGTATTGAGTCCGTCCAGGATGGGTTTGAGGGCCTTCTCGGTTTCGACCGCGATTTTTCGCAGGTCTGCGCGACTAGTTACGATGGGGGTGGGCATTGTGATGAAAGATGGTGGTAACTTTCGGGATTTGATTGGTGTAGATGCAGGGCTTGGTGGTATCGGAGGCAGTTGCAGTCGGTCCAGTGCCTTCGGTGTCGGTTTGCGTGTTGCCGTTACAGATGTTGGTGGCTTCGGCTTTTGGATAGCCGTAGATTGTGGTGCTAGCACAGATGCTATGTAAACAAGGCAAGTTAGCATGCAAAAGATTCACTTTGTTACAATTTGGTTGTGACGGAGGACTGACGTCTTCTTCCTGAAACCGGCAGCGGTAGCCCCGAGCGTGATACCGGAGGCTGCTTGAGCAAGGACGTAGTTTCAGTGGGCGTCGCAGCCACTGCCTGGGCTGGTGTGGATTGCTGGACGGAGGATGTAGTTTCTAGTGGCTTTCTTGTAGGTTTCTTGGGATCCCGTTTCAAATATGACCCACTGGTAGTTACGATGGCCTGGCTCGGTGTGCTTTGGCTTGGGCTTTGAGTGATGCCCAAAAGACGAGCAAGGTTCTTTCCTGGTCGACGGTCGGCTGGCTGTTTTATCAAGGATGACGTTGCAGATACCGGCTCAGTACGAGGTCCCACAGTTGTTTTGGCGAGAGGGTTCTTGAGTATGGGCTTTAGCGGAGGCTTTTGTCTTGGCTTGTCAACAGAGGCAGCCGGGGTTTGTGAGACTGTATTCGCGGGCTGGACTACAGCGGGTGTGGCAGTCTGTGGTTGAGAGACAGCGGGTGTGGCAGTCTGGGACTGGGGTACAGCAGCTATGACACGCTGGGATTGGGGTACAGGACGTGTGCCAGTTTGTGGCTTGATGATATGAGCTGCAGGGCGTGGCAGGCTCGTCCCACTGTAAGCAGTAATACCAGGAGGAGGCTTGGGCCTGGGCTTGGAGGCAACGGCAGAAGTGGGAGTGTCGTCGGCAGAGGGAAACGGCCTGCGGAGGTTTGTAGCGCCACCTTGCTGGGAATGCGAAAATCGCGGTGGCCTCTGACTGCTAGGAGGTGCCTGTTGTTGTTCTAGCAATGAGGGACGTTCAATGAAGGGTGAGCTAGAAGCAAATTCAGGCTTCCACGACGGCCTGGTTGACGGCTTTCTGGGAGTGGGTTTTTTGGGGGGCATGGTCACGGCTGCCTGATGTTGTCACAGTCGCTCACGTGACTTGTACTTAGGGCCTTAGCAGTTTGTGAGTTGGTTTGAAACTTGTTTGATGTCAATAACTTCACAGGAAGCAATCAATGTGATGTTCAATTTTGCTGCATGCTAGACTACAATCAACAAATCATTGATTGTTTTATCGAGTACATGGAGACAAAGAACCCCATGACAGAAACCTCCTCAAACCCATCTTTCCTAATCCGACCTTATAGCACAATGCGACAAAGGAGTCTTTTGGCTACCGAAAGCGGACCGGCAGAACGATTAATGATGTATGCATTGTTCCCATAGAGAAGAGAGAGTGAGGCTCAATGGATAGGACGGGATGAAAGGGGCGACATTGGATCGTTACCCATCGACCCAGCATAGGGATACCATACCTATCCAACAAATGCCCAGGCCGAGCATGACAATCAAAGATTGCCTTTGCAAGAGAGAAAGCCATTGATGCCTTGGGTGGGCACTACGGTGGTTGAACGAAAAGATCCCGAGGAAGATCCCGACATGGCATGGGAGGCCCCAGCCCGCAGCTCGATCAAGGAGAACGGCTGATAACTCACCATGACCCTCAACGTCCTCCGAAGGCGTAGATTTGCGATGCATCATCGTCTGCTTCGCCCTGGACGTAACATGATACGATCAGATGCCGCTGCAGGCCCTGAATTTTCGGAGATGAGTCCGTCGATAGCCCTCGATGTCAAGTAGACCATTTTCCACTATCACAAGTCTCTCATAGATGATAATCAGAGAATAGCCAATAACTCACTAAGAAGACCGTAGCCGCAGGTATGCATAGCCACAGCCTCACCGTTCGTCGGACCAATCAAGGCTGAACTGCATTTGATAGCCCAAAATAGTGTTCAAAACGCCACATGAATCCAACGGTTGAGGCAGCCGTAACGCCTTGGCAACATCCATTCCAGCGAGTGGTGGTGTCGGAGATAGTTTGGTTGTTGTACAGACCCGTTTAATGGAAAGGCTGATGCCCTGGGGATGGTGCCGACTCGTGCTTCCTCTCAAGACGATGGGAGCTCTAAAAGCGTCCTTGTTGTCATTTATCACGGAAAATCCCGCTTCGTCAACCGTGCAGAGGGATTTGCGGTGTCGAGGAGGTACACGTATGTTGGCGGTGGCTGAAGTACATATCTAAACATCGATTGGAACCCGCGCTCATCAGCAAATGGTGCGCTTTTTTAGCCTGCAGAATCGGTTGCACATCAGATGTCATGTTAGTGATTAATATGACTTCTTTCCGTGGGCATCACACATCATGGATGCTCGCCCGGGTTTGAACTTGCCACCTTGACTTCGACCGACTGCTGCGATATGCGGGGACTCTGGAAGGGTATCAGCGAGGATCACCACGTCTGTTCTGACCGAAGGCTGTGTGACGATGTACCCCACAAACTAGTCTTCAGGTCAGGCATCTTCGTGAATCGGCCCAAGAAAAGTGGGAGAACCGGCTGGTGTGGTTGCCGACGCCACCAGTACGGTGTTGACAAACGGGATCGCATCCGCGGCATACCACTGGACCAGTTGTCGGCTGGCTTCGATTTTCCTTTCCAGCTGCAGGGACCACGTGCATGGTAAACCCAATATGCCAGCTGAGCGGCGAGAAAACTGATCTCGTTGAAATGACAGATCTGGGAAGGCGGCTCAGCCCTCAGGTACCGACCCCTGCCTGTTGGGTTCAGCCCCTGAACCCCTACTGTACATAGACACCCCGCATCTTCAACAACCGCGTCGGCAGAGACACAGAATGGTGTGAACCATGGGGTGCCAAGTTGAATGGGAAAGCTTGGTTCTGCTCCAAGCATCGCAACCATGATGGACTGAAAATCATGATCGGCGACCCATCCCAAATGCTCGGGTCCAAACGTCTTTTGTTCGACCGGGTTCCAGACTGCAAAACTGGTCGTTGCCAAGACATCAATCCACAACGAATTCGATAAACTTGCGCCGTGCATTCAAGCGCTGATGAATTGTCAAGAAATGGCGGCCGCCCCGATGCCTCGATGCGTCTCCAGTTCTTCACTACGTCCGAAAGGGAAATTGCGACAAAGCAACGCATCGCAGAAAACAGCCAAGCGTCAAGCCATGGAACAGGGCCCTAACCAATACCAATCTCGACATCAGGTGGGAAGCGCGGAGCTCAAATAAAATAGCGTCATAGGGCTGTCAACAAACACCGACAAAAGCCACTCTCACAGAGACTAGCAAGGGTTTAATGTGTCTGGACCGCATCGCCAGCAAATGCTCGCTTTCGCCCAGTCTCCTTTCGGCATCCGAATAGCGGCAGACAGCAGAAGTTCCTCTTTCCAGAGCCTCGAGGCTGAATTGCCGACGCCATTGAACGCCATCTGAAGTGTTGTCATCCAGAAACCCTAGAATTATGACCTGGCAGGCTGACTTGGGAATGGCCAAGTCCGATGGTGGTGATGAGGGCTTCGCAGAGTGTCCCTATTTGGAGGAGTATCGACGAGGAACGATTGACAGGGAAATGAGGATATAAGGAGTCATCCTCGACCACCTCATCCGTCTCAATTTGTCTCTCCAGCAGCAGCTTCCTCGACAATTCAGCAGTTCGTCTTCGTCCTTCGCTCAACAGCTCCACTGCCTCCAGCACCACCGCAACAATGAAGTTCACCACTACTCTCTGTGGTCTTGCCGGCCTTTTGGGTCTGGCGTTGGCCGCCGTGCCCATCCAAAACGACGGCATCTCGGCCGACATTGTCGTCCCCGACAAATACATCATCAAGTACAAGGCCAATGCTGATGCCGGACGCAAGAAGAAGCACGAGTCCGACGTGACCAGCAAGGCCAAGAAGAAGAACAAGAAGGGTGTTGTTGACACCATCAACATCGATGGCCTCTCGGGATACGTCGCCGAGATCCCGGATTCGGAGCTCAAGGAACTCAGGGACTCCGACTTGGTAAGCGCGCTTCACCTTGCCCTGTTTTGAAGATTTATGCTGACAGCCGATCTAGATTGAGTACATCGAGAAGGACAGCATTATCAAGATCAATGGCGTTGCTGCCGCCCCGGTCACCGCTGACCCTGTCGAGGAGGAGCACGAGCTCGCGAAGCGTGCCTATGTCACCCAGCTTCACGCTGCTTGGGGTCTTGCTCGCATCTCTCGCCGTTCCACCTGGAACTCCGGTTACTATTATGACACCACCGCCGGCCAGGGTATCCGTGTGTATGTGCTCGACACCGGTATCCGCACAACCCACGTCGAGTTTGAGGGCCGTGCTGTTTGGGGCGCCAACTTCATCGCCGGATCCCCCAACGCTGACGAGTACGGTCACGGCACCCACGTTGCTGGCACCATTGCCGGTAAGACATACGGTGTTGCCAAGAAGGCCACTGTTGTTGCTGTCAAGGTTCTCGACAAGAACGGCTCTGGCACCATGTCCGGCTTGATCCTCGGTCTCAACTGGGCTGTCAACAACGCCAAGGCTCGCGGCATCGCCAAGAAGGCCGTCGTCAACATTTCTCTTGGTGGTGGCTACACTGCCTCGGTCAACGCTGCTGTCAAGGCCGCCACAGATGCCGGTCTCACTATCGTTGTGTCTGCTGGTAACAGCAACGCCAACAGCGGCAACTACTCTCCCGCTTCGGCACCTTCTGCCATCACCGTCGGCGCCATCGATGGTACTCGGTATCGTGCTTGGTTCTCCAACTGGGGCAGCTTGGTCGACATCTTCGCTCCCGGTGTCTCCGTCCTGAGCGCCTACCACACCAGCGACACTGCCTCTTGGTACATGGACGGAACCAGCATGGCCGCTCCCCACGTTGCCGGCCTTGCTGCCTACTTCATCGCCAAGGAGAACCTCTCTGGCTCCGTTGCTGTGACCAACCGCATCTACGGTGCCTCCGTCACCGGCGTTGTCGGTGACCCCAAGGGCAGCTGGAACCGCCTTGCTTACAATGCTGGCGGTGCTTAAGCGGCAGGTTGTTGACTGACTTTGTGGGTTTCGCCGGGTATTTTGGGGTTTTCTTCTGTCATCTTGTCATGAGGTTAATGCTGGGTTCTTTCAGGAGGGTAGGGAATAGCTATTGTGGGACGTCACTCGTTGAGCCTTTCTTTTCCATCCTGTACCAGTACTTGTTGTTTCCGATAGAGTTAAACGAATCACCTGGCTTGCGGTAAAACGCTCTTATTCCCGGGAAAGGTGCTTCCTTGAGGTGATGATGCCATGGCCTTGGCCGGCCTAAGGGTCGTAATCTTGGCAATGCCTAAATGGACTGGACTATATGTTGGCACGTTAGCCTCGCACGGCAACGTTGATATGCGGGGATAACAGACCTCATGAACCTGCCTCATACAACAAGCCGATGCCATATCACTTGTTACTCTTGGCCCATTTGAACCACCCAACCCACCAGTATTTGCTTGAACTGTCACAAATATGGCAACCACAACAACCCCTCCGGTCGACGTCGACCCCTCTCCCCTCGGTGTCCCCCTCCGCTTCGAGTTCTCCGGCCGCACAGCACCCAACCGCTTCCTCAAAGCAGCCGCCACCGAAAAAGCAGCCACCTACCACCCAGACAACGCACCTGCCAGCGGTATCCCCAACGACGAGCTCTTCCAGCTCTACCAAACCTGGTCCTCCGGCGGCTACGGCACAATCATAACCGGCAACATCCTCATCGACCCCGACCACCTCGAAGCCCCCGGTAACATGATCATCCCCCCCTCCGCCCCCTTTTCCGGCCCTCGCTTCGAAAGCTTCCGCCGTCTCGGCTCCATCGGTAAACACCACGGCTCCCTCTTCCTAGGCCAACTCAACCACCCCGGCCGCCAATGCCTCTCCACCATCCAACCCAACCCCATCTCCGCCTCCTCCGTCCAGCTAACCTCCCCCCTATTCGGCGCCACCTTTGGCAAACCCCGCTCTGCCACCATCCCCGAGATATCATCCATCGTCTCAGCTTTCGTCCACGCAGCCGTTTACCTGGATAAAGCCGGCTGGGACGGCATCCAACTCCACGCCGCACACGGGTACCTCCTAGCCCAATTCCTCTCCCCCACCACCAACCTCCGATCTGACCCCTACGGCGGCTCTATTGCCAACCGCGCAAGAATCATAACCGAGATCGCCTCCGGAATCCGCTCCCACTGCAAACCGGAATTCATCCTCTCTATCAAAATCAACAGCGTGGAGTTCCAAGCTGACGGGTTGACTGTTGCTGAAGCCTCCCAACTGTGCGAGCTGCTTGAGCAAGAAGCCCAATTCGACTTTGTTGAGTTAAGTGGGGGGACATACGAGGAAATGGGGCTTATGCACCGCCGGGAGTCGACAAAAAGTCGGGAGGCGTTTTTTCTGGATTTTGCAGAGATGATCGCGCCACGGTTGAGTAAGACCAAAGTTTTGTGACGGGGGGTTTCAGGACGGCAAAGGGGATGGTGGATGCTGTTGTGGGGAGTGGGGTGGATGGGGTTGGTTTGGTGAGGGGGGCTTGTAATGACCCGGGTTTGGCGGGGGGGATATTGACGGGAGGGAAAAAGGGTGCGAAGGTGGTGGGTGGGGGGATTTATTTTGATGATTTTGTCATGACGGCTACGTTGGCGGCGTTGCAGATGAGGTTGATGGGGAATGGGTTGGGGGTGTTGGATGTGGAGGATGAGGGGGAGGTGGGGGAGTTTGTGAGGGCGGTGGAGGAGAATAGGGATTCGCTTGGGGAGAGGGGGGGTTGTATGAGAGGATGGATTTGAGGTTTTTGAGGGCGAAGGGGGGGCGGAAGGCGCTGTGAGAAGTTGGTTGATTTTTGTGTTACGGGAGTTCTGGGCGGGGTGGTCAGTGTGGCTTGGTGTCTGAAGTACAATTGACTTTGTCATTTTTGGAGCCGCAAATAGTGTAGGTAAACCATGATTTGATGGTAATTGTAGAGTAAGGCAGCAATCAACTCTAACGCAAGATGATCAGATAGCTATTGCTGTGGCGCATTTGTCCACCGGAAGACTCGCCATGCTTTTAGCATGTTGGTGCTGTTTCTTTTCAATTCCCATAATATCCTTCGAGACATCCCGCAAGCTTATCCGAAGTGTCCGGATCTCAACATCCCATTCTTATATGTGCCTGTTCAAGTTGTCGGATTCTTTGCTGGCTCCTTGCATGTGTCAGGTCGCGAATGATACTGTACAACTTTGGGACCGTGGCATTCCAAGTTACTACCAAACATAATCATCTACCTGTAAATCAAAAGCGGCGGCTTGTCAGACACCAGTTACCTAGTAAAAGGTTTATCCGCATTAATGTTTCTACCATACACTTTCAAATCGATCTCTTTGCCTAGTAGTTCCCCACCGAGTTCTCCTTCTTGAGTCTCCGCCGTCATCAAAGTCTTGATGGTTCGAGTTTTAGTCGTCCGAATCTTGGCCATCATGGTTATCCGAATCGTAGTCGTCACAAACTTGGCCGTCAGGAACTTGGTCGTCTGAATCTTGGTCGTCTGAATCTTGGTCGTCTGAATCATCCTCCCTCCAAATGTCCCCCTCCCGCTCATACTTCGCCCACCCTGTCTCCAACCCCTTCCTCCCCCACCCCCCCAACTGCGGCAGCACCTTGATGGCCTCCACCCGCTTTCTATCCCACATCGCAAACCCACCCACCCTAAACACAGCCACGATGTACTCAAACGGCCAGAATCTCTCCGCCACATCCTTGTACGCATCGTCCACATCCGGGTTTCGGTTAACCTGCCACTCCGGCTCACGGAACCGCCGCCCAACCGGATTATCGAACCAGCCATCGACCGCGTCAACCCATCCGAAAGGAGGTAGCTCCACCGCGTCTCCGAGGAAAGCGCATTTGTATCCTTCATGACGCTGGGTATCAAAGCAAAATAGGCGACGCCGTGCTTGCCACTGAGGGGTAAAAAACGGGATGGAATACTTGTGAATGGTCTTGAGGTACGGATGGATTGTGTCGAAAGGGGCGGTATTCGTACACTGCGGCATTGTTGACATCTTGTCGATGGCGTCTTTGGCGATGAGGGGGTGGTTTCGCATGTATTTGATCAATACCGGGGCCTGGGAAACCATCCCAGCCAAGTGACCCTCAGGGATCGCGTAGGTGCGGTTCGCGGCGGCGGTGCACAGCGCTGAGGAAAGCCGGGTGATGAACAAGTTTGCTTGGTCGATCTGCTCCATTTCCCAGTCGGAGAACGCGGCCAAAAGGCCTGGGGGTGTTGGATTAAAGCAGTCGGGGATCACTGTGTTGCCGATGGCGAGGAGCTCGTAGTCATCAATGACCATGCACTGATCTCCCAGATACTCGGGGCGTTTCTCCGGGGCCCAAACGTTGGAAAGGATCTGGCGCCGATAAAAGGCCCGAAGAACACGCTGCCGTTCTGTGCGAGTAGGCTCCGCGCAGGCTGCGGGCGCCGCTTTGGGGTGACTAAACGAACGCAGCCTGGTCTTGACGTAGAGGTCTGCGAGAAACTCCAAGCTGCGAAGATCTTTGCAGAGGACCTGGGGCTCGACAGTGGGCCAGTTGAAGTCGGATGTGGACATGCCCAAACGCCACAAGGGATCATCGCCGGAGCTGTGATTATTGACAAGACCCCGGAGGGTCAGGTATTCGGTTGTCACTTGGGCGATGTAGTCGGAAGACTTGGCTCTGTAATCGCCTTCATACAAAGAATCGTCGTGCTCGTACGCGGGAGCCCTGCCGTGATAGTGCCAAGCCAGGAACAACGCATCTCTGATGACGGCCGCGCCTAGGGCATTCCGCAGGAGAACTTGCAAAAAGTGCCGCTTTCCGGCTTGGAAGTTGCCATAACCTTTGCGGCAGGTCTTGACAAAGTTCACCATGTCGTGTACGGAGCTGATTTCCTCGAGAATCATGCAGAGGATCTCGTTGGGAAAAGACTGGAGCGAACGCCTGGTTACCGCGGGTTGTCGGTATAGCACCATGGCGGTCTGGGGGTTTGTGGTGCACATTATGCCGGCGCTTTTTTTTTGGTTCAGGCGGTGCTTCTGGTGGAAGTGGTCGAGCAATGGTGATGGTGGTGGGTGGGTGGACGGGTGGGAGGAAGGAAGAGAATTGCAGCGTGAAACCAAGTTTGGGACAAACACTAAGAAGGCATAACCGGCTTCACTCCTGATGAAAATTTCACTTTGCTTACCAGGTACCTTAGTTTGCTCTTCTACTCTTCGCGCTGCTGAAATTTCCACTTTCCTTAGTTTGCTCCCCTGCTGCTCGCGCTGCTCGAGTTGTTTGTCACGCCTCGTGTTGTACCGGTGGCGGGTCAGAAATAGAGCGTCCTTAGTGACGGCCTCCCCCAATGTGTTTCGGATAACACGGAGCATAATGTGACGCTTTCGAGCTTGGGAATTGTTGTACAGGGCCCGACAGATGATGGTGAAGTTATTCAAGTCGCACATTTCTTCTTCAATAACAGAGACTGGCTGAGCTTGTGGTCTGAGGGTTCCAGCGAGGCCTGCGAGAAGGGGAGGCCGGTATGGTTCATGATGATGCTGGTGGAATATGTTTGTTTACCTATAGACCTGCAATTGTGTAGTCAGTTTGCCTCGCGACTTTCTGCAAAATCCACTGGTGCTATTTATTGTTCGGTGGGAACAACAGGTCCTGTTGTTTATTTTCCTTCCTGCCCCTTTCGGCTCACGCTGCTCCTACGATCCACATCTCTGTGCTCACGGTGCTGAACCCACGACTCACGTCAGGCCCCTCATGCTGCTAACCCTACGGCTACATTAGCCTTACCGTCTTCTAATCCTCGTGCTAGGACCACCTTTTCAAGCCGATGACATTGCCCTATGGCGACTCCTGACCCTTTCGGAACTTGCGTGCCGTTAGTAAAGGTGATGAAGGTTCTCTGCGTAACTCAGTATATCTACCTACGATGTCGCCTGCTGGGCACAGCCGTCTGGCACTGTCAGGGTGGTGTGAGGGGGTTCAAAGCCTGCCCCACTTTCCAGCCCAGGGCAACCAAACAGAAAAAATGCTAGATAGCGGCGAGCCCAACGGAACAAACGCATTCCTCCCAACGCCAACTTCCCCGAGATAGGGCATTCAGCGCCAGGAAAGCAGTGAAACAATCAAAATGACGGCTCCAGATGCGGCAATTGCTGAAATCATCAGAAAGCAGGGCAACGAGCTGTACAAGCTCGGAAAGCTCGCAGAAGGTAGGTGGTGTGTTTCACCTCCAACTGTCCGAGTTTTCACCGCTGATTGACTGAAAACTTGTACCGGTAGCTGGGCGCGAATATGAGAAGGCGGCGGCCCTCGCACCTAACGACCCAACGCCGCTGTCTAACCTTTCTAGCGTCAAGTTCGAGCTGGGAGAGTACTCTTCCGCCGTCGAATACATCCTCAAGTCTCTTCAGCTCACGCAGGATAACTCGGACGCGGCAGCTAGGAAGAAAAGGACCCTCCATGAACGCTTGGCAAAGTGCTACATACACGGTAGACGATTTGAGCAGGCCCGGAAGATTTCCGAGGAGATCGGGGATGGTGCTTCCGCCGACGGTATCCTCGGTGGGCTGGAAGCCCTCAGCGCCTGGACAGCCGCAGCAAGTGAGGAGGATGCACCAGCGCATCGGATGTTGATGCTTGATCGCCTCCCTCGACTGATGACCAATCTGGAGAATATGACCGAGTACTATGCGATCGGGCACGACATGGCAGAAAATCTCTTCGACGATCGCCTGCAAAAGTCCTGTTCGTCTCAGGACTCGGTGGCGCTGATGTTGTGCGGTAGCGGCGACGCACGTCATGTCTTAAACACCCTTTTCATGATGGGCATCCGGGAGATGTCGCGGAAGAAGCGACTCTGCAAGGACCTACACATCACGCTCGTGGACATCAATGCGGCCGCCATTGCCCGGACTCTCATCCTTCTAGACATGATAGTTGTTTACTCGGTCCTAAGGGTCAACAACACCCTGGAAATTGAGGACGCACCCACTGTCATGGCATATCTGTATGTTGCACAGGTTGTGCCAGCAATCGTCAACCAGAAGCTTCAAACGCACATTGAAGCCCTCCTTCATGGCCTTGAAAATGAGGATGAGCCTCTATATGACTGGCTTTATCTCCCACCAGCAACCCGCAAGGCGGTTGCGCAGGTTCTCCGCCGATGGCAGAATCCCCCCCAAGACTGTTGTTACAGCCCGCGTCTTATTAGACGCACCGTTTTAGCGAGGATTAAGAGTGAGAGGGTCAGGATGTCGCCAATGTACGGCCACGACCACCGTATGAAGGCAGAGCCAGGCTTCGAGCTCGACCGTAAGAGTTTCGATGACCTAGGCGTGGTCCTTCCGTCCAAAGGCTTCGCCGAGAGACGAGATGAGCCGCTTGTCGCCATGATGGAGGAGTACAGAAAAGGATCCAAAGCTGCCAAACAAAAGCTTGCAGCTCACATCGACGAAAACTGGGTCACCAATCTGACCCTCATCGACTTCGACTACTCGGAAGCCTGCAACAACGCCAACGATCCGCTATACCCCATGGTCGGCGACGAGGCCAAGGTGCCGTCGATCGAGAGTGATCCCACCGAGCTTGCCATGATGTTTCCAGAGATCTCCAGGGGCCAAGGGGTGCTTAATAATGTCGGAAACTTCTTCGCCACCACAGCGCTGATCCTCGTCCGATTTGGGGGAGAGAACCGGCTTATGATCGAAGCCATGGTGGGAGAGATGACTGACATTATGGAGCGCCTTCGCTGGGACTGTCTCGAGAGCCGGTCCCCTTCGCCGGATGCCAAAATCGATCCAGCCAAATTCCCCCGCAAGTATGACCGAATCCACATGAGCAATATTCCGTAAGTTCTCGCCGTCTGGTGCAAAGTTTGACTTACAGAGTTTTCTAACGCCAGAAGTGATTACATCGGCGGACTTTTCCCCGTCGCTCTTTACGCGCGGCCGCTGCTCCGTGAAAACGGCGAGTCCAATCTGAGGTTCACCGTCCTCCTGAACCCACCCGAGTTCAGATCTCACCAGGACTTCCAGTCCGAGTACTTGGTGTTGCATGACGACAACCGCATCAAGGACCACTTCGCAATGGCTCGGATAACCGGGTACACGAAGGATGAAGTTGACGACGACCCTAAAGGCAAGTCGGCCATGCTGCAAGCCATGCGCATGAACGCAGGCTATTCCCACTTGGACTCCATAGACTTCATCACTGAAGGCTACATCGTCTGGGGGCGATGTCCCACCAAAAGACTTTCAAGAGGAAAAGATCTCCTATCGCGCTCGGCACTGGAGAAGTCCCTCCAAGGTTTCTTCCTCAAGATCTGCGTGCCCTTCACACGCCCGACAGTCACCATGAGCCCCGTGTACTCGCCGCTCAACCTGACCGCCTTCCTCCGCCTCATCGCCCACCTCGCCGACATTGGCTACCCAGCCCACTGGCTCTCTGGAATCCTTGCGGACCTGTGCAGCGGCGCCATCAAGACAACCGCGCGCGCCCCACGGGCGGTCATCACCACGCCTGAGCACGTCAATGCCGTCTCCCCACAGCTTGCCATGTCAACCGCCCCCTGGGCAGCAGAGCTCTCCACCCTCCTCAGCATCTGGAGTCCGCTGCTGCCATTCGGCCTCACAACCCCGCGCGGGCATCTCCTCGCCCCCACCGACATCGCCGAGTATTCCGTGTCGTTTCCGCACTTCAAGGACAACTCGCAGCTGCAGCTGCCACACTTCATACTTGTATTCTGGAAGTCGCCGGAGGAGGGAGGGGCCGCCGCGCCGCCCCCGGACAACCTGCTGCACTCGATTCTACGAGAGGACGAGATGAGCGACGAACTGGCAGAGCTGGAGCTCACAGGTCTCAGCGAGAACGAGATGAAGAGGGATATCATTCGTGTTTTTACCACATTGAACTACGACTGCAAGACGAAGACGGTGGCGTTTTGGTCTGGAGTCGACGCGATGCAGAAACTTCAGGAGAAGGAGCAATGGGAGGCCTTTATCTGGAGGGTAGACCGGCGGACGCGAGTCACGGAGGGTGTGAAAGTCAGCGAGGGGAGTGTGACGATGAGGAGACGTTGGGGTGGGCAAGCAGTTGTTGGTTGATAACTTTTTTTTTGGGAATGAATTGAGTGGGTGGATATGAAGGTCTATAGATCTATGTTTTGGCTAGCCCCCTAAGTCCAAACCGTGGTGCAGGTGCGGAGCTACACACGACCCAAGGCATACTACGGTATGCCCGATTACGTAGAAAGTCACAAGAAAGACTAAAGAAGACAATAAGATTGACACAGAGGAAGAATTGTATAAGTTTGTCGCAGGAAAAGAGGCCAGGACGTGGGCCTGGTAACCAGTGTAACACAAACCCAACAGAGGAGTAAAACAGGGAAATTGTAAAGGGATAACAGGCAGGTAGTGGAGGAAACAGACACCTTAAACAGCGGGGGAGCCAGGTTATGCAAAGTAGCGCGGTGAAGGGGTACAGCACCTCCCCCCGCCACCAGCGAGGCGCACAGGCTCTATAAACCAAATTGAATTAAATTGAATTGTATAAAGTGCAGAGTTTTACATATTTATATACTCAAAACCAAATGGGTAGCCCAAATTCTGGCAAGCTGGAAAGTTAAGTCCCAGAATTGGGACCGCGGGCATATACTGGTACATGGTGTGGGATAGTACATGACATCCTAGTTCAATCTGTAGCATAGTAAATAGTATCCTGGCTCCAAAACTGGGACGGTATTTAATGTACCAGTACATAATATGACATGGTACATAGCCGCACCCTATATAGTATGGTTAGCATAAACCGAGGAACGTACCGGAATCTCCAAATAGCAACTTTAGTCGAGGGACCAAAATTAGGCCACACGGCTGTGTAGGCTACCTAGGCTCACCCATCGCTGACCCTAGCTCATGAGCTGCTCAGGGTCACGCACGAACATGGAAATTGCTGAGGGCAACTTTGGTGTAAAACATGGGTCTGTTGAAGCTTGGTGCGTTCACCACTGTGCGACCCACAGATCACTGGAAAAGGCAAAATTACTCCTCGAGGAAGATCGTACAATGATTATTTGAGCCCTAGCAGAGAGGCACGTACAGGGGATGCTCTCTCACCAACTGATAACAGATTGCCACTACATACAGCCGTTCTTCAGCCATTGATTGTGTCCCGACCAACATCCGTGCCTTCTTGTCGTCACCCTCCAAGTCCTACCAATCACTTGTGTCATCCTCCTCGTTATCTGAAGGTTTCCAATCGCTACCTGAGGCTTCTCCTTGACTCTCTGGTTCTTTCTCCTCATCTTGCAGCTCTTCCTCCTCAGCTTGTAGCCTTTCCTCTTCCTGCATCATTTCCCACTCCGCATCCTCATCAATGTGGGGTGGCAAGTCGTCGTCACTGTCGAAATCAAACTCACTATTGTAGTCCATAGGATCAGTGTCGGAATCAGCGTCAGAATCCATCACAACCTGAGCCCACCCGGTCTTCAACAGGCCTCGAAACACCAGCTGGGGCAGTTCCTTGATAGCTTCAACACGGTTTCGATCCCACATCGCTAACCCAGCGACCCTAAAGACACCAAGTGCGTAGGTGTCTTGCCCGGGATCGTAAACATCGGCTATATCCTTGTATCCGTCATCCACCTCATCTATCTTCCCCACGAAAGCCCTTCCGATCCCGTTCCGGTACCACCCATCAACGGCGTCGACCCACCCGAATGGGGGTGAGTCTACCGCGTCCTTTGTAAACCTGCACCAGAACCCCTCGTCCATGTAGTCGTCTGGGCAAACTTCTCGTCGCAAGCTGTTCCATTCTGCTGTAAAAAAAGGCAAAGAAAACTTGTCGATAGCTTCTCCGTAGGGGTGATTTCTGCCATCCCCGTTATTACTTAGGCGGCAGTTTGTGTCGCATCTAGGAAACAAAGCAACTTTATCGATAGCGTGGTCGGCAATGCGTCTGTGGTCGTGTATATATTTAACGAGGCTTGTCGCTTTACACATCATGTCGCCGAGCAGATCTTCTGAGATGGGGTCCTTATGTGCATCGGCGGCAAGGCAGAGAGCCGCACACAGCCGTGACACAAAGACATTGATGTGGTCTATTTGCTGTTGTTCCCACTCTTCGAAGATAGCGAGCAGTCCAAGAGGTCGGTGATCTTCGGAATCGTCGTCATCCACAGTTGTTTTGTTAATCGCAATCATCTCCTCGTCGAACACCATGTAATCCCCTATAAGTTCCACCCTCTCTGTCGGCGCCCAGATGTTGCAGAGCTGTTGTCGACGATAGAATGCCCTCAGGACACGTAGTCTCTCGGCCGAAGAGGGTGGAGCGCAGGCTGTCTTTCTCAGCAATTTGAGACTCTTCGTCAGAGGATGGGCGGTCTGTCGGCCAACATTGCGGAATGAGCGTAGGCGGGTGTCGATATAGAGATTCGTCAGGAACTCCATGGTCCAGAGTTCGGTACAGACTGCCATTACTTCATCATGCTTTCCTTGAACAAGCGAGGAGAAGGGAGTGGTCTTGTTGTCATACAAGAAGCGAAAGTGGTCGCTGGCCACGCTGCTCAAAACTTCCCACCATGCCGGGTCGCCGTCGAATTCGTAGATAAACTCTGAGTTGTAGCCGTGGCAGGAGAGGAAGACGGCATCTGGGGCGGCCGGTCCGAGCGCGTTTTCCATCACGCATACCAAGCAGTGTTGTTTTCGGCTTCGGAAATTCTCGTAAACTGCGCGACAGGTGGTGATGAGACTAGCGAGATCGCGTACCGAGTCCACCTCGCAGATGACGGCGCTGATCAGCTCGTTGGGTAGCGACTCGGGCAGAAAGCATCGCCTTGGTTTCCAGTTGGGATAATTGCGCGGTGACTGGCGCCGTCGTTTTGAGACCTCCATGATCTCTTGCCTCCTGGATCGGTGCGGTGAACTCGGTTGATTTGGTAGAATTTTGTTCTGGTTCGCGAGTTGTTGTGGGAGCAAAAGCTGGGCTGTCAATGGAAATTGGTGCCGGGCTTTGCTTGCTGGGCAGGACACGGGCAGGACACCCTGCTCCTTCCCTCACTCGCTGTAAACTCTGGATGTTTGACGCATGGTGGAGACTACTCCGCTGTGGCCTGGTTTCTCCGCTTGTAGCCATCCTGCAATGGAAGGCACGCTTCGGGCCCTGCTGCTCCTGGGCTCTCGGTACTCTGGCAAGAATCCGTTTCAACCCGCTCAACTGCCAGGTGTCTGCTGGGGGTTACGGCCGTAATCTATGAGGGGCATGAAGCTGTTGCGTCAACAGCATAGGAACCACTGATAGGTAGAGGGTGTCCCGCTGAGGTCGGGTATGTTCAGAATGCAGCATAGTTGATGGCCGCTATCACTGCAAGGTCGTAGCATGCCTGGTGTATCCGTCATCCCTTCAACACCACGGAGAGCCCTCAGCTATACCGAAGAAATACTGAACAGTTAGGCAGCCGTCTCTTGGTCAACATGTGCAAATGTATCACGCCCTGTGATCAGGATCTTTTTGTCGATATTCCAGCCACATCCTCTCTCAGTACGACTCTCAACCAAGTCTCATAACCACAACGCTCCACAAAACGTGCAGACGATATCCATGGAACTCAAAGCCTCAAAAAGAATCACGCTTCCTACTTCAGGTTGAGCAAAATATACCTCAAAGACCGTATATTTGTAGGTCGGTGTAAAGCAAAAGATTGATCAGAGTGGGATTCGAACCCACGCCTCTTGCGAGACCAGGAGACATTTGAATGGCTTCAAACGGGAATTCAGGTGTGCCTGAACCTGGCGCCTTAGACCGCTCGGCCATCTGACCTTGATACACTCGATGGTCTACTCAAGCAAAGCACGCACAACTGAAGTGACTGCCACGTTGGGATTGTCGCCAACCCAATACTGACTTCGGATGCTGTCATATGACTCATATCGTCCCCATTTGGGCCGTGACAGGGAAGAAAAGCCTCGAAAAACTGGGCCGGATCTAGGCCCCTGGAGCTTGGTTTCCGTGAGGAGAAGTTTAGGTCAAATCCAGGGGTAGCTGTTGGTAACAGCTCCCATTGGTGCATTTGCGATGCAAGGTCTCAATAGCCGGGTGAGTTATCTGCAATCCTTCTTCAGCTGCTCACACCATTAGCCGCTTTGGGAGACTCTGGGTCGCCGCATTGATGCCTTATCAGATTGACCCCTCGCCGGAAAAAATTGAGGGGAAACCTTCATTCTTCATCGCATTCGACTTCGTGGAGATTATGTGTCATCATCTTTTAAAAGCTCACAGATCGTAAAAATGGCATACCAGCAACCCCAGTACGCCTACCCCCCACAGGGTGGCGCTAGCTACGGCTATCAAGCGCCACCCGCGGGTGCACCAGCATATGGGCAGCAACCTCAACAGCCAGTCTATGGATATTCTCAAGCTCCGGCACCAACGGGATATCAACAGCCATACCAACAACCACAACAGATCCCTCAACAACAGTCATGGCAGCCTCAAGCTCAGCCTTCCCAACAGCCAGCTTACCAAGGTCAATCCGCCTACCCGCCTCAGGTCCCTCTCCAGAGCCCCTCCCAAGCGCCATATCAAAGTCAACAACCCTCTTATCCACCTCAGCAGCCAGCTCAAACCCACCCCTCAACCCCATACCAACCCCCACAGCCTCAGTATCAGGCCCAACAGCACCAGCAGCCACCATACCAACCCCAATTCCAGGCCCAGCAAGCCCAACAACACCAACCCTACCCGCGCCAGCCTCAACAACAATACCAGCCTCAGCAACAATACCAACCACAGCAGCAATATCACCCTCAACAAGTAGTCCAACCGCCGCCCCAAATCCAACCCCAACCTCAATCCCACCTCCCACCCGGAATCTACCCCCTCCTCTCCCTCCCGGGAATCCCCCTCTCAAAGCCAAACAAACTCCCCTTCTCCCTCACCCTCTCCCCCCCCTTCAACCCAACCCAACCCCTCTACACCCTAACCTACAACCCCACCACCTCCTCCCTCTCCCTCTCCCGCGGCCCCCCCTCCCGCCCCTCCCCACCCATAGCAACAGCCACCTTCCCCACCCTCTCCCTCAGCAAATCCCCCGCCTCCCTCGGTCCCTACAACTACCAAATCGACAAGAAATTCGTCTCCTTCTCCATTCTCCCCGGTACATCCCTCCAGTGGTCCTACGGAACAGCCGGCTCCTTCAACTTGACCCCCGAAGGCAAAAAGACTGAAATCATTGCCAAGTTTGTCGGGACAGATGCAACGGGGAAAGTTGCCGTGCCGGGGGGTACGAAGAAGTACATTGAGGGCAAGGTCGAATTACTGAGGGCAATGACACAGGTCCAGATGGATGAGTTATTCTTGACGCTTGCGGTCGAGTTGGAACGGAAGAGGAGGGACGCGGGGGGTGCGAAGACGGAGTCGACGTGGTGGGGGTCGCAGATTTTGAGCGGGGTTTTGAGTGGCTAGGTACGGTACGGTGTACGTCTGGAGCTGGAGGAAGTGGAAGGGTTTTCTACCTTATTTGACGGATCGGTGTCTGTTTGGGGGTATGTTTTGTAAGCAATGATGAGCAACAACGAATTGACGAGTGAAATACGATTGACCATGACCCAACTGTTATCGTCCTCCCTGATACAAACGTCGAAACTCTGAATCTTGTGCCAGTAAGGCCTGTGGCGAGTCACACTCGACGAGAACACCCCTGTTCAAGACAGCCACCCTGTCAAATTTGTGTATGTGCTTGAACCTGTGAATGACGGCAATGACTGTTTGCTCCTTGAACTCAGCGTCAACCACTTCTTGCATGATTGTCTCGGTCTCGTCATCCACACTAAATCCCAGTAGGTTAGGGTGACGTTTACGATGTCCAATTGAGACCTCGGCTCACCTGCTCGTCGCCTCGTCAAGAATGAGTATTCTGCTTGGCGACATCAAAGCGCGAGCTAGACACAGCAGCTGGCGTTCCCCATGAGACCACTCCGACAATACCAGTTCCGTGTCCAGCCCCTGAACGCCTTGAAGCTTCTCCCAGAGCCCAACTTTACGGATTGCCGCCTCTATATCTTGATCTGGTAGTTCGCCGGTCGGGTTGAAGTTGTATCGAACTGACCCAGGGAGAAAGAATGGCTCCTGCGGAACGACGTTCAGTCTCGCGGCGACTGCACTGGGCAGGTATCCCGCAAGATCAACGCCATCAATCGTGATTTCGCCTGCCGTGACATCAACGAGTTTGAGTAAGGACATGATGATCGATGTCTTTCCGCTGCCTGTGGAGCCGGCGATTACTATCTTCTGACAGCGGGGATGCTCAAGGTCAAGCCTTTCAAGACAGGCTCTGCATGGTTACTGAAGGAGAGTCAGTAGATGCGCAAACTTTGGTAAAGCAGGTAGGTAGCTTACATAGCTGTATCGTGCTTCGACACCCTGGAACTCAATGCCTCCCTTCGACGGCCAGTTGACGCCAGGGGGTGGTCCGTCTGAGTGGGTGGTAGTTTCTGAAGGAGTGTGTTTGACAAAATCCCTGACCCTTGCCACAGCACCGACGGAGGTCTCGAGCGCCGTCCAGCTCTGTATGGTCCCAGCAAGGTTGATGTTGAAGTTCAAGACCAGAACCAATGCCACTCCTAGAGATCCGCCACTGATAGCCCCATTCGAGGTCATTGCAATGGCAACAAGGGTCACCGCGATACCACCAACAATCAAGTCCAACACCAAGGCCAACCACTGTTGAATACACAACAGCATGTAGTACGGAGCTTGTGACTGGTCTAGCATTTCTTGGTTGCGCCGCAAAAATGTGCTTTCCCAGCCAAACGTCCGGATCGTGGCAACACCTGTCACCGTTTCGATGAAATGCTTGTACAAGGGGGCCTTGGCTTCGATGTCGATAAGACGAACTTGTCGTGATGTACGGAGGTAGTAGCGCTGGACGAAAGCCAAGATCTTGGTTTGGGCTGTGCTCGTTCATGTCCGTCCAGTGCTGTAGCCAGAGTGCTGTTGACAGAGGAATCAGAAGAAGATCAATGCGCACGAAGTGGAGAGAGAGCAAGATGTGTGCGTACTGGAAGCTGCTGCAGCGGCGGCACTCATTGTGGTACACACTATCCAAAGGACTATGTGGCAGGGCCGAGCACTTCGGCAGTAGTATCCGTAGACTGCCCAGCTGCCCTCTTGTCTGGGTGCTTGTCCCCTGGCTGGATCCAAGACATCTGACACCAGAGAGTTGATCGCGGGAATATTCAAAGGCTGCCCTTCACGATTAGTATCTTGGATATCGCCGCTGTGCGTGGAGAATATTGCTTGTTTCGAGACGTCAAGGCCGAGTTCTTGGTCAGTGATGTCTTCAGGCTTTCCCGAATACCTCAGCCTTCCTTCCCCCAAAATAATAACAGTGTCCATGTAGTGAAGAATATTTTCTGTCATTCCATGTTAGGAGTCGGTAGTTAAAGGCGTATCTTTTTGTTGGCAGCTTACTGTTGTGTGTAGCAATCACAAGGGATATGCCTGCTGCGCGGAAATGCCCACGGTTGCTGAACAGTCGTGACAAGATGGTTCCAGTAGTGGTGGGGTCGAGTCCACTGAGTGTATCATCCAAGACCACAACGGGAAGCCTCGAGTAGACAGCACGGGCGAGTGTCTGATATTCGTCAGCATGAGAAAGCTCTTTCATAGTTGCCATAACACAAAATACCAACCAGTCGTTGGCGCTGTCCCCCGCTCAATGATGAGCCATTTGGGCCAGCAAGTGTAATATCTCCCATGGGCATTGTGGTGATATCTTTGTCCAGACAACAGCTGAAGACCGAGAAGTCGTACCACTTCTGATCGAACTCCGACCCACCAGTTATGTTGTGCCGCAGCGTATCGTCCATTATCCATGGTGTCTGAAAGCAAAATGCAGCAGGTGACAAGCATGGGGTTGTTGTGCCACTTTGAATTGTCGTCTCCCCTATGAGAGATGCCAAAAGGGTAGACTTGCCAGAGGCAACTGATCCGATGATGGCCGTGAAGCCAGCAGAAATTGTCAGACTGAGATCTTGAATGACTGGCGTGTCATTTGGCGGCCAGCTAATATCCGCGTGGTGAAAGGAAAAGAGCTTCTTCTTTAGACTGCGGGTTACAATCAGGGTCCTCAGCGGCACCGCAGACACTGATGCTTCATCTCTTGACGGCGGAGCGTGTGAGCTCGGAGACGAGGGCGGTATTGACTTGAGACAAAACTCCTGGATGCGTCCAAAGCAAGCTGCTGCTTGGGGCACCGCCGGCAAGGCCTGGCAAAAGGCGATCAGAGGAGCAGTCATTAAACCGAGGAGAGATAAGGCAGCAAGGGCTTGGGAAGACAGGAGGGTCTGATCCTTCGACACGACAGCAATCACTGCATACATTGCAAAGGTAACGAATGGGGCAATCATTTCAGGCCCGTTTCCTGTGACACGGGTTAGTCAACAGTATCAAAATCATCAATTTGCCCGGCCTCTCTCTCAAAGGCTTACCTAGGAGAATCTGCCACACCAACAGTCGACGGAACTTTTCTGAAGCGTGAAGCTCAGCCTTTCGTAGCTTGTCGACAAGATTCTCCATGGCAATTGTGAGACCAAGCATCTTCACAACCTTCATGTCACTCAACATGCTAGCCGTCACTGCAACTCTGTCCTGGACCTTTTCAACCCAAAGCTTTTGAGCTGGGCCAAAGTGCACTGCAATAAGGGAGGTAAGCGCAACGGATACTGGAAACTTCCCTGTTAGCAGGCAGGAAGTCAATAAACCTTCGGATACAAGAGAGACTCACCAAGGCATACTAGCAAGGGCGCAACACAGGCCCAGGAGATCTGACGTGCTAAAAGCCAGACTGCAATCCCAACTTCGGGTACAGCAGCCCACAGTTCATGAAACAGTCGCAAGGCTTCAACAATCCTCTCAACATCGGTTCCCATCAGGGTCACTGCCGCCGAATCTTTGGCATCGCAAGCTCGAAGCGTTGTCGTATGGTGATAAATCGTAGCGATGAGGCTGGCGCGTACTTTCGACATCAGGCGATTCGTTTGCCGTGAATACAAAGCCCGACTCAACCCTATGCCCAGGAATACCAGGCCACAAGCACCTATCAATCCATAGCCATAATACTGACCCCTCAACTCTTCTGCAGTTGAGTTGAGGTAAGTGACAGCTGACTCAATCAAGAACGGCAGGCAAAATCGAAATGTTGACAGAGCTAGACGTGGAGGCACAGCTAAGATTATGGTCCATCGGCTGGCAGAAAGCGTGGCTATGAGCAGTCGGTAACGGGAGGAGCTTGACTGTCTCCATTTCTTGTTGATCTCGGTCCAGTTGGAAATCGCCTGGAGATCGCGGTCCACTTTGGGGATAGCAGGAAGATCGAGTATTTGGGAGTTACCTATCTTGAGGAAGGGTAGAACCCACGAAAGGAAGCCCCGGCTCCAGAACCCAGCTGTTTGTTCCTTGGTGGCATTAGGCCCCGGTGGTCGTATCAGATTTCGTTTGCGAGCAGACTCCAGAAAGGCCAGCGCAGCGTTGTTTATGAAAAGAAGGGTCCAAGTGAGACGCGGCGCTAAGGTCACATCAATTTGCCAGAGGGATCGAAGGGTCGGAATGTACAAAATTGCCCTAAAAGAAAAGTAAAGAACCAGGAGGTCCGAAGGTCTAATAGAGCGTTGGTCTTCGAAGTAGGATTGGAGGGCGGCACTCGACAGGGCGGCGGTGGCCAGGACACTTGAGGGAATCAACCATGTACCTAGTTTGAAGCCGAGGTTCTTGAACACGTGTTGAAAGAAAAGCCAAGTTTAAGATGAACAGTGAGGCAAACAATATCTGGAGCACAAGGATATCAGTTCACGTTTAGCATTTAATCCCACAGATACCGTGCATGGACTTACCAGTTTCGTGATCGCAATTTTACGAGACCGCACCTCGAGGGGCAACCCCCACAGAGCCCACAGGCGGATGGGCGATGTAACCAGAAAAATGACTGAGGGGAGGGCAATGAATGAGATGTCCTCAAACAGAAGCGTGAAGTCGAATTCCCTACATTGCACGTCTACCCGCGGGCCAAACGTGTTGTCGATCGTCGCAGAGCACAACGCCATGGCCAGTCTCGATGTTGATCTCAGAAAGGTGAACAGTAATGAGGGGCACAAATGGTTGAGGTCGGCGTCTCAGTGCCGAAATGTGTCTTTGGTGCCGTCGAATGATGACTCTGGATTCGGAAGGTCCTATGCAGAGACGAAGTAATGCTTTTAGAAACGGAGATAATGCCAGCAAGAACGATACCTGCACGAGCCTGGCGCGTAAGCTGGCTGAAGAGATCACGTGGGAAGAGGCGCTACGGGCGACCGAGGGCGGAGGGGCGGAAGTGCGGCTGAGCCATGGAAACCGCCCATCACATAATGTGACGAACCCTCGATCAGGACCTCTGAGAGGGATACTAGATTAAAGGCGACTCCTGAATACCGGTTCGGTGTAGCCAAACGGTACATAACAATAATCAACGGTTGTCTCTTACAAACGCTAGGTCGTAGAGCTTACAGCTTATATTGCATACTGCAGAACTATCTCTCCACCCATCGCCAGCCAGTTCCTCCGTATATTTAATTTCCCGTCCGGGCTCCCATTCTCCAGGATCTACAGGATCGAATATCGATCCCTTCGATCCTGCCTGGATCGAAGACCATACCCATTGTGACGGCACTGGGGTGCACGTCACCATATATATACCACTGGATTGATCCAAGCTGCCAACTTGGATCACTTGTAGCTTTTGATAGCAATCATGGCTCTGTGGTGCAGTGGTCCGCCGGCCCGTGACACCCATAGATCCAATGCCTCCATTCCGGATCGGTGCCCTCCTCCAGCAACCCACACCTAGTTGGTCAAGCCCTGGTTCCCAACAATTGGACGGGAGCGTCTTCGAGCCCTATTGGATCTCTACTTCCCAAAACCCATAATTATTTTTGGGTCGTAACACAAAAGGCCCAGTGTCACACGTCAACCACCAACGAGCCTTGGCCACGTCCAACTCCGCAGAGTGCTGCAGGCCCTGAGCCTGTCGTTGGAAGTGAGGCGAGCAAACGAGATGTAGGCGGCAAAGGCAGATGTATGATTGGTTCATATATATATTGATGAGGCCCAACCTTGGCGGATGCCTCAGGTTACCTGGGCATGGGCCACATCGTGGGGGATAAACGCGCGAGTGATGGACCAGAGCAGTGGAGCGAAAGGATTCCTTATCAAGGATCTTGAGGCCACTGAATATTTTTGAACTGAATTGAACTATTGTTCCAAGCCCTGAATCCAGCCCTGATTCCAGCCCTTGTCACACCCAATGTCAACGAACTCCTCTCCGACATTCTGTCACACGGCAACCAACCAACCATCCACGCCCACATCAACATCAGACCACCGTCAGGCCTCCATGAGGGGTAACTGCAGGCTCTGAGCCAGTCGTTGGGAAGTGAGGCAGGCAGTTAGGAGAGGGCGGTTACGGCAGTGGGATAATTGGCCAGTGATCATATCGGCTCACAATAGGTCTTGGCAGGAGCCTGAGGCAGCCGGAGGCACGGACCACTCGGTGAGGCATAAATACCTGTTCGATAGACAGTCAAAGAACTGGAATCATCAATGACCTTGAGGCCACTGAAGATTATTAGTCTGAATTGAACCACTGTTCCAAGCCCTGATATTACAGCCCTTGTCACACATTCTTCTTCACGGATTATGGATCCTCTCAGCGTTACTGCCAGTGTTGTAGCCCTTGCGACTGCCGCGTTGCAGAGCGCTAAGGCTCTTTACGACCTGGTTGATGGACTCGTGGATGCGCCACATTCTGTTTCGCACAGCAAGAGCCTTCTTTCCCAGACCCAAACAACGTTAGGTACTCTAGCGCGAACACTCAAAACGAACTGTGCGCCTGACACAGTCGATTCCGTTCTCAAGGAGATAGAGCTTAACAAGGTGTTGGAGTCGACAAAGTCTATTTGTCAAGGATTCACAGCTGCCATGACAAGAGTTACCAGCCATTCGACGGATTCGCATTTCAGCAAACGCGATAGACTCGTTGTATACTTTAAAGACACAAAGATGAGTAAACTGAACAGAGATTTAGCGGACTGTCAAAGGACAATAACGATGGTTCTATCTTCAATCACGCTGTACAGGACCCACTCATTTAACGGAGAAACTCTACTAACACAGAATAGGATTGTTTCGAGCCGCACCTCTGGGAATATCGATCAGCTTCGGACTCAATTTGCCACACAGGAGCAGGCTCTAGCCAATCTGAGTGCGCAACTATCGATAAGAGAACCAGAGCCACAAGCAGATGACGACGGCATAACTGCTGAGGGAGACTCGAGCGCGCGGTTAACGGATAGCCTTAGAGATGTCTGCCAGAAGACTCTGTCGGCGACCCGCGCATGGCGTACCGGGCAGAAGTTTGGTGATATGAAGACAGACGACCATTCGATTGCTATGCAAGGGATAGTCGGCGTGGCACAGCCAGGCGTGGACCAGTCGTTTGGCAGCCTAACGACCACGAAGAGTAGCCGTGCATTTCAAGGGCAAATGGATTCAAGCTCTTTTAGCAACCTCTTCAGCAAATGATGTTGGTTTTCCTACGTAACTGGAATCTGCAGTTAGCCACGGTCTTAAGAACTTTGCTTCTTACTGTCATGTCCTCGCATTTAGCCCCGTCTCAATATACATGAACCAATAATACGTCTGCCCATGCCGCCTGTGGCTTATTTGCTCGCTTCACTTCCCAACGACTGGTCCAGGACTTGCAGTTTACTGTGCTGTTGGTCGTGGCCAAGGCCTGTTGGTGGTTACGTGTGACATCAACCCAGTATCCCTCTCAGAGGTTCTGATCATTGGTTCGTCACACTCCTTGACACTCTCATGTTGCAGCGGATGATGCTTCAAAAGAAGAAGAGAATCCACGAGGGAAATAGCCTTAAGAATCCGGAAGCGTGGTTTTATCCATAATTGCCTACAGACTTGTTGTGTATTGCCATTAGAAGCTATTTATGGCTTCAATAGAGGCAGCGATTCCCTATGCCTTATTGCTTAAGTCAAAACGTAGAAACTGTTTCTGGCTCCAGTAAAGGTAAACCATCGCTGCCTACACAGGCAAAATGAAAAAAGCCGTTTCTGGCTTTAGCAGAGGCTGGGATTTCATGTCATGATCCTAGCGCTGCCTTAGGCTAAATGATTTGCATATAGAAGCTGTTTCCGACTTTGCGAAGGAAGAAGATCCTTGTTATAATACCTGCCGAACCGAATAGCTGCACTCCAGAAATGGCTCTTGGAGTTAAATAGACTTACCAGAAAGGTAGCATTCGATATGTTAGTTGGCGGTTCCGTCAGGCGGGTATGACTAGCGTGAAAATGCAATCTTCCATACTCGATTAAGTTAGGAACTATCCAAGTTTTCGGTGATCCCGGATGCAGGAACGATATTTGGAGGGAGACGACTTGCCTAATTTGGACTAACTCAGAAACTGTTCCTGGCGTGGACATACCACGCTGCAGGAGCTGTTTCTGACTCTGGCGAAGGCAGAGATTGCCTGTCATAATCATAACCCCTACCTGCTTGACCGAACGGTCTAGGCTCCGGGAACAGCTCTGGAATAGCCTGGCGACCTGACCGTCTCACGTACTGGCGGATTTTATGAAGGGGCTCGATTTTTCCGTGGTCATCGTTCCATACCAGTAGTTCGCCCTCCAATATACACCGCTCCTTGATCTTACACCTGCCTGTGTCAAGTTCAAGACTGTCCCGGAGTGTGCGGTGGATTCCTATGCGATCGCTGGTAGAGTCTCTCCCGCTTTTGGAGAAGATTTTGATGCAGGCTCCATATTTGCTTATATCGATGTGAATCTGGCAGTATTCTCCGTCGTATTTTCTTTCTAAGCTTATTCGCCTATGGCCCGCTAACTGACAGCAATATCTGATGTTTCTTGCTTTCTCATAGATTGGCTGGGCAGTCATGATCCCAACCCGCGGCTCGAGCTCCTGGCTGGCGACGTTTTTGAATCTGTCCCAAGTGTCTGCCGCTAGCTAGATTGGCATGCACCGGATAGCTGGCTTCTCCAACAGCCCCACAGCAGCTTGAATTGAATTCTGGAACCTCAGGAGATCAGGCAAGAGAAAGTGAAACTGGCCCATGGCGAGCGCCTCCGGGACGTGAGCCGGACCGTAGTTCTTCGACAGCAGGCGAATCATCCATTTGGCCTCGGAGCTGTGCAGATATCGGAATACCTCTGAAAGTAAGTCATTCCCGCGGGCTGACCGGCCAAATTTCCGTTCGACGCTTTTTTTCAAGTTCATAAATGAGAGTGGCGATAAGGCGGCAACCCGATCGATTATATCGTTAAGCTCGTCGAGAGTCCTGCCTGAACCCGACCTGAGCTCGTAATCTGTTGTAACCATCACGCGCTCGACACAGGATGCAAAATCCGACCCATTATTGGTCTTCCACTTCTGCAGATCCTTCATTCGAGACGCTCCGAGACATTGAGCCCGTTGTATGATCCTCTCGAGCTGTCTTGTTGATAAACCGAAGACCCGGTCTGGTCTGCGTTCAGGAAACAGACATGATAAAAACGCGACGGCTTCCTGGCCTCGTCGTGGGATGGCCTCATCGTGTTTGTTGAACCAGGATACTACCGTGCGTGCATCGAGTTCTCGGATTTTGTCGATGCTCGACGACCTTACAGAGTTGCTTTCGAGCTGGTTGAGAAGGTCACAAAGCCAACGGAATGGAAACGGCATTTTGAATACAAGCTTGCTGTTAATAAATCCTCACAATACGCCGGGGAAGGCAAGGCATAAGAGTATTTATACACAATGGAGGGATATAGTAGGGAGATGGCGCGACCGGATGAGCCAAGCTTACATCCTGTTTGCTGTTCGTGTTGCTCCTTCAAAGAGGCAACAGAGCGCGTAGTGGGGCATCCGAGGTGGATTTTCCGTCTTTGAATCGGCGCAATGGCTTGTATCTGCAGGCGGAGATGAACGTATCTCCAGCCACATCACGGGAACGACTTCATCCGTTCGAACGAGGCAGTCCCCGTATTCGGTCACGCAGAGAGAGGGAACTTCTATGGCCTTTAGTCTAGTCGATTCTTTCACCGTGTGCAGCTAGAGTATTTTCCAGCTCCCGATTTTCCGAGGCTAAAGACTGGACCAGAGCAGACTCTCGAATCCGTAGATGCTAGGCAGCCAAGGTAAATCGGGCATCGCAGGCTTGACAGTTGGGCGGGTTTGGCAGTCATTAGAATAGCTGAACAGGCCTCCTCTGTACAGATAGTTTTTCGCTGGGATGTGGGCCAAATTCGAAGTGTGTTATTGACACCACCGCAAGAGACACGAGAAGTTATGGTGTACTCTAAAGATAATGGCGGCAAGATTGAAGAAGTAGGGTTGGTAGGAACAGTAACAGGATCCCAAGGATAGTTGACCAGGCTGCGGTACAAGCCGGAATCTGGTTCCGGTGCTGCATGGCGCATTCACATTGATCAGAGCGGTGAGCCGTCAATGAATAGAACAAGGCGCGGAAGCCATCAAGGCCTTGCCCAATTCGACAACGGATGCTTGAGGCAATCGTGAAATTACGCCTCGTCTAGCAAAGCGGAACATACCCAAGGAGCCTCTAAACACAGGATTAATAGGCTTACCACACATCCTCGAATTCGCCCACTCCGAACCAATCGTATTTCGTTCTTGTGCCAGGGTCGTGACACTACTCCAGGTTGTGGCGCAGTAGGTCCTCCGCCATTGGCTTGATGCCCAATGCAATGGCGGAACAGCTGCCTGGCTCCTTGTCGTCGCTCCAGGAGCCTTTGGCTGCTAATTATCTCCCTTACCTAACTTCTGTACTGCTTACCTACGAGTCCGTCAACCTTTGAGACGAGGCCCGATCGCAGTTTCAACACTGCCCTTCGCACCCTCTGCTAGTGCATTTACTGCTTCCTTTCTATTTACCCTGAGCGAGATTGAGATTGAGGAGGGTCAGAGATGAGCCCATATTGAGACAGCTCTGGGCCAAAAAGAGGAAGCAACGACAATAATTAACTGGCTCTTTCAACGGGAAGGCTGGACGAGTACCGGCTCGCGAAGGAATTAGAGGAGGAAGACTGGAATCTACCGCAGGGACAGGCTGCAGAAGAAAACGCCCATCAACGCCCACGGCGCCGCGGCGCGAGAATCCCGGGGTTCTATGACTCGGGAAGAGCCTTAGCCAGTTCATGAGAGGCAGACTCACCCTGGGAGGGAAGGGGTGGACTCCGCAATCAAGCACACAAAAACTTTCCAAAGTGGCATCGGTTCTGGGAAGAGCACAAGCTCCTTTGTCACCAAGCCGGGTAGAAGAGACTCGGACAAGTGGATTGTAGGAGAGACATAGAGTTGGCTGCTGTCTCCACGCACCGGTCCATCGGTCCTCTTCTGATTGGTTGGCTACATGGATTGTCTCTTCTCGTGATATCTCTTCTGATTGGCCCATCTATTGTATCTGCGTCTGTCCGTGTTCATGGTCGTGATATAATGGGACTGTAGGTTGGCAGCATCAGATAATGAGTTATACGCTCCTTGACATCCTCATGTTGCAGCGGATGATGTATCAAGAGAAGAAGAGAATCCACGAGAGAAATAACCTTAAGAATCCAGAAGCGTGGTTTCATCCACAATTGCCTACTGTACAGACTTGTTGTGTATTACCATTAGAAGCCATTTATGGCTTCAGTAGAGGCAGCGATTCCCTATGCTTGTTGCCTAAGTCAAAACGTAGAAGCTGTTTCTGGCTCCAGCAAAGGCAGACCATCGCTGCCTACACAGACAAAATGAAAGAAGCCGTTTCTGGCTTTAGCAGAGGCTGAGATTTCATATCATCATCCTAGCGCTGCCTTAGGCTCAATGGTTTGCGTTGTAATCATGTGGAAGCTGTTTTTGGCTCTGCAGGGGGCAGAAGTTCCTTTTTGAATAACATTGTTCGGCCCACCTTTTCGTGGAGCCAATTATGGATTTGGCACCGACGACTTCACAACTCACAATAAGGTCTGGAAGGCCCCAACATGTGTCCATATCCAAACTGACGTGGCCAGTAAAATGATTTCGAAGTTGATAAGGAAGAGGGCGTTGTTACAGGCGATATGGCAGGCATCTCATGTCAGCACTATGACGTAATATAAGAAACGAACGGCAATAGAATTATCACCTCGGTCAGCTGAAAAGCAGGCGAGTATAATGACAATTGCTACTTCCCACAAAAACGAGGAGGGGGAAATGGCGTTTTGTGGTGGAGTCAGGTTCAGAGTAGCACGATGATAATTTTAGAGGGGGGCCAATATGCTCGCCCCGACACCAGACAAGGATCTCGTTCACGGCTCCCGGATCACTCACGTTCAGGAAAGTAGGGGGAGCAAACCGTTAAATCGTCAGATCTCACGAAGAGACGCATACCCTTGCTCTCTAGAAAACGCACTTCCTTGCCACCTACCAAGGAAAAGTCCGCACTTTCTTCCCCTCCACAGCCCCTCATAGCAGAGTCCGCAGCTTCCCCAGGAAATGAGAGTTGTATTTAAGATTTTTGTTTATAGCTGTCACAGCAAGGCAGGCTTGGTAGGCAAAGCTACTGTATTACCATTCTTATTGACTGAATTCTGATCTAAATGAGGAAAAGGCTTTGCCTAACAAGGCTTGCAGGAATTTTATGTGCGAGCTTGCGAGAGCTTGGACCATGCAAGCAGGATGTGGGGCTGTGATAAGATAAGGTCCTGGCAAGTGGGCCCGCCAGGTAAAAAGAGCAGTCCAACGCTGATGTAATTTGCCCCACAGTGCGATGGAGAGAAGGATACAAACCTGCCAAGGCGAATATCTGCCGCGTTGTATGATGTAATCTTCTGCTGCTCAATGCGGTTCGACCACAACGACGTCAGAGTATTTATAGTAGTAGATTAAAACTACGTATATGGCGAAAACAAAGTATTATAAAGTAACCACGCCTCTTAAGCCCTTTACTTAAACCAGGATATTAAAATATATAATGTTATTAACGTGCGTGATAAGCGAGCCGATAAAACAAGCGAGCCGATAATTTTCCCCCTGACGCACCCTCTCTACCTCTCATGACTTATTCCTCCACACACAATATGGCATCGCGTTCAAATGAAGCGCAATTAATCTTGGCCCTTGAGGCTCTTAAAAAAGACCCAAAACTTCGTCTTTCCACTGCAGCAAAGATCTATTCTGTTCCTTATACTACCCTCCACGACCGACGCGCCGGTCGGTCTGCACGACGCGATATGCCAGCCAACTCACGCAAGCTTACCGATTTGGAAGAGAAAACGATTGTTCAATACATTATCGAGTTATGTACACGCGCATTCCATCCTCGGCTTTGTTACGTGGAAGATATGGCCAACCGATTGCTGCGCGAACGTGACGCGCCCCCTGTTGGCACACGATGAGCTCACAACTTCGATCACAGAAAAGAATATCCAGGGTGGTTTTGCCGGAGCCGGCCTTGTGCCGTACGACCCAGAGAGGGTGATTTCTAAGCTGGATATACAGCTCCGGACTCCAACACCCCCAGCCTCAAGGCCAAGTACAGTACTACCTTGGGTTTCCCAAACACCACATAACCCTCGAGAAGCAAACTCACAGTCAAAGCTTATTAAAACTCGAATTTCCAACCATTAAGGCAGCTCTCTAACCTTTATGCTAGCCGCTGTGGACCAGTTTACTAAGGGAGTAATGGCAATAATGCATGAGGTAACCCTTCTCTGTGCAGAAAACTCTTCGCTACGTAAGGCCAATAAGGAGCTTAGTAAGAGACAGAGAGCCAAAAAAACACATATACAGCTTAGAGGGTCACTTAGTGTACAAGAGGCATAGGATCTACTAGATTAGAAGGCTGTAGGTGAGCAGGTAATCCAGGAAAATCGACAAAGTGGTGGTGGTATAGGGGGGTCTCGTACGAAGATTCGGTGCTGTGGTGTGTGCGGTAAGCCTGGCCATAATGCACGCACCTGTAAGGAGGCTGTAGAATCATCTGATTTATCTATTTCTGATTTAATTATTGTAGTTTCCTAGTATTTTGGTTGTGTAATTGAGGATAGTTATAGCGGAGTGGTAGAAAATTATCGGCTCGCTTGTTTCATCGGCTCGCTTATCACGCACGTTATACATTATAACGTCTACTTTTCCCATTGAAAGCAAATCTAAAGAGCGAAACCTGGCCAGAAGCATGTCCTATAGCGATAGTACAATTGTATACTGCTGTATATGTTGCCCGATAGTTAGGAGGAAGCCAGATAAGGTCCTTCCCATCTCGTGTGATCCACTTATCACCGACAAAGAGAAGACCGCTGCCAGGTTTTTGGTCGGTAAAGTTATTTGCTGGACTCGGGGTTATCCTCAGCAACCCTCGATCTGTTTCAAGGCAGTCACTATCCAAAAACGATAGACGTTCAAGAGTGCAATGCACCTTGAGGGTCCGCCGGTGCTCGCCGGTCGCCACATCCCAAAGCCGTACCGTTTTATCGCCTGAAGCTGACGCCAGTGTGGTACCGTCCGGCGAGAACGCTACCGCGCTAACCGAATGGCCGTGTCCCTCAAGGGTCTGCAGACACGCGTTCCACTCTAAGTCAACCTTTGGCAATAGTGGGATCCATTCAGGAATATAACCACGGAATACTCCCCTGATTATGCTTTTCATTGGCGCAAAAACAATTGCAGAAGCATAAGTCTGAAGGGGACAAAGATCGATAATCTGGTGGAAGCTAAGAATAAATCGTGCTGTATCGTGTAAGAAAGCGGAGACTGTTGAACTAATATCGGGCTACATGTTTTGTGTTAGCGAACATTTATAAATCTGCTTTAGTACGCCTTACACTGAGGAGACCCTGTAAATCCCTAATCATTCCAACACTTGCAGATATTTTCCCAAGGAGACTTAGCGCTTCCAGCCAGTGGAGGAAATGACGCTCGAGGAAGGTGTATACTTAATGGTTATCGCTTATACGAGTGTTACTTTACTGCATGTGATAGACCCAATATAGGCACGCATACCGGACATCCGACGGCAAATGTGAGTCAATGACTGACGACTCAATGTCGGCACGAGCTGTTCCAGGCATTCTTAGATCGCAGATATCCTTCTTCAAGTAATCGGAAAGGAGATTCAAGCATCTAGTTACAATCCTCCTATGCGTTGCTTTCTCATCTATCCAAAATGGATACGTCTTTTGCTCTTTGGCCTTGTTGGGATCAACAAGGAAGTCACGGAATAACAGGTGAAAGATCCTGACGGGAGAGTCGGCGGAGGTAGGTACGTTGAGTACAGAGTGGAGAGAATCTAACCGGTCGATAACGACGTTTCTATCGATCTGGATAAGCTTTGAGAGAGACGTTGTTGAAAGTGGCTCGGCTAGAAGCACAATCGTGCCGACAATCTGTTGAAATTCGTCAAGAAAGTCGTGATCAGAATCGGTAAGGTCGATAAAAAGGGGTTCTAGAACTGGGAGGTAGGTAGTGTCGAGTTTTGATTGCTGACTTGTCTGGTAGGCAAGGAGTTTTGCCAGTTGTCGATCCGGTCCGCCGTACTTCCGGTCCCGTATAAAACGACAGGCAGTCGCTGCAAAGATAAAAAGCGGAACAGCCATCTGGACTAAATCCTTGACAATCTGGGAACCAGGCCAATCGTGCGGAAGCTGCCGCCCACCAGGAGACAGAGCATTGTAGTCGTTTCGGATTCTTGCAAGCTCAAAGTCCAGATATGTAGCGATGTCGTGCTCGATAATTGGCTTTGGGATTTCATGCAGGACCAGATCCTGGTATTTGCCCTTAATCTCGTTGAAGCCAAGTCGGATTGGTAACTCAGGCCGGCTTGTGAGGAAAGCTTTTAGCCGTATTGAACCCAGACTCTTTGCTTGTGACAACAGCGAAATGATAACCTTGATATCATCATCCCGTTCGCACTCATCAAGGGCATCAACTTGCCGCACTCGGGATGTGGACACCTCTGCTTCTCCTTACTTCTCTGCGCCTCTACTGGCATAGTCATTGGTCTCGCGTCTGGGTGAATCAAGACAGGATCTGCGATGGGCAAACGCTTCGTTAGTAAGGCTGCTATAAGTTAAGAGGTATAGTTATATGGAAGAGGGGGAACGAAATGCCCGCTGGACTGGGCAAGGGAGAAAGGGGATAATTGGTAGGAAAGATAAGAAGATGACCTAGGGATCTGTAATAACTTACCAATAAAGTCTGGTGTTTTGCCGCTGGAATATCCGAAAGCTGGGTCGTATTTATTACTGTAGATACCGGTCGCGTAGGAGTATTCACTACCGGGGAGGTGAAAGTTGTTTGTATCGACGACGCCCGGGGTAACCCCAGGGATCGGCGCCATCTGGCCGTAACTCGAATTTGGTGAGTCTACATTGGAAGAAGAGACGCTGCCGATACTCAGATCTAATGCTGGTCCTCTCTCGCTAGTGTCGGGGTATACACCAGGTGATGATCTTTCGTGGTTCCCGTTATGACTGGCTCTATGCTCATAGCTCATTGTCGTCCGGAACTCGTGTGAGGACCTGGAGTAAGGTCCCAAGTCCATGGACGCCGATGAAAATTGAGAGGGCTCTGGGTAGCTCATGTTGTAGTCCGCCTCGTGGTGGCCGGCTGTTGCCATGGAGTTGGCAGATAGGGTTTTGATGTGGGTAGGCGATAATGTAGGCCGGTTACTGTATTGTAGAAGACTTTGGGTCCGGGGATGAGTTCGACACGGGATGAGGTGCACCAGTGGATGGGAGGTGAGGATCCTAAATAACCCCCATAAGCATCTCGCAAGCCCAAAGTTGGTAGAGGTACGATCTCCAGTAGGGTCCCCAGTTGAATTACAGGGGACAAAGGGAGGGTTGACAGGGGGCAGGGGCATGAGGCAGGGGACTAGGGACTCCGCTGTGGCGGGAGGTAACATGGATGGTGATATGAGGCTGGGTATATCACCGAAGTGGAGTGGGACAAGAAAGCCTTCGATAATCTTGTGCTTGGCGATACCATAGCCTCTAAGAAAGGAATCAACATTATCAAGAGTAAAGGGAAAGGACTGATCTTGCTTCTACAACCTTCACGGCTGAGGCAGTGGCTGAAGTCACGGAGAACCCTCTCTATCCCGTAACATGTGGTGACATTGGTACTAAACCAGAGCACGTCAAGAGATCTGTCAACGTATGAACTGCGAAACAACCGTACATGTCTGACTCATCAACTACGTCTCGTGGTAGATTTCTTTTCAAGAGTCTCTCGCAACGATCTCAGTCCAGCCACGGTGTTGGTCCCGTTTGGGAGTGCACGATTGGCCTTTGGCTCGTGTTATTGCTGGTTTGTTGCACACTACGATGAATCACCTTCAATTATCCATACGAGCTGACCTGGCACATGTGGGCCTCTCCTTTGCTCGACATGCCATCGTATGTTAAACCGTAGGTAGGCATTGTCATCAATCCGTAACGTATTGTATGCACAAGCTGTAATCCTTGTTTGCAGGGACCACTTGCCATCCCTTGACAGCCAGCCATCTGGACAATGTTTCCCTGAACGGGGGGAGGGGGTTGGGGGGAGGCGGGGGAGGGGGGGAGGGGGAAATAATTGGATGTAAATCCATCGCACTCATCAGGCTGGCGTGGCTCTGCATTTCTCCCCTCTGCCTTTCTCTCCTCTGCCTTTCTCTCCTCTGCCTTTCTCTCCTCAAGAGTATTCGCATACCGAACTAACTCCAACCGAGACGTGTCAAGAAATTGCGCCAGCTCTTCCTCCTCTGTGGTACGTTGAGATTGTCGTACCCAGTCAACTACCAACCATGAATCTCACACCGCCTGCTCTCACAAGCTGCCCGAGAGGTCCTCGCTCGACTACCCATCACCTGGACTTGAGCAGCAATACAAGATCTCATCGAGCCATGACCCCTCTCATGGACACCGAGAACTCACTGCCACCACTTGACTCGATGAGCCAGTCCTGGGACAATACCGTCATCCACCATCCCATGTCCTCTGCTACCAGCATACCTAGCATCCTCTTCTCAGAGTACGAGAGCTTTGGCAACTACCTACAGCCACGACGTCTACCACTCTCAAATACTCGTCAACGGCTTCGGCCAGACCTCCCAAGCCCAATATCGCGCCAATGGAGGTCCATAGAAGCAATGCCCACAGCCGCCACCATCATCGGCTCTAGCTACCGAGAAAAAGGTTGGGATTATAATGAAGTCGAGACTCCAAGAACACCCCGCCAGCGACACCAGGGTTCTGAAAAAGGTGGCTATTTCGAGGACATAGACAGGGACACGGCGAACTTGAAGTCGCGGTGGGAAAGGAACTCGCAGTTGCACTCCGTTATTGGGATACCTCCGTCGCCAGGATATCGCCCTGCCAGATCCAGATCTCTTTCAATATCGAGAACCTGGCCATCAAGCAGCGTCAGCTCATCCCCTGTGTTCTTTGGGATAGGGGGGTTTGGTTCTAGTACAAGTTGGCCTCCAGCAAGTTCTCGTCCTCCCCCTTATAGATATAGCAGCAGCGGTCAGAACATGAATCGAGAATATCTCCCTCAGAATTTTGGGGGATACGTCACTGTCGATTCTCTCCATCATTACCCCGAAAACGACCTTCGAATGGGCCTTCAAAGGTTGGGTCTAGCAAGCACCTCCGCCTTACCCGATCCCAGCACAAACCGCACCCGACGTAAAGCAACAGGAAACGTAGGGAGAAGAAGCAAGTCTTCCCCTGGTAGGGCAGAGTCACCTGTTAGGTAAGTTTTTCTCGTTTCTTTTCTGCATTTCTTCCCATATTCCCGGAAACTGACATCCATCCCCTAGGCCCCAATACAAAGAAGTCCACTGCCTTATCCTCACTTGGCCCTTCCACGACCTCCGCGCCGAGGATTACACCGACCTGCTAGCAGCCGATTACGTCTCTCTTGAAGACGAGAGCGAGCTCTTGATCAAAACCCTCAAGGACTACGGCTGGCAAGTCTCCGAGTATCACATCGACATGAACCGGCCCATCGAAAGAACCACCGCCAGACTCAACAAGTTCTGCCAGTTAGCCGCCGACGATGTGTTGTTGGTGGTCTACTACCACGGCCATGGCTCCCTCAACGAGGACAACGAGCTGGTTTTTAGCAGCCATGACCACCCTGAAAACTCCGAGTGGGCCAAGAAGGCGGCCGCTGATTTGTACTCTGAGCTGCTGTCCCGCCAGAACAGTAGGCACGGGCAGAAAAAGGCGGCCTCTAGGGCCCTGATGAAGTAGTATGTCCCATCCCCCTGCATCTCAACATCACTAACATACCCATCTATTACAGCGAGCGCTACCGCCCAATATCCAACCTCCCCTGGTCCACTCTCCGCCAACCCCTTCTCACCTGCCCCTCCGACGTGTTCTTTATCCTGGACTGCTGCGCCGCGGGGGAGCCAACCTCCCCTCGTCTTTTTCCAGCCCCCAATCAAACACCTACACCAAGCACCTCTTCGCCGCCTGCGGCTTCGAGTCTTCCACTACAGACGATATGACCGCCACTTTGTGCTCCATTCTAGACCAAAACGCCACTGCTGGCAACAACGGAACTGTTTTAACAACCAAACGACTGCACCAGCTCATGGAGGAAAGGCTGCAGAAGAAGAGCAACGGGATCGGGACCAGCCAGCCTATCTTCAAGCAGCTACTTCCGTTGGACCCGGAAAGGAAGATACACTTGCCTAAATTAACGGTGATGGGAAATTATAAGGGTAGGAGGGGAAGGCGGAGCAGAAGCACTCAGGGTCATGCGAGCATGAATATGGTCTTGCGAGGCTGAAATCACGACTCCTTCCGGCGCAAAAGTAGTCAGTTAACAGAGAGCGGGGCTGGGACAAGTGACCGGAATGTGCCCGGTCCGAGCTGAATGGCACGTGATAGGCGTATAATTCAGAGGGCCTGATACGTCAAAAGAGCGGAGTTGCGTGAGAAATCTCTCTTCATCGATCTAGTAACGTGTTTAGTTCGCCCTGCTCAGGGCCTTGCTCACCCTGCTCAAGCTTTTCTATTGAAGTGTCTGTGTAATTTAGGGGCACTTGGCTGTTGGAGGTTGGAAAGCCACACTCCATGTTGGTCGACCCATATTCTGAGGGGGGAAAATCCCACACCACCAACAGTGAACACCGATTCAAAACACGTAGATAGTCAAAGAAGATGGCACAAATATGAGATAGTTTATACTCTTCTATCCCCGGACGTTACACTTCTCACCATGACCCGTTCGGTTCTTGCGCAAGCGTCCTGCCCAAATAGATACATCTCACCTCTGTTCAGCTTACAGAGTCCAGGAGCAATGGGCGATCAGCCTGGGGTTAAATGAATGACATCAGCCCGCCTCGCATCCAGGAGCCTGGTCTTCTGACATACGCAACGGAACTTAATAGGACACCGAAGCAGCCCCTGTCTAGCAAGCTCACGGCTAGGGAATTCTCCAGTGTTTTCCGTGGTACCAGGCGGCGGCTGGCCCTCAATCCCAAAAAGTAAACATCAGAGCGCAGGGTAGCCTCGGTTTGTCGGCGCGTCGGACGTTCTCACCGGTTATCTACCTAGTAATTCCTTTTCCTCTCCACCCCTGATTTTTACATGTATACGTACATATCCCGCATATCTTTCAGCGAATCCTGCCATTCCGCCCACTTTCCTCTCACGTGAGGTTGATAGCCGTGGCAGCTTTCAATAACCTCTACTCGTCTCCGCCCTCCCATAATTACCAGGTCATTCCCACACATTCTTCCCATATCCTTCTCGTCCATCCACGTTGTCTACCAAAAAATTTCAAATATCGATCTCAATTGGGTTTTCCGCTGACAGTCCCTGCTCCTCCTTCCTCCTCCTTTTATGAACCCTGCGGTTTGGTCTCCCAGTCAAGTCTTCTAATTCGAGGTCGCTTTCATCTTCATGTGCCCGCTTCCCTCTCTCCACCGTCCTTTCGGCTGCCCTCTGTCTTATCTCTTTTGGTGGAAGGGGCACGACTTTTCTGATCACATCCCTCGTTTCCTTACATTCTTCCTCCACATGAAAGATCTCCGTAGGTAGTATATTGGCAATAGCCGTTTTCAGCGCGGCGCATTCTATCATGCTGTCGATAATGGTGTCCTTGCCCTTCATCTCCTCATAATCGCAGTACGGCGTTGGACTCAAGGGTTGCATGAGACTCGCATACTGGCTGGCCGTTGGTCTCGGAGTTTTGCCGTCCAAGATTCTCGAGGCCAAGTGCTCTTTTCCGACCCTCAACTGCTGCAGTCCTTCGTCGAACGTGCCGCCTGTGACCAACCAGTAGACATAGACGTCCTTCTGCTGGCCCATCCGGTATGCCCTGGCTATGGCCTGCTGCTCCTGGGCTGGTGTGTATCCAGAATCAAATATTACGACCCTGCTGGCCGCCTGGATGTTGTGACCGGTCCCTCCGGCCATGGTCGATATGAGAAACACGTCCCCGCTTCTCCCTTCGTTGAAGTCTTTGATCAACTGCTGGCGGTTGTTTGGTGACGTTTTTCCGTCTAGCCTCTGGTATCCAATCTCCCTCTTCCCCAGAACCGTTCCCAAAAAGTCCAGTGTGGGGATTGACTGGCTAAACAGCAGCACCTTCTCACCAAGTCTCCTGCTTGCCTCGACGATATGAATCAGCACGCGCACCTTGTTCGAGGCCATCTCGTCGTTCAATGTCGATGGAATTTCGCTTTCCATGATGGTTGTGAAAGCCGGCTTCCCACCCGCCTTTGTTCCCCTGAATACCCTGGGGTGCGCCAGCAGTGGCCTGAGATTTGTGACCAGCTCAAAGGGCCCCAACCCTCCCGTCTTTTCACCCTTCTGCCAGTCCAGGTATGCCTCGTAAAGTGCTTTCTGCAGCGGTGAGATGGGCATCAAGATCAAAAACTCTTTCTTGTTCGGCATTTCGTGGCTGATCACGCTGATGCCGCAACGGTGCAGTTTCGGCCCGATAATTGCCTGAAGCTGCCTGACTTGCTGTTGAGCTAGAAGCTTCGCCGATCCGGTGCTTTCCTCGAAGAGCCCCAGCCGGATGGGATTGCCGTATTCCTTCTTGAAGACCTTCCCCTCTGGCAGCAGGTTCGGCACTGCCCAGTTCATCACACACTGCACATCCATGGCGTCTCTGGACAGCGGCGTCCCCGTCAAAGCAATCCTGTTCTTTGTCTCGAACTCTGTCATGGCTTTCCACATGCCCGTCTTCTCGTTCTTGATGGTTTGCGCCTCATCACAAACCACCAAGGTCGCCGCTGTCTTGATGACATCCTTCTCCGGCCGTGCCATGTCCTTGAACGCCTGCATTCCCTTGATGATGACGCCACCTTCCTTGGCCCACGTCTCAACACCCCCTCGCGTCGTTCTCGTGCATACCCTTCCCAGCATCCCATTTGGCACCCATTTCGATATCTCGGCCTCCCAGTTTGCGACCAGGCCCGGTGGACAGACAATGACCGCGCTCAGCCTTCGGAGGCGTGCTGGTATCTGCCTCCGCACGCCGGCGTTGTCTGATGAATTTGCCTCCGCGATCGTCATCATCAGCGCGATGACTTGTAGTGTTTTGCCCAGACCCATCTCGTGGGCCAGGAGGCAGCCGGTATCTTTGTCGCACACAACAATGTTCTCAAACATGAATCGAACCCCGTCCAGCTGGTGAGGCTTCATCAACTCCCCTAGGTGCTCGCTTATTCGTATGGGAGGATCGTTCGGGCCTCGTGATAGGTTGACGGTCAGATCTCGGCCCTTTGCGGACGACCCTCCACTCTCCGAGTCTTCGGCCATCTCTCGTCCTCTGGCCCCATTTCTTAAACTTGTGTTCAGCGTTGCCTGCTGTTGCCTCCCAGTATGGCCTTGCCCCACAAGCTGAGCCTCCCACCTTTGCGCGCTCAACTCCTCCTCCTCTTCCCAGTACTCCCTCCCCTCGCCGCCAGTGGATGCCATTGCTTGGGTTGCTTGGGTGGCTGGATCGTGGTGGTACACACAGGTTACTCGGTCGACCCAGTCGAATCTCCGCCCTTTGCCTGCTCCTCAGTCAGTTGTCCCGTCTTGGCCGCCGTAGTTCCAAGAGCTTTTGCAACATACCGGTCTTCTCTTCAATCACAAGAACCCTTGGCACTTGTGGGAAAAAGAAAAAAACTCTCAATGGGAGGATCGACTGCCGCTCTTGTTCTCTTGGACGTGGTCCTGCTGCCCGGTCCTTTCTCTGGGACTCTGTCTAACCCATGGTTAGCTTACCCTCTCTCAGTCGATACCTGAGCTTCTTTTCGACTTACAGGTTCCTACTCCTCTGCTGATGGCCTTTCTCAACTTGTCCTTATTCTTCCTAGCTTGCCGACAGACCCGCAGGCCAACATATCTTTCCTACACCCTACTGTGATCCTCTGTTCGCGATCTTGCGGTTTTCGGCTGTCCGAGCTTGTGGTGCCTCGCGTTCACGATGGACACGCTGGCAAGCTTCCAAATGTTGCCCGTTGTGCCTTGCTCCCCGTCTCTTTTCACGCGCAGGTTGGCACAGTGCAGCCACCTTCCCCGTTGTCGAATTCTTGGAGTAGGACAACACTTCAAATCACCCGATGAAGATTTGCAGCTTGTCCTGGCCTCTGCCTGGGTGGGAGCTCAATTGGTGATTCAGCACGCGCTTCTTGGCCGTTGCAGAGCTCAAACTGCCTCTTCTGTTAGCCATAGGTGTAACCTTTGCCTACTAAAGTTCCGTGCCTGTCTTCTTCACTCACTTTCTGGTTCGCAACTCGGCCCTTGTACCACCCACGAGCCGATGGTCACCCCCCCCTTTATCACCAAGGTGCGATCTTCTTCGAGTGCCTCGAGGCTGGACTGCGTTCTGGATCAGACTTAAAGGCTGCGCCTTTCTGCTTCTTTGTAGGATATGAAGTCTGCTGAGTCGGAGGCAATGTACGGCTTGATGTGTCCTCTGTTGGTTTTATCAGTTGATCTCCCATTTCTGACCCACGATCGCAGCCCCCCGCGTTCAATGTTATTACCTGCAAGTCGCGACTTGCCAAGTTCAACTGACCTGCTGGACTCTTCGCTTTGCTGCCTTCCTGTAGACAGCACTGCCCAAGGCGCCTTCTCTTGGCGAGGCTCACCACCAATATGTGTTGTGGTTACAATTCTTTGAGGCCGTTCGTGATTTTTCTGCTGGTGTAGCCTTGACTCGAAGCTGGTGTTGGTTGTTTGGCGAGGAGCTGTTTTAATTTTGGCAAACAAATGATGCTTTGCCCACCACCTGGGGGAGGTGCCTGCCTGTGCGCTCCTTCCTCCTTTGCCTTACAGTGACCCCCCATTCACCTGAGTCACCTCATGTCTTTTTTACAACAAAGCCGAGCATAGAGGGCCCTAACTGCCTTGTTGTGGCACCAGCATCTCTTGGGGCTTGGCTTGACACTGATCAGCTCCCATTCAGGCTCGACGCCCATTCGTCTTAGGACTTCATCACACTCAAGCGGCTTCTCGTTCGTCGATCGGGGCGGGAATAGCAGTTGTGAAAGCCACATCGCAGCCGGGAAACCTGGCGTCAGCTCGCAAAGTCTCAGGCTTTGGTGCCAGCTTGGATAGCGCAGGTGGATCTTCTCGAGCACACCGTATAAGGTTGTCTCGAGGTCTCCCAAACAAATGCCTCTCAGCTCCTCCTTGCACGAAGATGGTATCCTCGGTGAGCGCCGTGTTCTGTAGGGTTGCAAGGCAGGTTAGTCAGGTGTCGTGCCTGCCGCACTTACTGTTTACAACACATAGCATTCTTTCTGGCGATTGGCTGCTGGCTTCTACTTGTTCGATGGCTTTTCTTCTTCGTGGCAATGAATCTTTGGCTTCCACAGCTTTGTTGCTGTTGGCCGTGGAGTCTTGTCAGCTCTGTACCTTTGTCCTCTGGTGGGCTTGCGGGACCACTGCACCGATAGCTCCGAGTAGTTGGGATGGTTGCTTCCTTTTCCGCACACATCAGTTAGCCCTTCAGTAGTCGCCCTGACATCGGCCACCGCATTCTGTGCTGCCTTATAACCCCGGTCTTACCTTGTTCCGCTTGCATGATGCCGAGGCCGCACTTTTCAAAGATTCGGTACTGATGCTGTTGAAAACAAGTGGATTGCAGCGTACCAGGATGTTCTTCACGAGGGACGAACCCCGTGTCCAACAGGCGCCTGCCAATCGTTCAACCTTGCGGTCAGTGGCTGGTAACGATAAAATGATGTGCTTTTGATGAACTTGACGGTTTCTAAGAGTGTGAAATGTTGCCAGGTATGGTGTTCAATGCCGAATGCGGCCATCAGTATAGCCTCGAAGATCACTTCTTGCCACTGTTGTTGTTCCTTTAGGGCACTTCGGTGTGCAGGGAAAGTGGTCAGGCCCCCGGACCTGAAAGCCCTCACTCTGAACTACTTATATGTGCGGCACTGGTAAATTGCTCGTGGCTACTAAAATTGCGATTACCTCATGTGGCCATCTAACATGTTGAACTTCGGATGAACACTTGTTATGCAGATTTGCATATGACCCCTCGTATGGTGCATGGCCTCTCCTGGCATTATGGCTTCCGTGTGGCCCCGCTATGTTTGCCATCACCTCTTTTCTCTACATTTGGCCCAATACTACTCCCGATATTCCCCCGCCAACTTGCCAGAACCACAATCTAAACCGGGCGGTCAAAACACATCGTGCAATGGAAAGTCAGGAGTCCTGGAGTCAGGCGACTCCTTCTTTTGCCTTTCACACTCTTTTTTTTATTCCTCTATGCATTGTTTGGTCATCGGCTTCTCTGAAGCTTACAAAACCCCAGCAGTTATACGGATCGAAGTCATTGATTGACTGAAGAAGTAAAAGACAAAAGAAAGCTGTAACGAGCGTAGAAAGCCGCGTATATATACAAAAGAGTGCTCCGTCGAGCCCAGCTGTCGAATGCAAACCTTACGTAAGAGCTTGTCAGCTGCAGCAAGCCAGGCCAGCAGACGCTATGGTCGCGGAGCGGCCATGGCAGAAAGGTCTTGGCGAATTATGGGGTATTAGATGGTTCCCACTGTTATCTTTCCACAGGTCTTATCCTTCAAGGTTCTTAAGGCAATCAATGAAATACAACGCTTTGATCATACCTACTTGATTCATTCAGATCCACAAACGGGATTTCAACATCTTTCTCTTAAATCATGCGTTGTCCTATCGTTGCCCCCATACTCCCAGTGTCCGTGCTCCATCTCTAGGCACCCCGGACATGGTTTGGAGCGTCCAACATCGTTATCCCGTAGGTACCATATCTACCGCTCTTGTTCGTTGCTCTACTATGGAATCTGGTGGTCTTTTACATCCCCACACCGGCCTCATTTATAACAGGTATTCCTGTTCCCCAGCTTGGCCCTTAACCGAAATCCAGACCTATGTATTCCCATATCAATAGCTCCCACGATACATCTCAGTCTTCTCTCCAGATACTCCTCTCCGCACAGTAGGCCCTTTCCACACAGCTCGTCAGCCCAGCACCTCTCTCAAATGTACCGTGTCTCTGTACAGCCTCTCCCTTCACCATATCCGGTCGAAACAGACGGGGGTGCGAGCGGCAAAAGTCCGAAATGGCAACAACCACAAAAGTGCAAAAGAAAGGAAATCCGCCTAAGGCGCTAAGTAGTCGAAACGCTAAAAGCGTAATATAAAACAGGCGAAAAAGATGAAAGTTTAAAATACCTAGTAAGAAGGTGTGAAAGGTGTGAAAGGTGTGAAAGGTTACCTATAGAACTTTCAAAGCTTCCTGATTTTGCAATATATAGAACGTTAAGGTTTTCCTATGTATATAGCAGTAGAAGGAACGGCACACTCTTTCCAGGGTACATCGGTGTAGGAATAATAATAATAATATATAGAACGTTTAAAAGATGCTGCCCAAAAACTAGACCAGGTTTACTCATTTGTTGTATCCATAATATTTTGCACTACCTCCACCAAGTCGGGTGGATATAAATGACCTGCCTTCTCGCATATCTGGTCAAGTACATTGTTTTTTATGCAGAGGTTGCCACTACCTGTATCAGTACTGAATTGCCCACTAGGTTAGATATGATTCACTTACATCATACGCTCAGCGTTGGCTGAAAAAAAGAGTAAGCGTAGGGGCGAGTTGCCGCAAAGCCTAGCCCAACGCTTTCCTATAGAAACACGGTTATTGAGTTGTTTCCTGATAGCTTTTGGATCTGTCTTGATCTTCTGAGCCTGAACATAAATATCCATCGCCACCACAGCATTTCTGCGTCCGATGGAGGACTTGAGCAGACCCATTTTGCGGTCTTTCTGAATACTCCTTTTCAGCGCATCTAACACAGAAACCAACTCAACATAAGCAAGTCTTGAATATATCGGGATATCGCTTTCAACAATCCGGTCTAGATGCTCGAGGCAATGCATCCAGCGTGGGTCACCGCACTTGGTATGCAATGGCAGCGATGAGGTAGTTTTTAGTTCATACCAGAAGTCTCGTATCTGTGCAATATGACCGAAGATGAACATCCTTGCATCAGTATTGTATATGTCGTTGAGAATGATATCAATCTCAGAGTACTGTTTAGATACTGGGGCTTGAAGAGATGTAGGATGAGTTGCATCTGGCATTTCTACGTCCTCTTCCTGCATTGGAGCCACAGCGTTGCCCACCATATCAATGTCAGGAATGTTGAAAGACATAATGCTGGAGTATTAACGGTTCTCGACAACTGAAATTACGCGATGGGGACGTAGCTTTATATCCATGGGCGAAAGTTATTTTGAAAAAAATATGCCTGTTTAATTTCGGATTTTTATATTTATTTTCCATACATTCGAAAATAGCACCGGAAAAGAAACAGTTTAAATAAAACCCAACTGTGCACCTAGATTTAAAAATAAACAGCGATTTAATATCTATTATTAACACTGTGCTTCGTAACACAACAAACAACTAAGCTCTGATTGGATTTCACACTCTACAATTGAAACCTTCCACTTCAGAATATCCAATAGCTGTCTCTCAGCGACAGCAATATCTTCAAGGGTGAGGGAAAAAACATGGTGATGCCAATGTGTGCAACTAAATCGTGACCAAGCGTAGTTTGTATAGCAATTGTCGTTGACACATTTATCAGCTAATATTAAACATGCTAAGAATATTCGATGAAGAGTGCATGGATATGCTTGAGTGATTATAGGGAACTGTAAGCGTAGACGCTTCACGAAGGCCAGAGCACAGAGAATAGTTGAGACTTTAGCTTGCGACTTGCGGAGGACCGTATCGATAAAGATTTGCAATGGTGGGACTAATTGGGACACCTTGCCTTTGCGCGGTTGTACGCAGGTATCTTGAAACAGCTGGGTAACTCGTAGCGTAACAAAGCTAATTGTTTTTTGATTGACTTGTTGGGAAGTGATTTGATGCATGGAAGGCATTGATTTGCTGCATAATATAAAGCAGAGATCCATGTTTGCATTTATACCTGTTGCTGTAAATCTCTAAGAATAACCTGACCTGAAATTAGAAAATAAAATGTTATAATCAAACTTCGCCTAACTAGTTATTTTCAACACCCACATATATGTAATCCGCATCACCATATGTTAATGATTTAGCTGACCTTTTTTAATTATTTGGCTAACCTGTTGGTAAAATACGATATTGCGATGCCGTATTCTTACTCCTTTTATCAATACTACCAATTCGAGTATCTGTACATCAATGGCTACCAGGTGTACCAACCCAAATCGACACTGCGACCTCGAAGCTCAGTAATTCGGACATATAATACAGACTCCTTACCTCAGCAACAATTCGCCAGCCAATGCAAGGGATCTTGCAAATACCACCATGATCACCATGCTGCTATTGCTCCTGCTAGGAGATATAATTCCTATCACAGCGATCCGAGTCCACCGCTGAGAGATAAAAACAGCAGTAAAACTACAAGAATAGACTTGGACATACAAAGGGACATACAGAATCAGCAAATTCTTCGTCGAAATCATGGGACCCACCGAGACTCACCGAGTCGGTGTACCAGCCAGAAACGTGTGCGGTTTAAAGAGGACGTTATTATGTATTGTCCGTTAAGTTAGACGGTGTTACTGCGTCAATACGAGAGATGTGTATACCGCTAGTTAGTTTTGGCTTGAAGAACTAGAGCTATATAATTAATGCTTTCTAAATGACATCTTCCAATTTACAAGCGATTTATACAGGGTGAATTGTGGATGCCGCGTCACTGCCACTGGACACTGGACAGTCCCCTGGAATATGATGGGCCCGTTGGGCCCATTCGGATGCTCGGTGCCTGCAAATAGGTACTTTAAACGCAATGTGCCATTTGGCACCGGCATATACCCAGTTTACGTTTCGTTATCCCACCTAATATCATTACACCAGCAGCCCTTTATTCCTTGTATCGCTATGAATGACAGACGGTCCGACGAGGCAGCCGCCTTACTTGGGTCCTCTGCCACCCTCACATCGACCCAAGACCAGGACACCCGTAGCCACAGCATTTGGCCTGCTATCATCGCGACAACCTCTGTGGTTATTCTGCTCGATATTGGCAGGTATCTGAGCCTAGCGCCCCAAACCGCTATCCTCGAGTCCATCGTTTGCAATCAGTACTACGCCCAGAATCAGCCCAACACTATCCTGGAGCCAAGATTCAACAAATGCAAGATCGAGCCCGTCCAAAGTGAGGTCGCAATCATCAACGGATGGAAGGACGTGTTTGGGACGTTGCCAGCTATCTTAGTTGCCGTTCCATATGGCGCGCTTGCCGACCGGATTGGTCGGAAGAAGGTTCAGCTGCTTGCGATCATAGGCATCTGCTTGTCGGACGGCTGGGACCGACTAATATGTAACCAGATTTGTACCTGTCGCCTTTCCCGAAACACAGCTAACTCCCACGACAACAAGACTGGTTCTCGGACACGCTTCCTCTGCGACTGCTATGGCTCAGTGGTGGGTGGCAGTTAATTGGAGCTGGAGGTGCTACCTTGTCTGCCATTGCTTTTGCTCAGGTAGCTGATATCTGTCCTGTCGAGCAAAGGTGAGCCCAGGACGCTCTCTGCGTTACCCACTGGCAGACAACAGTCACGGCACAGCTAACAAGAACCGCAATAGAACGACTGCGTTTTCGTTCATCGCGGCGGCAGAACTGCTTAATCAGCTGCTCTTCCTCCCGATCGGAGCTGGTTTGATGTCCATTGACCCCTGGATTCCACTATTCGCGACTATTGCACTCAACTTGTTGGGCCTAGTATCTGGCGCCCTACTCGTACAAGAAACGCTGCCAAATCCTGAACATCCGGACGGCCGAGAGCGCCGTGTGGAATCAACGACGATCAAGGACAGCTTCCGAGACCTTTTACACAATCTTGCCACTGGAGCCAGCAAGTTTGGGCGGTGGGCAAGCGGGAATATCAGGGTCATCATGGTGATGATCTCAACATTCTGTTTCACCCTTGCTACACAATGCGACAACACACTCCTCTTGCAATATGCTTCGAAACGTCTTGGGTGGACTATTGGCGAGGTGAGTCGGCCTTCCTTTTGCACCCTACTCGAGCTACTGCATGATGCTAACTCAAGAATTTCAGGCATCATTCCTCCTATCCTTTCGGGCAGGAGTCACTCTTTTCGTAATGGCCGTCGCACTTCCCGTCACGTCAAGCTTCCTAGTCGATCGACTGCAACTCCATGAGACTGTCAAGGACATGCGCGTCACACAGGCTTGTGGTGGGTGTTTTGCCCTTGGAGCAGTAATGATCTTTCTAGCAACAAGGTGGGTGCCTTTGGTGGCAGGACAAATCATCTTCTCTCTTGGCTTTATCTACAAGGTCTCAGCGCGAAGTCTAGTCACGCAAATGGTCGCGCAAAGACAGCGTGGCACGGCTCTCACGGCCATAGCGATCTTGATACAGGCGGGAGGGCTTGCGGGAGCGTCATTCTTAGCAGCAGCCTTCAGGTTGGGAATGAAACTTGGAGACTTTTGGACAGGGATGCCCTTTTTGATTGCTGGGGGGTTCTCTCTTGTTGGACTGCTGAGCATATCTGCGGTTGACGCCACGGTACACCGAGGAGAGATTAATCGGCTATAGCTTGGATGAATTACTGAGCCTAGGACAACAATACAGGCTGAGGGCTTTGGATATCACACAGTAACAAGCCTCTCGCAGTTCAGGTTACCATACTACCGAGTCTCATCAGGAACAGGGGCGACATCGCCAAGAGTCGCAGATAGGATGCTGGTACGGATCGTTAGCCTTCGTCTTGGAAAAAGCTTGCTTACACGTCGTAGCTTGGCGTTACAGCAATCGTTACCGCAGGATGAAGCTGAAAAAGGGAATGTTTGTGTCTACCTGGTACTATTACGATGCTGATATGAGTGGCTACAAGGCTTATGTTCATGATGCTCCACCACGTCCAACCTCCTCGCGTCGACACTCAAGTTCATCATCACCAGCATCTCCATCGAGAAGAAATGATCCCGGTCACGGATCAACATCAAGCGCGTGCGGTACTGAACCTAGGTGCCTGTCGTCCGTCTGGGTTGTACCCAGAGAGGCCGTACTCCGCTGTGAGCCCTGAGTCGCGCCAGTAAGACATTCAAGTTGTTGCGGGTATCGTGGAGAGGTTGGATACAACACACCAAAGACTAATCATCCCGAGTGCTAGTTGGTTCCCACAATCCATACGGTTGACGCGGTCCGTCGCGGTGCTGTGGACGAGTCGTGAAACGAGGTCATCACTTAGCGGGGAGTAGTCGATGAAGCGTGGAACCAAGCGATCGCTGAAAAGGGCGGGGCAGCTGAGAAGCGCTCTGTGAAGGGCATTTCAATCACCTGTCTTACAATCTGATCAGGACCTCGATACCGCGGCTTTTCCGCTTCGCGTTTATCATTGTGTGGTTGCCGTAGCTACAGTCTGTTCTTTGTCGTTTGCAATCAAGATATTATCTACGGCAATCAAGATATTATCTACTGATGCGCATGAGCCACATTGGTCCAGCATCACTGCATTTTGGTGGCGACCTTTCGAAGCGGTCTCAAGGGTTGATTTTCACCGCATCTCCCGTTGTCCACGTCGATGAACGCCATGATAGATGTCAACAAACAAGCGGGGATCGGATCAGGGGTACATGCCAGGGGTAAAACTTCAAGGGTCAGGGGCCCAGGCGTGGACAGGGATGACTCGGGCCGCAGCATATCACGGACCGGAACAACCTTTGGCATGATGGATATCCACCACCTTCTGCACACGAAAATCTCTTCTTCAGCATTTGTTCCGACAAAAGGTTCCATCAATAAGAAAGATCTTGAAGCATCAGTGGTTTAGTGGTAAAATCCATCGTTGCCATCGATGGGCCCCGTGTTCGATTCACGGCTGATGCATCTTTTACCCTTTATCTGATCATGGACTATTATCCTTTTTTTTTTTCCTTTTTCTGGCTTTCGGTTTGTCAACTTGACCTGGTGAAATGCTGCATGGTTTATTCTTACTGGCGTACTCCGGTGTTGGCCTGAAAGTTCGGGCCTTTATCTACCAGGCCGTTTGCCACGGTCATCAACTTGTCGGTATATTACCAATGAGTGTTGTTTATGGTTTGACTTGATAATTCAAAATAATCCCCAAAGATATGCTGCTTGTCAAGCCCTTTGTATAAGACGAGACTTGGGCTCCTAGCGGAACTCTTTACTGTTGATAGTTGCTGGCTTTTTAGGGTCAGGATCTTCGATCAGACGATTCAATTAAAATACCTACCCGTTATTTAAACTCGGTATTCGTGAAGGTTATGTTGCTTCAATACAATTCCTAGACATAGAGTACTAAAGCTGTATACAGCAGTGGTTCAAATTCTCTAACTTGAACGTTTTGGGAGGTTTCAACTTTAGGTATGTTTCCAACAATCTCATTATCACATCATCACCTCAATTTATTTGTTTTAAAAACCCTAAAAGTCTAACAATTGGGCTGATGATAAGAAAATAAGATTAAGTGTAGTTCTTCTGCAATTATATTTTTAGTTGAATGCAGTTAGTACTAGCTGAGATTATCTAAACGTACGAACGTAGATATTATCTTTCTGACTTGACCTTGTAGTAATCAGTTCTCTTGGGTATTTTAGTGACCTTCATCTTTAGGGACAAGAACACGTTTGCCACATATCTACCTAGCTTTGTCTCGAGTATTCTATTTACTGGTCATATTTCTGTGGAATATGGGATAGGAAGATGATAGCCCGTAAAGACTAAAATCACTTTTCCTAGTTTTCACCATCTAATATCAGTCTCCTAATGAAATTCGGTCAGTACGGATTTGTTTCTTGTCAGGAAATATCATTCCAGCTACTATATTCATCCAGCGCCTGCTGTGAGTTTCGAACTTGATCATGGAATTGACGCTGAAAGCCGCATTCCAGTCACAAAGCTAATACAACGGCAAGGTGTTTACATTGGACCAAGTTCCGTGGACCGAGGTTTGGACACAATCCAGTTATGCCACGGACCTCTTAGCCTGATATGCGGTACTGATTGACAGAGTCAAATTGACAAAACCTGGGTATCACCTTTCTAGGGAAAGTCATTATATTGTAGATACTATATACCTAAACTAGTTTCTTTTGTCTTTGCCATTATAATGGGATATCCGGCTGAGAAACGGCACTTGAACATCACAACTAGGTACCTACATGACGGTTGAACTAGTAGTGACTCCACAGAACTGCTTCGATACAGGAAAGTCATAATCGGCATTGGAACTATTTCTACACCCGTATTTGAAACGTGCCGAGTTCGCGATTCTGTCCTTTTTGGAAGTGGGCAAGCCTTTCAAGCTGTGAAGGCTCTCTTCTTAACTTAAAAGTGCTGCAGTACCGGTCCAACCTGGCATTGTGGGAATCTTGCCAACTATCTACCTTAGGTAAATTGGATGCAAGTGAGACGTTTGACTGCAAGTGCATACCTACCTATCCAGGCGAACATACCTAGGTAGGTAACATGCACGAACTGGCTGTGATGTCCTGTATCCATTTTGTCAAACAACGCAAAGCATGGAGATTTGCATTGAAATCTCGGGAACTTTGACGTTGTCGAACGGTCATTGAGCATTCCATCCATTTGCCCGCTGGTTGTGGTTCGGGTTGGGCGAGCCAATCAGAATAATTGTGCTTCCCGCCGCCCACAGCACACATTATCACTACGCCGAGAACGCAACAGTTAAGTCAGTGATCAGCAAATATCAAATCATGGTTTTCACGGAACAACCGATCAATCGCCACAAGTTGACATCAAAATGGAAAACAGAATACAAGTCTCGACTGCTCGAGGCAAATATCGCCCAATTACCCACCACTCCCACTTGACAAATGATCAACGCACTTCACAGCAACAAGTCCAGCTTCCAGGTAATCCACGTGGCTGGCACGCCCAACAACCATTGGCCCAAAGCTCCTCCCGCTAACTCGCCCTTCGCCGTTCGGCTTTTACAAGAATTTTTCCTTCCAAGACATCGCCATCACTTGTGCCTCACCGTCAGTTCAACTTTGTCTCGGTGCCTGCCACCAACCCAGATACGGAAAGGGTTCCAGAGCCTTGGTACTGGCTCCTCTCCCACCGTGCATGATGCACAATATGTGTAACGAGATGACTGGGAAAGTGATTTGGCGTCAGGCACTGCATGATGCCCACGTTTCTTATGACATGATGTATACCTCTAGGATCCTCATTACACGACCTTAGACTGCAGATGTCCCCACTGTCTTTGATTAAGGCACGAGACTGCAATGTCACGATATAAACGGGACCCTGAATGTGGTGGTCTCGGGTGGCGGGCGGGAGAGCATGGGGGAGGATAGACCGACTCCCCGGATTTGAAGCACCACGTTCATTCCCATCACATGCGTTGGTATCTGAGTAAACTATTTCTCTACGTAGAACATTGAGGAAAAAAGCGATGCCGGAAAATCACCAGAAACACGATGTGGAAGTGTTCGATATGGGTGAACGAAATCCAGAGACCCCATCTCGCCGGTCACCTGATAATCACAGCTCGTGTTTCCCAATAAACGTTGGTAGCAATTGTGAACAGGCTCGGTGACCAAACTGGTCTGGCCTTCTCACATGCCACTTTCCTGTTCTGACACTTCCCTGCCAAATCTCAAGCCACGATGTTTGTCAACGGGTATGCACATCGTAAACGGCAACATCCCGCGGGCGCAAGCCGTCGATCATACCATTCCGGTATTGCCAACCAGACTAGGGAAGTAGCGTAGATGCATGTTTCAACCATCATGCCGCCGTCGGAGCCCTGAAAAGAAATCTCGACAAGAAACAACACGTGGGCAAGGCATGGCAACGTCCCAAACGCGCTTTTACGCAACGCCCACAGCTCAGATACAGCTAAAAGTGGATGTTTGCAAGGCCCCTCAGGCAAGACTATCAAATTGTCAATCCACAACACATGTCTTCTGCTTTAGTCTTTCTATTAACCGTTCACAAGTCGGCCCAAAAGTGGAATGAGAGGCCATCCGAGATTCATTTCGGAGAAGAAAGGCTGTCTCCCACGTACCATCAATGCAGGCCTCGATACCTAGGATAGGCCCGTGAGTCGAACAGGCACGAGCACAATGGAGAAGAGCTGATTGGACTGGTGTCCTGTAAGCCTGCACCCTGCCGCACATGGAACAGCCAGTGGCGGTACCAATTCCGGGGGTGGCTTGACCTCGAGCTTAAGCCCCGTGAACCACTGCCATCTCAACGAGATATCATTGGTGACTGAGGTGGTCTTACCATACCATCCGTCCTCTCGGCGATATCAGATTAAGACTTTTGGTGCAATTTGCCCATCAACAAGCCTTTTTGCCAAGGTTCTTGGGAAGTCAATGCTGGGACTGGCATCCTCGTCCACCACGCTGGCACAAGTCTTGATAACTAACAACCAAAGGTACCTAGACTATATCGGGCAAAGGAAGTGAGCAACTGATGACATTTCATCATCCTTTGGGAATCAAGCTCGTTCGGCTAACAATACAAGTGGGAGGCGCTCACCAAAGTGGGATGCGCCTCCTGGCGATCTCGACGTTGAAGTCGTCTCGAACAGCCATGGAATATCAAAAATCCACGACGGAGGTTGGTTCGCGAGACCCCGCACAAAGTAGCTCCCGGCTCTTGTTATCGCCATCAGCCTCTTGATCGTGCACGTTGCGAAAGTAGAGACTCCGATTGGATCATCTCAAACCGCCAAGATCTCTTTCCTGTGCCAAGAGCATCGCCCGCAGGGCCAAGAGCGGGACCTGGGGACTTGGCGGCCGGGGCGTTGGACCCCACGTGTGTCAAACCTCGCACGTCAGGCGTCGAAGCTGGAGAAGCTGACATGTTTCGCTTTTAGACATTCCCATCTCTCTCTGCGAGCCACCAACGCACGTCGTCGTCCCCGCGCGAGTACATGATGCAAGCTCAAGCATATAAGGATGATCGCTTGCTCCTTCGCACCCAGCCAAGCCTGCCAATGCTTGGCCCCGTGGGGTTTTCCTCTTCAATGGATCTGAGGTGGATCTTCCAACAAGCGGTGTTGTTTTCTTCGCTAGCCACTCGCCGCTCGCCGCCGTTTTTCGTTTTTCCATGATCCGCCCGCTATTGCCTCCTCCGCCGTCACTCCTCAGTTTGCCTTTTTTTTCCCCTCGGTGCTTGGCCTTTTCGGTGGGACGGATTTCGAGATTGCGGTCCTCCAACAACATCGATGTTCTTGGCTTCCAGCTTCCCTCAGGCCGGGCGATCATGGAAGTCTCTTCTCAACCTGGAACCTTTGCCGGCCGTTCTGCCGTGGGGGCTTTTGTTCCTGTGTAGTGGCATCAGAAACCTAGGGCTAGGAGCATATCCAATGGTTAGTCTCAGCTGTTTCCGGCAACGGAACATATCAGTTTTGGTGTGTTTTTGCTCAGTATCACATTTCACACACACGCAGCAAGCGCTTCAATATTTCCATTTTTGAACGCGGCACGCGAGCACATTGATCTCTTTCCACACATATCCAATGCCATATATCCGCCATCTATCGGCTTACATGATGCAGCCAAGATGCACAGACGGATCTTTCTCGCTACGCTAGCCTGCGGGAGGGTTGCGCTATGCGTATCCCCTCCCAGCTATCCATTTCATGGTGTCATCCAGAGCTGATCAGGGTTCGTTCTCTAGGACCCGTGAATGCGACGTCTCAGATCACGCACATGCGGGAGCTTGCCGGGCTTGCCTCTTCTTCTTACCGAGGGATGAAGGACTCTTACAGACTGTGGTGTGTGGACGGGAGTGCATGGGCAGGGATGGGAACCAGAAGCGCAATCGGCTCTACCCGCCAAGCCCCAGTGCCCCCCGCCGTCAAAGGCCCACCCTTCCAGCAGGGGTTCCAGCAACTCCCACTCCCACCCACCAGGTTTTCCCGACCAGCATCTCGACCTCCCCGTTGCAAGCAGGTCTTGTTCTCGCCAAGGCACCAGTGGTGTGGGGAGAGGCAAAAAACCCAGACCATTCGACAACGGCAGAGAGCCCTCACAGAACACCCACGTGTGTGCCATCTCTGGCTGATGCCCCCCTGTGCCTCCCATCGCCTCTCCCGGCGTCCGTCTGGTTAAATACAGACGGTACAACCTGTGTTTCCTCCTGACCCTGCATCCTTCCTCAACAGGTCGATCAGCCACCGCTACAACAGCCTTCGCAGTCTCATCTCTGAGCACGCGACAAGCACCGTCCAACGCAATGGCGGTCCTTCACCAATTCGACTATCTCTTTGCCTTTGGCACCATCTTCGCAGGCCTCGATGCCTGGAATATTGGTGAGTTGATACACAACCACCGCTCGATATCGTGTCATCAGCTCCTAACCAGCTCTCTCCTCTAGGTGCCAACGATGTGGCTAACTCATGGGCTACGTCCGTGGCCTCGCAATCCGTGACCTACCTCCAGGCCATGGTCCTCGCCTCCGTCATGGAGTTTGCCGGCTCCGTTGGTGTTGGTGCCCGCGTTGCCGACACCATTCGCACCAAGGTCGTCGACACCTCTCTCTTCAAAGATGATCCCGCTCTTCTCATGCTTGGCATGGTGTGCGCTGTCACCGCTTCGTCTATCTACCTCACCATGGCCACCAAGATTGGTCTTCCCGTCTCCACCACCCACTCCATCATGGGCGGTGTCATTGGCATGGGTGTTGCCGCTGTCGGTGCTGATGGTAAGGCTGACCACGCTCTCGGGAACTCGACATGGCGCTAACACGGTGATCTCTAGGTGTCCAATGGGTCAGTAAGGATGGTGGCATCAACTCAGGTGTCATTCAGGTCTTCCTCGCCTGGATCATTGCCCCTGGTCTGTCCGCTATCTTCGCCTCCATCATCTTCTTGATCACCAAGTACGGTGTCATGCTTCGCAAGAACCCCGTCTGGAAGGGCTTCTTCTACGTCCCCGTCTACTTTGGCCTCGCCGCCTCGCTTCTCACCATGTTGCTCCTCTGGAAGGGTGGCGGCTACAAGGTCGAGCTCACCGACTCTCAGCTCCCCGGTGTCATCGTTGCTGTCGGCGTCGGCTTTGCCCTGCTCATGTGTGTCACTCTCATGCCTTGGCTCTACCGTGTTGTCATGCTCGACGACTGGCAGCTCCGCTGGTATCACATTCCTCTGGGTCTCCTCCTCCTCCGCCGCGGCCCCGTCCCTGAGAACCCCGATGACGAGTATGAGGATGAGCCTGTCCAAGATTTGACTCCCAAGGACGAACTCGCTGCCAGCAAGGCTGCTCAGCGTGGCGACGTCGAGATCACTGCTGCCGGTGCTCTCGGTGAGAAGACTGTTGGCAACGCCGACTCCACCGATGGTGCCTCCGCCGACGCCGCTGCCGCCCCCGTCCGCCGCAAGAAGCCTTCCGACTTTCGCAGGCCCCACAAGAAGCTTCTCGGCCCCAGGCCCGAAGGCAAGTGGTTCTCTGGTCCCGTCATCTGGTGGGCTCTCAAGTGGAGTTTCCTCCACGGTATCGACCAGGATGTTGTCAACCTTGCCGGCCAGAAGAGCACGCTTGCTGGTGACGTCGAGGAGATCCATGCCCACGCCGCTCGCTATGACAACAAGGCCGAGTACATGTACAGCTTCCTCCAGGTCATGACCGCCGCCACCGCCTCCTTCACCCACGGTGCCAACGATATTGCCAACGCCATCGGTCCCTACGCCACTGTCTTCGAGATCTGGAACTCTGGTGCCCTCCCCGAATCCGGCAAGGCTACCGTTCCCACCTGGATTCTCGTCTTCGGCGCCGCCTGCTTGGTCATCGGTATCTGGACTTATGGCTACAACATCATGAGAAACTTGGGCAACCGCCTCACCCTGCAGTCGCCTTCCCGCGGTTTCTCTATGGAACTTGGCTCCGCCATCACTGTCATTCTTGCTACCCGCCTTTCGCTCCCTGTTTCCACCACCCAGTGCATTACTGGTGCCACCGTCGGTGTCGGTCTCTGCTCCGGTACCTGGCGCACCGTCAACTGGCGCATGGTCGGCTGGATCTACTTCGGCTGGTTCATCACCCTCCCCGTCGCCGGTATCCTCTCTGGCGGCCTCATGGGTATCATCATCAACGCTCCTCGCTGGGGCTACTCTGGTTAAATTGGGATCAAGCATAGGCGTTTTTCTATTTGGATTTGTTGTTAGAGTGTGGAGTAAAAAGCTTTTGGGATCTACACTTTTGGTTGAAGGATATGATGCATGACAGAATATTGAATGCATCTGGGTAGTGTAATAGTTCGTGGTTCCGGTTTCAAAATACCCCTGGGAGGCTTGGATATCTAGCGAGTAGTAATAAGAGAGGCCTTTGGCCTGATAAACCTACCAAGTTCTTCTCCTTTGATCAACCTGTGATGTCTTTGCCACGTCTTTGCCGCTGTCATGCCCTGAATACTCCTTGTTGTATCTACCCTCCAGGCTTTGATCTCTACCATCACTGTTACCAGTCATGCTCACACATGCCTCTACGTCCGCCAACACTGTCTTCATAGTTGCACCGCATGCTGAGACGTCTCTTGCCACCCTTACCACAACTTGGGCTTCCTTATCAAAGGGTGTCTTGCTACTAACAAGGTCTCAGCTATACACCTAACTGCCTTTAATACCTGTTGCCACGTATACAACCCCTATATGGTAGGGTGTCTTTACTTTTTCGCGAGGCGTCAGCCATATTCTAACATGCCCTCGACACCCCTTTATAAGCCTACCAATTCCTATTTAAGGCACGCTTACCTTTTAACAAGACGTAAGGAATATAATCAAAAGTGTTTACTTCCAGCCACTATGCCTATATTCTGTCTTTGGAGGTGTCTTTGCTTCCAACTAACGTATTAATCACAGCCAGCTACACCTTGGATCCCTCTTAATACTCCGACTAACTCCCTTTGAAGGCATGCTTATCTCCTGACTAGACCTTAGTAACACCGTTAAATGCCCCTTGATTATCATGACTACGCATAACAATCCAATTTGAAGGCATGTGACCCAGCAAAAAAGGCCTGTCCAGTTCCTAATAAGGCGTTATGCAGGTCATATCACACATCCAGAGCACAGTCGGTATGCATATAATACACACAATTACATCTACAAAACCTCTATACACAGATATCCCCCCTTTTCATCACCCCCAAAACAATATAAACCCCCCTATTCCCATGTAAACACCCCCTTATTTCCCCCTAAACCCCCTTCCAAAGAAAACAAACAAACAAACGAAAAAAAGAAAAGAAAAAAACAAAAGAAACCCCAAACTAACCCTGCACCCCCATAAACCCGAAGGTGCCGTACAACAGCCACCTCCCCTCTCTCTCCTCCCCTCCCTCCTCATCTTCTTCTTCCTCCTCCTCCTCCCCAGCCGAAACCGGAGCAGCAGCCGGGACAGCACCCGCCGCAGCAACCGGCGCAAGCAAACGCAACCCACCAGTCGTGGGCCGCCCGCCAGCCACCACCGGCCCGGGCCCCGAAGCCAACACCACACCCAACCCAGCAGCGACAGCGGGCGGCGCCGCGCCCGAGGGCACGAGCCGAATCTTGCGGGGGCGACCCCGGGGTCTCTTCGCCGCCGGTTCACCACCAGCACCAGCACCACCACCACCACCAGGAGCAGGCGAGGCAGCCCGGTCCCGCTTCCGGAAATTCCGGGGGGCACCTGCAGCAACCCCGACAGCCGCGCAGGGTTCACCCTCATCCTGACCATGCCACTCCCCATGTGGCGGGCGGGGTTTTCTTCAGGGGCACCTTGGGTGCCGCCTGGGGTGGTGACCTGGATGGTGGGCAGGTCACCTGGGGCTGGGCGGAGGGGGGTGGTGGCTCGGGCTCGGGCTCGGGCGGAGGGGGGAGCCAGACCTGGTTGTTGTTGTTGTTGTTGTTATTGTTGTTGTTGCTGTTGCTGGGGACAACAACAACGGGTGTCACACCACCCAGAGACTCAGGGGTGCTGCCAGCCGGCGCAGGCTTGATAATACCTGCGGTGGGGGCGCCTTTTTCAATATCAACAGGCCAGTAATAATACGTAGGGCAGCCGGCATCGATCTTCATCGTCTGGATGTACTCCCATACTGGGTCGCCTTCTTTTCTTGTGGTGGCCGCGAACTTCTCCTCAAAGGTCATCTCTACCTCGGCGGCGGAGGCACGCTCGTCCTGGATGAAGCCATCGATTTCCTTTTGGAGGTTGTTTAGCCGGGGCTTGATCTGGCTGCGGAGGGAGAGGTCGGAGTAGTCGGTTGTGATCTCGCGGAGGCTGGTCATGATGTTGTTGAGGTGGGTGATGTGCTGCTTTGCGGTGTGGGCGGTGGCATGGCGGCGGCCTTGCTCGAAGGCTACTGGGAAGGCTGCGTCCCAGCCGTATTGGAAGCCGAGGGTTATTCTCTGGCCGGAGTCTGGTTGGGCTTGTTGGATGGGCTGGGGGAGGGAGGCAATTTGTTGTTGGGGAGCCTGTATCAGAGCCAACTGTTGCTGCTGGGGGGCCTGTAATGACGCAACTTGTTGCTGTTGAGGGGGCCGTAGCTGGAGAGCTTGCTGACCAGAGGGTTGATTGGGGAGAGCCTGGTATCCAATCTGTCTCAGGAAGGCTGCCTTCTTCTTCTCAAGTTCCTGAAGCTGTGCTTGATGGCCGTTATTGGCAGCGGTCAGGAAGGCCTTCATTCTCTCCATGTTCTCCATCCCCTTTTGCAGTTCTTTTTCTCTCTCTTCAAGAACAAGCTTCTCTTGATGAACTCTGACCTCTCCCTCAGCGAGGTGACCGTCTCTTGCCTTGATGTCTTTCTCTTTCTTATCCAGGTTCATGTCTTTGCTCACCAAAGCCTTGTTGACTTGGTCGATGGTCTTTGACTTCTTGTCCAGCTCTGCTTTCTGCTGCTGAAGAGCGGCTTTCTGGTCGTCAAGCTCCTTTTCTCTCTCCAAGACGGCATTGGCGAGCTTCTCTCTCTCAACTAGTTTGGCAGCGTACGCCATGTTTTCTTCTTCTTGGAGCTCCAGACCGTCTTCACCTGCTTTCAGAAGTTCTTCACGCTCATCAAGAGCGGCTTTTCTCTCTGCCAAATCTGTCTCGAGTCTGTTCAGATCGGCTTCACAAGGCTCCAGGGCTGCGAGCTCGTGCTTCTTGGCCACTAGGGCATCTTCAACGCTCTTTAGAGCCGCTTTTGTCTCCATGAGCTTCTTCTCAAGGGGGGATCTCTCTCGCTCGTTGTGAGCCAGCCGCTGCTCTCTCTCGTGGAGGGACTTCTCGATTTCAGCTAGGCGAGTCTTTTCTGCGTTCAGGGAGACATTCAGGGCCGCTGTGTTCTTCTCCTGAAGGCTGTGGTTCTTGATTGACGCTTGGAGGGCGTTGACCTCATCTTGGAACTCTTTTTCTCTCTTTTCGAGAGCCTTCAGGCGCTGTTCCAAGGCTTGCTTCTCCATGTTGAGAGCTTGTTGATTATTAGGGGGCACAGTTTGACCCTGGCCCGGGGTGCTGGATCTGGCGGCATTGAGGATGTTGGTGAGCTCAATGTATCTCATGAGATCGGTGTGCGGGATGGACACATATCCGGTCCAATCTCTCGCTGTGTTGATTTTCTGTGTCAACTGCACGTGTTCGTTCCGCAGGATATCGAGGTTGACTTGAGGGCTGCCACGGGGAGCGCCAAAGAGATTTCCACCACTGGGATGGCCACCAGGGGGAGCAGAAAGAGTGCCAGTGGGAGTGCCACCGGGGGGAGCAGAGAAGATGCCACTGGGGGGACCACCAGGGACAGCAGGAAGAGTGCCAGTGGGAGGACCACTGAGGAGAGCAGGAAAACTGCCACTGGGAAGGCCACTGGAGGGGCCAGGAAGACTGCCACTAGGAGGGCCAGTGGGGGGAGGGGGAAGGTTGCCGTAGCCACCAGGGGTGCCCAAGTTCCCCTGGATGGCAGGAGTACCCGTGGTGATGGTAGGGTACCCCGTGACGGGAGTCGGCGTGTCCGGAATTTGGAAAGGGGAACTGCCGGTGGAGAGGATAGGAGGGGTGGCGGGGTGGTGGTGACCAGGCTGGTTGGGGATCTGCTGGCCTTGCTCCTGGCTTTGCTCCCGGCCTTCCTCACCGGGACTACCCGGCGCGAAACCAGAGTTGGTGAAGGGGAGCGACATCTTGTTTGTTGACTCCTGAGAAGAGATTTTGTTAGAAAATGATGCTTTTGTGGAAAATTCTAGCCTTACGAGTCGCCAGGTCGGATATTTATGCTTACCTTGAACTTCGAGGCCAGGGACAATCTTCACTAACTTGATTAAAAAAAAAACGAAGAGCGAGCCGGGACGGGAAGAAAACGCGAGGACACGAGGGCGGCAGAGCGGAGGTCGAAGCGTGACAGGCAAACTTCGAAACTAAAAAAACAACAAAAGGAAAGGCTTAGGAAGGCAAGAAATAGGTATTGTGCAATAGCGTCACCCCTATTGGCGGGAGAGTCAACAAGTAAGTGGGTCTAGAAAACCTAGGTGATCGAAGAAGGAAAGAACCCAAGCAGGACTTCAACAGTGTCCTAAGTACCTAGTATAATAACCTATATTAAGAATTTTTATACAAGAAATTTGAACCAAATAACAACAATTATTATCTTTTTTATCCAGTGATCAAGTGGTCAAGTAGTCAAGTGCTGCAATGGTAAAAATTAAAGACATAAGACGTCTGGATTCAACTCCTAAGTGTGACTATTGACTTTAACATCTACATAATCCCACTTAAAATGTCTATCCAAAGTATCAATGTCCATCATCGAAACTTGAAAAGCTGGGATAATATGCCCAGCACTTGTAAACGCTGCTGAGAACATCAGCAGCGCCTGTGTGCGATGTTCAAAATGATCAGTCCAGCACTTGAAAATGCCAAGTTCAGCATCTGGAAACGGCCAGCAGGGCTTGAAAACGATATGAAAAACTATCAAGATTGCACTTGGCAGCGACGTTGACATCAGTATAGCGTTTGGAAACGATGTCAACAACGATCTGTCTTGTGCTTAGAAACGATATCAATAACATCATTTCAGTGCTCGAACACGATTTTGAAAGCGTTCACATACGCAAAGGTCTTGTTAAAAATCACAAGGCTCTTAAATTACTAAGACAGTAGATATATGATCCACAACTACCTTTAACCTGATGCTTATGGATGACTTTAAAGATAATATAATGATGTCAAAGCTTGCGTGTGATAAGCCAAGGCACTCAGTCAACCAGTCTTGTCCTTGAAAGATACAGTGCGGTGTTCTGACAGGGCTTTTTTCTTTGACTAAATCTGACATGGGGCACGATCGTGAGACTGATAGAAGCCAAACCACCAACTTTGGGCTGGTAGGTGAAGAGTGAATGTCAAGCATCTAGTAAGTTATTTTTTTCGCTACCGTAACCAAGAAAGGATGAAACCTTCTATGATATACAATGTGGCTTTCTCTAGAATCTACTTGACCTTACACATACAAAGAAGCTTTCAAGGTTGCAGTTCATCGCGCTGAAGGTTGACCCTTGAACTCCTTTTACAAACCTTAAAACAGGTGCTTAAAGTAGGTAACTCAGATCAAGTTTTGTCTCTTCGTCTACAGCGAACCAAAACACCGACCAGAGTAGAAGCAATACCTGCATCTGACCTTCAAACTCGGTTTTAGCCCCAACCTCGGCTTATCCTTCAAAGACACACCGAACCCTTACCGCCTCTTTCCCCAAGTCCTAGTCTGTTGGTGATATCTCCCAGCCACTGGCCATCCCATCACATCCTTCGATGCTTATGCAACATTTATGCAAGACCCATGCAAAGATTCGTTTGATGACTAAACCTGGCTGAAGTGGGCTTTTTTGAGTTGGCTGGTGGCCGCCTCGTACCACAGAAAACACCGGAAAAGCTCAACAATTGTCAGTGCTCGTATTGAACACAGAGATTGGCGCTCTTAGGCCATATCTCACCCCGGTGACTCAGATGGTGTGTGTCACGCCAATCATGCCCTCGAGTGGCGTGAACAGAGATAAATACATCTTGTCACCTATATCCCCCCTCCCTCAGATCGCGCAACCTGTTCGACTATCTTAGGTATGCAAGGGATGAAAATCGTGGCTTCGTTGCGGCGCGACAGCTATCACAAGCTCACATGATCGGAACCGCAAGGCAGCATGTGCATCCACCAACATCATTGGGGTCCAGACAGTCAAGGGTTGTTGGCGACGAGACGCTGTGTAACCACACCAGCAACCGAGGAAGCGGTTCGTCTCAGGCTGCGAGGGCGATCGTAAACCGGGATGACGGGAATAATAATTGGCAAGAGCTGACAGCACCTGCTGTTGGGTGATGCAGGTACGGTGTCCATGATGGGTGATTACTGTGCGGTATGCAAGCCTCGCACCTCACCGATCTGAAGTGAAGTAAGGGAGTGTCAGAGCTGAAGTCACATGCTCACCCTCTTCAGTTGCCTTTTCGCTTCTGTTTTCCTGATAGATGCAAAGGGATTACCGCAGCCAAACCAGGCATCAATCACCGATCTGCCACAGAAAATCTGCGCCGCTGTCTGGAAAACGTAAGACCACCAAGATAACTACAGAACAACCCACCCATGTGGCCCCGGCGAGCCCCGTAGGGCTGAGGAGCAATGTTCGTCCTACCACACCGCAACTCTTTTGCTCCCGTGCCGCCCAACTTTCCCTTCCTTCAGGATTCTCGAATGTTGGGGGCGGTGGGGTGGAAGCCGAGGAGGGGAAACACCAGACCAGTAGCCCCCATGTTTCGGGCACAGCACCACACAAGGACGATTTGATTCACATGTGCACTTGGAAATCGGGGCTAGCATCGGCATTCAACTAGGTACTTCCCCTTCAGCGGCGCATATCACGGCTGTGGGCGACTGCGGATTTATCTTGCGACGAATAAGTTTACGAATCACTGCTCACTCCCACACACCCACACAGATCATCGACAGATCCAGATCCAGTTAGACACTCCCACATCACACATGACGAAGTACCACGCCTAACAAACATAGACGCCACATACAGCAAACCCCGCCGCGGCTCGGCCACTGAAGAATGTCATTGGAGGTGGAGGGAATACCTCCCTTGATGTTGGGGGCTGCTATTGGAGGTGTAAGGGAACTGATTATCACATGCAGTATGGGGCACCTCGAGAGATATGTACGTTGCCTGGTCTCAGAGTAGTACTCGAGCTGGAGGATTGGGTGTGAGTCGGTGTACAAGCCACCTTGGTGCTACTACTACTAATCCTCCCCCCACGACAGGGCGTCAATATTATACAGGAGCTTGCCCTCCTCTTCGTTCTTTTCCTGCTTTTCAGAGTTCCTCAACACAGCGCCGACACACCCAGCCCATCAAACATGGCCTCCCTCATCCTACCCTCCCCAAGGCTCCCCTACCTAAGCAACCTCCTCTCAGGCTCAACACCCCTCTACCTCATCCTCCTCCTCCTCCTCCTCCTCGCCAACCTCGCCTACCGAGTCCACCGCTGGTCCAAACTCCGGCACGTCCCGGGCCCCTTCCTAGCAGGATGGACCTCCCTCTGGCTCACCCGCCGCTTCCTCAGCTACAAAGTCTACGAGGACATGCACGCCCTCACCAAAAAATACGGCCCCGTCGTCCGCGTGGCCCCCAACAAGGTCATCATCAACGACATCAACACCATCTACCGCATCACCAACGCGCGGTCAGAATACAAAAAGGGCGAGTGGTACATCCTCGCCCGGGTCATGCCCGGGGCAGACAACCTCCTGTCGATGAGAGATCCGAAGCTGAGAGCCAAAAGACTGAGACACGTATTACCTGCAGTAAGGGCCCATCCCCATGTCTATTTCAATGAGAATGATGCTGACGCAGAGAAAAGTACTCCGGCAAAAACCAAGACGACTTCGAACCCGCCCTCGACAAGACAATCTCCACCCTCCTCTCCCTAATCGAAACAAAATACCTCTCCACCCCTTCCCACTTCGCGCCCATGAACCTCGCCCAAAAATCCCACTTTTACACGTTAGACTCCTTCGGCGAGATAGCCTACAGCCAGTCCTTCCGCTCCCTCGACACCGACAGCGACGTATTGGGCATCGTCAAGACAGGCGACGAGACGTTCCCCATGCTCAGCGCGGTGCACAACCACCACAAGATCTTTCAAATTCTGCAAAAGTGGCCGTTTTATTATCTGTTGCCGAGGGAAGGGGACAAAGTAGGATTTGGCAAGGTGTTTGGGCTGGCGTTGGAGATTGTGAATCAGAGGGCAAGAGAGGAGAAGGAGGGGGTGGTGGGGAAAAAGAGGGATATGCTGCAGAGCATGATGGATCATGGGCTGGGGGGGGATGAGTTGAGGAGTGAGGTTGCGTTGTCTTTGTATGTCCTTGCATCCATCCCTGGTTCAATTGTTGTGTGGGAAAATGGCTAACAAGGGGATAGTTTTGTCGGATCGGATACAGTGGCTTCCGCTGTCAGGATAACCATGCTGTTGCTGATGACACATCCGGCAGCATACCGACGCCTACAAGAAGAAATCGATGATGCCTCCGAAAAGGGCAAGATCAGCCGGCCGGTGACGAACGACGAGGCAAAGAGGCATCTACCTTACATGCACGCCGTGATTCAGGAGTCGCTTCGGTTGTTCCCTCCTTCGTCGATTGTGCCGTTTTTCAAGGAGGTGCCTGAGCAAGGGGATACCGTCAATGGGTACTACCTCCCCAAGGGCACAACCATTGGAACAGGATGCGTCATGTGGAGTATGAACCATGACGAGGAATTCTGGGGACCGGACGTGAATGTCTTTAGACCGGAGAGGTGGCTGGAGGCTGAGCCGGAGAAATTGGTGGAGATGGGTCGGTGTGTTGATCTCATTTTTGGGAGTGGGAAGTTTGTTTGTGCTGGGAAGATGATTGCGTTTATGCAAATGAATAAGGTGTTTCCTGAGGTGAGTACATATATGTGGTGGATAAAGCTTGAAATGTTGGCTGACTTGTGACCTAGTTACTAAGACGATACAACTGGTCGCTTCCGGATCCGTTCCACTTGCCAACGATTGACAACCCTACGATATGGGATATTCATGGCTTGATGGTGCGTGTAGAGAAGAGGGGGGGCAGGATATGAGCCTAGGTGTTCCGTCAATGTGATGGTACGAAGGTGTTCGCGGTGATTTTACCTGTTTAGATACCCTGAATGGAGCAATTCCGACAACATACCTAGGCAATGCTAGTGTTGCATTTTTTTCACATCACTCCCCCGTCGGCGCATACGCCGTGACTTCGCTTCAATGCCTTGTTCCCTGTTTCCAAAGCAGTGTCGAATGCAACCCGAGGCTTGTATGCATGTCGAGGCTTCGGAGATTTCAGCAGGATGCCTTTTCTCTTGCCATTATCGGGGTGAGCGGTACTGTTGGGCTCAGTTTGAAAGTGACTGATCGCGAGGGCGAGCAGAAGTAGAGCAGTTCCCCCTACCAGAAACTGGACCGGCGACGTCTTGCTTCGAAGCCAGACCATAGGAATCAACCCCTTGAGCGCCAAGATGACTGTCTCGACGAAGACCTCGCCCAGACTGGGCGCCCGGGCTTGGGAGGATTGACTGGAAATCATGGTGGGGATGCGAGATAGGAAGGACTCAGCAGCCATTCTACAGAAATTGTACCGTGATCCGTCCATTTACCCCTTTTTAGCTCGGAAGCATCTCGCCGTTAGTATTATTCTGCCCTATCTCATTACCATTGTCGATGCCACGTGAGGTCTTTGTGTCCACTACCCGCATCTCAGCAACGTGGACATCGCCCATGTGGCCTTGCCTTTGTTCGAGACTCTCGGTTCGGTACATAGACCGTCGGCCGTTGGCTGTTCATGACCTGCCCCTGGCCGAGTCCTGGTGATAGACAGGGGGTGCCAAGGGCCGCAAAGTTTGGTTCCCGAACCCCAGTGCCTGTTTTCTGTTATTGACCTCGAGTCCTTCATCCGGTGGGCACTGCTCGGTGGTCGGTCCTATTACGTTTGCGGTCAGTACGCGAGAAAACGGAACTTTATGCATGGGCCAGTGTTGCCTCTATCTGGGTAATATGTCAGGTCCAGACTTGCCTCTCCTTACGAAGGTCGATCGTTTCCCAACTCTTCAAGCCCCATCGACGCCTTATGCGATCTCTTTCGGGTGAGCGTCATAGGGATTAGGGGATTGACGCGTTGATCCGGGGAAAAGCAACCGCATCGTCGAAAGGACTCCACGCTGGTATCTGCAGCGCAGTGGTTGCCCTTGTCGTTGTTGATGCAGCGCGTTGTGGGATTGGGCAATGTTCCATTGTCACATTGTCTGGGGTGAGAGTGAGAGCGGAGGCGGAGTGGGAGCAAGATTTGAATGTTGAAATTGGAGGGGGATTCGGTGATCTGCATCCTGGTTTCTGAAACAGGCAGATAAACTCGATGCCGTCGAGACGCCTGCAACGTTGCCCAAGGAAGAGGGAGGACCCATGCAGCGTGGGAGCGTGGGAGCTGCAGTGAGGTGCCGCTATCACACCCACGGCATGGGAGGGGATGTGCCAGGTAAATTTGACAACCTTGCTTGCCAATCTCGTGTTGCTCGGCGTGATTTTGAGCGGCTTTCCCGCGCCGAGTTTTCTTTTCTCGCGCTATTGGAAGCCGGCGCATTCCAAATTCTCCGTGGCAATCTTGTTCCGACACGGCGGCCGGAGTTTTTTTTCCTTCTCTTCTCGTCATGCACAGCACTGACAGTGGCGGGGATAGCGAGAGACCTCGCGAGACAGTGACAGCCCCCCCCCGCCGGGTCAGCCGTGCATGGCCGGGGTCCGAGATGACAAGAGCCGCTAGCCCCGGATGGGAATGGGGCCAGGAACCGAAGCGACGATCCCTTCCCGAAACATGGGGATGACATGGGTGCGAACCGTTGTTGTCCAGACCCCCAATGTCACCTCCAATCCTCCAATGTCACCAGCTGTGGGGCCATGTGTTGCTTCTTCCAAGTGCCACTCATCACAGCGAGACGCGAGACTGCCAGGTTTTCTTCAGTCACCAGCATGCGCCCAGACTGCCATGGAACCAGGCATACAATACGAAAGCCCTCCTCAGGAACCCTGCGACATGCTTTCCCTTCCGCTTTCTTCCTCCTTGATGCCACTCCGGAGTCTTCACTCGTTCGTCTCTTGAAGCTGGCTTCCATCGTTTTTACCCTCCTTTTGAGAAGATACCAACAACAACAACAACAACAACAACAACAACAACAACAACAACAACAACAACAACAACAACTAACTAACACAAACAAACAACACGTCCAACACAACAGCAAGCATGTGGCCTTGATCCTCGCTCTTTTTATTCGCAATCTGGAGTTACAAGAATGCATCTCCCAGTCCCGGGTCAACAGATAGAGAAAAGGGTAATCGGGGACCTTGTGCAAAAGCTCACCAGCCCTTGGTGCAAGACATTCCCCAAGTCGCTCGGATGTCCCAAGGAGACGCCTGCCCCCGAGCCGGAACCGGCCCCGACGACGCCCACGCCGACAGACCCTGCTCCCGTGGTACCTGTGCCCGTTCCGACTACACCGGCGGCAAACCCTGGTAAGCCAGTCGAGAACACGCCTGTGACCAATCCAGTGACGACGCCCGTGGATGATGCGCCAGTTGATGACCCGCCGAAGAATGATGCACCCGGCAACTCGGGAGGAGGGGGTTCAGGGAACGGGTCAGGAAATGGCTCGGGGAACGGTTCAGGGAACGGTTCGGGCAATGGTTCAGGGAATGGCTCGGGAAATGGCTCGGGAAATGGCTCAGGAAATGGTAATGGTTCAGGGAATGGCTCCGGCAATGGCTCTGGCAATGGCGGATCCGGGTCGGGTTCCGGCTCAGGCTCCAGCCCCGGAGTAGAACAAGGTTCAGGTTCGGGTTCGGGTTCAGGTTCGGGCCAAGGTTCGAATCCAGGATCCGGCTCGGGCTCAGGCTCGGGCTCAGGTTCAGGCTCCAACACTGGCTCTGGATCTGGATCAGGGTCCTCCAACTCGGGTAACTCAGGCAACTCTAATTCTGGATCATCTGGCTCTGGCTCCTCCAACAATGGCAACTCAGGCTCCAACAACGGCTCAGGAAATGGCAACCAAGACCCCAGTCCTACTACCAGCGGGCCTCAAAAGTTTCCCTCAGCGGCAGGAAACGCGCTCCTGGTTGTCCCCGGACAAGATGGAACATCTGACAACAACGACGTTACCCAGAAAGCAGCCAGCTCATCCACAGGCGGTGGCCATGTTGTTGGCTCAGGGGACGGGGTGACTACCGACGAGTTTGGCTACGATATTCATCCCGGCCTGGATCAAAGTTCAGGGGGTATCAGGGGACCCAATTCAGAAACGGACAACAACGGGGGTTCAGGTGGCGCCGGTCCTGGAGGCTCCGGCGATAACAAAGGGCCAAGCCCCATGATTGGAATCATTGGCGCTGTTGTTTGTAAGTCTCCTCCCATCCCTCTTAGAGATGACAGTGCTAACAAATCTGCAGCCCTCCTCATAGTCCTCCTCATCCTCATCGCCCTCCTCTATCGCTACCGCCGCACCCGCCGCGTGCAAGCCTTCCTAACCGCGTGCACGCCCTTCAAGATCGCGCCATACACCAAAAAGGAGAAAAAGCGCTCCTCCATGGGCAACGGACTTCTCTTCAGCGACGTAGGCGATGCATCCGACTCAGCCATGTACGAAAAGAGAAGCAGTCTCAACTACGGCACTACTCTTCCCATCGCCGCCACAGCGACGGTAACCCACCCAACCCCAACAGCCGCCCGCCCACCAAGATTGGACAGCCCCCCTACTCTTGACCTCTCTTTAATGGACAAGCGCGCCTCCTCGCCCACCAGCCAACTCCTAATCGACTTCTCCCCCCTCACCCCCGGTTTACCCACCGTCCCATCCCCAACAATCCCAAGAAGATCAAGTCAGGATTCCATCGGGGCGGCTAGTATCGCCAGCAGCGGGGTTTTTTCTCCCTCGTTGCTCTCCTGGCCGATGCCACCTTCTACCGCGCCGAGTATTGCCGGGATGTCGAGGCCTGGGACGGCAGCGACGCAGCAGTGGCCACCGCTGCAGCCGGAGAGTGTTCCTGCTGTTCCACCTATTGTGCCGCCGCAGACGAGTGGGAGTGGGGTGGTGGTGCAGTCACGGCCGACGACGAGCGGGTCGCAGCATAGGTATAGTCTTATGCCTAGCGTTAGGCCTGCTCAGCCTGCGCCGCCGAGTAATTGGGTTAAGCCTAAGGGGTGGGATTGACAGTGAATTGTGGGGGAGGGGATGTTATGGCCCGGGAGAGAGTATATCATGATGGCACGGATGGATATGAACGACGCGTGTACATGTTTGGGGGGGGGGTAAGGTAGTTAATGTGGGGAATTAATTAAGTGGATGGTGGTGGCGGTGGTCCTGGATGTGGGACGTACATATATATACCTCTTTCCTTATGTTTCTGTGTTTTGGTCTTGCGTTTGACAGAGAGAGAGAGAGGAGTTGGGTGGTAATTCTTAGTGTACCTATGTTAGCAGAAATTACTGTATTTTACTAAAACTGACTTTGTGATTTTTATTTGGTGATTGTTGTTGTTGCGGTTGTCAAGTGCCAGACAGACAGAGAGGTGGTCTCGGCCATTGGTCTTGGGTGCCTAGGTCTTATTTGGTCTCACACCTGCATACTGTTACTCTCCAAGACAAGAGTGAAACCGAGACATTGGTCTCAGTCTGTGGCGTTGGCACTTCTATATTTGGGGCGGGAGGTGGATTTGAGTCTTGATGGGTAACTGTTGAAATGTACAGTATAGACGATTCACGGTGTCGGTAATTCTGCCTTTTTGCCGCCTTGGCTGTCTGTCCTTCTATGTGAAAAACCATGATGCACCCACACCCGTGAATGCGGTTTGGTAAGGTACCTCGGTAGGTTTCTTGTTTGCCTCAACTCTTGTTTTTCCGCATATAAAGCGAATGAAGTTGTTTCAGTGGATATCTTCTTAAGGATACAACGTTCAGGTTTGTTAGTTTAATTACCTTACCTAGGTAAGGTAGGCAAGATCTAGTGCACGTAGGTAGGTAGGTAGAGACAAGCCAAGAAGAATGATTACCTACTGTGTTAAGATTCTCTTATGTAGGTACCTCATAGACAATGATCAAATAGCACCTCGCAACCTTATCTTTCATTGTGCGCTTGGGAACTAGGTAGTCTCTGTTAATATCATAGATTTGAGATTTTGTGTATTGCTACTCTAAATATAAATATCTGCTCAACTAGTTAGGCATACCTAGCGCCAGATCTCTCTAATTGCGGCAACGCAAAACGTAGTCTCATCTTCCTCTAATCAAAACCTTAGTCTCTGCCCCCCTTCTTCTTATTGTCGGGTTGCAGAAACGACATCTGAAGGTTTGCCCTCATGTCGGCTCTCTTTTTAGCGAGCTTCTCTTTTCTAAGCCTCTCCGCCTCCGCAATGCGCTCTTTTCTAAGCCTCTCCTCCTCCGCAATGCGCTCTCTCTCAATCCTAGCCTTCTTCTCCGCTCGCTCTATCTTATTCCTGGCCTTCTGCTCCGCTCTCTCTCTCTCAATCCTGGCCTTCTCCTCCGCTCTCTCTCTCTCAATCCTGGCCTTCTCCTCCGCTCTCTCTCTCTCAATCCTGGCCTTATATTCTGCACGAGCCACCTTCTCGATGGCTTCCTGTCTTTTGTAGACCCTCTCTCTGGCTGTGTCTGGGATCTCGACAATTGGTTCATAGATCCAATTGTTGGAGGAGTAACCGCTATCGCCCGTGATCGGCTTATATCCGTCGCCCCAGTTGCGGACAGAGTAACTGTCTGCGTCGTCGAGCTCTTTGACGTCGGAAAAGCCGTCCTTGAAGTTGAGAGTGGTTTTCGAAATGTCAAACGAGCAGTTGATGAATCCTTCTTTTCCTTCCTTGAAGGTGGCAGACCCACTGATGATGTTGATCTTGCCTCGCTTAATTCTGATGGAGCTCAATATTTTCCTGTTGTCGTCAAAGCCCTCTTCTCCCGTGACCTTGATGGAACCCTCGATTATTTCGATCCAACCGTCTTTGATGTCAATGACAGCGTCGACGAGGCTCACCAGATCCGCATTGGGGTCGCCCTCGTCATAGCTGTCAACGTCCGAGTCCTCCTTGGCGGAATCCTCCTGGTCAGAGGGGGTAGAAATGCCGTCTTCGAAATGGTCAGAGGGGGTAGAAATGCCGTCTTCGAAACTGATAGACATCTTGCTGAAATCCTCCCGGAAATAAGTGGCATCGCTCCGCTGCACGAAAATGATATTGCCGTCATCCATTTTGACGAAGCCGGTCTTGATCACAATGGAGCCGTCTCGCTTGTTCAAGAAGCCATCCATCACGGTAATGGAACCTTCCTTCTCTATGCAAATGTCGCCGTTTTCAATGCTGATTGAGCCTTCGATGAGCTGAGCTTCCTCGGTGTCCTTGTCGGTTTCCTCCGGGAATGGGTTACTGTCGAGATCTCGAGTGGCATCCGCTTCTGTGGCGGTGTCCAGCCCTTCCTCGCGCAGAGAGGCTTTGATTTCATGCTTGACCGCAGCCTCATACAACGCGTCCACACCGTGTTGCAATTTGAGCTCCTTTAGCTCGTCAATCTCTCGTTGCCTCTGAGCCCGCTTCTGCTCCTCAATCCGCCTTTGAAGCTCAGCCTGCCGCCGCCTCTCCATCTCTTTCCGAATCGGGGCCATCTTCAGGTCCTCCTCCGCCTTCAACCGCCGCCTCTCAGCCTCCTCCCGCTCTCGAACCTTTCTCTGCTCCTCCTGGGATAAGAATTTTTCTATGAGTCGTTTCATCTGTTCATCTTCCTCCGGGGTAGCTTCTTGTTTTTCGAGGACGGCTGCTCCCTCCAGGGGCGGCCTGAATATGACTTCAGTGCCAAAGGCTTCGCGTACGGTTTCGGATTCGTGGTCGAAGATTAGACTGTATGGCTTTCGGCCTAAGAGGGTCAGGATGACAGCCGTGTCTTCTCCCATACGACGGCTCACGAGCTCGACCAGCTGGCAGAAAACGGATTTTGATATGTTCGTCGACACGTGTATCAACATGGTCATCCCGCGCCACTTCTCCAATTCTCGGGTGATGAGAATTCGGTTAAGATCGGGGTTGTTCTTCCGCGCCGGGGTTACCTTCTTAACGATTTGTTCGAGGCTAAGCTCTTTCACCTTGGCGGTACGAACACGGCCCGACTCGTGGAACTTTTGCGCCAGCTTTCTCGCCGCCGATAACATGCGCTCTTTCTCTTTTCCTTGATGTGAAAAGACAAGGCACGTGCGGCTTCCAAAAGGCCAGAGGCGTGATGCCGAAAGGCCAGACGAGGAAACGCTGTAGCCATGGTAATGAGCGTCGATAGGACCGACGTCAGGGTCGGCCAGCGCTGGGCAATAAGCAAGAAAATCTCGGGGCAGCGGCCAAGCTTGCCTATAAGGATCAAGTCGCCCGACTGATTCTTCACTAGCGGAAAACCACCGGCGGGGAATCGCAGTGCCCAAGTACTTGATGGGTATTCTCAGTACCCCTTCCCATGAGATTACACGACTGCATTCTTTATCGAAAAACCGCGACACCTTGGTGAGCGGAAGGCTAGGATTGTCTTTGGGTCGGATGTCGTACTCGCTCCGAACATGAATGTCCCAAGGCGCCTGATTCGGCCCCAGCGCTGGAGCGGTGTCGACCTGAGACCATAAAACTTTCCAGGGGTTCGGGACGTTGTCGGCGAGAAGGCTAGTCATCTAGATGGTACAAGGCATGTTAGTCAGCCGGCCAAGACAAGACCGCTTGGTGGGGTGTTACCATGTAGGCCTCCACCGTTAATACGGGTTCGCTTTTTGGATCATCCAACTTGACCGATAATGATATTCTGTCTAGCAGAATCACATAATGTTTTAAATTTAAGGCATACATGATGGACCCTCGTCTCATTATGAAGGGCATCAAGGGCAGGGTCCAACTGAGATCTTCCGCCCCCTTGTCGGCGGCCTTCTTGTGTTCTTCAAGGAATCGGAGGTAGACCTTCTGGTCCCATGGTAAAGTCCTCCATAGCGACGCTTGATGAGGCTGGAAATTCATCCACCTCCGCTGTGGTCCGGGCGTGGAAAGAGGGTCTTGGGGACGGCCATAGCCCGGGACGAGCTTAAATCCAGAGGCCGTGGCCAATACGGTTGGTGGGATCCGCCGGGTTGGGGTTAGTGCCAGTATCAGCATGGTGGGTGAGGTAAATTATGAGAGGGTCTCATTTTTCAGGATGTCAGCGTGACGTTCCCAAAAAGCTAGGGTCAGAAGGTGTGTCGTGCGGTTGCTGTTCCCGTTCGTTTTGTGCTCCAAGCTCAAGCAAAAGACAAAATATCATTTTGGGGAATTTTTCAATCTTGGCAGCACGTGACGCGGCGAGATCTGGACCCCCATTCATCCTGCGCCCCGTGCTTCGCCACTGGCTGTCCCGGCGACACGGCCCCATCACGTGTGGCCCAGCCAATGGGCACCCATGACATGGTCTCGCGGCCGCCAACCGGGATGCCCTCACCTGGAGACCTCACAGGTGAGCCATGAGTGAGGCAGGAAATATAAATAAATACGAACTCATGTCCACGACGACTTTCACACTCTTTTCAAGGGATTTAACCACCACAACTATTCACTCCCCTCCAAACAGACCACAATCAACAACAACCATGCACCTCCCCCTTCCGCCATCACAATCCCCCCCCATCACAAGGGAAGACCATTCCCTCTCCCACGAACTCCTCATCGCCTCCCTCGCCATCCAACGCGCCGCCCTCCTAACTAAACGCGTCCTCCGCACCCTGGAAACCCCCCCCTCCCCCGTCATCTGCCCCTCCACCCCCATAAACGGCCACTCTTTTTTCCCCTCATCCCCCTCCTCCCTCCACCCAAGCTACAACCCCAACCCCAACCTCACCACCCGCCGCCTCAGCATAGCCAAACCCGACGCCTCCCCAGTAACAATCGCAGACTTCGCCGCCCAAGCCCTCCTCATCAGCGCAATCCACGCCCACTTTCCGCACGATTCCTTCATTGGCGAGGAGGACTCCTCCTCTTTACGGGCAGACCCTGACCTATGCGCGCAGGTATGGGAGTTGGTGCACTCGACACGGTTGGAGGATGAGCAGGCAGAGGAGATGTTGGGAAAACGCCCGGAAAGTGTAGGGGAGATGCTGGGGGTTATTGATCTCGGTTGTTCTTCTTCCCCCTCTTCATCACAAAACGGCACAGGGACAAAAACAAAGAAAAGGTTCTGGAGCATGGATCCCATTGATGGGACGTCAGCTTTTTTAAAAGGGGGGCAGTATGCAGTTTCGCTTGCGTTGATTGATGAGCATGGGAAGGAGCTGTTGGGGGTGTTGGCGTGTCCGAATTTACCGTTGCGGGTGGTGATGAACGGTAAAAAAATAGAGGAGGGGGTGGTGGATAAAGACGGGATGGGGGTTATGCTTTCTGCTGTTAGGGGGGATGGGTACGCAATTTTGAGGCCGATGGGGAGGGGGGGGTTGAGGGGGTTGTGAGGAGGGTTAATAGACGGAGGTCATCATCGTCGAGGCAGCAATATCAGGAGAAGGTGAGGGTGGAGGAGTTGCATTTTGTGGATTCGTCGGTTAGCTGCGCGACGGATAGTTCCAAAGTGGAGGTGTTAGCTACAAAAGCTGGGGCGAGGGGGGGGAGAGGACGGAGATTTACTCTTCGCATATGAGGTATGCGGCTATGGTTTTGGGTGGGAGGGAGTACGTCCAGGTGCGGTTCCCGCAGAAGCCAAAGGGGGAGGCGGCGCCGTGGTGTCTTTGGGATCATGCCGGAAGCTCATTGATTTACACCGAGTCTGGGGCGGGTAAAGTCACGGATTTGGAGGGGAAGCAGATCGATTTTGGGACGGGGAGGAAGCTGACGAACAACTGGGGGTTGATTACCGCTGATGAGAGCGTGCATGGCAAGATTTTAGAGTTGGTGGGTGAGGTCCTTGGCGATGGCAAGAAGCAGGAATAGGTGCATGTGCATGATTGGAGCATGTTTTGTTGCATAGTCACATAGCAGGCGTTTGGTTTGCATGATACCCCTGATAGACATTTAGATTACGATTAATTCAGTTCTCAGATGGCATGATCACACTGATTTCCACCTCCACATTTTCGCGATGGTGCTCGCTCGACTTGGCCTTCTTCCTCCCTGTAGCTCCGTGCCGTTATTTCGGTGCAATGGCAACGCACCGCTGGCCAACGCAATCCCGTTTTCCTGGTCCTTGATCTCTAGTTCCTTTCGCTTCTCAATCATAAACTCTCTCAGAGCGCGCGGAGAGGCACCCGTCAGCTGTGTTGCCGTCTTGTTTGACGGCTTTCCTGCGACCTTGTTGGCAGCGTTGGCAATCTGCGCAAAAGTGGCTCGAAATGCCGCAAAAACGGCTGTCCGAGCCCAGGTGTTGAATGCGAGAGCCAGCGAGGCGCAGATGACGATGCTTGATAGGACAACTGTGGCAATACTACGCTCAGCCAACCTGTCCTTACTCGACGTTCGTATTCCTTCCCAACAATAAAAAAAAAATACAACTTACACATCCAAATCAGCTGAGTACCCAGCCTCATACTACCGTCGTTCAGTTCCTGTGCGTTCATGCCGAAGAAGGTGGCGAAGAAAGAAAGAGGAAGCTGACGATATGGGTACAGCTGGTCAGCGTACCGTCACAGTGTCACGAGGCTAACGGGGGCAGTGAAAAACAGGTCAGCTTACGAAGAAAATGGTCACCACTGTGAAAACAACAATCGATCTGCCTTGTACCACGCTCTCGTCTGCCCTGCGGATGGCTGCCTTTGCCTCAATGATGCCTGATTGTTGCTGCTTCATGTCAAGAAGCTCTCGCAACTACTGCGCTGTCAGTACAACCATTGCACAGAAAGAGTACAGCAAGGACAAACTTGCCTGGGTGCGTGTGTTGGCTTGTCTCTTCTCCAGGCTGAACAGCTCATCTCGGCGAAGCTTCATGTCTTCGATTAGAGTTGCTGCTCGTCCGAGGGCAGACTTGAGATCCGAAGACCCCTGAGACTCTGAGCTCATGGCCCTCAGTGCCTTCTCAAAGTCGCCCATCACGGTTATTTGCTGGGTGAAAATTTCTTGCATGATCTGAAGCTGATCAATAAGGTTCTGCGCTTCCATTAGGACCGACCATTCGAACTTGATGTTTAGAGACTTCCGCAGCAGCTCTTCCGCCGTCTGTAGCGGGTCGTGTGTGTTCATTCTTTTGACGTCTCTTCCAAAACGCTCGTAGGCCTCGGTCTTTTTCTCGGACTGCGTGTACAGATGTCAGTATGAACGACTACCTTAGGTTGCAAGATTGGCTGACTCACAATGCTTGAAATCGCCGAACCAAACATATCCACTACCTCTGGTCGGAGATCGGGCTTAGTGCGGTCAAAAAACACTTTAGAGCACTCGTCGATGATTATCAGGGCCAAGTCATATATTGACGTGATTTGTGTGTGATCCATGGCCCCCAGCTGATCTCGTATCGCTCGATGGACTGCGGATGGGTCTGGCTTGTTGCGCCCCCATCGTCGAGGAAACGCGGAGAGAATGGTGTCTGTATCGCCTGTTAGCACAGATTGGAAGCCTGCTGTCAACACGGAAGGCAACCCACTCTCATCCAGAATCCACAGCCACAGTTGGTCGACCATCACTACCCTGGGAATAGCTTCAGGGTCGCTTCTCATCTGTGTGGCGCGATAGACGACTTGCTGTCGATCTCTATGCGTTGTGTCGTCCGCTGTCCAGTAATAGTATTGCTCCAGCGTTCTTCGAGGGTGGAGGGGCGATGGCGTGTAAAGATGGTTGGTGATGAGACGCCAGTCTGCCGCTTCATCAATGAGCTGGTACAATTTCGATGCTTGCCACAGGTAGCTCCCGAGCGGCGATTGAGGTCTCCATGAAGGAGACCCTTCATCCCACTCCCCGAACTCTGATGTGGTACTGTTCATCCGCTGAGCCCGAGCTCGGGCTCTGTCAACCACGCTACCCCAAGTGCCTTTGCGCTTGCTGAGACGCTCGTAGGCAAACTCCTCTTCGTTTTCTAGTCGTGTTTTTCGAATCACATTGGTCATTCTGACAAGTCTTTTTTCTATCTCCCAATGCAAGTAAGGCATCTGTTACTCCCGTCAGAATACGGACGGCCATCAGCAGACCGGAATAATCAACTTACAAAGAGCACAATGTCCTGAGGCTGATAGGAGGAGTGATGATACACAGTCGAGGCGGATTGGGCCAGGCCTTGTGAAGAGCTGCCTCCCACTTTAACAGGAGGCGACGGAATGAGGGCGCATCGAGGACGTATCTGGCGTGAATGGGGAGGCATATGACTGTCACCGCCGCCGCGTTCTTGCCCATGCCATAGCTCGCGTTTCAGAAGTTTCTCGGTGTTGGACTCGGATTTCTTGCCGCCGGGATGAAACAGCTTCCGCTGGTGTAGTCCTCGGTGGGCATCAAACTGTGAATCATCCTCGCCATAGTATCGCGATATAGCATCCTTGAGCTCAGTCAGTGGACATCGGCGACCATTAATGATGAATTGTTCCATACCTCAACCCACTTCATGTTGTTAGCCTGAAGGTGAAAATATCGTAGCTTTGTGCGGTCTTGTGTACGTCTCAGCGGCGTTTGGTTCTTGTCGTACAGGAGCTTTTGGACCGCGATCTTCTGGTGTGGAAATTTGCCGTGGCAGAGTGGATGGTCCAAGTTCACGCCTCCTTTTCCCTTTTCGAACTGAATCAGCCAGCCATTGTAACCATAGTTTGATACGGTGTGGTCATCATCGATGCTGTCTTCCTCCGAGTAGAGGCCCTGGATGTAACTCTCCGGCGCAACAGATAGCTGGAGGTTGGCATATTGCTGGGTTGGCCATTGCTGGACTTGCTTGAGAATGAGACGATTCCGGTTGTGCTGTTGCCGACGGGCTCCGGCGGACCTGGCAATCTCAATCTCGATACGCGGCAGATCCTCTTTGCATCGGCGAGACGCTTTTTCCCTCCAAGTGCTATGTGCTCGTTGGAGCGAATCGATCAGCGTGATTCGGTCAGACTGTGAGAGTCGATGTCCTGAAAAATAATCCCTCAAGAAGCTGATGCGACGCAATTCCTTCCTGACGATCTCCTTTTCATGGCCGGAAAAGCTTCCATAGAGGTCCTTCCTCCTGGAGAATCTCGCGGCGAGAAACGCTGCCCATGCATCGATGATGGGCACGGGGTCAGCGTACTGGTCCTCGACGATGTACGGCTGCATCTGAATTATGAGCCTCAGAGGAGAGGGGCGAGTTTGATGTTCAACATTGGCGATATCTGAGGGAGAGATTCAGCTGAAAACATGTGCAAGAGGTTGGAGTTGGAGTTGCCGAGATGCGGATGCGTTGTCGTGCAGAGTTGCAGATCCCTGCGGCCCAATCCGAATGGCATGTTGCAGTGTTCCAATCTTTGCAACTGGCGAGACTTGGCGGGGTTCACTTCAGCTGCATGTCGGGCATCCCCTCGTCTCCTATTCGTGGATAGCGGCGTGGCATATTGAAGGCTTGCAGCAACCATTGATCCGCCTTCCCTTTTTCCGTCGCGGTGCAGCATAGCAATCTTGTCAATTCTAATCTCAAGATACCTCAGACATTACATCAAGATACACGATCTAGATTCCTGTTCCTGAGCAGCTTCACACCTCCCAACTTTGTTATCCATATCTTTTGTCTCAGTGCCACATTGTGACATGACTGTGCTCGAAGAGGGACCAGAGTCAAGCTGTTTCAAGTCCACACATTCTGTTCCATTTCCCTTCTCCAAAATCATACCACATTTTAGTTCATTATTCGTGGCATCGTTAGGCGTTATCATGTCTCGTTTCGTCGTGTCGTCAGTTCCCAAGCCATTCCCAAGATTATTGGATATTAGGCGAACCGTACCCGCACCGGTCCTGGAGAACAGTTAGCATTCGTTGGCAACGGTATAACAACAAAGAAAAGTAGGATGGAAGAGCTGCAGGTTACCCAGGCTTAATAGAAAGCGATGAAGATGAGGATGAGGATGGACTGTCCGTACTGGGAACGGTGATATGGGATCCGCCTGAACAAGTAGAGCAATAATCTTCGCGGTCATTCGGAAGCCAAACGACCTCCACTGGTATTGGGTAATAATTGCCCGTAACCCACCATCCATCCCAGTAACAACGCTTTACTCCCCAAAAGAACAAGACGGCAAACAATGTGCTTCCCAGGACAGCCAGAAGGATGACGACCCCAGATGTTTCCTCGGGTGCCGGCGGTGGTAGCGCATCTCGGGGCATGAACGAGACCGTGGTCGATGAGGCATGGTATCTTGGCGGCATGATGGCCGAGCAGCAGGTGAAGGGCGATGATGATGAGACCCCCCGTCATCGAGTTCATTGTTGAGCACATTTATCAGCTGTTCGGCCCGGCCTGGACAGCTCTGTCGAGGTGAATGCTTTGGGAACACCGAGGTAGCCATTGCTGTGCTATGCTCATTTCTGCTGTGGATTGTTGACATTTGGTTGCTGGTCATGGTCAACCGCATCTGGCGCTACACTTGGCGCCTTTTAAGGTACATACGGCCAACATTGCAACATTGATGTCGAGAGAAGCCTTTGGGTAAACGAGCGCCGAGAGGATGATTGCGCAACAGGGTCCTTTATAACACTAGCTATCATAAATTGCTGGAAGATTGGTGCGGTCACGTTAAAGCCAGATAGTTGGTGGGTCTCAAGCCCACCGGGCAAGAGCCCCCTCATTGGCTCGCTTTAGCTGATCACCGCCAGCAAATGCCCCCCACCAGCGCATTCTGTTTCACGTCAACCTACACCGGCTTTCGATGGATGACGAATTCATCCTCTCTTTTCCTCTCTACACCAAACTCTTGTCCGTTCGAAAAGATGGACGACAAGAGTAGTCTACCTTTTCAACAGCCTGCCCCTGGGCGTCCGCGCTGGCAAAGGCGCAGGCCTCGGAGAAGTGCTCGGAGAACAGCCGGTCTGTTGCTCTCGGCATGTTTGTGCTTCATCGCGTACGCGCAGTGGAGACAGCTCCAACTCTCACCACCTGCTGTACCGCCGGCGGCCTCGGACATCACCGTACACGGCCTCTCGGTCAAGCGTCTGCAGGACGACCTTGCCACGTGTAGTGCCCTGCGCAAGAAACCTCAGGATCCCATCGGCCTCGGGCGCAAACGAAACAGCCGGTATATCGACGGCCATGCCCCCACGCTCATCAAGAACGCCACCGTCTGGATTGGCGAACCAAAAGAAGGCACATCCCCCGAGGCTGCACGCAACGGAACCGGCTACGGCTGGACTCATTCTGATGTCTACCTGGAATATGGGCTCATCCAGAAGGTGGAAGCCGCAATCAGCCTGTCCTCTGTCGCGTCTGACACCGTCGTGTTTGACGCACGTGGCCGCCCTTTGACGGCTGGTATCATCGACATGCACAGCCATGCTGGTGTGGGATCATTGCCTAGTCTCTGGGGCAACGAAGACACCAACGAAATGTCGGCCAACATTAGTCCCTTTGTGCGTGTTATTGACGCCCTTCACCCAGGTGACCCTCAAATTCAGGTGATCAAATCTGGAGGTGTAACCACAAGTCTTGTGCTGCCCGGTTCCGGCAACAACATGGGTGGTGAGGCATACGTGATCAAGCATGCTGTTGGGAAGCCTGGTGGAAGAAACGAGACAAGCGCTGCCGACCTGTTGGCTGACCCTGACCGCAACTGGAGGTACATGAAGATGGCATGCGGTGAGAATGCGAAAAGAGTCTACGGCAGACCAGGAGAGGCGGGGCCGATGTCTCGTATGGGAGAGAGCTGGGACTTTCGCCACGCCTTTGAACAGGCAACCAAACTGGTGCGCGAGCAAGACGACTGGTGTGACGCCGCTGTAGCCTTGGGCGTGCACAACGTCAAGAACTACCTACCACAGGAGCTAAGGTGGGAGTCACTCGGTGCTCTGTTACGCGGCCAGGTGCACTTGAACACACACTGTTACACCATTAGTGACTTGGAGGCCTTCATCGACCACACGAACGAGTTCAAGTTCAAGCTCCGGGCGTTTCACCATGCCCACCAGACCTTTCTGGTCCCCGAGGTAAGCATCTTGATTCTCGAAGACATTGTTTCCGGCTGGCTAATGGTCTAGTAGATCTTGAAACGTGCCTATGGCGGAGACCCTCCCGCTTCCGCTCTGTTCGCGGATAACATGTATTACAAGGCCGAGGCCAATGTTGCGAGCGAGTTTGCTGGTAAAATACTGTGGGACAACGGCTTGACGCCTATCTATGTCAGCGACAACCCGGTGTTGAATGCCCAGCATGTTCTCTTTGAGGCTGCTAAAGCGTACAAATACGGGCTGCCATACCATGCGGCTCTTGCCTCCGTGACCACAGCGCCCGCAGAGCGTCTCGGGTTCGGTCAGCGGCTTGGCAAAATCCAGCCCGGATATGATGCCGATGTCGTGGTATGGGACAGCGATCCTCTGAGTGTGGGTGCCGCACCCGTCCAAGTCTGGATTGACGGAACAGCTCAATTCAAAGATCCAGTGGAGTTGGACAAGCCGGTCGTGGATTTCATTGTCCCCGACCAAGATCTCTCCTACATCCCTGGCGAACCCATCCAGGCAGATGAAGTGGTCTTTACCGGAGTAACGCGTGTGCTGCTCGACAAGACGCCAGTGGATCAAACGCTCCACCGTGACCAGGGAATAACTGCGGTCTTTTCCAAGGGCAAGCTTACCTGTCTTGGGGACTGTGAAGCTGAATTGCAAGCTACTGTCGACGCCAACACCCCCGTCATCCACCTCAAGAACGGGTACCTGACCGAGTCCTTTACGGCCTTTGGCTCCAAGATTGGCCTCAACGCCATTGACGCGGAGGATGATACTGACAATGGGCCGAATCCAAACTCATTTGTTCGGGCCGAAGATGGCCTTGTCCTTGATAACCAAAAGCTGAACGCGTCGTACACCTACGGTGTCACCAAGGCCATCTCAGCCCCTTCCTTCAGAGGTGGTTTTAGTCACCATGGTACCAGCGTGGGATTCTTGACGGGCGCAAAGTCCGTAGTGGAAAGGCACACGGTTTTTGCCAGTGATGTGTCAGTTCACTACACCCTTGACGCGTCAGCCAAACAGGATGGCACGCCGTCCATCTCGGCTGCCATTGGGACTCTTCGCCGGAAGCTCTTGGAGGCCCACGCTTCGCTTCGTTCCAACGAGACCACCAAGGATGCGTACTCTGAATCGTCATTTCTCCAAAAGGTGGTCAATGGCTCCCTTCCGCTGGTGATCACGGTCCACAGCGCCGATACCATTGGTGCTTTGCTCAAGGTCAAAAAGGCGGTGGAAGAGCTTACGACAACTTCTATTCGACTGGTCATATTGGGCGGCGCTGAATCCTGGCTCGTCGCAGAAGAGCTGGCAGCTGCCAAGGTCGGTGTTGTGCTGGCCCCCTTGCAGTCCTATGCTGTCAACTGGGACCAGAGACTCGCTCTGACCGGCGCTCCCTTGACCAACGGCACTGCGGTGGACAAGCTGTTGGAGGCTGGTGTAGTAACGGCAATTGGGTTGGAGGAGGACTGGTTGGTCAGGGACTTGGGCTTGTTGGCCGGCATCGTGTTCCGAAATGGCGGCGGCAAGGTTGATGAGAAGGGTGCTTTGGACTTGGTTAGCGGGAATGTGTACAAACTCCTAGGGCTGAAGCAGCCTGGAGTTCAGGAGGGCCATTTTGTGATCTCTGAGGGGAGTCCGCTGGATATTGGGTCAAGGGTGAAGGCCATCGGCGGAGGGACTGGACAGGTCACCATGTTCGCCAAAACAGTCACTTGAACTTTCAATATTCTTTCACAGATAATACGAGAAGTTCAGCCCATCTGCGGCCACTGGCCACCTGGCAGGCATCAATATTAAATATTCTGACATCAATGAATGACCAGTCAACACTGGCCGACGCTTGGTTGCCTGAATCCAGGGGATTGGCCAGTCTGTGGCGTTGCGGGGCAACTCGCTGGATGGGCCCAAATCTTTGGTGGAGGGAGGTCGGTTTGAAGCTGCCTTAAGAAACACCGCTTTCTTACCTTTCACTCCATTTCGTCTCGCTCTTCTTTCATTGCCATTCCACACATTACCTTCACTATGGAGCAGTTTCTGATCGACAATGCTGACCGCTACAAATGGCTGGTCCAAGTCTTCAAGTCCAAGCCCACATCGGCCAAAGCAGGGACTGGCAGTGGAGGCTCAGCAAATCCCGACTTTCTTGTCAGCGCTCGAATCAGACCTTTGCTGCCAGATGAAATCGCCCAGGGGTTTCCAGAGGGCGTCTACTCACGGGGTGAAACCAACATCGTCGACCTGCACGAGCTGAAGAAGCCAGTGAAAGGAGGGCTTCCGTCTCTCACTGTAAGTCACAACTACCCAACAATGTGTGTTTGTCGTTTGTTCTGACAAGAGCAGTCATTTAGCTACCCTGTTGATCGCGTCTTTGGCCCTGATGCTACCACTAAACAAATCTATGATGACATCATCCAACCGCTGATCCCTTGGGCTTGGGGTGGAGGCGTCAGCACAATGTTTGCCTATGGTCAAACTGGATCAGGCAAAACTTTCACCGTCAGCGGTTTGGAGGAATACATGGCAGAGACATTGATGGGTGGTGGTCTGGATGGAGAGAGGAAGCTGTACATGACGATTATCGAATTGGCTGGGCAGTCAGCGTTTGGTAAGCTTTACCCCTGAGCCGTCCCTGAACCGTCCCTGGACCAACTCCTACCAATTCTCATTTGACGCTTTACCACAAGCTGACACTGACAAACAGATCTGTTGAACTCCCGCAAGCACATCTCCATTCTCGAAGACTCCTATGGTAACACGCAGCTAGCCGGAGCTCTCGAACATCACATCACAACCAAGTCCTCCTGCCTCGAGCTCATCAAAGTGGCCGCATCCCTCCGACGCACTGCTCCCACCCTCAAGAACGATAGCTCCTCTCGCTCCCACGCCATCTGCCGCATCCGCATCGAGAACCCTTCTATCCCTTCCGCAGAAGATGGGTTGCTCTACCTCATCGACCTGGCCGGATCCGAAGCTGCCCGAGACAAGACCACCCACGATGCCGCCCGCATGAAAGAGGCAAAGGAGATCAACACCAGTTTATCGGTGCTCAAGGACTGCATCCGTGGTCGAGCACTAGTGGACTTGGATGATCTCGCTTCTGGCAGCGGCAGCACCAAGAAAGCCTACGTCCCCTTCAGGCATTGCACCCTCACCAAAACCCTCAAGCACGTCTTTGACCCTGCTCCCACGGCTGGCATGAGAAGAAGCTGCAAGACGGTGGTTGTCGCGTGTGTGAATCCTTGCTTGGCGGATACAAACGCGAGTAAGAACACCTTGCGGTATGCAGAGATGTTGAGGGTGGTTGTGCCGGCTAAGAAGACACCGGCGTATGAACCTAGTGTTCCCACGACGTGGAATAATGAGCAACTGCGGGAGTGGATTACCAAGAGTGTAAGCGTGACCTTTCTCTCTTTCTCACCTCTATGTCTAAAGCTAATAAACATGAAAACAGTCAGGCACCCCTCCCATCTCAGCCCCCCTCCTCGCTCCCACAGAGTCAGGCGCCCAGCTCCTCCGCCTGCCAATCCCCCAGTTCATTGCCCGCTGTCTCGAAACCCCGGGTGGTGGGGTGTCACCAGAGCAAGCACAGGCGTTTCAGAGCAAGTTCTGGCAGCTTCACATTGACAGCTCCCGTTCTAGAGCAACTTCTGCCACTGCAGACAAGGACAAATCAGAGGCCAAGCTGACAAGAATGGAAAGGCTGGATTCAAGCGCTGATGTTGAATCACCCCCTGACGCCAAAGACGTTCCCTTCAAAGAGAGGATCAGGCCTGGCATGGTTGTTTCCTACCGCGCGGTGGGGAAGGCTGGGGCGTTGGGGCCGAAGCAGATGGGGGTTGTGCTTTCGAGGGCTGGGGCGGTGGGGGAGAGGGTGAGGGATGTTTATGGGGTGCAGGTTAACCCTAGAGATGGGGATAATCAGGAGGAGGGTAGAGGGGAGAGGTATTTGTGTTCGATGGTTATACCTGCTATCTTGCCTGGGGCGTACGATGTCAGTCTCTGGCGGCAGGTTGTGGTTGGCGTTGAGGAGATGGAGGCGGAGGTTATACTGGAGTGGGATATGGCTACTAGGTATCATTACTTGACTGTGTAGAGGTATGTAGAGGGCTATTTGATGGATATTAGGTTCATAGTAAGAAGTTGTAGAGAGTGCCCGCTGCTTTGATTCCCAACTACAAGTTTAAGCCACATCTTCTCAAAAGGCTACTAACAAACTTTGGGCAGCTGACTTTGCACTCCCACCACTGAGTTCCCTTAGGTACAGCAACCGTGGCGAGCCTTGAGAAGCTGAGCATGTAGCGGTGCTTTGGGGCACAAGCACAAACAACAATGTCTTATGGCCGCAAAACCAACTGACATCGTTGCTTTCCAGGTTGTCTGTTAGGTACATATCTTTCCCATTCAGAAAGCCTCTGAAACTGTACACACAACCAACAAGACCGACTCCAACCTTACCATATCTCCGGGGCAGAGAAAGCGGGAGTATGTAGTGTGGGGTGGCATGTCCAATGCCCATTTACGCAGTAGTGACCTTGGTCCCCAAAGTGATCTAAGGTATGCAAAGACCACAGGAATTGCAAACGTGGATATCTCACTACGTAGGCAGCACCCAGCAATCCGTCCGTCTCTCTCTTGTGTCGCCGCAGCAGCGAATATCTCACTGGCGCCATAATCATATACCTACCTTATTCTCCAGACCAGCCGACTCTCTGCTCTCCCGACTGCCGGCTAGGCGTTGATCAACCACTCACTTCAACACCACCTTCCTTTCTTGTCTACAACGCATTTTTCTCATTTTTTTTTTCCGCGGTTGGTGTTGCCTGCTAGGTAAAATGCCCCATCCAACAAGCTACAGGCTACATAGGGCTGGGCTGCACCTCGCCCGCATGAGATCATTACCGACGCTTGCGTTCCGACCAACACGCGAGAGCCGGGCGGACGGTTCCATATTGCCTGACGTTGGAAGCAGGCGCTTGGGTGCATGGCGAAATACCCGGGTGGTGTTAACTGGTACGGTAGGCGAGAGGTTGGGGCTGTTGGGTGAGAGAGGTCTTGGCACTTTGGTCGGCATTTGGGGGGATATTGAATCAGTGGTGGTCCATATGGAGAGAGGGGCTTTGCTGGTGCATTTTCCCCTGCATGATGCGTCTGGCATGCCTATCTAAGTGTCTTGCATGGCCAATTCCTGTTTTATTAAAGTTGTGCATATTCATTATTGGCATCATTGGTGTTGAATGTGAAAAAAAGACCTCGGGCTGACATGATGGATGTGTGCATATGCCATGGGAAGAAACAGTGGCGGTTGTTCGCTCGGTAGGTGTCGTTGAAGAACCAGGGCAAGGAGACATGTGACATTGGCAGGGGGTGCCCGATTTGAAAGACACGCTAATAAGGTAATAGGTAAAGCGTCTTGGAAATGGTTTTCTTTTTTATCAGTTCCCCTGATCCCTACCTGGTATCCTTGTTAACCTTGGCGCCGCTTCTTTAGCGCAACGTCATTTGATAACGTCGTCGCGCAAGGACGGGACCAGCCTGTCTGAGGAAAAAGTCGCTTGCGCGGAACAGGTTTCGGTTAAGAGGTGCGACATAATTTAATAGCGCAATAGGAAAGATATCAAGTAATGTGGCGTTGATTAGTGTGTTGCATACACTAGGAGGGTTCGAGGGGAGGGCTTCGGTGTGCTCTTCTAGAACTTGGGAAAACGCTGGGACGGGAGGGGCGCAAAAAAGCAAGTGCTTTGACTATGAGTAACAACAACGGTTGCTAATCCCCGCTAACTGACGAGCTGACTGATGAGCTGACTGACAATGACAGATAATAACAGTCGTTATCGACGCTCAGACGTTTCTTGAGGGTCTTTTAGCCGTACCGCTTTGCTGGAACAAGGTTGGCTTGCTCTGTGCTCCATTCAATATGACAGGGTATCTCTTGCCCCTGGGCAACCACACGTGGAGGGGAGTGCTTGCGGGTCACCCCACATTTCTAAGCACCCGCCCGGCCGAGACAGGAGACAGACGTGCAGCTGGAGTCGTGGTGGTTCGATGCTTTACCCAGAGAGTCTGCCAGTGCTTCCAACCAGACGAATTGGGAAGCAAGTCCCAAGGTTGGATACCGGGGCTCACATAGTTGACATCGTCAACTTGCAGACACAGGTTGATCTTATCCACATTCCCTTTCTCTTCAACATCATTCACTCTGTTTGCTTCTTGCCTCACGCTGTCGAATCTCCTCGTCGACGGGCTCCAAGCCCAACAGCCAGCCCCTTCCTAACAAATCCGCTCCCTCGACTGGAGCCATGTACCGGAAACCATGACGCTCTATTCACCCCCGCCTGCTGCCCGACCGTTCAGCGATGACAAACCTACGCTCCTGACCTCGTGGTGGATCACCCTTCTTTGCACATTCCTCATCCTGCTCCGTCTCGTGGGGCGTTTCGTACGGGTTGAGAAGCTGTTTGGGGAGGACAAGGTCGCCGCCGTGGTGTTGATTCCCCTCTTCTTGCGCATGGCCTTCGTGCACCCTGTTCTCGTGTTTGGAACCAACAATGTGCAGCTGACTGATGAGCTGGACTTGTCGGACGAAGGACTCCGGCGACGGGCCATTGGGAGCGGACTGGTGCTGATCAGTCGCATAATTTACGCAGTGGTGTAAGGTCTCCCCAACAGTGTTTGCCCAATGTTCTGTGGTATCAGTAGCTAACGCCATTCACTCAGACTATGGCTCCTCAAGCTTGTCACGCTCGAGTTCTTTGACCGCTTGGTTGGGCTCTCGGGGAGAAACCGCTACACTTTGCTCCTCCGGTCCATGCGCATTGCTTTGGCCGCCACTTTTGTTGCGGTTGTTATCAGCGATCTTGCCGAATGCAGGCCTTTCACGAGGTACTGGCAAGTCGCTCCAGACCCAGGGCCGCAGTGTCGCCAGGGTTACGCAAACCTCGTCACGGTCACGGTTTGTAACGCCCTGACCGACGTGTTACTGGTTGTGTTCCCTGTGCCCATCGTGATGCAGAGCCGACTGCCGATGGGACACAAATCTCTTTTGGTTGGCCTTTTCTGTCTGCACATTTTCACTGTTGTGATCGCCATTTACCGAGTGCCCGAGATCATCAAGGAGCAGGGATACCAGGCAACCAGGACAACGTGGGCTTCGGCCGAGATTTTGATGGCGACGTTTGCTGCCAATGCTCTCACAATTGGCACGTTTATGAGGGACAAGGGTGTGAAGAAGAAGAAGTTCAAGTACGACCCAGCATCGTCAGAAAACAACAGAAGGAACTCGAGGAAGGATTCCATGGTTATCTCGAAAAAGCCGTCTTGGGACGAGGATGATGAGATGGAGGCGGACTATTCTGGGGGAAAAGGCGGAGCGTTGGGTCGTACAAGGACGCCCGACATTTCGCCTACTACATCAAAACAGACAGAGGAGGGCCAGAGGGAAGCAAGCTCCACCAGGGTACACCACGGCAGCCGATCTGCGAGCATGGACTCTCTGATTCCAAGAGGTCGTCCTGCTCCCCCTTCTTCTTCGAAAGGTGGATCTCAAGTGGTCAAGACTACGACCTTTGAGATGACAGTGTCGACGTCTGATGACCGGAATCATGACCAGAGTCAAAAGCAAGCTCACGTAGGGCTCTGTCTGACGCCTGTTCAGGGGGTAGTCACGGCGACGGCGAAAGGACGAGGGAGGGGCTCTAGCATCCTACTTCGCGAGATGAGACCTTTGCCAGAGCCCCGGGAGCAGAAAGAATCCCAGCAGAGTTGAAGAGCAAGTGTGCTCTACTGCGCAGTAATGTCACCGTGGCGATAAATCCTTATTATATCATCTCGTGTGCTATAGTTTAGTTTTAGTGTTTAGTTCTTGGATAATATTAGCGAACATGATGATACCCTGGCGTTGCTACATGGGCAGCGGTGTGCGAGTTATTGTCTCGTCCTGTCGCAGTCGGCACGTGAGAAAGACTGTACCTTACCATCGTGACATTTTCACCCCCTGCATCCCACATGCATTTTTGTTATGGCCACGGGCTTGTTTATGCTATCAAGCAAATTGGGGGAATGGAAGGGGTCTAGATTGGCAATGGAGAATTTATTTTTTTCGTGGTGGAGTTGCGGTTGAATCTGCGGAGTGCGGGCGGGGGGACCCCTGACACAAGACACGGGCACAGCAGCGCAACCTCGTGGCAGACCAGGTCCAGTCTTTTTTTTTTGAAGATGAATTGCTCTTTGTCTGTGTTCATCTCATCAAGAATCTTAAAGGGAATTGTGCCTGACGGGGAGCATCGTGCTTGATGGGGGGCGATAATTGAAAAGTACCAGAATCTCAAACAAGGCCATTGTCATATGTCTCGTGTGGACGCCACCGACATTCTTCCCCTTTTCTCGAAAACCAGCCCTAACCCCCATCTGATGTGTCCTGCAGCGCCTCTTCTTGACAGCAAGCTGCCCACCCCCTTCTTCCCGCTGGTACATCAGGTACACACATACATGTGTGAAGGCTCTGGCCAGGCCTGAGACCTGAAAACCACGCAATCGGTTCTCAAAAGACGCTAATGCAGCCCAGAGCAACCCCCTGTCGGCTTGGTTCAGGCGACTCCAGCCGTTGGTCGGGGGCGGCACAGTGGGGCCCCTCTTGTTCACATTCTTGACCTCGCATCCCACCCAGCTTTTTCCGTGACCCTCCATTCGCTTGTCACCTCAATCCCATATCCATGTCCGGCATGGCACTCCAAGAGTCTCGTGCTTTTGACCCTTTTGTCAGCTTCGTTTGAATACCCGGAAAATCACCAACAGGTTCGAGCCGACTGGTTGTTGTATTGGACTCCTGGCCGGCAAACTTGACCATCAGGGGTACTTCCTGCACCAACGGCTGCATCGGTAACCGGTCAACAATCAACAAGCAGCTCCCAATTTGGAGACGGCGGTGCGGGGCAATATTGGCAGGACGGACGGCCCATCTTTTTCTTATCTTTTTGACACCTACACTACCTGGTACCAGACAAGCACCCACGACGACCCTTTCCTAGCCCCAAATCAATTTTCCATGTTGATGATTGGATTTCCCAATTCCATCCTCTCCAGCAGCCGTCTTTTGAACGGCCCTTTTCGTGGTGGGTTTTCTTTTTAGCTGCTGGGACACACCTCGTTGCGGAACTGCTGGCCACTATTTACCGGCTCTTATCTTTCCAGGGGATCCATCTTCAGCTTCACACAAGCGCCAGGGGTTCTCCACGAACAACAACCGTTTATCAGTGGACCCCGTCACTCCGCTGTCTCCGTTCAGGGCCGGTATTCGGGGAGCATCGCCAGCGCAAAGCAAGCTTGCTTGACGACGGATCATCGAAAATAACAAGTCGTAATAACGCATGTATATCGCAGGCCACTGGACAAAGCTGTGCAACACACCCACTGCCCCCGTCCAGTCTGATTAGCCACCGCTTTCCTTTTTTCAACATCACCACCACCAGCATCGTCCATTCCAATGACCCGACAAAGATGACCCTCGACCGCGACATTGAGATGAGCCAGCTGGATCGCACCCGCAGTCTGGCCGAGGGCAGCAGCTTCACCGTCCGCGGACAGAGCCGGGCGTCGGATCACGGCGGTGATAATCATCATGACAACGACCACGTCCACCACGCTCACAACGCCGTCGGCGTAGGCGGCGGAGGGGTCAAAGCCCGCGTGGGCCGGTTCATAGACACGTTTCGCCGCGAGCACCCGGACAATGTGCGGTACCACGACGACCCCAACTTTGCGCTTCACGTCACGGACCCGGACGGCGAGTCGTCGCCGACTACGACTAGAACCACGGAGAGGGAGAGGTTTGGGTCAGCATCGGGGGTCGCGGTGGTGAGGCAGCACAATGGGGAGCGGTACTACGACTTGAGGACGGCCAACTCGAGGACGGCGGGGACACTGCTGGCGAGGGAGCTGAAGGGGAGGCATCTGCAGATGATTGCGATTGGGGGGTCGATTGGCACGGGCTTGTTTGTTGCTTCGGGCAAGGCGCTGAGCGAGGGGGGGCCGGCGGCGGTGCTGCTTGCGTATATCTTTGTGGGGATGATGCTGTATTGCACGGTGCAGGCGCTGGGGGAGTTGGCTGTGGTTTTCCCGGTTGCGGGGTCGTTTTCGGCGTTTTCGACGAGGTTTCTGGACCCGAGCTGGGGGTTTGCTATGGGTTGGAAGTAGGTGATTTTTTGCTTGTTGTTTTTCTTGCGTTGTTGGGGGGATACCTGTGTTACCTTCCCTCCCCCTTTCTTGTCCTGGTGGTTGGATGCTAACGTGATTGTGACTCAAGCTATGCCTTGCAGTGGATAGTTGTGTTACCTCTGGAGATTATTGCCGGCGCAATGACGATAGGATACTGGAACGAGAGTCTGAACAAGACCATTTTTGTGGCTGTGTTCCTGATTGTCATTGTCGTCATCAATCTCTTTGGCGTCAAGGGGTACGGCGAGGCAGAGTTTGTGTTTGCCATTGTCAAGGTTACTGCTATTGTTGGATTCATGTGAGTTGACCACGCGTTCTTATCGGTGTGTGAGACGTTACTGATCACTCTACCAGCCTCCTCGGTATTGTCATCAACATTGGAGGGACACCCACAGGTGGCTATATCGGTGGGAAATACTGGTCTGATCCAGGGGCCTTCAACAATGGCTTCAAGGGCCTCTGCAGCGTGTTTGTCACCGCGGCGTTTGCCTTTGCTGGAACCGAACTAGTGGGCTTAGCTGCCGCGGAGACGGCCAACCCGCGAAAGTCCTTGCCTACCGCTATCAAACAGGTGTTTTGGAGAATCACACTCTTCTACATTGTGTCGCTGGCGCTTGTTGGCTTACTGGTACCGTACAACGAGCCTCGGCTCCTAGGTGCTACCAATATCGCTGACGCGTCAGCGAGCCCCTTTGTGATCGCCATCGAAAGCGCAGGTACGACCATTCTGCCCAGCATCATGAACGGTGTCATTCTGGTATCCGTTATCAGCGTCGGCAACTCATCCGTCTTCGGATCGTCCCGAACACTTGCCGCTCTTGCCGAGTTGGGCCAAGCACCGAAAATCTTTGCCTACGTCGATCGGCGCGGCCGTCCCCTGGTTGCCATCGTCACGGCGTCAAGCGTTGGTCTGTTGGCTTTTCTTGCCAACTTCGAAATTCACGGCCTGGTCTTTGACTGGCTGCTCGCCATATCGGGGCTGAGCAGCGTCTTCACCTGGGGCAGCACCTGTCTGGCGCACATCCGGCTTCGGAAGGCCTGGGCGTATCATCACAGGTCGGTCAGCGACATGGCCTTTCGTGCTCAGGGGGGAACGATTGGCAGCTGGATCGGCCTGTTTTGCAACTGCCTGATTCTTGTTGGTCAGTGCTGGGTTGCGATATGGCCTATTACGCCTCCAGACGCTGCACCGATGTCGGCGTCGGAGCGCGCGCAGAACTTCTTTTTGCAGTGTCTCGCCATACCTGTTGTGCTGATATTCTTGATTGGGCACAAGATCTATTACCGGACTAGTTGGGTCAAGGTGGAGGATATGGATGTTGACACGGGGAGGAGAGACTTTGGGCGGTTGGGGATAATCAAGGCGCAGGAGGAAGAGGAGAGGGCGGCGTGGCCGAAGTGGAAGAGGGTGTATAGGGTTATTTGTTGATGTTTTGGTTTGTGTATGTGTCGGTGCATGAATGTATAATTTTGGTATATGAAGGGGATGGAGATACCTATTGATGTAATGGCAGGGAACTTTCACACCATGGCTGTTCGACTTTGGTAATATGAACTTTATCTGTCTCTGTCATCATTTGTCAGATGGATCATACGGCTGTTCTGAGCGACAGATCTCCGTGGCATCAGGATGCTCTTGGTGCTAGCGGACTGGATAAGAGCAGGACTCGCCGTTTCCAATATCATCACCACATGGTACGCCGGGCAACGACAGTCCGGGCGTCCCAAGATGGAAAACTTCCCATGTTGGGCCAACAATTTGACAGCGACGCAGACAAATTCCTTGCATGAGGGGAGAAGCGGGCGTCACATTCGGTTAATGGGTATCGTAGCAGTGAGCACTACGAAATGTTTACCAATCCAAGTAGTAAGCAGCTCTGTCATAACCATTCTAGAAAAGAGTTACCACCTGCTAGATCCTGCAAATTGGGAGATGGTGATATATTGCAGGTCCTTGCCCTCTTCGTCCAGCCCCAACAACATAGTTTGTAATCACCCTCCTCCTCCTCCTTTGAGTCCACCATGTTGTTACCGTTGATCCTCCTCCTCGCCGCCTCCTCTCTAGCAGCCGCCAACCCAGCTGCCACCAACATCCCCAAGAACCCCCTCCCCAAACGCCATCACTCCACCACCACCCTAACCATCACCACCTGGCTCCCAGCCATAACCACAACCCGCAACCCTTCCGATCCCACCGTCACCCTCCCCGCCCTGATAACCCACACAGCCGGCACCCCAACTTTCACCAGCACCATAACCCAACCCTGCCTCTCCTACTCCTTCCTCTACCCCCCTGAATCCCACCCCCCCGATATCCTTACCTTTACCTACGAAACCCGCTCCACCATCACCGTGTACGACACCGCGAAAAAGACAACAACCCGCACGGTGCTGACTACCCCTACCGTGACATTCACCAAGCCAATCAACACAGTTATATCCCGCTACTGCCCTAACACACTGGTAGTGTCGTACGTCGACCATGAACACCTCACCTGGTCGTGGACGCAGTGGGCGGGGGGGATAACCCACATAACGGGGGTGTGTTTAACTTCTTCTACGCGGTCGACGACAATCCCGGGGGTTACGCTGCCAACGGGGACGACAAAGACGTTGGAAGACTGGGAGTATTTTAGTGAGGGGGGGACAGTAGCGACGAAGTATTCTGTTGGGGTTGTGTATGAGGCTTTTCCTACGGTGGAGGGGAGATATACCAGTATTCTCTGTGAAGGGGGGCAGACTGTGGAGACGACGAGTACGGTTAGGGTTACGAGACAGCTGGGGACGACGACGGTGACGGGAGGGGCGGGCTGCACGAAGGGGGCGGGGAGGAGGGGGGGAACAAAGGGGGGAACAGAGGTGGGGGGAATGGGAAGGAGACAGCAGCAGCCGGTGAGGGTCGAAACGGTGGTGTATACTACTGTTACAGTGGTGGGTAATCAAGTGATGACGCTTACGGGGACGGCGGTGGTGGATGTGAATAGGGCTGTTTTTACGAGGACCAGGGTTAGGTATGAGACTGTTACGAGGGGGGAGGGGGCGACGGTGACGGTTTGTGGGGGATGAGATGGTTGAGGGGTTATTGTGGGGAGATGGGCCTGATTTGTATAGGTGGGAGGGCGGTATGAATGAGTTGTATGTAAACTGGGATTGACATATCTTTATGCTTTCCAAATATTGTTGTTGTTGGTGGCCGATGTGAATGAGACACACAGGTTGTTTGGGAAACATAATCGACTGACCGCGCGAGGGCAGTAATATGTGACAGGATTGAGTGAGAGTGAGTAAGAAGTGAACATAAGATAAGCTCAGGTCAGGTATAGGTGGTAGAGAGGGAAATTGCTTGCAGTAAAGGGCAGTCATGGCATGTCACGTTACTTGAATCAGATACCAGGTGAGAGCAAGTGCCTGAGAGCGAGTGTGAAATGCAGGGACCAAGAATACATGATGGTGAGATTGAGCGTGAGCGTGAGAGCAGGTACGTGTCATTGAGAGTGAGAGTAAGTGGGGTGCCTGCCCTCCTGCCTGATAGCAACCTGCCTTGCCAGACCTTCTGCGCCCTCACCTCACTCCCCACTTAATCCGTATAGTCGACACCAACCTGCAGGCCATCAATCCATTCATGATGTTGGCAAGATGCCTTCTCGGGTTCCAGAACTCTCATCGTTGCCGACTTCAGTTGTCCCACGTTCCCTCACCTCCCACGTTCCTCACCTCCCACGTTCCTCACCTCCCACGCCGGCAAGCCGCGGCAGGCCGCATCTTTCCGTACCGGAACTCCCGCAACGTGGACAAGATTCCATCCAAACGGCCGTTCTCCTTGAGGCGCACCAAACTCAGCATACGCATGGCTTGCATGGAGGCCACGCACGACATCCTACTCTCCTCCTTTCTCCTGCTGTGGTACGCAGGAGTGTTACAGCAAACATTTCAATGACCGAGAGCTGCTGACCGCTTCGAGATCATCTGCTACGTTTTCTCGAACCCATATCATGACCCTAAAGGGAAGGTTACAGTTCGCCGTTGGAGATGTTTCACCGAATCCTCACAGGCCACAAACTGTTCGGGCTGACTGGTCAGACCCCGGACCGGCAGTTGGAACTTGGAAATCCGGGGAAAGAAATATGACGATCTCATGCATTACGAGGAAAGACCCACACGTCCCCTTCCATTCCTCCCAGCCTCCATCTTTATCAAGCTTTTATTCTGCCGCACATGCAGCATTCCCCGCATGTTGTCCTACGGAACGCGAGGGGAAGACCCGTCATGCGGGTCGAGAGAATTGGAGATTCATGATGGGTTGGGGTACCTACCTTGATGATCACCACGTTACAACCAGCCATGTTATTCGGTCACGGGTGATGGCTTGTTGGGACCGCATGCTCACCACATGCAAACACGATGGTTCATCCAATCTATTTTCGCATCTTCATGCTGTTGGGGTGGTACTGCGTTCATGATGATGCGATCAGATATCTTTTGGTGAGTCCAATTACTTCTTGCTCCTTTTGCCCTTGCGTTCTCACATGCCAGCCAGCTGCTCAGTGTTGTTTACTTTTTTCTGATTTTGCCAAATCGCGACATCTGACATTAAGCAGCTACTGTGTTAGCACCAGACAATGGCAGTTCCTTGGATTGCCTCGCTTGTGTTGCTCCTCGCGTGGGGGGCCTGGGGACAGGTTGAGCAATGTCCTGGTTACGAAGCTATCAATGTTCTCGAGGCGGATTCGTATCTGATAGCAGATCTCGTTCTTATCGGCAATTGCAGCTCCCACAGCGACGACATTGAGAACTTGAGGTTACTCGTCGAGTATCAGACAGGTAAATACATCACATTTCGCCAAGTGCGACGGTGTTTGCTGACTGACTGGAAACAGATTCACGCCTGCATGTCCTCATCACAGACACAGATTACCAAGCGTTTCAGATTCAAGAACATGTTCTACCCCGACCGAAAAGCCAGAACGCGACTTCAAGCACCTCTGGGCTACAATTCAGTTTCACCCAAAGCCCATTCAGTTTCACCGTTACGAGAGCATCAACAGGGGACATCCTTTTTGACACGGCCGACACACCACTCATCTTCGAAACCCAGTACGTCAGGCTCAGGACTCGCCTGCCTTCGAACCCAAATATCTACGGCTTGGGTGAACACTCTGACGACTTTCGGCTGCCCACGACCAAGTATACCCGTACACTATGGAACGCAGAATCGCCTATGATCCCGGCCCGCTCAAACCTCTATGGCGCCCATCCAGTGTACTTTGACCACCGGGGCAAATCAGGCACGCACGGAGTCTTCCTTCTCAGTTCAAATGGCATGGATATCAAGCTCGATGCAACGGATCAGGGACAGCAGTACCTAGAATACAACGCGATTGGCGGCGTTCTCGACTTTTACTTTCTCGCTGGTCCCGATCCAGCGGATGTCAGCAAGCAGTACGCCGAGGTAGTTGGTCTGCCAGCTTTGGTCCCTTACTGGGCATTGGGTTTCCATCAATGCAAGTATGGATATAAAAAGATCGATGATGTCGCACAAGTCGTTGCAAATTACTCTGCGGCCGGGATACCACTGGAGACCATGTGGGGAGACATTGACTATATGGATGCCAAGCGAGATTTCACTACAAACCCAGTCAACTACACGTTGGACAAAGTGCAACAGCTTGTTCGGAATCTACACAATAATGGACAGCACTATGTTCAGATTTTAGACCCGGGGATCCACAGAGCTGGCGACTACTCGACCTACCTAAGAGGTGCTCAAAAGGAAGTATTTCTCAAGGCGGATGATGGATCATTCTATCGCGGTATCCAATGGCCCGGTGAAGTGGTTTGGCCGGATTGGTTCCATCCAAACACGCAAGAATGGTGGACAGATGAGATCAAGAGGTTTTATGACGCTAACTCGGGGGTCAATGTTGATGGCTTGTGGGTAGACATGAACGAGGCGAGCAACATGTGCGAGACCACAAGCTGTTTCACATCAGCTTCCGCTCAAACCTGGACTACTCGAAATGGTATCGGCATTACAAAACGTTATGCTGACCCTATTCCATTCCAAGGAGTGCCTAACAGGGACCTCTTCAACCCCAAGTACCGCATCCAAAATCACCGACCCACCGGCGACATTTCTGCCAACACTCTCTACACCAACATCACCAATGCCGACGGAACCCACCAATACGACACACACAACCTCTACGGCACCATGATGGCCACTGCTACCCGAAATGCTCTTCTGAGCCGGAATCCCAACCTCAGACCTTTCGTCCTTACGCGATCGACCTTTGCCGGTGCTGGTAGAGTGGCGGCCCACTGGTTCGGCGACAACGCCTCCAGGTGGGACTACTACCGCATCACGATTCGCCAACTATTGTCCTTTGCCTCCATGCACGCCATGCCCTTTGTCGGCTCTGATGTTTGCGGTTTCAACGAAAGGGCCCAAGAAAACATGTGCGCTCGCTGGGCTCTGCTCGGCGCCTTCCAGCCATTCTATCGGAACCATGCCGATACCAGCGCCCCACCACAGGAGTTCTACCTCTGGCCTTCTGTAACCCAAGCCGCCAAGAAAGCAATCGACACCCGCTACAAACTCCTTGATTATATGTACACCTTCCTCTGGAAAGCCAGCACAGACGGCACCCCCATCGCCAGCCCGTTGTGGTTCTTTTACCCCTCCGACAGCAACACCTTTGGCATCCAAACCCAATGGATGCTCGGCGACGCGCTCCTCATCTCCCCCGTAGTAGAAGACGATTCCCAGTCTGTCAACTTTTACCTGCCCGATGACATTTGGTATGATTTCTGGACTTTCAAACAGATATCCGGAGGCGGGCAAATGCACAGGTTGGACGGGGTAAAGTGGGATGAGATTCCCGTTCACATCCGGGGTGGGACGATTTTGGCCATGAGGACCGAGTCAGGGAACACGACTTCGCAGGTGAGGAGCAAGAATTTCAGGGTTATTGTCGCGCCGGGGAGGGATGGGACGGCGAGGGGGGAGCTGTATCTGGATGATGGGGTTAGTTTGGATGTGGGGGGGAATAGGTCCGAGATTGTCTTTTCTTGGGATGGGCAAGCTTTCACGGCGAATGGGACGTTTGGGTATGAGACGGATGTGAAGGTGGAGAGGGTGGTTATTCTGGGTGGGGAGGGCGGGGAGGTCAAGACGGAGGAGGGGCCGTGGGGGTTGAGGGGGGGGTTTGGATTTCGTTTGTGAATGTTTTGAGGGTTGAGTCAGGAGGTGAGAAAGGGGAGAGGTTGGGATAGTGCGATGAGTTTATGACTGAATATCATTTTTGTTTTCTGAACTTGTTTCAAACAGGCCATTCTGCACCAAACACAAGCAATCTTGTTAGAGTCACAGATAGTCTATTGATATCAAGGAACGACAAAACTATCTAAAACCTAGGTAGGTAAGGAGTGTGAAGTCAAAAGCTTTCCAGCGACCGCCCAGCAATCGAGCCAACTTCACACCACACTCATCTTTCCATCTCTCTCACTTGTTTTACCACCTTACAGGCACTTAAGAAGAAGCCTGACCACCACCCTCCCCACCGTTATTCCCCTGGTTATTCGGCCTTCCCTGCGACCCAGAAGACTCCCCCTGGCTCCCGCTCGCGTTTCTCGAAAGGGCATCCCGCTCCTGCCTCCAGCGCTCATCCTCGGCCGCCTGCTCTTGCTGCAGCCGCACGACATTGTTGTACAAGTTCTGCCTTTGTTCTCTAGTTATAGGCTGGTACTCATCCTGGCTGTAGGCCGAGCCAGACGAGGTCGACCCCGTGCTGGACTCGGAGCGGACAGACTCGGAGTCGGTGGAAGGGGGGTTGACGAGGGTGGTGCCGGTGCTGCTTTGGGATTGCTGTGACACGGCCGTGTCGGAGGAGGCGGTGGAGTCGCGGTTGCTTTGGCCGGAGCCGTTGCCCGAGCCGTTTTCGGATTGGGGGCTGCGCTTGCGGAATTGGTTCATGGGCGCGGAAGGGGGGCTGTTGGTGGAGGGGGCAGGTGAGCGGCGGGAAATGGCATGGGTGGGTTGGTTGATTGTTGGGGCGGCGGTGGCGAGGCCGATGGCGGTGATGAAGATGAGGGAGTACTTCATTTTGATGGTGGTAGGGTTTGTAAAGGGGAGATTATAGTAAGAAGGTTGGATAAGAGTGTGATGTGAAGGGGCTGGCCGGCAGCTGGAAAAACTTGATATTGGATAAAATGGGGAAAAAAGGAAGGATTGTTGGAAGAGAAAGATTCAGCTGTTTTCAAATCACTTGAACCGGCAAGTGAAGTTGGTATTGTAAGAAGGATTGTTTGTTTGAAGTGTTGTGAACCTGCACGATGCTGATGATGAGAAGAATGGTTCTGAGATGGGGGGAGTGGCCTGGCTTTATACTTGAAGTTCGTTATCGTCTTTCGCTTCATTGCATGGTCTCTATCGGAGCCTCAGTGTTGTCAACGACCACCAAGGGACTGCAATAACCTCCGAACAGGCTCAGCCGAAAATGTACCACACGGAGGCCCTGTCGCCTCTTCACCCTCCTTTGGGGACCGCAGCCAGGCCTTGATGGGGGAGAGTTGTGAAGTGGGACAATGACAAGACGTCTGCAGTGCCGAACCACCGGATCGGAGTAGACTACGGTGCTTCGGACGTTGCTTTGAGACTGGGGCCCCAGGAGCAACCTCTGCAAAACGCCCCTAGTGACCTTATTTGGGTTTTTTCGTCGGCTACTCGTTGGTCGAAGCGGCTGGGATCGTGCTCCTGAGGTCGCGTGGATTACCTAATGTGGTCAAGTATGAAGGATGTGCCGCGACAAGCGCATCCATTCGGTCTCCCAGGTCCCTGGACGATGTCAGCAAGTTCGGAGGAATTAATGAGGCCCATGAGACCGCAAATAAAGACATCAAGAAGTGTTTTATCGCTCGCAATGAGGTAATCGTTTTGTTGAGGTTCGAATAAAGTTCGGCTGACTGACGGTGACGAAGCAGGTCGATTGCCTGAGGGTGGTGCTCAGAACTTTGTTTCGAGAACAAATTTCTTCTATGGGCGGGGACGGCGCCACAAACCCTAATGGAATCTATCTGTTTCCCATGGAAATCAGCCACCCGTTTCTACCAAACATCCCCAGCCACCAAGCCTCATCCCGTGGAGTAAAGCCTCACCCATCACGATGCCTGCGACAACATCAGCGACATCCATAACACCAACCCCACTTGTCGCTATGGGATGGGATTCCGTGTATAACAGACGTTATGGCATCTTCCTTGGTGGAAACGGTCCATCACACCGCTCTGCTATCGCAACATGCCACCATCAGGGGTATACGCGACTCACCTTGTTGCAAACGCAACGGCATGCAATCCAACAACTATCCATTGACTGGTAACACATTACCAAGTAAAGGTGCACATCTAAAACAGTCACGCGCAGATACTTACTGCTTGCTCCCCAGGTTGAGAGCCTGATTGGAAGTTCGGTGACTTCTTTTTGGTTGCAAAAGGACAGCTCGACATCCCCAGTCGTCATCTCTCATGCCATACATTAACTTCCCGGAAGCTCATGGCACAGCCTTACCAACACCATCATCGATATGAATGATCAGCTAACGCCTCATTCATCCCATGCTAATGTCTCTTAGTCACGTCCTGAGTAGTTTAATATGGAGAGGAGGAGCAAGCTTTGGCGTGTGGGCCCTGGTGAGGCAAAGTGAATAGTTTTTTCAGTTAACCTTAACTTATCAAGCCTCTTTTTGGGAGCTACCATGCTTCATCGTCTACAATATATTCTCGACCAACAGAAATTCTACCCTCCTCACCAAAAATCACTAACTACCTACCTTACAAAGTCTACTCACTTTTGACGAACAACTAGCGTTATCCCCAGCTTGTCTACCTACGGTCAAACGACGTCTATAACCACGTTCAACAATGGTGGTATTTGATCTCGAGTTTGAGGAGTACGACTCGGACTCAAACGAGTCAACCTTTTCAAGCAAGCTCCCGCGTACACAGCCCGAGGTCACCATCATCGACACGCAAACCGCACTCGCAGATCTAGTGGACACGCTTTCGAACCTCCCAACGTCACCACCTTCTTTGTATCTCGATCTAGAAGGTGAAAACCTCGGTCGGAAAGGCACTATCGCCATCCTTCAACTGCATCTGCTTCCTACCCACCATACTTACCTCATCGACGTCCACACCCTCCAACACGCCACCTTTACCACCACTGGACACTCCGGCACGACGCTCAAGTCTGTCCTGGAGTCAGCAACCATTCCCAAGGTCTTCTTCGATGTACGTCACGACTCCGATGCCTTATATCACCTTTACGGCGTCAGTCTCGCAGGCATCAAGGACCTGCAGCTGATGAAACACGCCACCTACAGCGACACCCGTTACGTGAAGGGGCTAGCAACATGTATTCAATGGGATGCCGGCCTGGCAACCTCGGAGCTTCACGCTGCTTGGGCAGTGAAGGAGGCCGGTAAAAAGTTGTTCTGCCCCGAACTGGGCGGCAGCTACGCCGTGTTCTCCCAGCGGCCTCTCCTAGACGACATCATTCGCTACTGTGCCCAAGACGCATATATCCTGCCCTTGCTCTACGAACGATACGACTGGCTCATCAATAGAGAGCACTTCGCTACTTATTTTCGAGAAACCATAGCGCGGCACGAGAAGATGAGGGTCAAAGATTCGCAGTCGGAGTATTTTGCAAGTTGGGGGAAGGATCATTTCATTAGGGCACCGGGAGGGAAGGGCTGGGATCCCGTCGTGGACCTTAAACTTGGTTGTCGTCTGCCGTGGGGTGAATGGCCTGTCGTCGAGAGTCAGGGTGATGCCTCTAAGGCCAAAAGCACTGTCGTAAACTTGAAACCAAAGGATGTCGACCCTTGGGCCAAAGCCAAGCCTAGAAGAGGTTTCAGGAGATGTGCTTGCTTGCACTGATTGATGGAGGATTCGTTGTGAATGGAGTCAAAAGAATATAGCAGTAATATAGATAGTACCTAATAACAATAGGTTATCTCCCTCACGATGGTGTGTCGTCCGGACCATTGGGTTGGCCAAGACTTGTGCTGTCGTGACCTGGGGTCATGGTGAGAAAAGGGGCTCAGTAACATTGGTTACCTGCAGTAGGTAAGGTATTTTTCAATAAAAGCCTCAAGTGAATCGCCATGATTTATGCTTGCATTGAAAAGCTCAGCCCATTGGCAGGTTCCGGATGGTGAGAACCCCACCTCAATCAAGGGCAACAACCAACTGCCGTTTGCGGCTTTGTGTGCTGCTGGCATGATGCGCATTACCAGTGACCACAAGCTCGTCCCGAGTCATGTTTTTACGGGAGAGAATGGGGTTTTGTTTATTCCTCTCACTTACAATCTCTACAACCTATATGCAAAACCACTACTCCATCATCCACAATGAAAGACATCCCAATCACAGAAGGTGAGGTTGATTTCAGCATCCCAGACCTCCCCGACCCAAGCAAAACCTACTACAAAATCATCGGCCCCCTTCCCCCCCTTCCTCCTCCTCCCCACCCCTAATCACCCTCCACGGCGGCCCGGGAGCAACCCACGAGTACCTCCTCTCCCTCACCGACCTCTACTCAACCCACAACATCCCCCTCATCTTCTACGACCAAATCGGCTGCGGCCGCTCGACCCACTACCGCGACAAAATAGCCGACATAACCTTTTGGACGATCGACCTCTTCCTAAACGAGCTAGACAACCTGATTGATTGCCTTAACCTTCGAGAGAGGGGGTTTTATCTCCTGGGGCAGAGCTGGGGGGGTATGCTCGCTGGTGTGTATGCCGCTTGTAAACCGAGGGGGTTGAAAAAGATGATTATTGCGAGTGCGCCGGGGAGCATGCCGGGTTATGTGGAGGGGTGTAGGGAGTTGTTGGGGGGTTACCGGTTGATGTGAGAGAGACGATTAGGGAGTGTGAAACTAATGGGGATTATGAAAGTGTAAAGTATAAGAAGGCGATGGGGGTGTGGTACAGGAGGCATGTTTGTCAGGTTGAGCCGATGCCGGAGGAGGTGAGGAGTGTGATGAGGCGTTTGGGGGAGGATTCGACGTCGTATTTGACGCTGTAAGTTTAGTTCATCTCCCTGCTGATTTTGCTTCAATCGGATGACTGACAAGTGGAAATAATACATAGCCAAGGGCCGTCCGAGTTCACTGTCACAGGCTCTTTGAAAGACTGGGAGGGCTGGAAGGATGCGCATAATATCGAGGTCAAGACTCTGGTGCTCAACGGCAAGTATGACGAGGTTACGGACAAGGCTATTGAACCATGGGTCAAGCATATTCCGAAGGACAAAGTCAAGTGGATCAAATTTGAGGAGTCCAGCCATATGGCCCACTGGGAGGAACGAGAGCGGTTTATGGAAGTTTGTGCAGAGTTTCTCTTGAACGGTTAGCGTTCTACCTACCTTATCGAAGGGTCAAAAGAAATGCATCATCTCCTGTGTACATCTGGTTGGAAGAGACCTGAAGAAAAAAGGAAAAGCCGCGCGAAGTTTAGATAATTCATTCATTACTTCTGTTCCAAAACAAGCGCCTATTCAACCTATCCCTCTTCTCCAACTCCCAGCCTATCCTCCCACTAAAAGTGATATCTAAGGTATACACCATACCCCCCCTGTATCCCCCATCCACTACCAAGCCTCCCACTTCTGCCCCCCAACAGAAATCAACCGATTAAACAACTCATCCCTCAACGGAATAGCCGTAACCTTGTACACCTCGCCCCTACTAGTCCTCAGCTCCAACCCATCCTGCACCTCCCTCTCCAAACTCCACCCCACCACCAGCTTCGCCTTCCAACCATACCCGCCCAGCTTCCTCAACTCGACAATTTCCGACACGGGAACACTCCACATCGCGTGCAAGTCCTCCTTCTCCTCCCCCTCCGGTCCAATCTTTTCCCTTGTCTTCTTCGTCCCAAACGCCACCACCGGAATCGTCGCCGCGGTAGACAAATAAACATTGCCCTTCTTCCCTTCATACCTCGCCTCAAACTCTACCGGCCCACTGATGGGCACCTTCTCCGCGGGCGGCACAACTCCAAGTCTGTCCTTGGCGTGGTGGCTAATCCCCATCTTGCCCCTGATAGTATCAGCCCCAACAGCAGTCTTGACAGCAGTCTTTGCTGTGCCCCTAAAAAAATTGAGGATCTTGTTGCTCTTCTTGTGTTGCTCCTTGTCCTGCCCCTTGACCATGACGCTCCGCCCGCCTTGGTTGCCGCCCTTGTCATGCTTGATGCTCGGGTCGTGGTGGATAGCTTCTTGGAGTTCACCTGGGCTTGCGTTCAGAGGAGCGTCGGCGCCGGTTGAGGCCAAATCATCAGAGGTAAGCTGGGCGGGCCTGTCGGGAGGCGCTTCGTTGATACGCGGCGGCGGGGGAAGAGGGGCGTGGTTGGCCTCGCCAATGCGGAGGAGGGTGATGGTGAGCTGGGCATTGGTGGGAACGCCCTTCAGGAGAGTACTGCAAAAGATATGGTCAGTATACTGGTCTTGGCCAAGATTATAGGGGCAACGACGTACTTTCGCAATTCCAACAACTTCTTCCAGTTGGGGATGGTGCGGTTAAGCCAGGCTACTCCTCGAGAAATGACCGGATCGCCAAAGAATCCAAAGCCAACGCCAAAGGTAACAGACTTGACAAACATGTACGAAGTGACCACAAACGACAGAGCCAGAAGCGGGAGGATAATCGCAACAAATCTCAAGCGGTGCACATCAGTAGGGAAAGGAGGAGTAGGAGACAACGCACTACATTACTTTGTTAGCATCTAATCATCTTCAACTTGAACCCCGGCTTCCGCAAAAAGACCCACTTCGCAAACCGCTCCCAGGTATCAACAAAGTCCCCCAGCCCATGCATAACAGGCTGCAGCTTCGCCCACATGGCCGTCTGCATCGGCACCTCCGTCTTGTCCCTCTTCGTCCCCGGCTTCGACCCAATAGCCTTGTGCATCTCGGTGGTGGACTGCTCTGCCGACTCCTGGTCCCCCTGAGCGTGTTGCCCAACAGCGCCGCTCACCGCCACCGTCGCGATCCCGCTCACAAAGTTGCTAGCCTCCAGCTCGACCGCCTCGCCCTTGTGGTTCTCCGGCGCGCCCGTAGCGCTGTCGTGGCTCCCCAGCACCCCAGCCTTTGGCTTCTGTATCCCGCCCGTCTTGCTGTCCACCAGCGACACCGGCGCCGGAGGAAAGAGGTACTCCCTCGTTTTCGGGACCGCGATCAACGCGATGAGAACACTAATCAGGAGCGGCGTCAAAAAGTCAAACAGCCACGCAACAAAATACGCACTGGCAAACGCCGCCGTGCGCCTTGTTTCCTTCCATGAGCGCAACCTAGCAATGTGCTTAACAGTTGCCAGCATCCCAACGCCAACTGTCATATAGAGGCGCTCGAAATTCCCTCGCATTTTGTCTGGTGAGAACTCTTCATCTTCTGCTATGTTGAGATCGAGACCGCCTGGTGGGGGGTAAGGGGTGGCTTTCGTGTGGAAGATTTGCTAGTCGTCGTGGAAAACACTCTAGTGTTAGCTTTGGGGACGGACTAGAGACCATTTCTGACGTAAAGTATAGGCGGTAGTTGGGATGATGGATAGATGTGTAGGTACGTACCTTGTTGAACCGCCGCACGAGCATCCAGAGCTCTTCGTTGTCCATCCCACCCACCAGAGGGGCTGGGATATCCTGCTTTGCCTCATTCCAGCCCAGGTCGCGGACTTCTTCATCGTGATCTAATTGTGCAACGCCTTGAGGGTGTTCAGTGTTTCCTTCGGTGGCTAGGGCATGGGAGAGCGTTTGTTGGTTTTCCAGTCTCTCGGTAGGTTCGGGTTTGTGAGGGCCTTCAGTTGAGGAAGCAGGATTGACGGCGGGAATAGGTAAGAAGTCGATGATTTCGGATCCTAGGCTGGCCTCATTGTTGTCTTTCGGTGGCCCGGTTGGTGCAGCTGTCTGTGCTGCTGTCTGTGTGGAAGCCATGGTTGTGGATGTGAGGTCTGCCTTGAGAGACACTAAGATCGGATGAAATCCGACTATGGGACAAACTTCAACGGGCAAAAGGGTATCTCCTACAAAAGGACTGCTAGATAGATAGGTGCCATCATCGACATGGTCTTATCAAACTTGCTTGGCTCCCTTCAAAGGGTGCAATGACATCAATGGCTACCAATCAAAGGGTGGATAAAGATGGAGTCGGTGACGCAGGTGTGCCAGCGCCATGGTTCGAACCTGCTGGGGGAGGGCCGATTGGGTTCCATTCCGCTTTTGGGTGACGGCTCCATCTCAGATTGGGAATCTCTTGGTTCTTTCCAAACATGAAAATGATCATCGATCAGTGGGTGGAACGGTTGCACCGGAATCGATGACGTGAGTGTGGAACATACCAGGCAGTACATATGCCAGCTGGGGCCAACTGACAGAGACTTACATGGCTCTTGGCACATAAATCCGATAAGATATTTCTTTCTTGGTTTGACATATACAAATTATCAAGTACCTTGTAGAGCTTTCGAAAGGTTGAAAAGCGAGCAACAGTGGAATAGACAACACACGTTCCTTAAGATGCTTAACATCACCCAGTCCCATTTCCCTCTCTTTACACCTCCTCCTCCTCCTCGCCCTTTTCTGTGGCCACTGTCGAGTTCGACAAAGCGGACAAATGCAAGGCATTCACAGATCCACACATAGGCTTCTCAAGCAACTGTTGACTAACCCACTTCTCATCATCCGAACTACCAGCTTCATCCTCTGCATCGCTGCCTTCGTCGAATTCAGTGTCGGCATCTTCACAACTGCTACTATCCTGGTAGCAGCTGTCCTCAGAGGAGGACGATCTGTCTGCTGGCCTTAGACTGAGTGGCCCACGTCCGAGCCTCGCTTTCTTCTTTTGCGCAGCTCGTCGCGCTTTCAGCTTCAATAACCTTCTCTCAAATTTGTTCTTCGATAGGAAGCCCGTTTGTGTCATCGGGATCTCCATTCTCATCGTGGTACTAGCATCAGGCCTTGATACTGATTGTTCCATGGGGTGCTTGTAGTCGGGACCGTGAAGAGTCAGGGGTGTCGAGAATGGAGGTGGACTCTCGGAGTGAAGGATGGCAGGAGATGGCATTGTGCTTGTGTCTCCCACGAGCTGTGGGGGACCTTCGGAGGGCTGCACACGTGGGCGCATATCTGTGTGTGGATATGCAGGATCCCAAATGTGACCGGGCAGAGGATGCAGGTCCATATCCCACATGTGCATGGTGATCTTCCATCCAGGTTTAATCGTCGTTTCCCACAGAGCAGGTAGAATAATCTCTCGTGATGGGCTCAGTAGGTCGTAATGGCCGACATGGACATGTGCCCCGATTTCCCGAGTACCGACAAACGCCTGCTCAATGTTCTCGTGGATTTGCTCAAAACTTTTGCACGACTGGAACGGAAATGTGTACAGTCTTCCAAGGGCATCCTGGAACAGAATTGGTGCAGCCTCTTCCTTAGCAGCTTCTGCCTCCAACTTGGATCGAAGTGCAATTTCTGCTTCACGAATCTGGATTTCGGCTTTCAGTCGAGCCAGGTCCTCAACATTCTTTCTCCATTCGGCTTGGTTTGCCTCCCAGTTGGTCTTCTCTGTCGCTAGTTTCTCCAAGTGAGCAAGCCGCTCCAGCAGCGCGGCATCGGTACCTTTGGTGCTCATGTCGTCGGCCTTCTTTGGCGAAGGCACAGCTGGTTTCGGCCCTTCAGTCGTACTATTGATTCGTTTCTTCGGCAGTTGTGTGGGAAAGTCTGTAAGCGTTTCCGGGGCGTTGGGGTCCGCTGGTGATGTACCCAGTTCGTCTTGGATTAGGTCGACCACTTCTTGGTCAACGCAGGTAGACTCCGAAGCGTAGCCGTCGTTGTCGACAACCTTAAACGGGGCGATGGGGGGAGGGACAGGGCGGTAGACACTAGTCGGCTCATTAGCTATGCGTTCGTCCATACAAATCAAGGTCAGGAGTTTCCATACTAGTTTGCAGCTGAGAAAAGTAGATTCAAAGCGGCAAGACTGTTGTGTAACTTGTCTCGGAGATCTCTTAGTTCCTCTTTGCCGTACAAAGCCCAACCGACCTTGCACCAGCTATCGCTGATAGCGGGCGGTCCCGAAGTGGACAAACTCTTCTTCAAGTGTTCGGTTCGTTTGAGGAATCTCGAGATGATGTCCATGGAAGACATGATCAGAAATGACGCAGAATTTACCGTGTGCCTTGGAAGGGCAACCTCTGTTTCGCCGAGCTGGCTGACGGTGATGAAGGCTTGTTGGATCAGGCGAAGTTCCTTCATCGCTTCTTGATATTCGGTGCAGGCATCGGACGAAGTTGTCATGAGCTGGATCAGCTTGTGGGCCATTACGGCGCCGGCTATGAAGTCGCCTATCGCATATCCAAACGACATCTTGTGTCTTGAGGGGCGGGAAGAGGTCGTGACAAAAACAGATTGCGGAAAATGCTGGTGCTGCTTGTATTGCTTTTTGAATGATATTCGATCTGGTTCAGGGGTTGCGCAACACAGCCCCAAGTGTCTCGTTGCAGGAAATGCGTGTCCTAACCTCGAGGTTACGGCTGGTGGCACAGGTAGTGTGGCGAAGTATGCATTCTGCCTTGTAGCGCAACATTATCATGTCGTTGGTGTCAGGGGTACAAACACAATAGTTATTATCCTATCATTCGAGGCCTGTTCGAAGTTCCACTCGGTCTCGTTAGGAACATAAGTGCGACGTTGGGCTACCACCACCACCAATTGCTGCATGTCGGATTGTTGGACGTAACTGCGCATCCTCGCACACTCTCCGTCGGTAACATAAAAACGCCCATTCAAGCAACAACGGCCATATGCGCCTCCAATCCACCCGGGCTATCAATCCGGACCTTCACACCCGGCGCAACAAAGAAAATCGATCCCTCTTCCAGCCTAAACGTCTTTCCGTCGGCGAGCATGGTCCCATTTCCGTGGGTAACGATCATAACCCCAGGTCCTTGATGCGCATCAATGTCTTCTCCTTCGCCCTGGAGCAGGCTGAGCCTCAGCATGTCGAATTCGCTCATGGGAGGCTTGTAGACTTTGATCTTCCCCCCTTGATCTTGACCCGGTAGCATGACATCCTCCTTTGATCGTGTGCTAGGCTGGAAGGTGAGCGTGTCGGCAAACATGTCGATGTTGTTCCGATCCGCCGGGGGGCAGAAACCCGCGTTAAGGACGTTATTGCTGCGGGCCATGCACTCGACGATGTCGCCGCTCAGGTAAGCGTGGATGCCATCTGCTGGTATGTAGATTGCGTCACCCGCATCCAGCACCAGGAAATTCATGCATAGAAGTGCCACCAATGAGCCAGGGTCTGTCGCACCATACTGGTCTTGTAGACGGGGGAGCAGATCGAGGATGTATGATTGGCTACCGAGATCTTGTCTAGATGCCTTGGATAAGGCTTCCTCAACAGATTTGACGGTCTCCTCGTCGGCTTGAAGGAGGGATCGGGTGACTTCTCGGAGTGTCGATTCGGTCCAGGACTCTGTGCCAGGAGGGACAAACTGCTGTAGCATATCGAGACGCTGGAAAAGGGATTGGACCTCCGTCAGAGGTTTCCATCCCGCGAACACCTCAAATTTGGATAGTGCCACTGCAATCTCTGGTTTGTGGTTCGGATCCGTAAAGTGGTCTGGGTCTTTGGCGTGGAGCTTGGCAGCGAGGTCTTTATTGGGGTGAATTTGGAGAGGTAGGGCTTTGGCGATGGAAAGAATCTTGGGTAGAAAGGGTAACTGTGCCCCCAGTTCCTCGATCACCTTCTTGCCGAGTAGTGTTTCCTTGTGTTCCTGGAGGACATCCTGGAGAAGTTCGCCTGTCTCAAGCACCCGAGCGGGAAAGTCGGGATAATCACCAAACCAAAGTTCCGAGTAGAATTCGTCGTTCTTGATATCAAATTTCTTATCTGTTTTCTTGTGCAGCTGGGCAGCGAGTGATTCTTTTCCCTGCTTGCCCCAGGGATAGTTGTTGCAGCTGCCAACGAGCTGGAAGACCCGATCGGTTCGAGTCATGTTTGATGGTATTTGTTACTTGGATGTTGGCTGTTGTTGTGATGATTAGGATGCTTTTGGCGAGTTTTTCGTGTTTGAGACGAGATGGACAGACAGTGTTCAAGTGCAGGCTGCCACAGAGATATTGTCGTAATGGTTCCTCAGAGTGATGTCGTCACCATGTCAAGTTGATGCGGGGCTTCCCTGTGCCCGCCAGTCCGGCACGTCGGCGTAGCAGTGGGGCCGGACAGCTGCTCGTCTTTGGAGATAGGCACTTGGTAGTTCACCCATTTTCTGCAAACGCGTGTGGCTAGCTTACCAGCTTATCATCTCCAACTCACGGCCTCTCTTTCGCCCCTACTTGCTGTCCCTCACTTCCTGGACGATGAAGGAAAGGCAGCATCAACAGCGTGGCATGCAGGCACGGGGCTGCGCCACTCTTGCGCTCCACAGGTGATTTTGGTGGGCGCTATGGCAAACCCATGATGCTCAGTCACTTACTCTTCTTCTGTGATCTCTCTTCAGTCCTTCTCAATCATCGTACGGTTCTTCAGTATCCTCTTAGTCAAGTCACCACTCCGTCATTCATGGTGCCGTCCTGTTTTTCCTTCCCTCTGGCGTGAAAGACTCGAGGGTACCACTTTCAGGGAAGTGCCTAGGTATTTGGTGGACTGATGTATGGGGAGGTTTTGGACACCAACCCGGCGGTGCAAGGTTTCGTATCTACTAATGAACAATAGGAACACTATCAAGTGATCAACTGGTTACAACGTCTCGGGTAAATCATCCGGTACCAATAACGTCCTGTAGAGGAGAGGATACTTGGCGGTTCCCGATGAAACACCACAACTTCATTGCCCTCGGCTAAATGCACACTCTACCGTGGCGACAGTAACAATGCAAGCTGTCAACAAGTAGACTTCTCATTATTGGGTCTTCATCCGAGCTCACACAGTTTCAAGCATTATCTTACAAGGTGAAGGCAAGCAACGAATCATCTCCACCATGGCTTATATCGCCCTCACAACATTTTTGACATCCGCCCTCACCCTCTCCCACTTCACCTTCGGTGGAAGAGCCACATCAGAACTACCGGATGACGATGAGCTATGCGGCCGTGGTCTGCCAACAACCCCATTTGACCGCACCGCCCTGACCACCATCGGACCATACTCCTATGACCCGTCAGCCTGGAGCCCCTGGACACACCGACCCTACTGCATAGAAGCCAACGAGGAGCCCTGGTGCGTCTACACCAATGCCGCCTCTCCCAAAGGCCATGGGATCAGCATCATCACCACCCCTGAAATAGCAGGAAGCACGCTGAATATCCTTGAACATCCGTTTGATCAGAAGTTCTTCGCCCCGGAGAAGATCTACCTGCCAAGGCCGTACAAGGTTGTTGACATCCCCGGCAAAGGGAAGGGTGTGGTTGCTACTCAAAAGATCGAGAAGGGCAAGGCGATCTTGGTGGATCATGCGTCCATCATAGCCGCAGCGGAGTACCCCGCTGATGTCATGAGGGAAGAAGTGCAGGACTTGCTGGCAACAGCGGTGAACCGGTTGGGAGAGCCAGAGAAGGTGTTGAGGCTGTCGAGGAAGGGGAGGGATGAGGGGGCGACTGAGATTGAGGATTTGCTGTTGACGAATAGCTTTACTGTTGGCATCCAGGGGAAGGAGTTTATTGCTTTGTTTGCGGACCTGTCGGTGAGTAACATTGTTCATGTAGCAGGATGAGACGCTGACAAAAACCAGAGGTTCAACCACGATTGCAAGCCGAAGTGAGTTCTGTCTTGCAGAAGAGCATGACTGGGCCATGACTGACAGGTTTCAGCGCGTTCATCTACTTCTCCGAAACCACACTCGCCATGACCGTCTGGGCCTCTAGGGACATTGAGCCTGGTGAAGAAATCTCTATTACCTGTGAGCTGCCGTCAGAGTCATCACAATACCTCGAACACTACTGACAGGCTCCTCTAGACTCTGCAGCCGGGCTGTCATCCAAGGAACGGAGGGAGACCCTTGAGAAGGTCTGGGGATTCAAGTGGTCAGTTTCCCACCATTCCATCCTTACCTCCTTGACCCATCCACTAACCAAACCAAAGCCAATGCTCCCTGTGCACCTCCTCCCCCGAAGTCATCAAAGAATCAGACGACAATCGCGCCCAAATCCGCGCCTACCAAGGCTCCATCCCCAATCTCGCCCAAGAGGGCAAATTCGAAGAAGCCCTCAAGCAAGCTGAGCACATGTTTGAGCTAGTCGATGAGGAGGCCTTGACCGATCAAATGTCGGATATGTACGAGTACCCGGCGAGGATGTACTACCAGATTGGCAACCTGGAGAAGGCTCTGGAGTACACGCTCAAGGTCAAGAGGGAAATTGACGGGTTTGGAGTGCCGGGCAAGTACGGACAGGAGAAGCTGAGGGCGATGGAGGGCATTATTAGACGGCTGGAGAAGGAAATAGTGGAGAAGAAGGAGAGGGAGGAACAGTTCAAGAAGCAGGCGAAGTTGAAGGGGAAGTATGGGAAGGCCCAGCGGATGGTGATCAACATATCACAGTAAGGTAAAATCTCTACCTTATCTTGGCTACCGTACGATTGAGGTCTGTTTAGCTATGCGAGGATTGTTACGGCTCTTGAGTACTTCTTGTGTATAACTGAGAATATATATTCTTTCTTTCACGCTCGCAGTGATGACTTGATAAGGTAAAGAAGTCGCGGGTTGCATCCGGTCATTGCAACCGTTGTTCAACCAACCTCCAAGATTACCACTGGCCACCTGCGGAACTGGTAAAGCTATATACTGTGTCACCAGTTTAAGCTTCCTGTTGCATCAAGCCGATGTTGAATGTCTGCATGCTCCGCAGTGCCCATTGATGTACGACTGCCGAGTGCTCGAGAACCGTTTCCCAGGGATAGACTCTCCCAACTTGTTTGCACAACACACCAAGGCCTCGTTACCAAAGTCCGTTGTTGATTCGTACTTCAACCTATTCCAGCGGTCTAGTGCACTAGCATCGCAACGTTGATCCGATCGGAAAGCATATTTCCACCACTCAGGCGCCTCTCAGGGGTGGTCTTGGCACGATCCCCCAGCCAAGACGGATAAATCACCACCACCACTACCACAACCACCGCGTCTAGAAGGAGACATCACGCCGTTACTTGCTGTAGACAGGGTTCCTCGCTGGGAGGGTTCTCCAACGTGGCATTCAATGCAATCTCCGTCATTCACATCAAAACAAGCTTCCCACCCGCAGTATAAGAAACTCCTGATATCCACCACCCAATCTACACAGGGCTGCCAACCTCCAATCACCCCCCAATAACCAACCCATAATGCGGCTCAACCTCCTTTTCCTCCTCGCCCCCCTCTCAGCCTCAGCCCTCCCCCTCCTCCCCACCTCCCTCTTCGGCCTCGCCTCCTGGGACGTGGAAGGCTTCGCAAAAGACAACCCCCTCGGCCCAACCACCGGGGGCAAAGGCGGCCCCACCGTCACAGTCTCAACCGTAGCCGACTTCCAAGCCGCCGTGTCCGGTGACGACCCAAAAATCGTCCTCGTCAATGGCGAGCTCAACTTCCCCTCCCGGCCCAAAATCGGCTCCAACAAGTCCGTCATTGGAGTGGGCAAGACAGCGCACATCACCGGTTCAGGGCTCGACATTGTCAACGCGACGAATGTCATTGTGCAAAACATGAAAATCAGCTACATTTTGGATAATGACTGTATTACGATCAGAAACTCGACGAGGGTGTGGATTGATCACAATGAGTTTACTAGTGATATTACCAAGGGGCCGGATGAATTTGTATGTTTTATCCCATCTCTTTCCTACATTAACTGTCTCTCTTTGTCTTTTTTCTGGGGGGTTATCATCAGTGTACGGTTGTTGGTTGTCAAAGCCGGCGGTTGCTAACACTTGCCACCCCAAAAAGGACGGCCAAGTCGACATCATCCGCGGCTCCGACTGGATCACCGTCTCCTGGAACTACTTCCACGACCACTGGAAGTCCTCGTTAGTCGGCAACGACGCCAACTTCCGCGACATTGACTTTGGCCACTTGCACATCACCTACCACCACAACTACTGGCGCAACGAAGGAACCCGCGGCCCTGCGGGAAGGTTCGGGCATCAGCACGTGTACAACAACTTGTATGTCGACTTCTTGTACCAGGCCATCCACTCCAGGTCGGATAACCAGGTGCTGGTCGAGGGGAATGTGTTCCGCGGCAAGACGAGGGAGGCGCTGAGCACATATGGTTTGGTGATCCCGGAGGACTCGCCGAATACGTGTGTTTGTGGGGATGAGGAGCTGGATGGGTATGCGAATTTGGGAGCGAGTAAGTGTCCTTTTTGTCATTGTCGATTTGTGGTCTGAGTGGAGAAAACGATGCTGACAAGATATTCGTTCAGGGAACGACTGGGGCGGAGCCACCGTCAACATTACCCAGCTGGGAGACTTTGTCAAGGCGCCGTACAAGTACAAGTTGACGCCTTTGTTGTTGGTTTCTCCGCTTGTCAAGTATGGTGCTGGGGTGGGCAAGATCTGAGTGAATGCAAGGTATATAAGCTGTTATACCACTCTAAAATCGACGGCCACCCAAGCTCACAGTCAGGTGATCCCTCGTCGCCTTTAATCAGTCTACATGTAGATCAGCCCTTGCTCAGCTTCGGCTACCTGAATATCTGCTCATCAAAGCCACATCATTTTGCACAACCTTGCTAAAAAGTGCAGTTTTTACCGAAGAGTCCAAAAATGGCCCCCGTGTAAGAGCAGTGACTCAGAACTGGGAAATTCGAACCCCATAGTAACCACTGCCCAAAACTATAGACAATGATCTGCCCCTCCTTCCGCTTGGGAATAGGTACTTATATCCATTATTAGTCGTGATACGGGTAACGAGAAATGCATGCTCTTGAGATATATTTGCTAGTGGATGTACGTTGGGAGACGAAGGATGTGATGGTCGTACGTCGAGGCACTTTATGTTCGTCAAATGGTTGTAGGTATTTAGGAGACAGCCTAGTGCCAGGGTAGCCTGCAGGATTTCTGGGGGTGCTTCCGCATTCCTTTTCAGTATGTCCTTCCCCTGCTGCCCCTTGGGTTTAAAGGGTCTACGTAGTCTCTGCTTCCAGGCCCCTATAAATAGTCTCCTCTGTCTCCTCCCCATCTTTCAAACCCTCAGCTCTTTCAATCTTATATACTATATCAGCAAACTCGACACTTTAAAAATATGAACCTTAAGCCTAAGAAAAGCGGTCCAAAGGGCGGGGACGCGGACGACCTGATCAAGAGAGCCATATAGGATGTTCTATCTAAAGGTGAAATCTAGCATCGGTAATAAACCTATCTACAAAGTACTCGCTTTGAGTTCTGAGCAGCGGTATGCAGAGATAATAATCGTATGGGATGTGTTAGTTTCTAGCATCACAGACTCACATTTGGGAACTTGGACTAACGGACTCATACGGAAGCCCGAAGTGGGCGTTGTCAGTTTGCAGCATCAACGGCCTCCTGGCAATTGCCATGTTTTGGGCCTGCTATATACTGGTACATGTTGTGGGATAGTACATGATGTACTAGCCTAGAGTATACTGGTATATAACATCCCAGTGCACAATGGACTGGCCTAGAAAATATACTAGGACGCTACTCCACACCGCCACTGATATTCTATATATAGGAATAGCCATGTGTTTTGTAAAAGCCAGGTTTCTTCCGTAACACATCTCAGCTCGCACAAAGAACGCTGGGTAGCGACAGAACCAAGTGATGCAGAAATCTCATAGCAACTTAAACTTAGGTGGGATCTTATCTAGAAGGACACCTATCTATATGATATTACCTTTGATAACACACTGCGAGGCGGCGGCAGGTGCTGCTGTGTAACAGTGGCACTGTTGTGCTGTTAGGCGGTGATATTACCAGTGTGCTAAGGGATCAACCTCATACCCAAGTTCCCCGCGTCCATGTTAGTAAACTCAAGCGCCTGCTATGATTTGTAAGGCTCGTCTGTTTTTATCGATGATTTCCCTCTAGATCTGCAACACAACGCTCTTTTTTTCCAGCTAGCTACACGACAAGGGAGTAGGCGTTTCAGCGTAGTGCCGTCAAACTTGGCCACATACGATCCCCATCGCTTCCATGGTTTGCCAGTAGTTGTTGAGAAACTCCTGATCTTATCTGATATGTCTGTCGTAATACTCGTCCTTGACCGGTTTCCACATGGTTGTGGACTAAAATGACGCTGGACATGGCTTCGTGGCCAACGAGCGATCCCCAGGATACTATGTGCTTAAAGAGCCCGTAATGCGATTATCGGTAATCTTGTTAAGGTAAAAGCACGCCTTTCAGTGGAACCCCGCAGGGATATTACTTAGTTAAGTAGTCGGCGATGTCTCTCAGCATATCCATGCAGGTCGTTTAGTGTCTTCGAACCCGGGAGTGTCGACGGCAACGATAAATGTTCGTTCTCTCGTCTTTTTCGAGCTCGATTTAAACCTCTTGGCATTCTTGGGTTTTTAATTGACAGGATCAGCAAACGCTTAACGGCAAGAGAAATACAAGAGCAAAGAGGCGAAAGGATGTAGAAAATGGAGAGGGAGTGTGCGACCGAGGTGAGTGTAGGAAATAACCTTACGTTGCTGAGCTTGTTCCTGAGCTCGTTAAGGAAAAGTCTCTTTCCGGCGCCAGTAACCCCTAATCTCAACCCTCCCCCCTAAGATACATGCCCCTGTCTACGCTCCTACCTAAGGCACAGTGAGCTACCCATGTAAACGCCAGCTAACCACTTTACTAGGTTACCAGGGGGGAGCATTTATCCCAATCGTCACCAGTTTTATATAAGCTCTAGGCCTACGCCAAGGACGGGGCGCCAGGACGCTGCGTCATCCTAATCCAGTACTCCTCAGCCAATGTCCCCATCCGGCCGGATGCGACAGTAAGGGAGCTGTACCGTATTTAGTGTAACGGAGATAAGATATTTAGGAATTAAGACTAGTTCGGAACTGGGGACTAAAGGTGATACAACAAAGTCTTTACTGGCCATGTGATACGAATGGGTACTAACTCAAAGGGACTGTACGCGTCGGATTAATCGAGGAAGAGAAGGAAATTGATATCGACGTGGACTGAATCTAAATACGCGGCGGATACCTTATTCGGCACGCTGCTGGTGACGATAAGGAATGGGTGAGGTTGACACGTTAGTGTGTAGTGGACCGAAAAGCTAAGCAGATATTGTACACGGCCTGGGAGCAGCAGCCTCTGATCTAGTGACATGGAAGAATGGATATCCAATCCGGCCCTAGTTGCTCTGGTCCAAAAGTATCAAACTCCCACACGTGTCTAGAGCGCTACACAAATAGCCAGAGAATATTCAGCATATCATCCCCTCCCCCTCCCCCCCTAAAAAAAAGACCCCCCTCAGCATGGATGAGATTATCTCCACCGTCCTCTCTTCCTCTCCGGACTGCCTTCCCTTTCCGGGCCCAGCCGATGCTTAGCAGCTCCGGACACCACCTTCTGCTGCTCTTCTCGGATGTAATCTAGAGCGAGCAGGATGTTCCCTAGGCGTTCTCCTTGTCCCCACTCGAGAATGGCTTTCACCCACCGGTGGAGATGTGTAAAGTGTTTCGGACTTGATAGCAAGAAAGAGGCTACCCGCTGAATGTAGACAACTAGATCGCCTTTGTCCTTGACTCCCCACGACACATATAGCTGTGCAAGGCTGTTATCGATGGTGAGACCGTAGCAGAGATTGGGAACATGTCTATTGCATCCAACATCTCCAAGTCGTGTGTTGAGTTGATTAACAGCCTGAAGGCAGGCGGCCAAAGCGCCAGCACACTGGTTCGCCGCAACCCAGAGATTTCCTCCAGTCCCTGCTGTTGCCTTGAACTCGACGGCAAAGAAGGGGAACCAAAGGTCCGGGTTGCTGGCCGCCATTGCGTAATTAGTAATCTGCCTATGGAGCCCCCGTAATGTAGTCAACTGTGCCGAGGTGAAGGTAGGTGTAACTGGATGCCCATAGAGCAGGTCGGGTCGTGGCTGCGTGACTGGCCATGATGCCGGCGCCGTCGGGAGGTTGGGTAGGAGGTGACGAGCCACATGCGCGTCGGCTATGGATAACAATCTTCCAATTGGGAAGCCGTTGGTGTTGCCTTGGGGAAGGAGATGGATGTTTAAGAAGTCCCTGACAGCGGTCTCGCCGCAGCCCATACCTAGCGTATCCAGGCCGTAGATAGCCTTGGCCACAATCTCCGGGGCGAGCTCAGGCATCTCGGCTGTTATGGAGGCGATCTGCCCCACGTGGGCGGCTACGGCATCGGGAAGCTGTTCGTGCGGATGCCGGAAGTTGATATGGTTGTCCGCAAGGCAGTTGCGGCGGTAGAGTGGGTGCTTGACGCCCTCCATATCGTCGTCGTCGTCGTCTTGGTTAGAGGTTATGTCGGGGTAAGTGGCTAGACCATCAATATCATTGCCTATGTGATGCCCGCCACAGCTACATATGTAATCTAGGTCGCTGTCCCGGCGTCGGGCAAGCCTGGCGGAACGACGCAGCTGCTGCATCGTGGCTGTCATGTGTGGTGTGTGTATCAGGATCTGTTTGTCAGAGTGAGACATGCACCGCAGAGAGGGAGGGGGAAAGAAAGAGAGACGCCAAAATGTTGGAGCTGTCTGACTTATCACTTGGGAGACTCAAAGGTCTTATTGCAGGCTTTGTCCGCAATGCCCTATCCGGATGTTTTGTCTTTGTGCAGACTTGAAACCGCACTTAGCTAGCTGGAACTGGTGACGGTGCGACAAAGCCTCCATAATGGGTCCAAGAGCTGCAGCTGGACACCTCACGGTTAGCCAGGTGAAGTAAACAGCTAGCTGCGAACGAAGGGATCGGTGCATATCTGATTAATTGATTGAAATTTCTGACGATTGGCGCGATGGCTATCGATAAGTGATATTCCAAAGCAGTGAAGCTGGTCTGTGACACGAGTGAAGCTGTTTTCTTCCAAAAGATACCCGTACTTTACACCTTTGTTTCTAATTCAATTTTTGGCCAAAATGGAAGCCGTCAACTTTCTGTGGTCTTTAGAAGTAGGTGGATTGTTGGAGACAAAGCCTCTTAGATCGTGCACACTTGCCTCAGACCTTCGCGTTGTTTTTCAGTAGACCATGGCAACTATAGCCGAGGCAGCCCAGAACAGTGACCCCCTCGCTCAGGCTGGCTCAGGCTAAGGCGGCAACGGCTCAGTTCCGAAGAAGAAAGAAGAGAAAGAGTCGATTCTGTGCTTTGCGAAGGACCCATAGAGGAGTGCCTTTGAACCGGGTAGCCATCACGGTGGCTGCACTAAAAGTTCGTATTGCTTCCATCACGAACGTTTGACGTATGTTCTTCGGGGAGTTCCTCGGAGTGATGCGTGTGACAGGCACCGAAGGCAAGTACGGCTGAGGTTCAGCTCAGCTCATTCTGTCTCAATTGGGCAAGCAGTGCTTGCAGGTTGACAATGTCACGGATGTGGCTGCCGGGAATATTGCAGCAACTTGCAGCAAACAATCTTGTCTATGCAAAGCCCCCGCTGGTCAACACGATATCCAGCAAGCCAATGCCATAAAATAAGAGGGTAATCCACCAGCCCCTCATGAATGGAATTCCAACACTTTTCAGACATTCGCAACAGTGCGCAAGTGTGAGATAACAGGTTTCCTTACTCGGTATGAAGAGCTTGAAGTCAAGCGTGGCTCTGGCCGTCGTTGCCCTCGCCGGCTTCGGTGCCGCAGCTGGATGTGCCGCTGACAAGTACGTGCAAGACTGCCCTGGACCCACATCACCTGCCCAGGGCCCCTCCCAACATCATGCTTAAATCTCTGACGCTGAACACAGCTGCTACCGTGCTCTTTTCCCTTGTCCGTCCCCCTCGGCCGTCTCTGTTGCTTCCGCCTTCTGCGCAACCATCACAGCTTCGGGGACGACTGCCACCAACTATCCCACCAGAGCCACCAACGCTTGCGGAACTACTGCTGCTCGCTACATCTCGGCCTGTCAGTGCGGCCCAACCTGCTCCTACTTGACCGTTCTAGGGACCACTTCTACATCCACCTCCCCCCAGTCGACCTCAACTGCCTCAGCCTGCGAGGCGCCCCCCACATCCACAACCTCCACCTGTGAAGCAACGCCCACCAACGGCAATCTTCTCTCTGGCGACTTTGAGTGCGGAGTAGTTCCCTGGACAGCCCAAGTCTTTGAGCCATTCACTAACGTCTACGGAATCTCGGTGGCCACCCCCGGCTTGACCAACGTCAAATCCTTCCAGACCCAGTTCCTTGGTCCTAACAACTGCGCCACAACTTGTACATACGCACGAATCACTTCCCCTGTCTTCCCCGTGACGCCAGGAGCCAAATACAAATACACTTTCGCGACCTGGTTCGACGGCGTGACCAGAGGCTTCGTGGGCACCAAGATCAACGACCGCACCGGTAGAACCGTCAGCGCCCTCGATTACCCAGTCTCGAAATGGCGCTTCCACCACTATCCCTTTCAAGCCAACGCAACCGAGAATCAGGTTTCCGTCTTCTTTGAGTGGCTCAACGTCGAGTCCAAGCTCGACAGCATCACCTTTGCGCCCGTCACAGCTTACTGCGGGAGCACGCCTCCCATCGGAACCCTCCCAGACGGAGAGTTTGAGTGTGGCATGGGTGCATGGACGCAGCAAAAGCCAGATCCAGCCGTCACGGCAGGTGTGGTTAACCTGGCGGCCGACAGCCTGTACACCAATAGCTTTCCCATGGGCGACTACGCGTGGAGAGTTGTCTCCCCTGGCACTCCCGATCCCGCCAACCAGGAGCTACACGTCAGCGCGAGGGTCATCAGTGGTGTTATGTCGGTGACACCGGGAAAGAAGTACCTGGTGTATTTCACTTCGTTTTTCAGCAACAGGACGGTTGGGTCTGTAGGGGTCATGATTAACAACTCGCCTATTTACACGAGGAATCCGAACGATTCCGCACAGGGCGTCCCAACTTACTTTGCCCCGAACCACATCCTTTGGACTGCGCCTGTTGGGCTGACAAGCGCGAGTGTCAAGATTGAGGCGCTCATGTTTGGTGCTGGCACGATCGCGATTGATAGTGTGCTTTTTGTGGAGGTGAATGACAGTGTTGTTGGGTGATTGTCACCCTTTTAGAGGACCATCTTGGCAATGCGGACGTTGGTTTTGCCGTATGGACTGGGGTAGACAATTAGGAAGGCAATTGAATGTGTCGCGGCGCTGGATGTGTCGGGCCTTTACTGCTATCGTCTCTTACGAACTGCCCTGCTGCTCTGTTGATAATCATCTCTCCAGTTGAATTTTGACCTCAACTTTCTCCGAGAGGCCGCCTGTTCCCAAGAAAACCGCCATGGTCTTCAATCTTACTGATCCTGTGTATTTACCGCATGAATCATGATGAAGACTAGTTATTGAGCCGGTGCAGATGAAAGATTAACAAAGTAAGGGGAGCAGCAGGTTTGTAAACAATCAACTCGTGTTAGCTTGGACGTTGCCGTTCGAGAACTCTGGGAAGCAACGGATCAACAGTACCCTCCCTCAGCCCGGCTGTGTAGCTGGAACTGCTTGATGCTGTCAGGAGCGCACCACGCCCTTTTCCGTCTACCGCTGGCACAAGGACGGGAAGGAGAGTGGTATCCCAATGGCACCAAAGTCTTGAAACGAGGGATTGGTGTGGGTGTCTAGACAGCAAGTACTGACGGCTTTTGAAGTCCCAGCCAGAGCAGAACGCAGCTGCCACGATGCAGACCGCGCAGTCTCCGGCCGATTGGATAATGAAAGTGTCAATCGGCAAGTGCCAGCATGGCCAACGAGAGCAACAAGGCACCGGAGCGGACGTTAACTTCCGAAGGCAGTGACAGGCGGGCGAGCGTCACCACCTTTAAGACCCCAAATTCATCAGCCAAACCACGAACTCTCCCTTGAACTTCAACTCTCGTCTAACCACCACACAACCCACATCTCTGCTCTCTCTCGTCTTGTATTGCTTCGTTGCATTACTTCTGGCTGTCATTCTTTACCATTTTAGGGACTTCCAACACCACACTTCCTGGATTTGACAATGCCTCCATCAACATTCTTTTGGCTTGCAGGCGCCATGACCCTCGCCGCAGTCGGCGCTCAAGGGACCCTGCTTCCAACAACACCCATCTTCCCCATCCCGTTTTCCACACCCAGCTCCCAATATGGCGGATCCATCTCTTTCCCAGCTCCAGGGTACCGTGGACCTGGTGCTACACAAACTTTCATTCTCCCGACTCCACCACCGAACCGCCCGAGCACGAGCAGCCGGCCGAAGAAGCCCAAGAACAACCTCACGAAGGTTGTCACAGCCGTAAATACACCCCGGAAGACGCCCTTCGTGCAACCAACAGGGGGATGGAGGTCACTGGAATACCCATACACTACAGGTAGGCGCACTCAGCGGTACATGTTCGAACGGGCTCCCGCGGACTGCGCATCACAGACATCTTATCTGACGGCTTTGGCGGCACAACAACCCGTGTTCCCACCCGAGCTTCAGTCTCTGGCTGAAAAGCACAAGGTCTGGTTCAGTGCCTGCGGTCCCACCTTTGAGAACGCCGCCGACCCCTCTTTCGACCCACAAGCCTTTACGCCCGCCTTTCAGGCCTGGCAGGATACTCTGGCCACGAACCTCAGGAGACTGATGAACGCCTGCCACAATTCACAAGAGACCGTCGATGCCATTGATCGGGACCCGTGCCTGCGCGGCTTGCTTGCTCAGGCGCCTGTCATTCCTCTTGGCCCTCTTCCGGAGGGTGAACAGGCTACATTCACGACTTTGTTTACCATTGAGATTCCTGACCCGACTCCCGTACCGGCTGACCCTGTGACGGTTACGGAGATGTCGACTGCGTGGCTCACGGCCACCATGGTTGTGGAGGAGAACAGGACGGTGGTTATTGATGAGCCGAGGACGAAGAGTGAGGGTATTCGTGGAGTTGCATTGTCCATGACTGCGTTGGTGGCTGGTATGTTGGCGGGGCTTTTTGTCTTTGCGTCCCAGCTGTGAGCGGATGGAATTTGGGAGGATACACTTGGCATCATCACAAGATGGCAGAACTTGATAATTGAGACGGGAAAACCTATGGTGGTGGTGGTTTTGTAATATCTGTCCTCGAGTAGCCCTAATGATCAGTAATACTTTCTGTCGCCATGCTGTCTTCTATGATATGTGTCTTGTTGGCCTTGAAATCTTGATGGTACGCGGAGTAGCTTCCACATCCATAAGCGTTCCTGTTTTGCGGTGAGAGTCTTTTGTCCCAGTGCTCGCGGAACTCTGGCCCTTGCCCTCTAACGGGACCACATCCCTCAACTCGCAACCGACAGAAGGTGGGGAGTGCGGTCAATTCGCCATGTGCTAAGGCTCATCATTGGCCATTTTTGCTCGCCCTGATGTCCTTCTTTCAAAAGCGCTTTCTTGTTCTTGTACACAGTGTTGTGGCGGAACTCTGCAATGCAATCTCCGGGCGATTATTTCTGGGTGAACAACTTGACCCCCAGAGAGCGCAACCCTCAAACCCATTACATTGAAGTTCTGCGACAATGAACACAGCAGGACCGACATGACATGAAGATACCGGAGAAAAGACAACATCAAATATCTGCCCAGCCAAACCGTCTCGTGTCCTAGAGTTCGACGATGTTTCCCTCGATTCTTATTGTTGTTGTAAGCTTCATGTTTTATTCGCCGAAGGTGACCCCCCCCCCGCGAAGCGGGAGATCCCTTGCTAAAATCTATCTAACGATAGGTAGGTGCCAGGCATACACTAGCCATACATGAAGATGTATGTTTATAGGTACGGAATTCAAGCCGATGGGTATCCAACCTCCCGTCAGTGTGCCAGACTCTGTGGGATGATGGAAGCGGACCGCGGCTGCAGTCTTGTCCCCAGTGCCGGTGATAATTTCCGACTTGACAGTATACCACGAGTTATTCATCATGCCCATCAGACTCCACTTTGTGGGCTCCGGCTGCACATTCTTGGTGACATCTGAGCACCTCACGGTGATCCCTGGGGATCGTATCAGGTCTGACACCTCCACATCAGCATGCCAGAATAGCCACGTCCAGAACTTGTTGCCATGGCGGATGGCATATTCTGGAAATTTTCGGGTTGCAAACAGCCATGTCTCGCCGCCGTCCACGGAAACTTCAACCTGCTGTATTTCATGGCCGCCGCCATTGTATGCATACCATAGTGGGAATTTGAGCCGTCACGTAGAGTCTACCCCGTCAAACAGAGTCTATAGGGTCAAATAGAGTCTATAGGGTCAAACAGAGTCTATAGGGTCAAACAGAGTCTATAGGGTCAAATAGAGTCTATAGGGTCAAACAGAGTCTACAGGGTTAAATAGAGTCTATAGGCCAGGCCCACTTACACCCACTGAAGCCGTAAGGGGTACCTGCCGTACACCCCCTATATAGTTCCTTCTTCCTACCCCTGGCTCGTTCAATTAGCTACTGGCTCAGTGGCCCAGTGGCCGACGCTGCCGTCCACCTAGTAAGTCTTCTACTGTTCAATAGGCTCATGTTCAATCCCAGTTACGTCCTACCTCACTAACCTTCTTCTTTTCTAACGCTTTCAATTAGTGGTCTTCCACTGGCCTACCCACTGGCCCAGTTGACAGTGGAATTGAACAGCGGCCAGCTTAGTGGAAGACCACTAGGCTAGCCACTGTGATTTTTGATCAATATAGGCCCTGGGGTGTAGACTCTGTTGACTTAATTGAATCAATTTGATATACAGACACAATTTGACTACCATACAGATACAATTCAACTGGGCCCACACCCGCTGTGGTACCCTTGCAAGATGTACATCTCGCCTTTCTTCACATCTTGCAGCGAGATTTCCTCCCCCTCAGCTGGTTTTATCACGACGGAGTTCATATTCTGCTCGTAACAGGCGGTACTGGGATGGTGGAACAAGACTTTGGCGGCCTTGCTTTCTTTGGCCAGCACCCAAGACGGCATCACTCTGTTGCCCCAATATGTGGTAGTAGCTCGTATTCTCGTGACCTACTGAGTGATCCATATTCGACGCAGCCATTTCACGCAATGACCGCCGATGTATCCGGGGATGATGAGGCGGACTGGGTACCCGTGATCAGGTGGCAAGGGCAGGTCATTCATGTACATGGCTAGGATTACGTCGTTGGAAGGGTTCATCGCATACTCGAGCGGAATGGAGGTTTCGTAGGTAAGGGCCTTCTGAGGGGGAGTCTGCGCCAGCAAAGTTGACGTAGAGTCCTTCAGTCGAAGGACTAGGAGCAGAGATGTCGCACCTTATGAGCACGTCACGAAGCAAGGGACCTTTCCCGTATGCACATCCCACCGAGGCCGCGCCGTTGTTGGCGCCTTTGGTCTTGCGCTGGAGGTTGAGTTCCTTTCTTCTGTTGCCGGTACAAGCCATCGCAACGGGGATGTTGATCTTTGAGTCGTGGAAGTCGTCCTTCAGCTGGTCCATAGTGAGGGTTGTTGTTTTGCCCTCGAGGTCTGCAATGTCGAGACGGTGAAGCTCTCAGAGGAGACGGGGGACGGGGCCATGGTTGCGGATGTAGTGAAGCTCATTCGGGGTGATCAACCCGCCGTCAAGTAGCCGAGTTAAGGGGGGCTCGGCGTTCATGGGGTGTTTGCCTGTCCACCGGATCAAGTCTGGACATCGAGGGAGCCAATTGTCGGGGGTGAACTGGTCTTGCTCTTCGATGGAGATTGAGGAGCGATTGTGCTTCTGAGGGCATTGTTGTTTTCCGTCGTTTTGTCGTAGGTGGGAAATTTATGTCCCCTCGCTTGTTATCGACTCCAGCAAGGTACGTTCTTGGGGGCTCAGCTCGGGTCCGCTGCCATCTGTCTTTTGCCTCCACACTTCCTCATTTCGTCCTTGTCCGCTGCTGACAGCTTTTACCGGCTCCTTTTCCTGTCCGGCTTTTCCTTCCCTTTTCCTCTTTTCAAGGTTGGCAGGCCACGGCTCCACATTCTTGACCCAATCTTCCGTCGTCTCGAGGACGTACCTCCACCCGAGCGATCTGTTTTCTGGGTGCCGGAGGTGGAAGGAGTACTGGTGCTCAATGACGTCGCGAAAGTTGACTAGATCGCCAGAGTTGATCTTTTGTCTTAGCTCTGATCGCTTCCGAACAGCATCGGCGATTTCTTGGGCGTGTTCTTTCTCTGCAGCTTCATGGTCGACCACCGGGTGGTCTTGGTCGTAGTCGGGATGGGTAATGCCGGTTCGGCCGCCCTCTCCGTTCTTGAAGCCGATGCTATGGATCTTCGCTTGGTCCAGTCGGGTTCGTTGCGGATTTCTGACTTCGAGGAGCCGGTGTGAGGTTTGACTTTGACTTCCCAGGGGATGTGGTGTGGCATTGCGGGTTGGTGGTGTGCTGGAGCGGCTGGTTGAGAAAGGGGAGATGCCTATATGGGGATAGATGGGAAAGATGATGTATCAAATCACAAATGTTGATCAATACCGAGGATACTGCCTGGTTGAGAGGGAGATGAGGTCCGTGACCGAGATGGATGACGTTGGTCGGAGGTCATGGCTGTTCATTTCTGATGACATGATAGACAAGTCAAGGGTAGGTTGCGAGTTTTTCTGAGAATGCATTATATCTTAAAATTTGCACTGTCGATATGAACTGCTAAAAGGGCTGTTGACGAGCTTGTGTCGAAGTCTTTCTTTCCCGTCAAGCTCAGAGCCTCAGGGGTTCAGGGGCACCACACCAGACCAGCGCCATTTCCACCAAATGTATCTTGGCGCACCCGCGTTACCTGCTCAGTGGAACTACATTTGCCTGTGTTGCCATTCCCAAGACAGACAAACAAAGGAACGCGCAAAGGCACTGGGGCTAAGGCACTGGAGAGTTGTGTGGGTGGGTGCAAAGAACACTTTCCACATTGTTGTGCATCATAGGGCTCAGCCCGGGGTGCTGCTGCCATCCAACAATTGGAAACAACTCTCCAAAGGTTCTATAGTGTAGCGGTTATCACTCCGGATTCTGATTCCGGCAACCCCGGTTCGAGTCCGGGTAGGACCTCATCTTTTTCTTCCGTTTACCTACCCTACCAACACATTCTTTCTCACGAACCAGATCTTTTCTCCTGTCCAACTTTTTGTGCCACCTGTCAAGCAATCACTCGACTGCCTCAAGCCACCCAATCACGTGCCAATGACTCGCGATAAAAGCTAAGTATTGTGGACCTGCCACCTGCAGACTGCCGAAGATCCACATCCCACAGACGGAAAAAAAAGAGTTTCCAATGTCACACCAGACAATGCCAGTGACTCACAATCCTATGAGGACAAGCCACAACAATATAAACTTTACTTTGAGGATGGAAAAATATCAAACAGGCTTGAACGTAACAAACCAAGCTGCATGGCGCAGCGGAAGCGCGCCGGGCTCATAACCCGGAGGTCACTCGATCGAAACGAGTTGCAGCTAAAGCATCAATTTTCTTTTTTTGAGTTTTGTTTTTCCTTTCTGGTATATCGCATACATACATGCCCACACTTGTCTGGTCCCCACTACCCAGCCCATCACAAGAGCACTTATCACCTTCCGGCGGCACCCCAACATGACAACAAGTGATTCAAAAATAAAAATAAAAGTCATCAGCAATCAATCTGTCATTAAGGAAAACATCCATAACAAAATAACGATAACATGTGAAAATCCAAATTCCAAATGGTATCAAGAAACCGCAACAGAACAAAAACACCAAGATATCCCGCTTATTACATCCCTCCGTAAACTCAAACCGTCATGACGAGTCATTCTGTCACCCAGTTCTCCTAAACCTCATCCCACATAACCTTCATCGTAACCGGGAACGGCGCCAACGCGCCCCAGTCCTCCCGCAGGTAATCCACCCCGTTCCCATCCGCCCGCGGCACCTTCTTCAGCTCGCCCTGCGGTCCGGGCGCGCGGCGGACGTTTTTCCGTCTGAACAGCGCGCGGAACATCTCCGTCAGGGCGATGTGGCTGACCTCTTTACCCAAGAATGCGTGAGGGCCAGCGCCGAAGTGGATGTACTTCTCTAGGGGACGGCGGGGGTTGACGGTTTCCGGTTCGGGGAAGTAGGCTGCGTCTTGGGAGGCGGTGGACTGTGCGAGGGTGGTTAGTAATAGATTCTGGATCAGGGAAGGGGTAAGAAAACATACAGCATTGATGGTAACCTTTGTGCCAGGTTGGATGTGGAGCTCGGTGCCATTGGCTGCAGTGACAGTTCCGGCGGTGGTGGCCTCAAAGTGGGAGCGGGCTGAGCCCGAGAGACGGATGCCTTCGAGGACGTAACCGAGGAGAATGGCATCGTTCTGAGAGGAGGATGGCTGGGAGGCGATGGCGTGGATGTCGGCGACGTGATCGGCGCCCTTGGAGGAGAGGTAGTATTCCACTGCCTGGGTGAAGAGCTCGCCTTGGCTAGAGGCAAGGGCAGCAGCGGTGGGGAGGACGTGGTTCCATGTGATGTCGTGGGTGGCCAAGCCAGCCTTCTTGAGCTCCTTGATCAAGTTGACACCGTAGGTGCTCAGGAGGTTGTTCTTGATTGCCTTGGGGCTCTTGACAGTCTTGTCGACGAGGGTGCCAAGCTGGCCAGCAACTGTCTTGGCTGCCTCCATCACAGGGAAGAGCTTCACAGGCTCGGATTCGACGAACAGCGCGGTGGCGATGATTTGGAGCACGGCGTAGAGCTCGTGCTCCGTGTAAATGCCCTTGCTGTTTTCCTTGGTCGTCAGGGGAAGACCGAAAACGCTGGCCGCAAAGTGCGTTGGCACGATGTTGGCGATGTCACGGACAAGGTCAGCGAACTTGCTGCCGGGAACCAAGGAGTAGCTCTTGGTCGTGAGGAGCTGGTCAGTGAGCTTCTCGTAGAAAGCCTTGATCTGGTTGCCAAGCTCAGGGGTGTAAAGGGACTGAGAGACAGTGGTGCGGTGCTTATCGTGCGCAGCGGAGTCGCCAGAGAGCTCAGGCTTGGCCTGGACGCGAATACCAGCGACACCAGCATGCCAAGTGCTCTTGAACTTTTCTTCGGCAGCAAAAATGCGCTGAGCACCGTCATACGAAGTGACTTGAGCAGCTTGGGGGACTCGCCCAGGCCGAGAGAAGTCGAAGAGATGAGCGCGCTTGAGGTCCTTGAGAATCTTGCTGTTCTCAGACGGGGTCACCATGGGATAGTGGGCGTAGACCGAGTTGTACGAAAAGTGGTTGGGGAATGCCCGGAGGAACAGCTTGTAGAACACGCAGCCGTGGTTGATGTTCAAATCATACTGCACCTCGTTGAACCCCCAGTTGGTCAGGTTTCGTGGGGTGTAATCGATGGTGTAGTGACGGTCACCTCTGACCAGGCAAACAGCATCCGACAGTACGACACGGGAGATGGTGTACGTCGGCGCAATACCGACACCGGGGACCATGGGCTCCTTTCTCTCTTCCGCCACCAAGCCAGGATACAGCTCCACGAAATCGGGATGATCGTACAGACGACGGAGCGACTCGGCAACACCAGGATCCGAGTTGATGTCCTCGAACTTCTCGTAAGGCTTGAGACCGAAGTGCTTGCGGAACTCGTTCAGGCCGGCAACGTTCCATCTGCGGCCTTGAATGATGCCGAGAATCTCAACGGCACGCATGGACTCGGGCACGTTGCGCGCACCGAAAGAACCAGCGGGGTCCTCGATGGCATCAGAAATGCAATTGACGAGATCGTCGTCGTTGAACTTGCCATCCGGACCTCTCTGGAACTTGCCGAAGGGACGCTCAGCAGGGTCATCCGGGATCATGCCCTCAAACTTGCCAAAGCCCATGATCAGCTCGTGGATGGAGAGGTCTTTGCCCGGCTTCTTGAAGAGGTCGTAGTAAAAGTCCTGAATCCACTTGTCATCCTTGGCCGAGATACACGAGTGCCAGCGGTAGCAGAGATTGAACTCGGCCGAGCAAACATTGCCTGTGCCACGCTCGGCACCCTGCTTGGTGTCGACATTGATGCCAGTCTCAGCACGAGGATCAAGCGTCCAGGTGGTATCAACACGGTTCAACTATGATGGATTAGCACAAGAAAATTGCATGCAGCCAGAATGGGACCTACGTTGACAATATTTCGGACATAATCCAAAAGCGTGATGTTGATATACAGGCCAGAGGTGATCAAACGAGCATGCTGGAACAAGTCGTTGTCGTACTTCTTCCAAGCGGCCTCCTTCTTCTCTCCTTCGAGATTGGGGTTGGGGGCTGTGAACCTGCCGTCCTCGTTGATACGAGCCAAGTTCTCGGCCACATGATTGTGGACGCGGTTGAACATGATCAAAAATACACCAACGCCAGGTGGCATACCCAGAAGGCGCTTGTCAGCAAAGCAATCAGGCTTCAGCTTGCCATCCTTGAACGTGCGGATGGTATCCTGCATGGCCTGGTTGCTGCCGTACAGGGGAGACAAGTCCAAGTAAGATGAGGTCTTGGACTTGCTCATGTCCCTGTAATCTGTCCAGAATAGATCTGCGAAATGCGTTAGCAAAAAACGCAACAACGAAAGTCTGGCGCAGACACTAACCATGAATAATGATGCTGGCCCAGTACCACAGAATGCTCGACACATTGTTAGGGTGTTCCGTGTACTCCGTCCGCTTCATGACTGACTCGAAAATCAGGTTGGGATCAGGAAGAGCACCTTGCCGAACAACGTTGGCGGCCACGGATCGAGAATAGGAAGTGCCAGCGGCACCAAGCTGGGGGAACATAATATTCTGCAAAGAGTAAGCATGACGACTAGGAAAAAGGGCGTGAAAAGAGAGGTGACAGAATCATTGCACTCACATTAAAGGACCCGTCCGCTTGACGATACTGGAACTTCTCACCAACGTACATCGATGGCGGGTGCTCGAGCGAGTACCAGAGCTCGCTCAGGAATGTGTTGGTGAGTTCTGTCCGCGTCTTGGAGTTGCTGGGCAGGTTGGAGACGAGCTGGATGACCTTTTCCATCGCCATCGTCTTGTCATCCTTGATCTTCTCGCCCTTGATCTTGCCCTTGATGATGCCGAGGAGGGTCTTGTAATCTATGTCTCACGTCAACAACGGTCGCCATTGCCCTCTTTTGACGTTGTAAACCTACCTGCAAGTCGCAATTGCTTGATGTCGTCACTCAGTTTCCCCCATTTCTTTGCTCGGCTGAAGGTGTCGGCACCATGCTGATTCGGCAATGGCACGACGGATGAGTGGATCACCTGACCATATCGCTCGAAAGCATTGGCAACACCATCTTTGTTTGCCCCTGTGGGCTTCAGATCGAGAGGAGTGGGCTTTGGCTTCGCTTGGCTGGCGAGCAACTCCATGCCCTCTCGTGAATTGGTAGATGAGCTACCATGACTCGAACTCGAGCCATTGAGGGCGACGACTCCTGTGCCGTTGCTTGCCTTGTGCCCGTTCCCGTTGTGATAATCCGCCATGCTGAAAGTTTGGTATTGGGTATTATGGGTTGGGTATCAAAAGAAATGAGAAAATAATTAGACGGGAGAGAAATAACAAATATCTGTCCCAAAGTTCATGAAAGATATGTGTGATGGAGCGACAAGACACAGGATGCTGCAGACAGGCCGGTTAAAAAGGGATGCAGCGAGTCGTGGAGGAGGTCGGAGCTCCAGGAGATCGTGAGACTGTGTTATGTGATGTCACCCTAGCTTGGATCGACGCGCTCCCCCATGCCCCCCCTCGCGCACTTTTCCTGTCGGAGATCGAATGGTTGGAAAAGAAAAATCTTCGAGTGAGACAAACCCCGCCTGGCTTGCCTGGTGGCTTGATCCGAGAGCAGGGGAGCTGTTCGGCCAACCTCTTCAGGTCCACAAGACTCGGGCAGTGGCCGAATCCAGAGCGACATGAAGGGGTTGGACCCAGACACGGATATCAATCACCCTTGTAGGACAAGAGACCCTTTACGAAGCACCACAGATCGCAGTGCTACGCAGTGCAGACATGGTGATTGTTCTGCAGACCAAGACGCTGCCCAGGGGAATGGGAATGCTTGGGTCAAGCGGTGGCAGCGAATGGCTGGGGAACTTCCATAACTGGCTGGTGAACTGTGGAAATACCATTACTAACCGGTGGATCGTGATGGGCCGTGAGTGGTGGATAAGGGCACTTTGGGCATGCAGCCGACTGCACGTTCAAGCCAATCTTTTACGATCTGTCAAGTGAGGTCGTCCAGATGGCTGCAGGGTGTTACATCTGCCAATTACCGACGACGATGGCTCTGCGGGACGGCGGGTTGTCGTGGTCGATCAAGACGCTACCCAGGCCGCTACGGGGTGACTATCGCGGTCCAACACGGCTTAGCGTCGTGTCCAAGACACTCTGATCCGCTAAGATCGACGCCCCGTTCCTTCACCCGGGAAAGGATCCGAACACTGAGGGAGCGGGCCGGATTATTAAAGCCTTTAGTATCGATCCGGTGCATAGAGAGGCTGAAACCCAGCCAATGACAGCCTGCCGCTTTGACGAGAAGACCGCAATTGCCGCCGAGTGACTTCCTCTTCGGGCTCCCTTGCGCAGACCGCATATCAGCTGAAGGCCGGGGGGCTTGCTGCGTCCTAACCACCCCAGTAGTCGTGATAGGTCCGTAGAAACCGCTACCCACGGACTAATGCCAGACCTGCCATCCTTCTGCCACGCAGACCAATCGTTGGCGAGCCGACACTCGGCATCGTGGACCTCTGTGGCCTCCCTATCCTGATAGGACAACCGGTTTTCCCTCGCAGATGTCTCACATTTCACAGCGATCGGCATCTGTCGGGGCGGTCGGGGAAAACTCTGAAAGGTTCAAAGAGTCATGAAGCGAAGTGCGGATGTCGTGAGAGCGGGGGCTCTCGTTCAAATGACGGAATCTTGCAGAAGGGGGTGGGAGGCTAGCGCCGTCGATTGGTGCTCGAGGTTGGTATTGATAAAAGGGAAATTCCAGTGTTCGATTATGCGTGTCCCGGTTCGTCGGTGATGTGATCACGGGTCTTTGCTGCTGCGAACTGCCGTCTTGATTCATTTCTTGTGTCACCCTCCCAGCATCGGAATTTTTCTAAAGTCAGCCCATTGTAGAGAAATGGATAAGTTGCACCTCATGCCTGAGAGACCCGGCAGCCGTGTCGGGGTCCCCAGTCCAGATCGAGAGTCCCACGTTGATGCACACGAGTTCTTCTCAACACACCTGCCATCTCGTCCTGTTACTCCAATGGGTCCAGACAGAGACCACCAGTCCCGCCACGGGCGGAAGCCAAGCAAGATTGTCTTGTGCTTCGATGGCACAGGCAACAAGTTCCATGGCGATGACAGCGACAGCAATATTTTGAAGATATTTCGAATGCTTGACAGAACAGCGAGGGATCAATGTGAGTATGTCTTCCCGTCGCCTTGGGCTGCCTGCTAACAATGTATTTAGTCCATTACTACCAACGTACGCGAGATTGGTGCTGCTTACATTTTGATTTGACATGTCGTACTAACTTACTTGTGAAGCCGGGATTGGCACCTATGTTGTCTCGAGCAGCTTAACACACACGGGTACAGTGGCCCGTATCAAGTCATGGTACATGAAGGCCAAAGACTCGGCCATTGGGTCCTCGTTTGATCAACATGTGGTAGGAGGGTACCGGTTCCTGATGAGGTTCTACAACCCCGGAGATGAAATCTACATCTTTGGCTTCTCCCGCGGGGCGTACATCGCGCGGTTCCTGGCCGAGATGCTTGACTATGTCGGACTGCTGTCGCACGGTAACGAGGAGATGGTGGTATTCGCATGGAAAGCCTTTTCCAACTGGCAAAGCCGCCAGGGTGACCATACCCCCGAAGGAACCAAGAAGAAGAAGGAAATGTACACCTTTATGAAAGGATTCCGTGAGACCTTCTCCCGCCCTGTCCGACGCATCCGTTTTCTCGGCCTCTTCGACACCGTCAACAGCGTCCCGCAGTTCGAGGCCGCCTGGATGCAGCGAAGCAAGTTCCCCTACACTGCGCGCACCTCGGCCAAGGTTGTCCGGCACGCCGTTAGTATCGACGAGCGCCGCGCCAAGTTCCGACAAGACCTAGTGTACCAGAGCAAGAGCGGTAAGAAGCAGCATCACCGGCACCCGGCCAAGGATGCCCTCCACAACCTGCACGAAAAGTACAGACGCAAGTCCGCTGTTGCTCCCGCACATCCAGGCAAACCTCCTCAGGACGACAGAGGTCGACGACCAACCTTGGGCGTGCCCTCTGAACCAGCTCCTTACCGCGCCCGCTCCCACTCAACCCGATCCCGCCACACCAACAAAACCGATGCCTCGGCCCGCCCAGCGGACCACGACGGCAAATCCGAAATGTCAATCGAGCCCCACCCCCACATGGAAGACGCCGACTCCTTCGCCGACAGCGACGAAACCGACCCAGATGAAAGCCACCAGGACATCGACGAAGTCTGGTTCTCAGGAGGCCATGCCGACATCGGCGGCGGATGGGAGGAAACCCTCGAGGACTCCAAAGTCGCTAGTCATGTCCCCTTAGTCTGGATGGTCCACGAGGCGATAAAAGCCGGCCTGAAGTTTGACGAGGACAAAGTCCGCGAGATGGGCTGCGTCGAGGCTCTCCACCACCACGACGAATCCGACACCAATGACGACCACGAGTACCGACCACCTTCCGCCGGTCAGGAACAGCCCCTCAACGACGAGACCGCGCCCCACGAGACCTCGGAGGAGCCCAACCCGCCGATTCCGAATATCATGATTCGCAGTTCGAGTATGAGCACACCCAAGCTGTTCCAGCAGTCTAGCTTCAGGGACTCGTTTGCTCAAACCAACGGGGGAGGCGCTGGTGGGAACAAGAAGTCGACGGGCGAAAAAGATGGCAACAGCGGCGATGGCCAGCACAAGCATTCGTCCTTCCGGGAGATGATGCACAAAGCCCATACCGCCCGTATCCATGACTCGCTCGAGTATGATTGCGGCCTAAGCAAGACTTCTGTGTTAGCGTGGAAGATTATGGAGTACGCATTTTATCCTCTCGAATCCCTTTGTCACTGATGTTAGCTAACCATCTACTCTTCTAGGTACCTCCCCTTCCGTCGCATGGACCTCCAAGAAGACGGCTCCTGGAAGCCCATCCGCTGGCCCCTTCCCTGCGGTGAAGTCCGCGACATCCCCGAGGATGCCCGTATCCACGGCAGTGTGATCCGCCGGATGAAGACCCACGAGAATTACCGGCCGGGCAATTTGATCATCGGCGGTGGTGGCAGAGGCGTTAGGCACGCACCCAAGGAGCACGGCATCGGCGAGTGGGTGTGCGTGCAGAACGACGGGTGCCCGATCGGAGAGGTGTGGATGAGGAAGAGCGCGTGGGAGAAGATGCATGGTAATTGTAACGAGAACGAGAAAAATGGCAATGCCCGCTGAATTGGTGGGGAGAAATAGTGCTACAAAAGGGTTGTTCAGTGCGGTGGGGAGAATTGGCTAGTGGAGCGGTACCATATAGTTGGGGGGCGCCAGCAAGGGTGTTGCCACAGCGTTGTCGAATGGATGGCCTGATCCGTGTGGTTTTGGTCCCTGACAAGCATATAAAGTTCAAGGGCCCGGTGATTATGATACCTCTATGTTCTTATTATGCAGTTTAGCAAAGTCAAATTGTTATTATTACACATTTGTATGCTAGCTAGGTACCAACCTTATCACCAGGGCATCGTCTGCGTGCAAACTGATCAGGTACCTGGTAATCTTTCCATGTGTTTCCCATATTCCCTGTAGTAATATGTCTGTCCATGCATGTACGATTCCCCATCTATCCCACCCCACAACTCTAACGACGCCCAGTGGCCACTACACTAAACCCACCCATAGTATACTGCGCCCCTGCACTGGTCAAAAGAACATAAAAGTCCAAACTCAATGACATCAACCCTCCAGCCACCGGCCTCGTCCCCCCAAACCCAACACTGTAAGAAAACGTCTGCTTGTACTCGATCCACTCCCCAAGAGGCGGAATCTTGGGCGTGGTCAGGAACGGCACATTGTAGCTGCCAATCCAAACACCAGGGATGCCGTTGGGATAGGGCAAATCACTCGGCGCGATCGCCTCGTTCCGAACGCTGTACTTGACCTCATATTGAACGTTAGGGCAGAGTATGACCTGCGTCCTGACATGGAAGTCATTCTGGTGGTTGGCAACCACCCTGACAGAAATGTCACCGGGCAGACCGGGCTGTGGGCCTAGCCGTTCGTAGGAGTATTCGGGGTTTTCCAGATCGTAGATTTCGGGGAGGACCATATCGGCGGCTCGGATTGCCTCTCCTACCCAGCATCCTGTCGGAGTGGGCGTTGCCGAAGTGGTAGGGGAAACTGGAGGTTGCGAAGTAGTTGGCTCAGGCTCCCAGCACTGTCCATCGTAGCAGTAGCCCGACTGGCAGACATTGCCACATGTCCCACAGTTGCGAGGATGAGACTTGAGATCGAGACACAGATTGCTGCACTGGTCTTGCTCGCATTCGCACTTATTAGGAGATCCAGTGCATTTAGTATGTTCGGGACACTTGAAATCACACCCCCCACATCTCTCTGGGTCGTTCAGATTGACGTTCTGGCAGCTGTAGTAGATCTCTGACCCACCGCTTGGACCGCCACTGTCAACCGGGCAAAGTGCGTGAGTGGGCTTGTCGCATGCACAATCGCATCGATCAGAATTGGCCGAGTTGAAAGCCATCCACCCGATGGGCGAGCTGACAGCCGTGAAGTAGAACCCAGCCAAGTCAGCGCAAGCCGGGAACTTCCAAACGTCATGCCATCGGACGGTGGCATCCTTCCAGCACTGATTCCGCATGCAAGTTCGGAACTCGGTGTTACACTGCCAGAAGCTCTTGTCACAGTTGTCGAAGCAGTTGTCGTGGTCGTTGCAGCATTCGCCCCAGTTGAAGTCGGGAACGAGATCGACGGCAGCATCTGCCGCTCCGCAACCATTGGGGGATTCAGCACGTCTACCAGGTTTGGGAACAGGAATGGCGTCCGGTCCATACGGGCAACGAGGTAGAAGTGCCAGCTCTCGAGGGAGCAAGCTTCGACGCAAGCTAATGCCAGAGGTGTTGATCGGCCGCGGACTGCGAAGTTCGGGTAACAGGGCAACAATACCGTACAGCTCAGCGTTCTCCGAGCTGTCAAGAGCCAAGTAGGTGTACCCATCATTGGTGGTGTGCCAATAACGAGGAACGCCGGCACTAGTCTCCATGAGCCTCCCGCGGCAATCGACGGTGAACAGTAGTGGGCTGACACTAGTAGAAGATTCGAACATGATTTCTCCAGCGTCCGAGAAAGCGACTTCGAGGGCGCTCGCTCCATCCAGGAGCTCCAGGACGTAGAAAGACCCGATCTGTCGTCCGAATCTGAAAGACGGGGGCTCCCATTCATCGATCGTCGCCAGGATAGCCTGAGCCTCTTCTTCAGTCTCTGGCGCCGGGGGTGTTCCAGGCCGGCCGTCCCGATTGATGATATGAGCTCCAAGCGGATCAAGAAGGTGCTGCGGAGGAGTCGTAGGTTAGCTACGGTTGATTCTTGAATGGGTAGACCGAGCTGGCCCATAGGAACACTTACAAATACGGCTCCAGGCGTCTGGACCGGATCGAGCATGCAGCTGGACGAAGTGGGCAGAACAGTAGCGGGAGGAGTAACCTGGCTGGTGTAGTTGTACGCCGGCAAAGTAGCCTCATAGTACGTGTAATCGGACGTCCAGTCAGGGGAGGGAGGCCAAGAGGCTGGAGCGGTCACAGTCGTGGCAGCGGTGGTCATTGAGCTAGATGTAGGCGGCAGTGTCGTCGTGCTTGTCGTTGTACTGAACTCAGAGGACTCGGCGCTTGCGGTCGAGGTGGCCGGCGTCTCCTCGCGCCCGCTAGAGGTCGACTCCGACTCCTGCGACGAAGAGCTGGGCGTGCTCGTGCTAGACGAGCTCGTCGAGGCCGTGGACGATTCGCCCCAGCTTGTGGTCATTGTCGGTTGTTCTGTTGAGGAGGCTGACAGCGAACTGTTCTCAGATTGTGTGCTTGTCGTAGAGGCTGCAGGGCTGTCCGAAGTGGTAGTGGCCACAATATCTGTCGACTCTGCTAGTGTGGAAGTAGTAGACGACTGGACGCTCAGAAGTCGGGCACCCCACACATGTCCAACTTCTGTGGGCGGATTCAGCGTGCCCTTTAGGTAGCACTGACCACCTGCGTAAGCAACTCCCAAACAACCTTTGGTAGAATCGCACGCGGCCAAACAGCTATTTAACGTTGCCTGGGAAGATGCTGCAATGTCTCCTCCCCCAAAATCAACACCACAAAGGATTTCGTAAGCTCTCCCCTCAGATGTGGTGTGCGTGGGTGTCGAAGGCTGACCTCCCGCGCAAGTCAAGGGCAGGACAGTCGTGCTTGTGCTCGAAGCAGTCGTGGTCCTAACGCTCACGCTACCACTAACACTAGGTTGCGGTGGTGCCTCCTGGATCTTCTTCGCAGTCCACACATGACCAGCCTCAACCAACACCGTGATCGAACTCTTCGTGTAGCACGCCTCCCCAACATACGAGACATCAACGCAGCCAACCAAGCTCTCACACGCCTCAATACACCCCTGAAACGTCCTCGTAAACACCAACTGAAGATCCCCCCATAGTACTCCCTCCCACAAATAATCTCATAAACAGCCCCCGACTCCGATAAATACCCCTCCCATCACTCTCCCCCTCCACACAAGACGGCGGATCCCTCGTTGGAACCACCGCATCCGTCGCCGCAGGAGGTCCGCCCCCGTCGTCACACTCCCCCCCGTAGTAATCCGCCTCCCCGTCCACACATGCCCAACAGAACTCACCGGACCCAACCCCTCTTCAAATAACACCACCCCCCACATAAGAAACATCCACACAACCCCCCGTTTCACCACAGAGATCCATACACCCAGCAAACGTCCCCGTCTGCGCAGCACTCATATCCCCTCCCCCATAATCAACCCCGCACAGCACCAAGAACTCCACCCCCGTCGTCGGCGACTCGTAAACAGTCCCATTACTGGCGTTATCATGGCAACTGACGGCCTCTGCGCCGTTGGTCTGAGCTGAAGTACCAGTAGAAGAAGCAAGACAAAACAAAAGGGCAGAAAGCCCAGCCCATCTGGCGAGGGGAGCCATCACCAGTCGAGGCGGTAGGGTGTCTAGAAGCAAAGAGATGACGAGGAAACCCCTTCACTTGTCAAGCCCAGTGGGACGGGAATGACTGCTACATCTATCATCTCCATACTACTACGCATACCTGGTACACCAAAACATGAAAAAACGCCTACCGCGAGTCTTAAAATTGTGGAATCACCCCATCGAGCTCCAGACTTCAATAGTGTGGCGCGCTAGGCGTTGTCAATGCAACCGCCAAGAGGCTGCAAAAGGAATCGCGGTGACACTTTTGTGGTGTCATCACTGTCATGCCCGGAAATGCTTATCATCAGCCCCAGGAAATAATTGTGACCCCTGGACATCAACGGGATCAATGCAACCATGCCCACTACGGCGCTGGCACAGCCTCCCATGCAAAGCAACCGTTGTCTTTCAGCTCGCGGAAATCAGGAACCCGAAGGACATTGAAGAAATGGCAAGGTTAGTCAGCAATTTGTTGGGCCGGTATTTTGCGTTGTCAGGGGTAATCAGGGGTAATATGCAGGGGCGTTTGCGCGCAAACTTTCTACGGCCCATAGAGTTCTATATTTAGACGATATCATATCAAGTACAACGCCGATTCAAATAAATCTGAAGTAATTCCTATCCAAACTCATCATTTTCCCAAAGTTTGCGCACCACTCACTCCATATTCCTAGCCCGTGACACACCACCAACAAACTCATGATTCGTACCTCCAATTCTCGCACCACACTCTGGGCAACGAGCCATCTCCATGGGCATACCACACTCTCCAATCGCAAACTATCATATCCTCATTAGCATTTCAACTGAAAATCCTCCAAGGAGATTTCACTCACCGGATGTCCATTTTCACAATTGTACCAATGTCCCGAATGCGTGCTGATGCCTCCTCTCCCACTCACCATGGCCTGCTTGATGGCCTCAATCTCCTCCGGGGTAACCTCTTCATATCTTGTGGCATCAAAAAGCTTGATGGTCTCCTCCACTTCCGACCGAAAATTCTTTCCATCCTCAAAGGTTCCACAAAGCGCCAAGGCTTCAACCAAAAGCTTGCGAGCTGTCGCAGAAGTGTCCTCGGATTCTGACTTCTTCATCTTCTTGTTGTCCTCAGTGGTGGCAGGCTCAGCAACGTCAGTCTCGGAAGAAGAAACCTTTCTTCGATACCATGCAGACAGCCGAGCAATCCGGGCGTACGCAAGACTCAGCCTAATGACCAGTCGAGGCAGTTTTGCCTTTTGTGTCGCGGCAATGGTGCGTAGACAGGCCTTGAAAAACTCCATGACATCTTTTTCAAGATTGGGAAGCTTGACCAAGGCTCTCAGCACTTCATTCCGAGCGACAAGGGACAGTTTGTCATAAAGTACCGTCTCGCCGACCTGGAGATACAGCGCCTCAGCTTCGACAGAGATATGGGTGTTGTAGACAGGAGGTGGCGCGATCGTCGGGGAACGACCTCTTGTGTTCGTGAGGTTGAGTCTAAGCATTTGTTGCTCTAAAGAATGGGTTTTCTGCGACCACTGTGAGGTTACAATTGCGTCAAAAAGCTTTTTAGTTGGCTGATGTTCCGCCTCCACGTCTCGTTTCAGGCGTTGAACGGCACCACGAACGTTGGCCAGCTCCGAGTATCGTTTGCGAAACGTCGACTCGGAGCCAGACTTCGACTTTTTGGCCATTCCCTCCCTCGAGTTGGCCAGGTCCTGTCGAGCTTTGTTCCATAGCTTCTCAAGGTCGCGTAGTCGTTGGGTACCATCCATCACGAACCTTTTGACCGTCTCATCCATGATGGCCCTGTTAACTACTCGGTTGTAGCGCCTAGTGGAGAACTGGCGAATGGGAACTCGGCAGTCGGGGCAGGAAGGGACGGATTTCGACATGGTACCAGACAAATCCCGTAAGCCGTTGTATTCTCCGAGCGCATTGGTGGTGTAAACTTCGCTCATAGCTAACATGCCGTCCAACGTTTCGCCTGTAAAGAAGTGACCACAGCCCAGAACAGTGATTGGGGATTCGTTGAGATCAATCTCCCCATATGTTTTGAACTCTAAGAGATCAACTCGAGCCTCTTTGATTGCAGTAACGCAGCAGATCTGGCAAAGGCCATCTGGACAGAGCTCCCCACAAAAGCTTGGGCACTGGTGACCACACCTCAACAGGTGCGAGCATCGTTTCTGGCAGGGTAAACGATCGCAAGGTGCTGCACATGGTAGTGAGCATTGCCCCATGTGTTCGCAAGACCAGGCACATGGCTCGATGCACGGAGCACACGGCTTATGACATTGCTGCGAACATTGGGAATGGGGGCATCGTACCTATGTCTGTTAGCCTTTCGCTCAGAGGGACAAGAATGATTTATAACTGTCTTAAAAACCAACTTACTTGACATTTCTGCGTGCAACTTCCGCAGTCCTCTCCATCGTGGCACCTCCTCGCACAAAGATGGCTGCATGTTGAGGATCGAAGGCCACAAATCCGTTTGCATACCTGATGCTCAAAAACAACAACGTTGTCCTGTCCCTTCTTTCTGCATGTTCCACACGCCCCCGGGCATCGGTCTCCACAAACCAAGGTCTGATCGCACGCCGTAGGGCATGGAAACGTACCCGAGGACACATCCTGATAGCAGGGCACAGTGACCGTGTGTCCACAGGCCGTAACTGTCTTCTGCACGAGACGTGAACATGTGATTGAATCCGGCACAAGCGTCTTGTGACAAGCCACATCACCAGATATGTGCCCGCATGGCAATGGTATGCCGTCGACGATGACGAGGCATGGGCCACATCTATCTCCGCAGAGCTTCGGGCATGGGTGTTGGCATGTCGTTCGAATCCGGGGGCATGGCTGTAAACAACTAAACACGTCGTGAAGGGCCTCCGAATGACATGGTGCTGGACATCTGTGACCACAAGGATCGAGACGCTGGTCGCAAATGAGGCTGCATCCCCCTTCTGGACTCTTTCGTGAGAAATCGTCCGGTTCGGCGCACTCGATCGCAGTTTCGGGGTGTCGAGGGCAACACAGGGCAATAGAAGGACCCACGGCGTTTCTGTCCACCAACTGTTGATAAACGTCGGCCCACATCTGGACATTCTGATAGGTTTTGGCGTTGCCAATGAGATACAACCCATGCTGTGCACGACTGAGCAGAACATTGATGCGATTCTCTGTCCGGAGAAATCCGACCTTGCGGCTATCGTTGCTTCGGACGAGCGAGACCACAACAACCTTGGCCTCCTCTCCTTGAAAGTTGTCGACCGTCGCGAGTCGGATCGTCTGAAGGAGCTTCTTCTTCTCCAAAGGTTTTCTTCCGTCAACTTCTGAGTCGGCCTCTTCTTCACCTGCGAGCCCATCCTCTGCCAACTTTTCCAAGTCTCGATCACTAAGGAAGACTTCGAAGTCGGAGCTCAGAGCAGCCCGAAGTTTCTGCAGCTGACCTGTGTAAGGCGTAAGGAGCGCAATGTCAGTGCTGCTGTATTTCCCTTGCTTAACAAGATGGCGAACCAATGCCGTCGCCATGGAAACCTCCCAAGGATTGCTGTGTGACTTGACCCTGGCACCATCGTTTCGGGCATCCTCTGGATGTTCATGATCCAGCCAAAATAGATAGTTGCGCACTCCAGTAACGTGGGGGTACTCATGGACGGTCTCATGATCTCTCAACCGAGGGTAAACGCTCCGAATAAGTGCCGAAATCTCTGGTCTCATGCGTCGCTGAATCTTCAATTGGGCGACCGAGATTGGTGCTAGGCCGGGTTCGCCGACAGCACGGCGTTCGAATTGGCTGCGGTCGAGTTGATAGGCACGTCCTTCGGGGGTCTCCAGGCTGAAACGATAGTTCTGAATCTGCGGTCGTAGTTGCCGATGATCTCCAATCTGGATGAAGTGCTCAACGCCGGGCATGAAGGCAGAAAGAATATGGGGTTCCATCACTTCCGCAGCCTCCTCGCAGACAATGACCTTGGAGCCGAGACATCTGAGCGTATTGATGTTGCGAGCAAGGCCTGTCGTAGTTACACCCACCACATCAGCTTGTAGCAAGGTGCGACGGTCCACATCTGCGTGAACCCCGGCAATGGCTTCTCGCCGTCGTTGAACCTCGTCCAGTAACTCGCAGACCCGTTCGCTATTGTCAGCAGCCATCTCAGTGTACCAACTCTCTGCCAGGGCCCATCGCTCGTGGCTTTCCAGAGAGTAGATGCTGCGTTCGGCTTTGCGTCTCAGTGCTTGAAGGTCATAGTCCTGACCACCAGCAACCCCCTCAAAAGCGCCGAGGTTCCTTGCCTTCCCAAGCCAGAGCTGCAGAGGATCACTGCCAACAACAGTAAACCCGTCGTCATCTTCCATCTTGAACTGTAATGCGATTCTGCCATAACGGGATGAAACATACGGGGACAGTGTTTCCCACTCCATCAGTCCCCTTCTAGCCATGTGAATGGGCTTCAGACGATTTCCGGTGTGTTTCAAGGCCTTCTCAATCTTGTTGTAGCTGGCACCCAGGATTTGTGTTTCCACCCTCGTCTTGGCCTCATTTCTGCTTACAATCCGGAGGTTCTTTCCTTCCAGTTCTTCTGTTCGGCTCTGGCCGCCGATACGAATGACGCTTTCGATACCGACATCCATGAGGTGTTTTAAGAATTGGTCGAGTGCATGATTCGTGTAACAGCTGTGGAAGTAACAGTTAGAGTATTGAACGTGAAAATAAGCAGAGCGGGTTCGGGAATACCCTACTTACATGATGATGACTGGCCCGAGATTGGCCTCGTTCTTGTGGTGTAACAGAACCCGCAAGAGCTGAACCCCCACATACGACTTTCCAGTGCCAGGTGGCCCCTGGATAAGAGAGTACTCTCTAGTCAACGCCTCAATCAGCGCTTGGCATTGGCCCTCATCCAGACCGGTCACAGTCTCAAGTGCTTGGAGGTCAATGCTGTTAGGTAAGGCGGGATTGAGGTTGATGTCCGTTTGACCGTTCTTGGTGATTGCATCGAGCTTGAACACAAATCCAAGTTTCCTGGCATACATGGGAGGTGGAATGGCCTCCTGCTGGTGCGGTTCATGCAGGGCAGGATCCTGAGGGGGGAGTATCCATCTTTGGAACGCCAGGCTCCCATTTCGCACCATGCGCTGCAAGTTCTGAAGAATCGGAACAAAGGTATCCGGAATTATGCCTGGCATGTCAACCAGCAAACCTTTCCGTTTCTCAATAAACACTTGGTTCAAGAGAGTCAGAGTGCTTCGAGTTTCCTTGACAAGCCTTGCTGTGATTGAGGGGTTCGAGCCCTGACCAACCAGTGAGCTGTGTCCACGCTCCCCCTTGACATCATCCACGGACTTGTTCGTTACGACGAACAATAAAAACTCGTTGCTGCCGTTTCCAGGTGACACGAGACACACAAGGCCACCCGGCTCAAGACGGGAAGATTCTTTCCACCAGCGACGCCGATCAGGCGCTGAACGGGTCTTCAATTGTGGCGGGGGCGTAAATGATAGGATAACTTCCAACCCATATCTGGGGTTGACAAGGACGTGCTGGACGGTTGCTCCTGAATAGGTGTGTGCTTTCAGGTTTGATCCAATGTGGGGGGCTGCGGTAACCCCTTGACTGACATCTTGTTGCTCGAGAAGGTAACCGACACTGTCTTTCATGGGACCGAATATGTCGTGTCTGAGGAGCCTGAACGCTGAATCGAGATGTCTTTGAACTGGATCCACAAGGAAGTGGGGTTGGGACAGGTCCGTAGTGGGCAAAAACTCAGGAGTGTTGCTCAGGATCTCGTTAAGAGTCGGGAAGATTTCGATCTTGGTCATGTCGGAAAAATCATTGTCGTGGTTGCCGCCTGGGGTCACAATGGCATATGGGAACGTAGAGTGTGTCGGACCGGATAGTATTGCCCCTGCTGCCGAGGTCGCGTCTGTATCAACCAGACGCCCGCGGGCTCCTTGAGTCATTCTCCTCATGGCGTCTAGGCGAGCGTGTGCTGCATGGATATCTGGCGAGGCCAAGTCTGTGGGAAGACGAGCAAGCTCTGCATCCAACATCGTCAAAAGATCAGGTAAGTCGTCATTGAGCAGGCACTTCCGTTCCCGCTGAAGTAGTTGGTGAAGTGCTGTGATTGACAACACTATCAGCGGTTTGACGTCAACGGAAGCCTCTTGAGCGCGCCCAGGGAGGGATGTGAACAGCTCAACGGCACGCTCCCCAGCCACGCCGCCCAGTACGCGATAAATGACGCCGAGATATGATTCGACTGAGAGACAATTGACAATGGCCTGATGGGTGATTGCTTGTAGGAAAAGTTGCGCAACCTGAACTCTTTTGGCAAGTGTAGATGAAGGCAAGACGTAACGCGTTCCCATGGTGAATTCAATGGTGCGAACAACGTATATCAGTCCACCCTCATCATTGTCGGCGAGATCACGGGTGATTGCTTGATGGCATTGCTGCACCGGGCTGTCCAGGATGGCGATGGCAAGACCCCAAGCACGTGCAAAGTCTCGGTCTCCCCATGTGCCTCGAAGCTCCCTCTTGAACTCATAGTATCGATCATGAGCCTCTGTTGCAAGGGTCGGTGTGTCGCTGCTAAGATTCGAGTCTGAAGAGTTCTCTTCGGGATGTAAGAACCTGCAGTTATCCCCGTAGGTACATCGACCTCGGAGATAGTAGTCACAGACGGTGCGTGCTCGAGGCGCCGTGTTACGGCGGTTGGATATTCCCCCTCTCCGCCTAGCGCAACCGGACCCTCTTGACTGGCGTCCTCGCCCACGGCCGTTATGCATTCTGTGTTCGATTGACTCAAGGATATCGCGTTGGTTGTTAGGTGAAGGATGTCGGACTGCTGGAGTTGTCAGAGCTGATGACTTCATGTTTATGTTAGCTCTCATGAACAATGGACTTCAATGTGACGAATAGTATCCAAGAGCGAACTTACCAGTACGTTCTGCTCGTTCTTCCCCGTTCGGTATTAACCCACAAAGGCCAATGGACGGAACAGCAAAGGATGCGAATCAGGAAACCCTTGGAGTAACTGGCAAAAGGGCTCAGGTCATAAAGGTACCAAAGTAAGGCAAGAAGAACCAGTGCTGAGGGACACCTGATCCAGCGTGCGCCCAGTATTTACATGATGGTGCTCTGCACCCATGGCAGAACGGAGCCTTCGTCCGGACATATGCAAGTTGCCGCCCATGACTTCGAAAAGATAACAAAGCCATCCAGTCCTAGGGTACCCATCGTGGGTGGTGGGGTATGCTGCAGTAGGCCTCGACCATTCGGCCACCCTCGTTGAACCGATGACCGTCATGGCTGTCGCGTTTGCAGGTTGAGACGGAATGTGTCGAATTAAAGAAATGATGATTGTTGTTTTGGGTTTCTCCAATAGATGCAGAATTCAGTCGCATGAGGATGTCTGATTCGTCATGCTGAAAGAACTTCCATAGATGGGATTTACGTGAGGCGGTTGAGCTGGCATTGCCCGGATTGAATGTTGGGAGCAAACGGACGCTGCTGCCCTATAGGTAATTTTCCGTCAGGCAGCCCCGCTTCCAAGACTTCATGGACGGACGGGAATGTACTACATTGAATGGAACCCAGAGAAATTAAGGCACCCTGTGTAACCCCCAGTTGCCTCAATCATTTAACTGTCCAGGTCGACACGCTCTTACTTTGTCCAAGCTGTTTGCGCTTGCCACTTGCCACTCACTTCTTCTCAGCGCCTACCTTTCTCTTTAATATGCTCATGTAGTCAGTGTTGGACCACAGGATTATAGGTCATTGTCCATCCTTTTTGAAACTCCAGTCTATACTCTCAACAGTCTTGTGTGATCAGCATTATTTATTTGCTCTCGACCGCCTTATTTTGAGATTGTCATCCTATATCAACGATTGCCTCCTTGAGACCCTGCAACCAACCAACCAACCATATCAAAGTAATGCGTTTGTTTCATGAGTACCTGTGCGCCTACTTTCCGGACCTAATCTCAACCCTGCATGACAAACACTGGTCCTCCATCTCGTTGAACAAGGCTCAACAGCTCTTTGCCCATGGAAGAATGATGCTGGGCATAGGTTGAACGTGGACAAGCTGGAGAGGTAATTATCCTGGAACGGTTATGAAAGCCGCCTTGTGATGGCCAAGACCCCAGATTACAACAAGCAGGGAGCAACATCAAGTCTCAAAATGCTGCGATAAAAAATTGCTGACCTCAAACGTGTGGAAAGAGGATGTCGAGAGACGATGCACGGACCATACCTAGCTGGTGGTCGGATTCCTGACCACTGAGAGCTGGTTGCCACACGACGAAAGACCAAGCTGGAAGAGGTAAGCAAAAGTTTGATCTGAATTCGACAACGGGAAATTTGTTATCAAGTCATCTCTTCATGCTCGCTCCCAAAAAGCCAACCTGGACCCCCACCCCACGCAGTTTCTAACCCTGGTGATGATCCACACCAACGAACCCCAGGCTAAACTCATCAAAGGGGGGCAGCTAAGGTAACTAAGGTAATGGAAAGCTTCTAATCAAGAACACCAAGATCAACAGTCAGCGCCTTGCTTCGCCCCATCGCACCGGCTTCCATTCCCTCCTCCTCTATCAATTTGCAGCGAACCCCTGACTCGTCCCGCTCGAGGCTGTACAGGCGATAGTCAGCATTCGCAGTCCACCGGCCAATGACCCCTGTTCGAAGAAAACCGTTGTGCGAAACGACGATGAGGAGACCTTCGTCACGGTCGTACAGATCCTCGACGGCCTTTTGCCCCCATTGAAGAATGGATTGTCGCGAGTAGTGATAGAGCTCTGGCTCTGGGGATGTCTTGTCCGGCCATGTGGGGTCTATCTTGGAGAAGTCGATGCAGTGGAATGACTTGTCGACTTTAATCTCTTCAACTGTGCAGCCTGTGTCACACGGCTTGTCCTAAGTTCTGCGCGCCGGTCGGTTCAATATAGGTAAGGTCACACCTTGCCAGAGTGCGCTTGCTTCTATGGGCACACCCTCGTCTTTGATCAGCCAGTCCATAGCATGCAGAGCCGTTTCCATAGCTCTTCGCATGGGGCTGACTATAATGCGGTTCACGTTTCGGCGATTAAGATAGATCTTGAGATGTTCACGCAGCTCGAGACACTGTGTAATACCCTCAGATGTCAGGCCGGGGTCGTGCGTTGTTTTATGTTCCTCTTACACTCATCAGCAGCTGTTTGTTTTAGAAATATGAACGAGCTGTGAGCGATGACAATCGTACGGTAGGCATCTATTGTGCAGGCCTTTGGCATGACGAATCAGGATCACTGTTCGTGACATTGCGGGAGTTTCAGAATGTAAACTGCGAGAAGAATAAAATGGTACGAGGGATAGAATTTTGTGCAAATCAACGAAGTTCCAAATGGCGCGATGGCTACTTATATTCCGCGTGTGACTATGGTTTTCGAAGGAGGCGGAGCATTCGGCGAGGACACAGTAACCCCACATGCATCCACTGGGCCTGACAAGGCGGTGGATCATTTGACCGTGACTCACCTCAAACATCGCGGCTCTACGACTCTGAACTTGAAGTTGAAACATACTTGTATCTCGATAGCGGCCATGTTCTGTTTCTGGATTCTGTCGACTCAACGTCAAAACGAAGGTTTGATGGCATCACTGTGCACGAGGGTCGTGGCAACATCGGAAGGCAAGCCAAATATTGCATCAGGAAAAGGCTTGACTTGATTGAGTGCGCATATCATAGCCCGTTGTGAACACTTGACCGCGTTTCATTTTAGTGTCGAAGGTAAATGTCGTTTGAGAGGTGAGACAAGCTCAGGCCGCGATCGGGGAGCTAGATAGGATGGTGAGAGCAATTCTAGTACTTAAGATCGCCAATCTCCTGTCAGGACCGCTACCAGCCCGTACTAAATGCTCAACGATCTCCAAACACATTTATGGATTCCGACTTCCTTACTTCTACAGTCTTCCAAACTACCTTATCCGTCCCTGCTCGAGGTCGAGTACGCCGGGAAAGACTGCACGGGCCAAAGCCGCGGATCATCATCGGACTGCTATGGGAGGACTGGAAAGCGGAGGCAAACTACGGCGTGCCAGTTCCAGGCTCGAATGTTCGCTGTATAGCGGGTGTTGTCAGCTGTGGAGCCCGAGCAGACACCCGCCAAGCTGCGTGTTCGGCAACATCACGAGATCTTGGCGTTATCAGTGGCTGTCTTCCCTAACGTCCACTTAACAATAGACACAGCACATGTATTCGGCACCATCCTGCACCCAGAATTCTCGTCACACACGTTGAGCATGAGTCTACACCTGTACTCGGAGCTTGCAGCCGCGCTTACCGCCGGGTGGCGCCGCGTTTGCATTTCGAGCCAGCGCATCGAGACCGTGGGCTGATCCGTTCGTAGCGTCCACTTTTTATCTGCCGCTGGATCGGCCCGACCACCGAAGGTCCTGCCTAAACGACATCGGACGCAGAGAACCTGATGATGATCATGATTGCAATGTGCTTACATGATATTCCTACTTCGTGTTCACGTCTTTCACGCCACGTTTCCCTCGGAACGCGAACGAATCCAAGCCCGCGGATGCGAGAGCCTCAACGGCGACGTTACAAATCGGGCGTGGGGTGGTCGAGATAAGCTTTTTCGGTGGCTCTAGCCAGGACAGCTTGAAGGGGCAAAACCTGCTAAGTACGCCAGAGACCCATAATAGCAAGAGCAGTGCTGTCGCCGGCTTCGCTAATATCACTTCAAGGCGGCAACAAGAAGCATTCGAGACTTTCTCATCAAAAAGGGATAAAAGTCGACAAAATGTCGTCTTCACAGCAGTCATTCAGCATGCTTTCGCAAGCTTCTTTACCGTCAATTTGAAGAGACAGCCTCTTCTTGGTTCCACAACCGGATTACACATATCACACATAACCATGTCGTCGCTACCAACAAAGTACACTGTTGGAGACTACCTCGCTGAACGTCTTGCACAAATCGGCATCCGACATCACTTTGTCGTCCCAGGGATTACAACCTCGTCCTACTCGACAAACTCCAAGCCAATCCCAACCTCACCGAAATTGGCTGCGCCAACGAGCTCAACTGCTCGCTGGCCGCTGAGGGATATGCCCGTGCCAATGGAGTTTCGGCATGCGTCGTCACCTTCAGCGTTGGTGCCCTTTCCGCCTTCAATGGCACTGGCAGTGCCTACGCGGAGAACCTTGCCCTGATCCTTATCAGCGGCTCACCAAACACCAATGATGCCAGCCAATTCCACCTCCTCCACCACACGCTCGGCACGACCGACTACAGCTACCAATTAGAGATGGCCAAGAAGATCACCTGTTGTGCAGTTGCCATCGCCCGAGCACAAGAAGCCCCCGACTGATCGACCGTGCTCTCCGCCATGCCCTCCTTGCTCGCAAGCCCTGCTACATCGAGATTCCCACAAACCTCTCCGGCGCCGAATGTGTCCGTCCAGGGCCCATCAGCGCAGTCACCGACCCTGTCACGAGCGATAAGGCAGCCCTAGAGGCAGCTGCTAACTGCGCAGCCGAATACCTCTCCGGCAAGCTCAAGCCCGTCATCCTCGTCGGGCCCAAGCTCCGGCGCGCAGGCGATGGCGCCGAGGAATCTCTCCTCAAACTCGCAGAAGCAATGGGTTGCGCAGTCGCCGTCCAGCCAGCAGCCAAGGGCATGTTCCCCGAAGACCATAAGCAATTCGTCGGCATCTTCTGGGGCACCGTCAGCACAGACGCAGCAGACTCGATCGTTCACTGGGCCGACGCCCTGCTCTGTGTGGGCACCTCCTTCACCGATTACAGCACAGTAGGCTGGACAGCCATGCCCGACATCCCCCTCATGGCGGCGGAGATGGACCACGTCACCTTCCCCGGCGCGCACTTTAGCCGCGTCCGCCTTGGGGAATTCCTTTCCCACTTGGCCACGCAGGTCAAATACAACAACTCGACCATGATCGAGCACAACCGTCTCAAACCCGATCCAGTACTCGTCCACACTCCTGCCCCAGGCGACGAGCTCACCCGCAAGGAAATTAGCAGGCAGGTCCAGGCTTTACTCGGCTCCAAGACAACACTGTTCGTTGAGACAGGCGACAGCTGGTTCAACGGCATTCAGCTTAAGCTCCCACAAGGCGCGCAATTCGAGATCGAGATGGCATGGGGCCACATCGGCTGGTCAATCCCCGCCGCCTTTGGCTATGCCCTCAGACACCCCGACCGCAAGACCATCGTCATGATTGGTGATGGCTCGTTCCAGGTTACCGCCCAAGAGGTGTCACAAATGGTGAGGTTCAACCTGCCCATCACCATTCTGTTGGTCAACAACCGTGGGTACACCATCGAAGTCGAGATTCACGATGGTAGCTACAACAAGATCAAGAACTGGAATTACGCGTTGCTTGTGCATGCGTTCAATGGGGAGGACGGGAATGCAAAGGGTTTGTCCGCGAAGACGGCGGGGGAGCTGGAGGACGCGATTAAAGTGGCGACGGAGAATACACAGGGGCCGACGTTGATTGAGTGCTCAATTGATCAGGATGATTGCAGTCGGGAGTTGATTACTTGGGGGCATTTTGTGGCTACTGCTAATGCGAGGCCTCCTAGGGTTTCTGGTGGGTAGGATTCATGATGCTAGGGGGTAGTTTTGGGGGGTAATATGTTACGAGTATTGTTGATTGGGGTTGGGATTGGGATTGGGATTGGGTAATAGAGACCTCGGTAGACATCTAGATGTAGAGGATAGATGGCTGATCATGGTCAGATCGTAGATAATACACCATTCTGCTTTTCTTTTTACCTTGAGATTCGTCGTGTTTCACAGGCCTGTGATAGTGATGCCTCTTCATCCCCTAGTCATTCTCAGGCATTGGAGGGAGTCCGAGTCTCCGAGTTTGACGCTCGCACGCGGCACAGACATGCAAGCCTCCAATAATGCCGTCATCGGCCTTCGCTCAAGGTTCAATTTCCCCAGCCATGTTCCCCCAGTCTTTCACCGCTATCACCCACCAACTTACCCTATACACCATTGGTGACAAAGTTCTTACAGAGAACCCGTCCCACCTGCCAAATTCCTCCTCCCGTCCTTGCATACTACCAAAGAATACCAAAGGGAATCCAACCAACCAACCCCAAAGCGAAACCGAGCCTCGTCATAGTATAGGTAAGGTAATGTAGGTATCCCCCACAGCAACCTCCGTCCCGTCCCGCTGTCCAGGTTAAGCTTACACGAACCCTTCATAACTCTTCATCTATCCCATGTCTTCCAGATTGGATTTTCCCGTCTGATGGTCTAATGGGGATTGATAAATTGCCGATAAATTGCCTGCAGACTCCAGCGTAGCATTGTAACCACTTTGACAACCCCTCTTCCCGCCCACTCACCCCAACCACATGGTTTCAATTAATAGAAACAATAATCCCTAGGTTGCAATCAAGTCACGGGGCTAGAACCAATTTCGAGAAGGGATCGACCATACCAAGACCGGGGAACAACTTCCAACCTCGACCATTGTTAACTTTTGTTGGGAGGGGGATGCTGCAGTGATGAAGGGTGATGAGCATGCAAGAAGTGGCATCCTACCAAAGAATGAGGTGCATAACGCAGACGCGGCGAGCCAGGGCCAGGGTCAGATCCCCCTCAGAAAAAAACATAGGAGCCGGAGAGGGAAAGGAAACACATTACCCATGCGATTCCAATGTTCCTTGCTGCATGCATGCATAAGGTATGCAGCACATGGGAAATGGATGTTTCCATTGTTTCCCCGGACTACCTAGCTAGCTAATAACACCCCGGACTTGCAACCTATACTAGCTTGGGATTCCTTTCTGGGAATATTCTGGATTGTGATCCTGGCCCCCAACCTCTTCCTACAGCTCAACTCCGAGTGCACAAGGCCAAATCCGGGGATGTGTAGGGGTGCTAGGCCCTGGAGGAATAGGATTCTTAGTTGCAAGGGTCGTAGCTTATGTTGGGGGTCATAGCAATTCAACACAACCAACAATGGTACGACGTGCATGTGTACTACGCTGAAAAGTTCTTGGTACCTACACTATTCCGAAAAATGCCAAAATGATCCTGAAGAGGGATGGGGGAACGGGGGACTGCCACGAGGGAACCTGAATGGAAGGTTTCCGAGACAATCCTTTCCCAATTTCATTTTCCCACATGGTCCTCTATCCCGCCAATGCATGCCTCTAGTGTACCAACTTACACGGACAGTTGGTTCTTGGCTTTTTCTGGAATTCTTACATATTCCAGCCCACATCCACACTCTTCAAAGATGGCGGCACAGCTCTTGATCCTCTCTCGGTGTGGTGACTCTTAACTCTCCAGCCATGCACGCCCTCCTCACCCTGTCCCTCCTCCTCACCTCGGTTTCCGCCGGGGGAGGTAGACCCCCCAAACCCCCCAAAATCCTCTTCCCCTACGAAACCACCACTCTCACCCCCTCCCAAGCCGCCTCCATCCCCTCCCTCTCCTTCGGCGACGCCACCAAACCACCCCACAACCCTCCCCAATGCCGCGCCTTCCCCGGCACCCCCTCCTGGCCTTCCCCCAGCGACTGGTCCCAGCTCTCCACCTTCCTCAACGGCTCCCTCCTCCGCCCCGGACCCCCCCAATCCGCCTGCTACCCCAACAACCCCCTCTACAACCAAACCCAATGCCAATGGCTAGCGACCCAGGCGGGGCAAACCCACTTCTGGCTTGACGAGCCGCTGACGACGCTGACGGAGTGGCCGCAGGGGAGTACCTGCGTTTTGGATGTGAATGCTTCTTCCTCGGGCGGCGGGAGTTGCACGAGGGGAGGGTGGCCAGAGTACGTGGTTAACGTGACGAGCGTGAGGGACGTGCAGGCGGCGGTGAATTTTGCGAGGAATAAGAACCTCCGTTTGGTTATCAAGTATGTTTGTTTCCCCCAGGCCTCAAAAATGAGGGGAAAAATGGCTGGCTGACACAAGGGAAACAGGAACACAGGCCATGATTTTGGCGGAAGGTCGATGGGGGCGGGGTCGTTGAGTATCTGGGTTCATAACCTCAAGAGCTTTGAGTATTTACCTAACTTTACTGTGGGGAAGTACACAGGGCCGGCGGCACATGTGGGCGCTGGGGTCGAGTCTTTTGAGTTGTTTAACCATATGGCGAGGAATAATATCTCGTTGGTTGGGCCTGGGTGGGGGACGGTGGGTGCGGTTGGGGGGTGGATTTCGGTTGCTGGGCATGGATCGTTGACGTCGAAATATGGGTTGGGCGCTGATCAAGTGCTGGCTATCAATGTTGTGACGCCTGATGGGCAGTTTTTGACTGTTGATCCGTTAAATCATGAGGATTTGTGGTTTGCGCTGAGGGGTGGTGGTGGAAGTGAGTTCTTCTGTCAAACGCTGCTATGATGTGAAATTCTGTGCTGACATATTGAAACAGGCACCTGGGGCGTCATCACCTCCGTAGTCGTCAAGGCCTACCCCCCCATCACCACCGTCACCGTCGGCCTCAACTTTGGCAACATCGGGTTCCCAAGCAACTCCACCGACGGCCGATACCCCCTCCCCATCGTCGTCAACCAGGGCATCCAACCTCCCCCAACAGCAACTTCATCAACAACAAACCCGCCCAATTCTGGGAAGGCGTCAAGCTCTCCTACCACTATTGCCTCAAAGTCCAAGAACTGGGCGGGTACTGCTTCAGCTACATCTTCCCCCTCGGCAACAACAGCTTCGCCTTCACCTCCAACCAAATCATCCCCAACATCACCGCAGCTGACGCGATCGCCGCGTTGCAGCCTCTTTACACCCAACTCAATGCTCTGTCCATCCCCGTGTCCCTCCCCTCCGCAAGCCAAATTGCCCTAACCTTGTACGCGGGCAACGGCCAAAGAACAGGCTCCTCCAACCCAACCAACACCCGCTACCGCTCCCGCCTCTTCCCTCGCAAGAACTTTGTCAACGAAAACCTCTGGAACAAGACCTTTGCCGCCATCCGTGCGGGCGTTGAAGAAGGTGGACTAGTCTTCCACGGCTGGGGATATGCCCCAACTTGCAAGGTTGCTGGGTATCCCGGTTGTGAGAACAGCGCTGTACACCCCGCCTGGAGGGAGACTGTCCTCCCCGGTGCACTGATGGAAGTCGTCCCAGCTGGGTTGACCACCGCACAAGCAAAGGCAAGGGATGAGCACTCCTACAAGTACACGGATGTGTTCAAGCAGTTGACTCCCGGGGCGGGGTCGTATATGAACGAGGGCGATCCGGCAGAGAAGAACTGGCAGGATAGCTTTTTCGGGAAGAATTATGCGAAGTTGTTGAAGATTAAGAAAAAGAGGGACCCGTGGGGGCTGTTTTGGGCCCAGACCACGGTGGGTAGCGAGGAGTGGAGGGTTGTCACGGCCGATGGGTACCCCGCGGGGCAGAATGGGAGGTTGTGTCGTGTTTAAGGAAAACTGAGATAGGATTGTTTAGAGCAATAGGAATGTTTAGGAACTGTGAAACGGCAATATTCTCGACAATCTGCTTCTCTTAGAGTACCCATGTGGAGTAATAACATGGCGACGCAGTCTGGCTTCTCAGTTCACCAGTATGAGCGGATGACCAAAGACGAGAGCTTAGGAAGTTTGTTGCACGTTTTAGGTCTCGTCCTCCACTCCCCTCACGGCCTTAACAGGTAGCTCCATAGCTTTCTTGAGGTTCTTGAAGTATCCCAATCTGGCTTGCTTCTTCTCGTCCATTGGGGGCTTGACTCGGTCGACCACCACCATCTGACTGTCAAGATTCGTAAAAGAACGATCCGAGAGAAGCTTGACAAGGTCATCGTATCGGCATTCCTGCGCATGCCGTAACATGTCCGGGTTGTTGACTTGGAGCTCTCTGTACTTGAGCAGTTTTAGCACTATCTTAGTACTGCCTCTTCCGAGTGCGCTCCAAAGAAGCGCATGAGCGTCGTGGTATCCCTGATGAAAGCTCAAGGCGCCGTCTCTGGCCAAGATCACATCCACTATGTGCTCTTGGTCCGTTTCCACAGCCCACCACAAAAGCTTTCCCACTCCCCAAAGGTCATCCCTGATGGATTTGTGTCTTATTAGGGCGTGTAGAACGTCTGCATGTCCATTGATGACAGCATACCAAAATGCTGAATGACCCGCAAGATCTGCGGCAGTCGGATCTTGATGTTGCATTAAGGCCACTGTGGCCTTGAGATGCCCGTTCTCAGCAGCTCGTGAAAGCGCGCTTTGGCCAAAGTTGTCTGTATCGGTGACCATCCGGTGGTTGGCGGTTGCGCGGAGCAAAGCTTCGACAACGGCATCGTGTCCTCGATCGGCCGCTAACCAAAGAGCGTTGCGACCCCCCATATACCTGACATTTACGTCCGCTTTGTTCCTGTTGCATAGGATCTCGGTGAGAATTGCACAGTCCTCTAAAGCCGACCTAAGAAGTAAACGCTGGCAGCTGAATGGGTTTGCACTGGAATCATGTTCGATGAGAGTATCCACCGTTGACTTATGTCCTCTCACTGCCGCAGCCCACACAATGTCTTGGTTTGCTTTGTAGCCGAGATCGAACATAACTTTTCCCTCCCCCCAGGATAGAAGAGAAACAATAGATGAGCGGGATCCTTGTTTTGCGGCCAGCATAATCAACATACGGTGTCTCTCGTGGTTCACTTCTTTGGACGCCTCTTCTAGTTTGAGGAGCTCTGAGAGGGTTGCTTTGTGGGGGTACTGGACCGTCCAAAGTAGCGCTGGCCACACCTTCGCTCCATTTTCAAGCAGTTGTTGAACCAATGCCTTGTCACCAGACCTTGCTGCGGCCAAGAGTGCAGTTTTGCCGTTTAAATACTTCTCGTCAACATCAGCCCCTTGGTCGAGAAGCCGTTGTACAAGTTCGTGACGGCGACTGTTGACGGCGTAAACTAGAGGTGTAACACCTTGGCCGGATGTTTTGGAAGAGAGCCGAACAGTATTTTCGAGAGCTACCAAGAGTCTGATGAGATTTTCGGGTCGATGATCAAGAAACGAGTCATCACGGGATGTTATAGAACCCGTTTCGATGCGTGTCAATAGCTCACAGAGCCATTCATCGCGGCCATCATGATGTTCGTCCATACATCGTTGAAGGTATGTCCGATTCAGGTTCACCATCAGTCTCTTTGACTCCAGTGTATTCTTCTCATCCCTCAACTTGGCCGCATCCGTTTCAAAGATGCGCGTCTCGGCATCCAATGCCTTTTTCTCCGCTTCCAGCTTCTCGATTTGTTTGGTGAGGTCGGTTAACTTATCGCGTGATTTTGCCAACCGGTCCATTTTGACTTGAAGCTCATTACTCTTGCGAGCTAAACGCTGATCGAGGGTGTCTTCATGCTCCAAGGCGCTGAGGAATCTCTCTGGTAGATTGACACCTTCTAACTGCTGAGTCAAATTGATCGTGGTAGGAGGGGGTGATACAATTGCCGAAATCACCACAGCAATCCTTGGGTGGCCAATCATGGAATCTGGAATTGGCCTCAAAATTGCAGAGATGTGCTGAGACCCGTTGCTGGCTTGTTGTCGGATGAAAATACTCTTCCATAGCGAATGCGCATTTTCAGAAATTTCCTTCAGCGTGGTGAAACGTGAGCAAATTGCAATTGCACAAGTTGCCTTGCCTTGACCGTCTGGTTGTGATGTGAAGTTCAAAATTAGAACAAAATCAGGTTGCAGATTGCTGGGGTTTCCATGTCGCCGGAGTCGGACCCAAGTTCGCTCCACGGCATCAGGTGTATTGGGGTCGTTTCTTATGTGTATGAGATTGTCGTGTAGACGCCCTGGTGGATAGACCTCGATGACTTTGAGTAGAGAACCCGCTGTTCTGATTCGAAACGAACAACTAGGTTTCAATAGCGTGGGCACTTCTTGATGTCGGAACATTTGAATATGGATTGATTGGCTTGAGACAGCGGGACCTGCTGATTCTTTGGGAAATACCCTTGCGCTGTAGCCTTGAGGTCTGAAGTAACAGTCTCCAGAGGTGCTCGATTGAAGAGGGATGCCGACAACCTGTCCGGGAGTGGGATCTCTCAGGCCACAGTTTAGAAGCCCGTAGGTTGCGCCATCTTCAGCCGTGTGAATGGTGGTTGTAATGCAGAGAAATCCGCTCTCGATGACGAACTTGTTTGATGGATTGTTGTGAAAGCCTCTAGAAATGATACGACCGCATTGCTCAAAGTCCTTTGGAGATTCAGCGAGTGCGCCGGCGGATGCTCTAGCTCGGTCCCATGACTGTGATTCATTGGAAAATTGGTAGGCTACGCCCCTAGCAACAGGTTAGCACTCGAAACAGGCTGGCATAAGTCCTATAGACTGATCTCACCACGCGAAAATGGAGTCGTCACGCAGCTTAAGCATGATTTCTCGTTGAAGGCGGGCAAATGCATGGTCGTCACCATATATGATAGGCAGTGAAACGTCGAACAGACCAAGAAGACAGTAAGCCATATCTTCTTTGCGTTTGGTAGTCCGCTTCGAGGCCCAGGAAAATCGCTGAGCAACGCTTGCACGGTGGAAGTCGCCATCTCCGTATAGGAAATCTTCTGGAATTCCTGTGACAAGCTCTATCGGGGATGCGAGGTCTTCCCGAGATCCGATGAAGGTCCAATTCGAGGTGTACAAACTTAGCTCTCGGGGGGCGAGGAGTTCTTGCAGTGTCCATCCTCGACGGAACCAACGACTCTGCGAGAAACGGGTGTGAACTGTAACATCGGAGAGGTAGACGTAGCAGATTATGGCATTGCGGTACCACTTGAACATTGAGTTGATGGCCTCGCTAAGCTCGACATGATCCGATTTGTCGATGCAGCAGGTATCGATCCAGACGTAGCCGAGGCCATCGAGTTGGGCCTGTTTACAGCATCCATCAAGTTTGAAGAAGCCAAGGGACCCAGGTTTGAGGAGTCCGTTTTTGATGTCGCGGAAGGAAAGCTCATCGTCTTCGTTGCCCCAAGTATGTGAAAGGATGGCGTAGGGCGGAGTGTTGTCCGAGCCAAAGATCTCGAGCTTTTTCGTGGCGACATTGACAAGATACATGCTGTTGTCGGGGTTGTACACCGTTGGCAAGCTCGTCGGGCCGCATCTACCTAGCCGGAGACCGGAGCGATGTGAGGGGTCGATTGGCGGGGTTGATGATGGAAACGTTGCAATGCGACGAGACGGTTGGGTGCCCACGCCCGCTTATTAGGCAGCCATTGGTCGTTCGAGCACTACTTCTTAGCAACTAGCAGTCTGACCACCATGCCTCCTCAAGTGATGAAATTGTTCATTCATATTATCAGTAAGAGAATATACGCTTTGATTTCCAGTTCCTTGTCCTGAATCCTAACTCCTTTACTCCCGCTGATGAGGAGACCCGCTAATGAAACCGTTTCCAAACAAGTGTAAACTCCAAATGATGTCTTCATTCCCCGCTTCCTAACCAATACAATACCCTCATACAACCAAGTCATGACACGGTCATTATCATCATTGCTGTCGCTCAACAGCCATCTCGAGTCAGCTAACCACAAGCCAGAATTACTTAGATCGAATCACTTGACATGAATCCCTGCAGCGTACTCTCCACCGGCGTCAAAGGCTGCGCAGCCGGCGAGTTCCCCATCGACGGCGATCCCATCTGCTCACCCGCGTTCCCTCCCGTAGCGAACCCGGGCTCCATTCTCGGTCTCGCAAGCATCATCGTTGGGTCGAGGAACTGTCTTTGTTGCTGCTGCTGTTGCTGCTGAGCCTGTTGTTGGGCAGCCTGCTGCTGAAGCTGCTGTTGGAGCTGGAGCTGGTGGGGGTGCGACCACGCGATTCCCTGTGGCTGGGCAGCATAACCCGGGGGATATGATCCCACCATGCGAGCCGGCATTCCCGGCATCATGGGCGCAAAGCCGTGCCCTGGGTGTGGTGTTCCTGGCTGACGAAGGCCGAACACGTTCTGTACCTGTGGCATCGATGATGGGTGCATTGCTGCGCCCATTGGCATACCTCGAGGTGGAAGGGCGTTCATGGGTGGTGAGGTTGGCAGTCCCATCTGTGGAGGTGCACAAAGATCCTCGATAATCGGCCCGTTGGTAAAGTTGGCCGCCCACATCGCGTTTGGAGACATGGCTTGTTGTTGCTGGAGAATTGGAGAAGCGCCCATGGCGTTTGGGTTGGGGCTGCCACCGAATACTTGCTGTTGGGGGTAGCCCATTGGGATCATACCTGGCATCTGAGCTGGCGTTGGTACAGGTCCTGGGCCAAAGGGTTGGAATTGGCTGGTGGTATACGGTGACTGCTGCGGTACATATCGTGAACGGTTCATGATAATGCTGGGTTGGTGTTGTTGAAAGTGGAGTATTGCTCTATTGACAATCTTGGCTTGAGCAGGGATGGTGAAGATCTCAAGTGGTCTTGACTGGGTTGTGTCTTTGATCCGGGGCGAATTCGTCAGATCTACCGACGGCGTTGAGGGTCCGAATGAACTCAGAAGCAAAATGTGAAGGGAGTGCAGTGATCGACAAGTATTCGGATGGTGGGTACGTACAGACACTTATATTTGTGTCGAAACTACGGGTGCACTACAGGTCGGCCGTGATCCGGACCAAGGCGCCAGACTACGACTGGACGGTCGGATACGGGGCTCTCTCAATGACGTGTACCGTGGTTTGTTTTGGTCTCGGTCCCGGTGGACCGGTCCGGGCGGAGTCAGCTCGGAGTGCACAGAGGGCTTTGCACAAAGAACAGCAGCTATCCACGGGCTGTGTCGGCCATATTACGAGTATTTGCCCGTCAGTCCAGCGGACCACCTCACGTTTGAAGCCCACTCGTCTACCTGTTTCAGACTTTGGTCAAGGGCTACGGAGACTAACGCTGGGACCCGGCTTGCTGGGCCGATGCCAACCCCGGCCCGCTCCACCATTTCTGCGGCACGGAGTCATCCACACATTCGGCAGCTGCCGGACTGCCCAACGAGGGTGTCTAAGAATGGGCACACGGAGAATCTTAGACCCCAACGGGGACACGAAGATTTCGCCGCCGCACGGGTAAGGGGTGTGGTGCCTACGGTTGGGACCGCACAACCTTTGAAACAACTGACAATGCACCCAGGAAAAAGACTTTCCTTTGTTGGCCTTGCCCATCAACTCAGGACTCATATTTAGGCACATTATAACCAGCCAGACCCCAAGTTGCAACCGGTGGATCTCCTGCAAGGCTTACACTGCGCCATCACGAAAGATCGCCCACCTGAACTTGTCTTTTTCCTCCCCCAATTTTGACCATTGATATTCTCGTGCCTTGGGCCTGCCACAAAATGTGGTTCCGACAAGTCATCCGAAAACTATCACCAAGAAACCGAAAGCCCAAATTCCAAAAGATCGTTTGGCCTCCTGTAGACGAGGGAAGCACTGATGCTCGTCGTCCACCAACAAGAGGAAAGCAATTCGCGCCCTGGGGGTTCACAGCGCCCACGATGGATGCAAGGGGAATGCCATCGCCTCTGCCAGTGACCATGAAGGTCCGGTCAAATATCTCTTTCAACTCTCAAGCTCCGCTTCTCACGCCCAAGCGCCTTGCACTCTCATAATTCTTGTCTCTTTTGTTCTTGCATAACCCGGCGTTCTGTTCCCTGAGTCCTCAGAATATCACGAAGCGCTGCATCAATTGCATTTTGGGAATTTCAAGTGGCTTAGATCTCATCACACATCATCGACACCTAATAACTCGAGTGAGATTTTAGCCCCAAGAGCGCCAAACTCAAATCTGATCACAATCTCCGATACAGCTTGCGACTTGGCTACCAATATACCTTAATATAACGTCGTTGCGGTAATTCTAAGCTCACGCACTTAAACCGGACCTTGTCTTATTTCTTGTGATTCCAGCGCAATGTTATCTGTCTCAAGATACCTATCTCCCCCCAGGTTAACCCAACCTCGTTACGGGGAATTGTTTCAAGTTTCTTCTGAACCTCGCACCAACGGCGTCAAAAAAAAAAGTTCCCCGACCCATCCCACCACACCTTGCTGACATGTGCTAACCGAGGGCCACGTTCATGGCCTGGTACGGCGCTGGTACTTGGCAGCTTAGCCTGGCTGCAGGGGCGCAGCGAAGACTGCCAACGGGGAACAAGGGATGCGCGTAGGCGAAGATTGGCGAGGGTGATCGTGGTTTATTATAGGGGACGTGGGTATTCGAGAAGGAAATAGTTGAGGTTGCGGAATGGGTCGTTATCATGGGCATCATTACGCTGCGAGACCTTTCTCCTACTGGTAGCTCGAGGTCTTGTGCTATCCTAAAATTGTCAACTTTAGAAGGAGAAAAAGTGTAGGGGGGGCAGTATAAGAAAGAGTTCAACGGTAGGATTCGATATAGACAATACCCATGATGAAAGTAGCAACTACCCAGGATTGTGTGACGGATTGAAGCTTCTTGATGTCTTTATATGCGCTTCGAGACATAACAGTGAAATACTCCTAGGCCATGAAATCAGGCATAAGTAGCAAAGATAACTAGGTAATGTAATGTCATGATTTGATTCAACATGAAGTAGTGTTAAAATGGAGGAACGAAGTTAAAACCCCATATACAACACCAGTCCCATGCCCATCATGACCCAAACCCCCAGCCCATAAACGCCCCTTTTCCACCCAATGCCCCTTAACCATCTAAATGTCATGCCCGTGTTTCCCATGCCTGTGATCCATCCAAACCCAATGCACCCTCAATACCCCCATAAAGAACCCCGAAACCACCATTCCCCCCCCATACTGACTCCCCATCCACTTCCTGTATGACCCCCCAAACAACAGAAACTGGAAAAGAGACAGCGAGAGAGAGCAGAAAGCTCAAGCAGTAAACTTCACCATTCTCTCCTCAATCTGCAGCTGCACATGCCTAGGCAGGCTACTCATCGGCGTCCAGTTCGGCACATAATGCGGCCCCCTATTCATATACACCCTAGCCCTGTCCACCGACCTCGACGAGTTGGGCGGGTAATAAGGGGTTCGTCTCGCTGACCTTATTACCACCGGCGCCACTGCCCCATCACCAGCACCCCCACTGCCATAACCACCGTCTAGATCCATCAATGTCGCTGAAGAGCTTGACGACACGGAGGATGATGACGAGCTGCGCGAGTGAGACCTGGTCCTGCGGTGACGATCCCTCCTTGGCCCGGGGCTTGGGGAGGAGGGAGGTGACAGAGAAGAGGATAGCAGTTCTGGGCTCAAAGCGGGACTGGGGAAGCTGTTGAGGGAGGTGTATTGATGATGGTGGGTGGATTTGACTGGGGTTGAGGGCGGGGAGGGGAGGTCGAAGTAGTCGAGGAGGGACCCGTCGGAGGAGGAGGAGGGGACCAGGGTTGATGTGCTTGAGGCTGCCGTCTGGGAGAAGGAGCTGTTTTTGTTGTAGGTGGAAGGGGAGTTATACACGATATCCTCCATTTCGTCTAGCTTGGGAGTGGAAGAGCGCAGTTTCTGGGGTTTGCGGAGGGTGCGGTCGGGGAGGGAGAGGCGGTGGGATCGGAAGGAGGACATTTTGAAAAGGGGTTAAGAGGGTGCTGTTGTCGAAGACGTGGCAATTCTTGGTGCAGTGCTGACACGGTTGACTGGCTGGCTGGGTGATCAACACCGAAAGATAACAGTCGTGATAATGCTGTGTAATGCGAAAGGATTCGATATTCGCTGGCGATGACGCAACAAGGGTGCTGTGATCAACACCAGCAGTAACCGTCCCGAACACGCAAGTCGCACACCAAAAAGCCGGCCGTGGTCACCACTGCAACAGTACAGTTTGAACCTATCGTCAAGACCTCGAGGTCATGTCAATCGGCGACCTGATGACCTCCCTTTCTCTTATGTCTCTCACCCCCTCCTAATGATCAACACTGCCGAACATCATCCTCACAAAAAACAACAGCGGTCATCCGTCCTGGCCATCTTCAGACAGTCAATACCTTTCCCATATTCAAAACAGGCCCGCGACCCTGTTTCGGGGGCCTAAAATTAGTGTCACCCGCCCGTTTGGGTCTCTTTTGCTCTCGTGAGCCGCTGCGGCGCCGAATTTCTTGGGTACCTTTTTTACTGGGGGAAGAATGACAAGAGTCGTCAAATCAGCGCCCGTCAATCCGGCCAACAAGAGCTCCCTCCGACGTTTCGATTTGGGGAAACCCGCAGCGGCGCATTCGGCACATGCAAGTTGCACAGTGTTTACCCCGGGAATTTCGAAAACATCAAAAAGAGACTGAAACGGGAAGCGGGACGTTTTATGAATGGCTTGTTGGCCGCCTTTTTGGAGGCTGAGGCCGTGAGATGTAATTTGCCATTTGATGCGTTCCCGTTGCGCGGAACATGTGGGAGCGAGTGACGTGCAGATGATCCTTGGCCTGTGTTAGGCCAACCTGTCAAAAGAATAAAAAGAAATGGACTTCTGCGCTTGAGGTCGGGGGCTGTACCTTGCTGATCATGACTTTTAGTTGTCTCCTTATTCTGAGCGTTGGCTTGTGATCAATTGTCTCGAGATGTCTTGGCCAAGAATCTTGATGAGGTCACAAGACCAATTTGGGCTGTGAGACATAAGAATTACAAGCTATAAGGTACACAACCAGAGAGAATAGTAATAATCGAATATAGGGCGTACGATTTAGTGGTACGAGGTCTCATTTGCGAAACATATTCGTTACTTTGAAGTTGTTAAAAAACAGGTGAAAGGGTTCGAATGATATAATGCTCCATGAGAAGGTCAGGGGTTTGAACCCCGGTACGTCCAGTTTTGTTGCATTTCTTCCGCCACATGGGCAACTCCAACGCAACTGCAATGGCATTCCCCGATCCAGGCTTTGGAAAATGATCCAATTCTTTATTGGTTTAGATTGAGACGTCTTGGGGTGATACATGCAACCAAACAAAGAAGATTGCAATCCGATAAAGTCGTTCGACCAATGCGCAAGATGCTACAGCTCAGAAAAGCAGATGCCATCGACTTGTCCTAAGCAGTTCTGATACTCCCGACAGATCCCCACATCTTCTCCTATCCATACCCTGGACCATTATGTCTGGTCTAGGAAGCCTTGACCCCGGCAACAGGGCAAACAGCCTCTGCACTAGCATGGCTCACGTCGGGATGTCCATGCAGCTTCCCCTTGTGGTGATCGACTCTCGCCTTTGTCACCGGGCAGATAGCATCGTCTGCCTTGCCTTCGGTTGACGGATGGTCGGGAGGGAGAACCGTGGTGGCAGTCCCCACGACAGGGCACACCTGGTCGTCCATTTGCTGGCTCTTGGGCTCGTTGACAAGCTTGCCCGTCAATACGGGGCAAGCGTTCGCATCGTCGTGGTTGTGCTCGGCGGTGAGTCCGGGGTGGGGGACTTGAGGGTGCTTGTGCAGGTTGTGGTGGTGGTCCGTTGTGGCGCCGACGACTGGACAGGTCTGGCCGGGCTTGTTAAGGTCGATGTCTGGGTGCGAGGGAGGCAGGGTGGTGTTGGTGGTTCCAACAACGGGGCAGTTCACTGGGGCGGAAGACATCTTGAAGGTCTTGGTCGGTCTTGATACTTGTGTGGTATTGAAAGCTGGAAAGCTGATGTGGCTTCCTGAATCTCAAATCGAGATGGGATTGGAGATCTGGTTACTGGGAGGCTTGCTGTTGCTGTTGTTGTTTAGGAAGTGAAACAAATACTGCACCTGGCAGAAGTTTAGGCGGGCCTAATAACAAGCAGGAAATAGGGTGACTCGCCTGTTTCTTTCAGGTTCATTGTTGGCCCATCAGGAGTGAACTGCTTTCGAGAGCTTTGGAGCTCAAAGGCGTAAGACCTGCAAATGGTATGACGTAGTGGGGAAGCAGGGAGCCCAGACTTCCACAAAGCAACCAATCACAACATGATCGGACAATTTTGAGAGGGGCACTGCGGAGTTAGTGGATCTGCCTGTGTTCTGTCCAATCATGTTAAAGCTGTTGGTCAGATCTGTCTCGAAACAGCTCGGACCGCCCTCCTCCAGGTCTTAGCATGGATTGAGCATCATGCAGAGGGTGAGGGCTCAGCTCAGCATCACGAACTGCTCCGAAGCTACTAGTGTGTACGAGAACATTGGGTTTGAGGTGTTGAAGCCCCATTGATGTTGAATCTGTCTGCTTTTGAGAGGGAAGGACAGTGCTAAGGAGATCGACATTACCCCGCAAAAAGCAGGCTCTCGGACTTTGTCGCTTTCTCACGGCACGAGGTTCTTGATCTTCGGTCAGAGTCAAGCTTTCAGACATGCAGCCGGCTGCTCGGTCAAGCACACCCCGGCTCATACTACGATTGGATATTTCATGCAGAAACAACAGTCTTGCATTTTATCTCTGATCAAATCGGATTCCTTCAAACGCGCCTGTCCTTGCAGTTTTGCACAAGTGGGCAGCCACGGGACCGTTGAATCTTCAATTCCTTCCCCGCAGAAAGGTACTTGCAAGGTAGGTTCGAGATTGCGGGGCTGTCGAGGTACCTGCTGCCTTGAAACTCCAACCACCTCAAAGTAGATGACGTCGCTCTTACATCGAAAGCTTGCGTGGTGCACCAGATGACCAAACCATTGGGGAGGCGAATGCTTCGCGTCGTGTGTGCGTTCTTTGGCTTTATTATGACCATCAGCCGTTGTCCAGAACAAACAATTGGGTTACTTCTCTTCTCTACCAAGTGTTGTGTTTTGATATCAACACCGCACACTGAGAACATTTTGCCAGGATTTTACCACTAGTCAAGATGATTCACCAAGATCAAGTTGCCGAGATGCTCTACGGCTACGCCGCCGCAGCGGCCAAGCCGACTCATACCTCCGGACCGGGCCCCATTCCCACTGTGATCCGTAGGTCCATTTCCAGCGTTTGTCTAATCCATCATCAACACTAACACTATTTGCCTTGCAGCAACTCCCCCACACTACCAAGAAATCGGCGAGACAGGCCGCCGAACATTATGGGTTGTCTTCGCCATCATGGTACTCTCCTCGGGACTCTTCGCCGCGATGTCGTGGAACGTCCCCGTCTCCAAGCGCGTCTACCATGTCATCACCACCCTGATCACCATCACTGCCTCCCTCAGCTACTTCGCCATGGCCTCTGGCCACGCCACAAGCTTCAGCTGTGCCCCAGCCAAGGACCACCATAAGCACGTGCCCGATGTTGGATACACTGAATGCCGACAGGTCTTCTGGGCCAGATATGTCGACTGGGCCATCACCACTCCCCTGTTGCTTCTTGATTTGTCGCTCCTGGCTGGTATCGATGGTGCTCACACTCTGATGGCTATCGTGGCTGATGTGATCATGGTGTTGAGTGGTTTGTTTGCTTCGCAGGGTTACATCCCTATTCAGAGGTGGGGTTGGTATGCTATTGGATGTGTGTCGTACCTGTTTGTCATTTGGCATGTGGCGCTGCATGGTTCCCGGACGGTGACTGCCAAGGGGAGGGGTGTGACGAGGCTGTTTAGCTCTTTGGCGCTGTATACCTTTGTGTTGTGGACTGCTTATCCTATGTGAGTCTCCCTCGTTGAACTATGGGTTTGGTGTTGAAAAATTGGGTGCTGACTGTTGATAGTGTGTGGGGCATCGCCGATGGCGCTCATAACACGACTGTTGACACTGAGATCTTGATCTACGCCGTCCTTGATATCTTGGCCAAGCCTGTGTTTGGTCTCTGGCTCCTCTTCAGCCACCGCGCTATGGCTGAGACCAATATTGATGTTGGTGGATGGTGGTCGCATGGCTTGGGCGCGGAGGGCAGAATCAGGATTGGTGATGAGGAGTAAGGGGTGAATCTGGATTGAGATGAGGACTAAGGGGTGAGTCTGGAGTGTAGGAAAGGATTGAGGTGTATTCTTTAGGTATTCTTTTTACGGATATGGAAGGAAAGAGAATGGATTCCAGACAGGATTGTTTGAAGTTTACTGGCAGCGTTATCACATGTTGTAGGTAGGAGGACGCATAGGTTCACGGGATTCAGTTATTGTAATCTTAAAAAAGCCATTATCTCTAGGTACATTACTTGTCCCTTTACTATGTGCGTGTCGCTACCTAGTTTCGGTTTACTTGTATCCTGCACGCCCGAAAACCAGGTAGTCTCGAAATAACTTTTTCGCTCCGCGCCTCTGTTCGTCTAGGTATGCTGCCCAGCCTGCGCAGATCATGCAAATGGAGTTCCCGTCCTAAGTCGTAGGATGTTCCCTCAGGCCGGGATTGATGGCACGCGCACTCTTGCGTTGACTACCATTAGAACCCCGATCCTGCCATGTATCTTGAGAATGATGTGTGTACTGTGGTGCAACAGACTGCTCTGTTGTTCTGAATACTGGTACTCTATTATTATTGGGTACACACAAACCCTGAAGTCCCATAAGCGCGATTCGCAAGACACTCGATGTTCACTGCTTCTGCCAGACTCGAAATGCCGCCCTTCCTTGATTCCGTGTAGTCCTTGGCAATGTATGAGCCTCCTCGAAGTTGACCAGACGCCGTATTAAGACCGCCCTCTCTTGTATTTGCGTGCTATCGTGTCTTCTACACGCAATGCTAGTAGTTATCTCAACAATAGGAGGCTATTACATCTTTGATAACGTAGGTGAGCTTGCTGATGCTAGCGTAGATGCTCATTTTGGCAAACCAACGCACGCTGACAGCATCCTTGCATATCCTAGAACTGGCTATCGGTCTCATCGCTCCGGTCGTCCATTATCAGCGGAGGTTCGTATGGCAAATAGAAGCGATATGCGACGTTCGAGGTTTGGGCTTGCCAAGAGGCTGAGCCATCGTCGTTAAAGGGGTTGTTGTCGGAGTTGGTTAGGCGAGGTACATGTAGGGTAGACGCCGATGAGCTCTCTTCAAGGGACTCGGGGCGGTCGATAGGCGCCGAGAGGTAGATCAAACAGTTCATGATCTCCTCGATATCGTTTAGAAGCAGCACGAGCTTGACTTTCTCTGTCATAGAAGAAGGGGTGGATTCGGTCCGCTTGGTGCCGCGGTTGACAGATGCAATGGCAACAGCCTGCTCCTCCTCTTTCTCTGCCTCCCGCGGAGTTGTCTCGCCGCTCAAGACCGAGGATGCTAATGTCAGTATTTGGTTAGGTTTCAGTGGCTACTTGTAGTCGGGAGGAGCGGGTGCTGGGGGCATACCATCGCGAATGAATTCAATCAACTGATCCAGGAGGGTGAGCAATTGTTTCCGGACGCTGGGAGCATCTGTGGGTTGATAGTCCAGGAAGCTCTGTCCTGTGCAATGAACACCGAGATTGCCTGCCCAGACCTCGGACCTTGGAAGGTGGTTGTGGACCTTGGGCGGCGTGGTGGTAGTTGGGTCGGAGTTGTTGCAGCCGTCAACAGCCTTCTGAAGACGCCGGAAGCTTTCTAGGCACTGTCGAAGTCTGAGAGATGTGCGCTCCATTGCAAGGGTGGTGTGATGATCAGTAAGTTAAGGACACCGAGGCTGTTGATGCTCGAGGGTCGGTAATAAGGGAAGAAATTTAGGGAAGGAAATGAGAGCTGAAGAGAAATTTACCATAAAAGGTGGGGTGGAATGGTTGCCAGGTACCTCCACTTACATAGGAGGATGTGTCTGTGCAGGCGACTGCTCTTCCTTTGATACCCACAGTTGGAGCAGCGCCTACACGCCTGCTGATTTTCTCAAGTAAGATGAACTTATATAGGTAAGGAAACTGTGGACTTTCACCAAAGACCACACTGCAGAACCTCGGGAATTTCAGATCAGGTACTTCAGGTACCTGGTAATTTATATCTTCAGTTAGCCACTGGTAATTGATCAAGATTACTATTTGACTGATATGGAGTTTGCTGTGTACACTACTATTACCGAGATGACCATAATAGTTTTCATTGGGCGCTTGTGGTACGGATGATTGCCTTCTCGGCTCGTTCACAACTGCAGCCTTCGGCGGTTGAATCTGTTCAAACCGCAGATACGAGCCCCAGGTCATAAGTCTCGTTCAAAATCTCACTACGGAACGTGACAAACTCGAAATGATCATTCCAGGAAATGCTCGTGACGACCGGATCGAAAGGATCCTTTGAAGGGCCGGCTTGGGCCTCTCTGGCACAAGTCCGGCGTCGCTTGTGAAAGTTTCTTGGCACTTTTGAAACCGACATCTTGGATAATACCTTATCGTGCAAGCAGTTGAAGAATTTTGGGTCAATCTAGAGGTCGGTTCCCATAGCAAGGTAATCAGACCTCCAACAGCCAGAACCTCCTACTAGTAGCCATTCAACCGAGCCAGAATGAAGCTCCCCATTGTCCGGAAGCCTACCTATATGCTAAAGGGCATATTGTTATCCTCACTAGGGAAATCTGTTATTCTTACTATGCATCAAGCAGAACTTTGAAGGTCTATCACGACCAATCGAACTTGTATTAAGCTTCAAAATGGGCATAACCTTGACGATAGCTATGCCGAAAGCCCCATTGCTCATATACCTACAGTTGGACGTAACACCCCTCTCCCATCTCTAAACCCTGCCATTCGTCTCTGTTCCAGTCTCACATTTCCTTCCCTCAGCCCCCTCCGATCTCTCCCCTCTGATCTTGCGGGGCTTCCAACCCACACCCATCGAGAACAGCAGCGCAGCTCCAGCAAGCCCAACCGTCAGCAAAAAAGTCAGCCCGGCATTATACCCCCTGACAACCCTAGCCAGATTATCGCCATCAAACGAAGACCTAACACTCGCCGCCCCTCTTCCCAACGCAATCTTCGGATCCCAACATGGCCTTTCCGCTTCCACGGCCTTCCAAAGCTGCGTTATCAGGAAGTTGTACGCAACCGGCAACGCAATAGCTCCGTCCAGTCCCTGAAAGAACATCATCACCGCTGTCCTAACAGTGACGTCGGGCGGCTCCAGAAACCGTCGCGGCACAGTCGTGGGGTCTGGAGATAAAACCAGGCCAGCGCCCGCGCCAATGAGAGCTTGCGTCATGATCCAGTCTGGTGGTCTAGATCCAGGCACCAACAGGGTTGTGATCGAGCTACTGATTAGCATGAGGATCGCGCCATTCATCATGAAAACAGACAGCGGGGTGCTGCCTGCCTGGGCGACTGCAAGAGTCGAACATGCGAGGAAAAAGGCGATACCGAGCGCTAGCGGAAGTGTGCATGTTGCTGACTCCAAGGCTGTTCGGGCCTGGATGGCTTGGAACCAGATAGGAAACTAAGAGATGAAGTTGTTAGTGACCTGCCAGGTAGACAAAAACCTGAGCACTCACGTAGGATTGCATAACAGCGAGTGCCCCGGACGCGCAAAGAACATAGAGACGGATTGTTGAAAGCAAAAAATGGCAAAAGAATAAGCTAGCTGCGACTCGTTTCGATCGAGTGACCTCCGGGTTATGAGCCCGGCGCGCTTCCGCTGCGCCACGCAGCTTGTTGTTGCTTAATGGACGGGAGTTTTGCGGTGGACTTACCATCTATAATTATAACTGCCATCATCGCTCAACTTTCTGTGTCACCACAACAGTACAAGCAAAATGGATGGTAACTTGTTCTTTTACCAAAGGCAATGCCCCTTTGGTTCAAGCGCCTTCCCGGTAAGATACCCAACTTGACCCTGGACCATTGCGTTATGGCAAAGTTCAAAGTCCAAAGTCCTGCGCTGATCAATGGGAGTACCACACCAACATGGGACCATACGTAAGCAGATCCGGCCCAATGCAAGCCCCATGTGAAAGTGGTTATAGCTGAGAGACAGCACCATCCGCCCCAGATATCCAGCTGCAGCAAGATATGCAGCCATCCCATAGAATATGCTTCCTTTTTGGGTGGCTTGAAGAAGAGGATTAAGCCTAGATATGCCTGGAAGGTGAGGCCTTGGTTGACAAGGAAACACCAGCTCCAGTGGAACTTTGTAGTGCAAAGGCCTCCCAACATCGGACCACAAATAGCGGCGAGAGCGTAAATAGCAGCTCGTCCCTTGGCTCTGTGAGAAGGGTCCAGGGTGCTCATAGCGACTAACCAAAGGGGCACTAGTGACACGCTCCAAGTCCGTGAACATCAGACTCGACAATGTCTTTGCGTGTTGCTGCCAGCAAAGTAACACGCGCCTAATACACAGCGCTCCAGAGATATTGATACGTGGTCGTGGTTTGTTGATTGGTGTTATGTTATGGTTAGGATTTGGGAGAAGCCTTTTGAGCTTGTGCCACTGAGAGCCGCTCCCGACATGCCACTTGACATTGCTCTGGCGCACGGGCCATTTGCATGTTGTCTGAAATGCCTCCCCCGATCATTCTGATTCATTTGCGCCTCGTCGGTTCTGGAGGCATGATGCTCGGACTTCAACGGTCAATAGCTCTCTAGCCAGGTAAGATTTGAGACTCTATTCTAGGATATACATGCAGTTGGTTTCGGGAACATGAAGGCTGACTAGTCGGCTCCCTTCCGTGGGTACACATAGAGCGCGGCGGACCTCCTGGCCGTGGCATTCCCGTTGTAGCTAACACCGGTTCCATGGCTCCTTAGCTCCTCCAGCAAGTTTAACCGTTCTTTATTCCCGCTCAACGATTCTGCCTTGCCTCTTAGAGCTACAAAGGGAGCTGTTGATGCCCTCAAAACGACTTGAGAAGGAAGAAAAGTCCACCTTGCCCCGCATCGATCCAAGGCCAACCCGGACACATACGACATCCCGAACTACACAATCCCGAGCTATAAATGACCATGGAACACCAGATACTTCAGCGAACATCTCTGTCGTCAATGACAACAAGTGGTAACCATTCGGCAATATGCGACTCCATTATCTTGCTCTTTTCCCCGTCGCGCTGGCTGGGAGCCACAAAACCCCCATAGCCACCACGCTCAACGGGACTTACACGGGCCGTCACCTACCTGAATTCTCTCAAGATTTGTTTCGCGGAATTCCCTATGCCAGGGCCCCTTTGCTCGGAAACCCTACTCCCTGGGACGAGTCTTGGAGAGGCTCCCGCTCAGCCGAGTACAATGGTGCTATCTGCCATTGCTACGCGTCGCCAGCAGAGATGGAAAGGGCAAATGTCACCGGCAAGTCGCAAGAATGTTTGAATCTGAACATCATTCGACCGTCCGACGTCAGCAACAACAGAAAGCTTCCTGTCGTTGTCTGGCTCTACGGCGGTGGGTTTGTCGACGGGTTCGGTGCTGATATCAACTCGAACCTGTCCTATGTTGTTCAGGCCAGCATTGCTCAGCATATGCCTATCATCGCCGTTACACTGAACTATCGTGTTGGGTTTCTCGGTTTTCCCGGTGGTGTGGAAGTGGCTAAGGAGGGCGTCACCAATCTTGGATTCAAGGATCAACGGCTAGCTTTACACTGGATCCAGGAAAATATCGCAGCTTTTGGCGGTGATCCAGACAAGGTCACACTTTGGGGTCAGTCCGCTGGGAGCCACTCCATCACTCACCAAATCATGGCTTACGGCGAGCAACGGAACGAGAAGAGGCTGTTTCGAGGGGCGATTATGGTCAGCTCCTCTGTAGGAGTAGGAAACTCGCACCATGCAACCCGCGATATCTCTGTTGCAGGCTACAAGGGCATCGTTCAGGCGACAAGCTGCACCGGCACTCAAGACACCCTTGGCTGTCTCCGAAAGCTGTCGGCGGATACGCTGTGGGACGCGAGTTTGACAACTGCCAGTCTCGATCCATGGCGACCAATGGTAGACGGAGATTTCGTATCGATACCTCCAACGATCCAACTTCGGTCTGGACGATTTCGCCGTGACGTGTCTGTCTTGATCGGAACCAACAGCGACGAAGGCCTGGCTGTTGCCAAAACAATAACCGAAGACTTGAACACAGAACAGCAGGTCTTGTCCACCCTCAAGAACTTGTTCCTCGTCGCACGAAACGAGACGCTCAACCTCATCATGCGAGCCTACCCTTCAGATATCCCGGGGCCGCCGTACTCCCTGCCAATGTCAGAGACAGACCGGTTGTGTGAGGAATTCAGGATCGCTGGGGGTTTACGCTGTGGAAAACAGTTCAGAAGATTTGCTGCCATGTTTGGTGACTTTTTTGTCGTGGCTGGCCGGCGGGCTTTCGCGCAAAAGTTTGCCGAGCTAGGCATGACAGCTTACTCGTACCGGTTCGATACATGGCCGACCTCCTTTCCGATTACCAACTTCACCAATTTCAAGCCTGGGTTTGCAGCTCATTCTACGGAATACTCTTACTTCTTCCGCTTTCCGAGGGAACACGACCTCTATGGCAACAACCCGCCGATTCCTGCGGGATCTCAGGGGCATCTACAACTGTCACAAGGCATTGCTGCCAAGCTCATCGCCTACATCTACACTGGGAATCCGAATTCGGTTTCAGGTATCTTTCTTGCCCATGACTCTGTCTACTGGACCAACGTACCTACGTGCTAACACCTTTTTACTTCGTAGTTCCCGGCTTTCCTACTTGGCCCAAATACAACCTCAAGAAGCCCGTGAATATGGTTTTCAACGCCACCGCGCATCCCGACCGTCTCAATGTCCACCTTGAACCTGATACCTGGCGCAAGGAGGGAATGGCGCTATGGCCACAGAATGCCCTGGAGCTGGATTATGCGAGGCCTGTTCCGGAGGTTGATGACGGCCAGTAGGCTCAGACAAGAAGAGGGCGTCAAACCAGGTGATGGAGGTTGGAACTGACAGGCTCTGCGACGCTGGTGTAACCAAGCCACACCACCTAGCGCTTAGAAAGCTTGAGTGACTAGGAGTACAGACAACAGACCAAACCTTATGTGGTTTTTGGAAATCATATCATGTACTCAACGCTTTCACTCGTGCGCTTATGAGTTTCTCTAGCCTACCTTTACTGGCATTACCAAACCAGTTCAAACTCCGGATCACACTTTTCTCTTGATGAATTGACATGCTTGTTCAAGTACCGTCACCCACCCGCACATACTGAATGCTATTAAGGGGTTTGAGGTCCGATATGGTGTTAAGTTCAAGGTTCTGCCATACACCTCGGAAAACCGATAACACACCCAAGTGTTCGTGGCTTAGGTACATTAAATTGCAGGCACATGCAACAACCCCCAGATTAGACTATCTTGTGAACTAGGTTAATGTTGTCGTGGTCATGGACAAATACCATAACAATACCTACACTTTAAAGTTCATGAAACACGTATCCGTATTTGTTCGGAACTCCTAGACAGGGAATCGTGAGTCTATGTCACCTGAGAATATAAATGCCTCCCAAAACCATAGGTAATATAGGTGTCCTCATTCTTATCCTGCCCTCTCAGTGGAGCTCTTCCAGTTCCTTGTGAAGCACAACATCTGACCTGATAGGAGACGACGGTTCTCCCAGGTACGTGTTCCCGCAGAACAAGAGCAACTCTGGCTGCGCTACACAACTCCGCATGGTAACATGCGTTGCTCGATGCAAGCAAACACTTCTGTTGGGAGAATGACTATTGGTGGTACTCACTCACATCGATGCACCTGCCTTATTCAATGCAAGTCCTCAGAGATGCGAAGCCTATTGAGCCTGGAGGTTGCTGCACCAGCAGTGAACACACCCCTACAGAAGTCAGAAGATCAAAATCTCAGGCTTCCAGTCTATATGCCATGCTCCTACCCTCTTGTCTGTAGGTTGCACCTTCCTCAACCTCTCAAGAGCTCCAGGACGCCCACAAAATTGTTTGATAGGCCTGTTGAAAACTCACGCACATCTCTCGACTGCGCAATTAGGCCTGGTTTTACAAATCTAAGGCCCTGTTTATTTCAATTGAGGCGTGCCCAGGACTCAACATACCCCTTTCCACTATCCAAACAGGCCTCGCAAATATCTCACGACGCCTTAGAGCGATCCCACTACACCTTCCACAACTCATTGTACTCTTCTCAGTGTCCACTACTTCCTGCTCTACCTTGGCCGAGGATAACACCGGCAAGATGTTGCAAACCTCAGACCGAACCGTAGAGTTCATCGTCACTCTACCCAGTATGACAGCCGTCGCATTCATCGGCTTGTTCCTTCGATTCTTCTGCAAGATCAAGCATCAAAAGCCTGTGATGGTGGATGATTATCTGATGGCGGCCGCTTGGGTACTCTACTCTCATGTTCTGCTTTTACAGAACCTATTTCGACCTCCCAAATGCTGTCAGAGACAACAGACTAACACTACGACTCCAGATCCTAACATTCGCAAGCCTCTGCCTCCTCCTCGAATCAGTAACCAAATACGGCTACACCTTACACCGATCGCAGAGAATGCACTACCCATCAGGAGTCGCATCTCTCATCTCAATAGCACAAGGCCTGACTGTCGGCTCCGGAGCGATCGCAAAAGCCTCGATTGCGCTCACCCTCTGGCGAATCGCCCCTCTCCCCTGGCACAAGTTTGTCCTGAAGCTCATCACCGCGATAACCATCTTGTCAACCATTGTGACAGCGGTCGTAATCTCCATCAAGATCCACGATGGCGATATGGAAACGGAGTGCATCTCCAACTCGACCGTCTGGCGTTTTGGCGTCTTCGTGGCTGGTAAGTGTGCCCCTTTATGTGATCAACACGGTCAGATGCTAACGTGTGCTTGTTCTTCGACCTAGTGTGGGGTGTCATCTCAGACTTTGTTCTTTCTGGTCTCCCTTGGTTCATGATTTGGAATCTTCACATGAGAAAAGCTGAAAAATACGGTCTTGGAGTCACGTTGAGCTTGGGTTGTGTGTACGTACTCGCTCTCATCCCCTGAATGTTTGACTGATACCCTTTTCACTAACGATTCTCACTTTTTAGAACTGGCATCCTCGGAATAATGAAACTCTCATACATGAACTGCGTCTCCGTCCTCCTCGTCGACATCGCATGTAAGCCAACCGCCAAAATCTTCATCCAAACATGTTTATTAATTAACTTCTCATCTAAAACAGACACCTCCATCGACATAGTAATCTACCACTTTGTCGAACCAACCGTCATCATCACAGCGGCCTGCGTCCCCGCCCTCCGCTTCTTCCTCAAGGAGACGGCCCGCAACCGGCGCTCGGCGAGGGCGAGCGAGCTCCTGGACTTTGGTCCAGGGGCTGCCAACGCTCAGGGAAACCCTCCGCGGCTGATGCCGGGAGGCGGCAGAAGGTTCTCCATCCCCCGTCTGGACTCGGTCTCCTCGCTTGTGTCGCTGCCGGCCATGATGCAGGGGGGAAGGTCGTCGGAGTCGGGTCCCCTCGCGCCTGTCCGCCCCGCCCCGTTGCCTGGTGTTCGTGGCGGGACTCGTCCGGCTGCTGCCGTCACGACTGTGACGACTATCAGTGGGAGGCCTCCTACTGCTGCCGCTGCTGCTGCTGGTGGTGGTTCTGCTGGTGGTGGTGGAAGTTCCAGTCTGGCGGCTGTTGCGCGTCCTGGCGAGGGGCAGATTGTCAAGTCGACGAGGGTGGTGGTGGTGTGCTCTGAGCCGCCGAGGGTGGAGCTGGAGGAGCCGCGGCCGTGGTCTTGGGCACGGCGGGGTGGGGATTTGGAGGCTGGGATATTGTCGTCGCGTGGGGAGGGGGGGAAGGAAGAGTAGATTGGGGAGATCTGGGATGGTGTTTTGTGTTTTTTGGTTTTATTTTGAGACAAATGAATGGAACAATCGGGGTATAAACCCCTGTGATGGACACATATATGCCTCGGACTTCCGCTGTGATGCCTTCAATGTTGGTTTCTACGCCTTGATTATTGTCATAGACACCTATGACTACTCTAATCATGCCTGTTGTCATCCCTGGTATGCCTGTTTGCTGTCTTCTTGGGCCTAATTTGGATTGTTGTGGGCGTTGTCAACATTTTGTCAGACAATTGAAAGACCTGTGAAGGCGTGGGAACGGTATTTCAGGGGAGGCATTGTCTGCACAGTTTGACTGCTGAAATCCGACTCGGCACCCGTAGAAGAAGCATACGGAGCCCGAGAATGAAACACACGGAGCGCCAAAATGGACCTGAACGAGCCCTCAGGAGTTAGAAATATGCGTCTCGATTCTTAATGTGCTCACAAATCTACATACAACCTCCCATCTAGATCAATTCCGGCTGTTGAAATACTCTCACCCGGGGTATCAATGTTGAACGCCTATCCCCCTCCCCCTCTCACACTATCTCACCACCTCCCCAGCCAATTTAAATAGACAAATCCTCCCCCCAAACCTCCTTCGCAATCTCCACCTCCAACCTCACCTTGGCCCACTGCTCCTCCTCACTCAAATCATTCCCCTCCACCGTCGAGCTAAACCCGCACTGATGGCTCAAGCAAAGCTGCTCCAGTCCCCTCGGGCAATACCCCGCCGCCTCCCTCAGCCTCCTCTTCACATCCTCCTTATCATCCAACCCCGCCTTCTTACTGCTCATAACCCCCAACACCACAATCTTGTCCTCCGGCAAGAACCTCAACGGCGTAAAATCCCCCGACCTCGCATCGTCATACTCCAAGAAATAAACATCCACATCCAGCTCCTTAAACAGCGTCTCCGCAACAGGCTCATACCCCCCCTCCGCAAACCACTGCGACCTAAAGTTCCCCCTGCACAAATGAATCCCAATAATCATATCCTTCGGCCGGTTGGCAACAGCCCGATTGATCAATTTCGCGTACTGTTTAGTAAGAGCCTGGGGATCTTCCACCCCGTGCCGTTTCGCCGCCTCGGCTCTCATCCCCTCGTCACAGAGATACGCCAAGTTGGTATCATCCAGCTGAACAAACCTACATCCCGCTTGATACAAATCCGCGATTTCCTCCTGATACACCTTGACCAAGTCATCGAAAAAATCCGGGTCCAGCTCCGGGTAGGCTTCCGTGGAGATCGCATCCCTCCCCCCGCGGAAGTGCACCATCGTCGGGCTGGGAATGCAAACTTTGGTGGTGACCTTCTTCTTCCCTTCCTTGTTCCAAGGGATTTTGGCAACCTCCCCCTCGACAAACTTGTAATCCTCCACTTGGATCGCGTTCGGGTGGCCCAGCTTCCCGCTGACGACGATCTTGGGAGGGGTGACGCCGTGGGAGGTGACGTTGGTAGACGACAAAGACCCGTGGCGCTCCACGCCGGCGAGGTGCTGGAGGAAGTCAATGTGGAACCAGGCGCGGCGGAACTCGCCGTCTGTTACCGACTGGAGTCCGTTGGCAATTTGGGACTGGACGACGGTGGAGATGTGCTCGTCTTCGATGGCGCGGAGGGAGTCAAGGGAGATGGATTGGGTGTCGAGCTTTTCGCGAGCGTCGAGGATGGGTTTGGGGCGGAGGAAGGAGCCGACGTGGTCGGCGCGGTAGACGCCTGGGGGGAGGACCATTTTGGTTGTTGGGAATAAAGGGTGGTGGTGGTGGTGGTGGTGATGGTACCGGGTCCAAGGGGTTGGGAATAGGGGTCTGGCAAACAGACGGGAGAGTTTTTTGGAGACAAAAGTTGACGGGATGCGGTCCTACCACACACACGGGCACAAGGGAGGGGGGGGGGGGTAACTCCCGCTACCTTATATATTCTCCTCTTCTTCCAACCCCCGTGAGGAGTAGTTGTCACTATGGAGACTAGTTGGCAAGCGATGTGGACCAGTATATACATACATACATACATAACGTAGTCTGACTCCATCTCCTACTCGCCCACCCCCAAAACCATGGTCCCACGTTTGTTTTTTCGCGCTCCTATCCGCTATATCCGAATTAGCGATCGAATAGCATCACAGCATACCTCACAACACTCCTCCATTGTCTCTCTGCCGGCCAGGCACGCCCTCGTCAGACATGACCCAAACGGGTCTGTTTCTTGTGCGGGGTAGTGGGATTGTGGGAACGCAGCAACGCTAAGTCTTGTTGTACCTGGCGTATCCTGTCTCCATATGGTGGGCGCGTCGCCTCTGGGGCCGGGAGTTGATGTTGATGTGCATGGCGGAGAAATAGATTCCCCTCGCAGCAGACAACGATGATTGCGGCTGATTTCAGGTGGCGAGCAGTCTGGCGGGGCCGGCAATGTGCGGGGAGAGAAGGCCCGGTTTGCCGAGGGCCTAGGAGAGAAGGCGACATGCGCCGGTCTGGTTCGATGGGGGCTGGGCGCTTCGGCATATGTTCAGCTGGGGTTTGATTGAGTGTTCAGAGATTTGCAAGGTCGCGATGGAATCAGCGAGGATAGGAGGGAGGTTGATTGATTAGATGAGCCAATGGCATCTTGTGTGTAGGTAGTCTGCTCTATGAGCATGGCCTGCTGCCATTGGCCCAGTTACACACTTGAATTGAATTGTACAGACGGCCAAAATAAGTGTTTCATGAGATTGCCAACGCTGAACCAACTGCCGCCGTGCCAGTGGTTCTCGATGGATGGTTGTTGGGCGGCCGGCATCCGAGATCGCATTCGATGTGGATTCGAGGACCCCGTTTAGGTCTTGGCATCGAGGTTGGATCGGATGGCGTCATGTGAATGCCCACAATGCTCCACGTTCACGTCGCGTCTTTCAATGTCTATTTGAACGTCCCGACTCCTACTCCGTAAATTTGAGCTCATTCATTCTCATCAGTCATGAGAGCTTCACATTCAGAGGGTGCTACAAAACAACCCTCTCACACCTTGACCTCTCTCAACCTCTCACCCGCACTTAACTCCCCGGCCGAGAAAACGGCTGCTGGCATCACATCCTCAACATTAACCTTTTCAATTTATTCGGTACCTCTTCCCACCTCCATCTCATTAGCCCGCCTTACATCGTGCTACCATGGCACAAAAAGGGGAATCTGGCGCTGCAGGTGACCGTCACCACCTACCTTACCTATGACCTGACGTCCCACCGCAGCGGTTTATCTTCTCTAAATACGCAGTAATGCTTCGTTTCAAATTACCCGCTCCCCCCGTTTCACAGCAAGAAAATGTTTCGTTGGGATTTGGGATTCCTGGGTCACTTGAACCCAGCCCAGCCACATTGGCCCGCCCATATTAGTGAGATTGTGTCACCTGCGATGTTGAGAATGTGAATTAAAGCTGAATCAAGTGGAGTGCTGGAGTGAAAGCGCCAAAGCAAGCAGAGTGAGGTAAGCGGTGTGTGTGGTTTTCATGAAAGTCCGAGCAGAAAAGAATTATGGGTTTCCTTGCTGTTGAGGGGTGGGGATGTCGATCATGGCAAAGTCCCCTGAAAATCTTTACTGCATCCTTGAGCGCGATGCTGCAACACGTGTAAGACATTTTGTTGAAAAGTTTCACTGTTGCGGCCCTTGAAGATCTGATCGATCTTGCCGTGCGTGACGGTCGCATTTGTCTGCATATGGCTTGGCTCTTCAGCAATTTGTCGCATTGAAACCGTTGTCCTCAACTCAGGTACGCGGGAGGCAGGATTCAAAGATCATAATGGAAAATCACAAGCAGGTTTTCGCAGGGGGAAGAAAAGTTTGATAGTACGACAACATTTGTACTTCTGATTGATTGTAGGTATGGTATCCGTATTGGAACAAGGGAAAATTAGAGAATATTATGTACATAAGGGAGGTTTTCCAGCGGCATGGCTCCTCAAAAGCCAACACCCATTTACAACAAGAGGGTTTAAGTAGCTTTTCGCCATGCCGCCTTTCAAACAAAATCAACAATAAAAACACACGAGATGGATGTACCACTCAAAAGTTTTATCCCTGCCACCATCACCCATTTGTGTGTGAAAGTCACAGTTTCGAACCTTTGAACAGTTATTTCACCAAGATAAGCCAATTCAACCACCCAATCATCGTAACAAATGCCTGTTCATGTCGCCCTTTCGTCGTCGTCAAGTCATAGTGGTGTGTGTGTGTGATTTTTGTGTGGAATTTCTTTTCTTTATTTGTTGCTTCTCGAATGCCGAAAACTCGCAACTAAAAAAACGTTTTCGCAGCAGCGCGCGCGATGGGGTATATGATTTCAGACCAAACGACCTCTCTACTTCCCCTCAACTTCCTCAACTTAAAAAGCATAAAGCATCCTCCTCCTTGGCGGCCCGGGGCAACACAACATAAGCACTCGTCTGATTGTTTCAAGCGGTTGAAATGAACAAATCCAGAGTGAGACCACGTTAGACGGACTCGTTCTTGAGGTAGGCGCTGTCGGGGCCCTGGGAGCCGGCGAAGGTGGTGTGGGGCTTCCACGCGGCCGAGGTGCGGGGAGTGGTCTCCTCCATCATCTTGTCGACCTGCTCGAGGGAGAGACCCTTGGTCTCGGGGACGAAAAGGAAGGTGTAGATGAGAGCACCGGTGCAGAGGCCGCCCCAGACGAAGAAGACAGATGACTTCATGTTGCCCCTCTCGGTACCGACCATGTAGGGGGTGATGACGGCAATGATGGTGTTCCACAGCCAGTTGGAGGCGGTCGAGAGACCAACGCCACGGGAGCGGATCGGCAGAGGGAAGATCTCACCAATGAGAATCCAGGCGCCGGGACCCCAGGTGGAGGCGAAGAAGAAAATGAAGATCGCAATGAAGGCGATCTGCGCGTTGACGGCCGAGATGTTGTTGGCGAGGGTGCGCTCGGGATCCTCGGGGGTGGGGGCGGGAGAGGTGTGGTTGAAGCCAACGGTGATACCGATGATAGCGACGAGGAACTGGCAGATAAGCATGCCAAGCGCACCCCAGAGGAGGATGGTGCGGCGACCGAAGCGCTCAACAGTCCAGAAGGAGATGGGGGTCGAGCACACGTTGATGACGGTGAAGATCATGGAAATGACGAAGGAGTTGGAGATGGCACCGGTCGACTTGAGGAAGGGGGTAGAGTAGTAGAAGATGAAGTTGACACCAGTCCTAAGCGCAAACACATGTTAGCCAACCGGCCTTTGATTTTGTTTGTTGCGCATCGTTCTGTAAACACTTACCATTGCTGCATCATCTGAAGAGAGGTACCGAGGATGGTCTTGCGCAGGTTGGAGTTGGCCTTGAAGAGAGAGCCCTTGAAGCAGTTGGCCCAGCTGCCGAACCAGGTGGTGGAGGGAATGAGCTGACGCTCGTACTCCTCGTTGGCGACGATCTCAGCAAGCTCGACCTGGATGTACTCAGAGTCCTTAGGCTGGCCACGAAGGCGAGCAAGAGCATCGGTGGCAGCGGGAAGGTTGGCCTTCTTGACGAAGTAGCGGGGGGAGTCGGGGAGGAAGAAGAGACCACCAGCGAGGATGATAGCCCAGAGGAACTGGATGGCAATGGGAATGCGGTAGGAGCCAGTGTCGGTTCTACCCTCAGAGGCATAGACTACGCAAGCAGCCAACATGATACCAATGGTAATACAGAATTGGTAACCGGCGACCAGAGCACCACGGACCTTGCGGGGGCACTATGAAGCGGGAGCAGTTAGCACATTGGCATCTCTTGGCTCAGACGGACATCTCCGACTTACAATCTCGGACATGTACAGAATGACGACAGCGGACTCGAAACCGACACCGATACCAGCGATCAAGCGACCAGCAACGATGGCAGCGAGGGGGTTACCGAGACCAGTGATCATCTGGATGACGCAACCGATGATGTAGATCAAGCAGCCGAGAATGACAGTCCACTTGCGGCCAATCCAGTCGGCAGCGTCGCCAGCAATGAGAGCACCGAAGAAAGTACCGCAGGAGAGAATAGAGACGATGAGGGAAGTCCGGGACTCGGAAACAGCCTTGGCGCCGGCGAACTCGACGGCATCGATGAAGATCTGGGAGCCGAGGACACCGTTGATGTAACCGGAGTCGTAACCGAAGAAGATACCACCAAACGAGGCGAAGGCGCAGAGGAGGTAGGCCTTCCAGGTGACGGGGGCCTCAATACGCTCGACATCCTGGGTAGTAGCCAGGCCGCCGATGTGGGAAGCGGCCGGGGCCTCCTTCTCGTCGTGAGCCGACATGATGGTCGAAAAGGTATCTTATACGCCTTGCTCTGTTTGATGAGGTTGTTGTCGACTAGGGGCGATGCCTTTTTTAGATGTAACTTGTAACCGTGACCCGAGGGGTTGGATGGGGGGAAGGTAGTAGAGCGGGATGAAGGGAAAAAGAAGCTCGACCGGTGAGACGGGAGAGAGGGTGGTGATATTTGAATAGAATGGCAGAGAGTGCTACTGGGAAGGAAGGGCTTTGGGATTTTTGGCCGACATGGGTTACATCTCTTTGGGCTCCAGGTTTTGGAGCATGTCACTCTGCGGAGCGTTGGGCGGATCTGGCCAGTCAGAAGACGCGGAGAACTGGGGGAGCATCCATTACCCCCGACTTGGCAAAAGTATGCTTGGGGTATTTCGCCGCGTTCCCGCCGGGTCAAGTGCATTGTTTGCGGGGACCCTACTTACAAGGTGGCTTCGAGGATGATGCATTGTACACTCAGGTAGGGTTGGTCAAGCTGACGAGGTAGCTCGGTAGCCATGGGGTCCATGCAGAATACCGCCGAGCATCTGAGGCACCCCCTGGCTCGTTGCGACCTCTTTCAACGTCTGGGGACACGCCGTTCGATTGCAAGCGGGCGCTGTTCGTCCCAACTCTACCAATCCCCCGGGCTGGCTCCTCCCCCTCCCCCAGAACTTCCAGAAACCTCCGGCCTCCAGCCGCTGCAGCTCCCGTGGCCGTGGTGCCGTGGAGGTGCACACCACCCCAGGCCTAGAACGGGGTGGTCAGGTAGGCAAACGAGCACCATAAATTGACCGAGTCGGTCCGGAGTGTTGCATTCACGCGCTCGCCTACCCCAGATCTGGCGTTGGCCTCGATTCGCCGTCGCAGTTTTTCCCTGTGGAGGAGGTGGGTTACACTACACGTGAACATATCCGTAGGGGAGGCGGAATCCCGTCTCGAGGCGGATGCGGGAGTGTAAGTTACCGTAATATTACCTTAGCATTCCACGCTTGTGACAGACTTCCGTTCCCGAGACCAACGCCCGACCGAACACGGGCTCGTTCGGCCCCACCGACCAAGGAGCTGACATCCAAACTTTTCGCCGTAGACCTTGCCGTGGGCTTGGATCACATTGTTTCTCGATGGACCCATACAATGATGCCGTGTCTCTTTGGCGGAGACACACGATCGTACTGTACTCTGATGGCAGGTCATGCTGTACACTACTCTGTTCAAACTCCGTTCATACCGCCGGGTTGGGGTGAGCCACGTGCGCCAAGCCCCCCTGAGCATCACCAAGAGGCAAAAGAGAAACACAATCGCACTGTCACCACCCTGTTTCCGGTATTGTCTCGCAAGAGCTTGTCTCGGTCGTTGAAGATTAGCGGGTTGCGGCTCTCTCACAAGCGAGCACCAGCAAGACCAAGACCGCTACACTAGAACCGATCAGATTTTTCTTTTTTCCTCGTCTTCGCCGTTGGCCATGCTCTTCAGGTTGGGGTCTCGTGGTCGGGAAAAGGGGTGCTGAACTGTCGCGCCACAAAAAACGGCACCACTCGGCGTTTGGCACGGCGATACTTTTGACACTACAAACCATCACGCCTCGGACTCGTCAAGTCAGCAGTCATTTGACCCGTGCGTTTGAAGCCGTTGCGCTGCATGTCAAAAGTCAACAGCCACACAGAGGCGCCGAGGTCCGTTGGGTGGCCCAAAAGGCCCAAAAGAATGTTGGCGCGATGGGGCTTCAACTGGCTAGCCCGGAGCATTAGCCAAGAAGGCAAGGAGTCGCCGGCTAAAAACGGTCCTTTTCTGGGGACTTTATCTTGTCATCCCCGTGCCCCCAGTTTTAGCTGTTTGGGGTCCCCATGGGCAACCCCGGATTGCCCGACTTGAGAGGTTGGAGAACAGTTTGGGGAAGCATGATCCATTCAGTTTTGCTCCATCTGATCACCGCGATGCTTGCATTTTTCACCGATTGTCTGGGGAATAGCGGACACCGTGTGGGATAGTATTATCTGGGGGAAAAGGGGAGTAGAAACCCATTGGTAATAGCTGCCAAAAGTTTGTGGATGACATGTGTCGCGGCCGACAGCACGGCAACTATCAGTCAAACCAGACCAAGTTGGGGTTGGTGAGCCAAGACTCGCGGGGAACTTTTCTTTTTGTTCTTTGCTAGCGTTTCCAGTGTAAAAGCGAGTCCAAGAGCGACGGGAGTCCCGGAGTGCCCACCAACGATCGCTTTGAACGAAGTGACAGGCGTCACAGTTTCGTACAACTTCTTCTGGCGGTTCTCTCGATGCAACGTCTGCCAAAGCCTTTGTTGCGCTCCCAGGATCATGGCGATGCTTATTTTTGCAGATCATGCGTCCCAGCTTCATCATGATGCGTTCAGGGTGCTGTCAAGCGCATGGTAAAAGCTCCATCACCCGCTCCACTCCTTTCCCCAACTTCGACCCAGACTTTGAGCTTCCCCTCAATCTCATCATGCATCGCCAGAAGCCAGGAGTCCCCAGTCTCCAGCCCTGAAAACATCCTGGTGTTTCTCGGTCCAGCCCGATGCATTGCAGTCTCGACTCTCTCGAGTCAACCTGACGGAAGGACCCGTCCAACCAGAAATGATCAGCAATCTCTGTGGTTGTGCTCGTGTAAATATCGCTCAAAAGCTTCACGCCTCTTTTTTCGTGTTTCCGGCGCACAATTCCGCCATCCCCCAATCTCGAATGGCGGCCTCTCAAAGGATCGGATGAAGGAGCACAGCTTTGTTACGGTTACACTGGCCGTCACCGGCGTGTCTGATTGCTAATGCAACGTCCCGAAGACTGTCGAACGCGACATGGTCGTGCAACACAGTTTTTCAGTCCACATCATGGGTCAAACGCTCCCCCCCATTGCAATGAAAAACCACCGCACTGTCTTGTCTGCTCATTTTGCGCTGTTTCCGACCGCCACTGATGGTATGTTTCCTCCCCTGTTCTGAGTAAACACCTCGAACTTGTCCATGACATGTCGTTGACCCTTATTACCAAAGATTACCTAAACCATACCCAAATAGGCGATTAGACACCGCTTCTCAGCGTCATTCACTCCTGAGTGAACAAAGCCCAGCTGAAAAAGCTTCTCTGAGACAATTGCTCACGTGCGGATCCCATCCACCTCGTGCTGAGCTACCCAAGCTAAGCCAATGAGCGAAAACCGATGGCTTCCCCGGACTTTTTGACCAAACGCAGATTCCCCTACGTCATTGTCGTCGACCTCGTGACAGATATCGTTCTTTGTTGACAAGCCATCGACCCCGCGGTCAACCACCTCGAGTGAGGGGAAAATTCCAGTGAACCAGCCCCCCAGGCGCCACAGAGTCGGTGGCGCCTCTCGCTGAACCACGCCAAGCGGCAAGGGCTGGCGGGCAGCCGGGGGCGGGAAGAGAGCCAAGGGGAAGCCGAATGCGGGGAAAAAAGCTTGCCCGAGATTGAGTGTGGTGCGGGAAGCCTGAATGTTTTTTTCTGGCGGCGGCCGGGATGGGAAAGTTCAATTGTCGCTGCATCGGGCATCCTCAAGCGAAGGAATGTTGAGATTGAAAGAAAATGCCCTTGAGCGACGTCAAGAAAACACACCCCGTGATCTTTTTGCCTTTGGAATAGCATCATTCATTTTCGGGACCGGGGGTTTCGCGACAACGAGGATGGTAATAACCACAAGAAACATTACGGTATGTTACGAATCTTTCCACTCTTCCCGTGTCTCTCCCGCAGGAAACCCTCGATCTCAATCGATCTGACACAGCCAACCCAACGTCCGCAGGTACCCCCAAAATATCGCCCTTTCTGGTTGCAGAAATCACGCTGAACGATTTCCCCCGCCCCCCCGATCCCGTTGCGGAAGAAACGGCCAACGGCATAAAACGATCATCAAGAAATGGCTCCCACGCGGCAAGGATTGGCAATTAAGCAGGCGCCGGTGTACATAGTGTAGGATGGCCTGTCAGTTACAACCGGTTTGGGTGGTCGAGCTAGTGGCTGTCTGCCGATCAGCACCACGCCACACCGAGGTTTTGAGGACTTTGTTGGTGGAAGGATGAAAGGATGAACAAAAGGTTTTTCGCTGAAGAACCAGGCTCGGGCAGGCTCGGGATGGTGTAGGGTAGGTGCTGTTTCGTGGCACAACAGCGAATGAAGACAGGGCGAGTGGACAACAATTGTCGGTGAGTTCAAGGTGCCCCAGCAGGACTTGGGGAAGAAGTTCGGTATTGGTGGTCCCCGACGAGGAAGTTGGCCATTCAGGGCTGTCAGTGGCTGCCCTCCATGTTGGTCCTCAAAGCTGCAGCCGGCTGCGTCCACCACAGACCGACCCGTGCCTTGTGTTTTAACCAATCAGAGCCGAATATCGCGCATTCCTTCAGGAGGTCCCAATAACAAGAAACAGATGTTTCGTGGGCGAGGGAGGATATTTACGGGACCCCTCTAGGTCTTATCACTTTTTTCACATTGACCCCCACTTGACAGATATTTGAGACCTGCCTGCCGGATCTGCAGCCCTTCGTGAACCCCAGTCAGCCATGGCGGCCGCGTGGGTGTGGGAAATCGGGAACAGAGAAATTGAGATCGACAAGGCTGGATGGGGTGACGGTTTTTTTCTTTTTTTTGGTTGACCTTGTCCCTGTTCCGCCGTTTCTTCAACAAGCAAAGAAAAAAAAAGAAAAGAGGTGCTTGTTGCTCGCAGAAGAAACGAATGAGCCAGCCAGCCGTCTTGGCAACTTCAAGGAGGTTTATGCAGCCAACGGTTTTTGTGCCAAGAGTGTTTGCCAAGTCTTCAACGTTGATGCATGGCGATGGCACAGGACAACACAGACCGATTTGACATCCTGGTCGTGGACTCGTGGGCGAGGTCTGGTTTTGGGAGATTTTTACATAAGGTAGAATCCATGTGCCGGAAGATCGTGACGAACTTGTCACTTTGCTTAACAGTTTGAGTTGTGTTGAAAATAGACCGAATTCTGATCGGGCAAGATTAATTGTTTCAAGAGCGGGTAATACTGAATGACTTGAAGTAGACAGCTGGACGCAGTCGCTGAGGGAAGGTTTCTGAATGGTAGAAAATTAAAATCTTTAACTTGCTTAACCTTCATGTATTCAAATGAGTGGGGGCTGAGTTTTCTCGATACTCGACCCTTTTGAAAGCCTGTCTGGTGTTTAACTTTTGTGGTAAACCTTTCCAAGAAGCATTTTGATGCTGATCATGATTGAGTGTAGATGCTTTCCAAAGACATCCATTGTTTGCTCATCGTTAGACATCAAAGTCAAGGACATTACCTACTTTGTGCTGAATGATATGGTTATGAGACTTGATTGAGTGTGTCTAGGTTCATTACACAGAGGGAGAATATGGCTGGAATATATACACAAAGACCCTGATATCCCCTGATACCTTGTACCTGTGTATCCGGACGGGCAGTGACCCTACTGCTCAGCACTTTGCTGTTGTGAAATGTGTGAATGAAAGTTTTAGATAGGCTATACCAAGGTAAATGGCCAGCATCCGGTATGCAACAACATTCTTCGCAACACATGGTTTTGGAGACAAGTTCAAGGTAGACAGAGTTAATATGACTTAGGTTCATACTTGTAAGCCTTGCCAGTGTTTTAAGTTTTGCCTTCAAGGTTTATTCATAGCTGCCCACTTTGCCTTTTAACTTGTATGCACGGTTTAAAAGACACTATAATGCAAGAACAACGTCTACCAACCTGGAAAGTAAGCCACTAAGGTATCGTATTCCAAGTTTCTATTCCAGACTACTCTAATTCTGTTGCTAAATATTCCCGTAAATGCAAAGCTCAACAATGACTAGCTAGTAGTAAATGCAAAATGTACCACTCGTCATACCCCTTATAACAGTCACACCCCCTCACAACTGCCCATACCCCAAAACCCTCGCCAAATGCGCCCTCGCCTCCTCCGCCCACCAGTCCACCACCTTCCTCTCCCCATTCTTTTCTTCCATCTTATCCCTCACCACCATCTCCATCAACTCCCTCGCCTCGGCCGTCATCGACTCGGCCCTCTTCTCATACCCACCCCCCGGGTTCTCCCCAAACAGCCTCTCGTCAATAAATTTCCAGTAAACAGGGTCAAGCCCGTACGTCCTACGAGTGGCATAGTTGATCCAAAAGCTGCCGTCTTCCCAATTTCTCCTCATTCTCGCTGAGAGTGGTTGCTCCTTTGGGCCTTTTTGACTGGCCCCGGTGGTGGTAGAGTCATCTGATACATGAAGCTTGTCAAGCCATTCCACTACGCGACCATCTTCAGCCACTTTACTCCCATCACATTCCTCTCCCAGGGAAGGAACACCAGCAGCCCTCCCAGCCGCAAGCTTCTCCTCCTCTTTTTCCAGCGCCTTCAAAAAGACATCAAGATACTTCGGATACTTCCCCGCCCAGTCATCTATACACCCCGGCTTCTCATCCATCCAATACTGCGGCTTCTGCAGCATCAACCACCAAGGCGGATCAGACGCCATCGACCTCGGCCCAAACCACGCAAACTCCCAGTCCACCACCGCCACCACGTCCCCCGTTTTCGGGTCGACCAGCACATTCCAGGGTGTCAGATCGTCGCAAATGAGCTTGAACGTCTCAGGGGTGGGGGTGATGTGCTCCTGCCGGCTGGTGTAGCTCGGCGAGGGCAGCAAGCCCATGTACGCCGCCCGGCGAAACATGTAACGGGCCATGTACTTGTCTCGGGCGTCGTCTTCGGACTCGACCGCGTCGTTGCGCTGAAAAATGAATTGCGCCATGTGGAGGTCGGCATAGTACTGGTAGACTTCATGGGTGGTGTTGAGGACTCGGTTGGGGGGTCCGAGGACGGATTCGGGGCAGCCGCCTAGGGTGACGACGTCGGTGAGGGTTTGGGGAAGCATTCGGGAGGCGACTGTGAACTCGCCGTCGGTGCTGTGGCAGAGGGAGCCGCTTTGGGGCATGGTGAGCTGGTCGAGCTGGAGGACGATGTTGGCCATTTGGCGGTAGAGGTTCTCGAGCTTGTCCTCGGGCATGTTCTGGTCGATGGTGACGTGGGAGTAAGGCTCGGCTGGGTCTTTCAGCAAGTCGGAGAGATCAATTGTGTCGGGGTAAAAGTCCATGATGATGAAGGGTCCCAGTCCTGTAGGATTTTGCTCGGCAATGCCCATGTGATAGATGTGAGGAACTGGGATGGTTGTGTTCGCTTCGACGTAGCGCATAATGGCAACTTCAGCTCGTAGCTTTTCTTCCCTCATAGCCAAACTGTAGCGTGGGAGGGGGATGCGCATCATGGCATAGGTATTAGGCTCGTCAAACTTGACGACAAAAACGCCATTGTAGCTTCCACGCAGGGCTGTATGCCATGTCCCGCCCTTTCCGCCGTGGTATTTCTTGACCAAGCGGACAATTTCTGCGCGGAGTTCGGGATCTTTGAGCTTTGCATTCACCTGATCGAAGGCAATTTTGTCTTGGAGCCGGTCCACCTCATCATCCGCGAACATGCCATGTTCGCGGGTTCTGCGATCCACGCGCTTTTTGTCCGAAGGCGGTTCGGACATTCTCAGGGCTGCGAAAAGAAATGAATGACTAAGATTCTAAAATGAATGTTAACAGAATGTTTACTTCAGAAGAGATGGGATTTCACCGTCCCGTCGTTGTTTAAATCTGTGATTAAATGATGTCGTAGAGTTGAATCAACACACTTAGGATGTCAAGGGTTGTTGGTGTTGGAACAGCGTTCAGTTCGGCGCCTGTTCGGCATTTGGCGCCGTATGATTGGGGCTGTGCTCGCAACCCGCCCAGAGACTGTGCCCCCGTCAAAAATTGAGTGCTGCCAGCATCGCCATTCGCTGATATCACAAATCGATCCCGACAGTCTGGTTCAATGCACTTTGCCAGTGCGATCTGCGTTCACCTTGTTGCCCTGAAACACAAGACCGAACGTGCCCAGAGAACGTGTGAGATGTATGGAAACAACCAGCTCCCAATAATAACCTTGAAAATGGAGATCGAGTCCCAATTCACCAAGTCTAGGGTACTTCGGCCAATGACACGGCCAGTTGATTCCCTTCTTGGAAGCCGCGTGATGGAGGGCGACGGGCTTCTTCCAGTTCTCGACCAGGCGAGGACCTGCATGAGAGTCTTTTTCGGGACCAACAGAACCATGATGCCACGAATAGCTTCATCAGCAGTTACATTGATGCCAAAATTAGTTCCCACGTAGCCTCGAAGACTGACGGTGCTTGAGGTATAAGAAGAGGATATCTCGTGCCGAAGAGGGTCGGATATCGTTAGTACACAGGTCAACATTCACATTCTTCCAGTCCGGCACTGAAACCTATTCCAGCCTTCAATCTATTTTCTCAACTTCAAAGCATTTAACCTCACATTCAAGATGTCCAAAGTTCCCAGCCGCTCCAGTTCTCCCGCTCCTCGCACCGGCTCCCCTGCTCCCCGCCCTTCCTCGCGCACCGGTTCCCCCAGCACGGGCGCTCAGCGTGGAACCACTGCCAACGCCGGTGCCCGCCCTGCTTCTCCCGCCCGGCAGAGCACCATCACCACCGGCACGGCCTCCTCTGGCTTTGGTGACTACGGCCCGGGCGGTGTAGTTGGCTATGTCATCGCCCAAGGCTTCGATGGGCCTTCCGGTACCACCGCCACCGGTGGCAACAGCCGCCCCGGAAGCTCGAGCGGCCCCAGCGGTAAGGGCATCTCCAAGACTGACTTCAAAATGATGGATCAGTCGGCCAAATCATCCGCTGCTAAGAGAGCCCAGCTTGCCAGAGAGAGGGCGGAGAGGGAGGCGCGTGAGCGAGAAATCGAGGAGGAGAGGATCCGCAACGCCGCTGCTAATACAGACATTGAAATGCGTGGTCGCACTGCCAAGAACTCCCGCAACAAGTCCAAGGGCAAGAAAGACAATTCTTCGACTTCCCGCACTCGCTAAAGGGCTCAAATGCGGTTCTTGGTGCGTAGTCGCATACTCTTGACGCACTTGATGTAGGAGGTTGGGGATATCGTTCCGTTCGCCTTGGCTTTTGTTTGGACGGCTCTTTGGTTTATAAATTGCGTTTTGGTTCGGGAGGATATATGGAGGCGTTCTGTCTTTGGTAGGGAGGTGTTCATGTCTGCCGGGCAGAGATAGGTTTAGAAGTCAATAGAAATGCTAGATTCCTTGCTGGGTAAGGCTCTACACACCAGTTCGGTATCATCATATTGCGGTATACAATGTGATTTGATGTGTCGTACGAAACGGGCTACCATTCCGAAAGTTTGTTGGGGCATGAGGTAGCCAAAGGGTTTGACGGAAAACGCGGTCTAAGACTAACAAATCTTAGTGGTGGATCTCTACAAGTCTGTTAGCATGATAGCACTAGTAACAGTGTGGCTGTGTGTCAGGAGGCAGTGCACCTACAACACTGAGCTGAAGCGGACTGGGCCACTTCGACAGACACAAAAAGGTACGGATCCGCACGACCGTCATTCCGTTCTAACACAGAGAATTATTGCTACGACAACTTTGCCCACCATCTGGCGTACGAACAGTCCATCATGGAACGCACAAGCCGACGACCTGCCCGTGCTTCCGGGCCAGACGAGCCCCAGTCAACCGATCTTGGCTCGACATTCACCGGGCCGAAGCACTCAACAAAGGTCCCCACAGCCGCCGAAGGTGATACCGACCGACAGCAGCGCCTCGAAGCCGAAGCAGCGGCCGAGCGGGTCCGCCAGGATATTGAGCGGATCCTTCAACGGGGCCCGCTATCGGAGAAGAAAGTGGAGGAGCTGTCGATCGCGTCAAAGGAATTTTATCGGCAGTCGATGGAAAGGAAGCGGAAGCGGCAACAGAAGGAGCTCGTAATATGTGGTGGAGTGTGTCTGGTGCTACTCATTGCATGGGCGTTGTGGAGGAATCTGTCATAATCAAAATCAGTGATTCGTGACAAGCACAAACAAATGATTCCAACCACGCTCCATTGATCAGGCAGGGCAGACACTAGCCAGTACTCGGCGTGAGCCGCGCCACGGCAGACAAGAATAATACTGTGAGCAAGACGACGCAGGTTTGAAGCAACCGAGGAAGCATTGTTGAAAGCATTGTAGTCGAAGAGTCCGGACAGCGAGGGAAGTTTGTAGTGATACAGAAATTCAATTAAGGTTATTACTGCCCTCACAAACTGTCACCCAGGAAGGGGAAGGGAGCATGAGCAGATTACCGTCCATGCCACCCAGGCACCTTCCTACCTTTTCACCTAGTGCCAACACTGATGCGCTTGCCTAGCAATTTCCAGCATGTACCATACCCTACACCACCTAAGGTAGTTGGATTTCCCGCGGGCTCTTTTCCACATGTATGTAAAACCCCTGGAGGACTCTGTTCGCCATGCTTTCTGTACATGTAGGTAATCTTTCGGTCTTCCAAACATCGTCCATAATCCTAACAGCCAGATCAATCTTCAGCGCAGACACCCATCTAGGCCCCGATCTACGACAATACCCGACATCAGCATCTCCTCCACGTCCAGACTCGATCTCCACCGAACGAAGAGACAGACGAAATGGTACAGACTCACTTGCCAAACATCCAACCCAACCCCAACCTCATTCGGTCCCCCGGTAGCATACCCAACAGCCGAGTTCAGCCACTCGTATTTCGGACTCGCGGTCTCGAATAGAATATGCACATGGGGCGCGTGTCCCTTTTCGAAGATGAGGATCGTGGCGTTGTCGTCCGTGTGCAGCGAGTAGAGGGCGTCTGGACTGAAGACACCCTGACGGGAAGTCAGCCCCCAGTTGAGGCCCTTCCCTACTTTTCCTGTTCATAATATAAGCGACAAGATCAATACCTCGGTTGGGCTGGGCTGGAAGTTTTACCGCTGATCTTGGGGCCCACTGCAGTCCCGCCCGAGATGGTCAAGAGATCCCTGGTGCCGTAGGGCACCGCGCCGATGGAGATGGGCTCTGCGAAGGTCAGGTTGACGCTGAAGAGGTAGGTTAGGGGTGGAGGGGCGGGATCAGCTGCCAGCGCGGTTCCCGCGAGGGCAGCGAGGAGAGACAACTTGGCGAGGGGGAACATTGTTATGCATAATACTCCGTTAAACAAAGAGTCAGTTCCAATACAAGCTCGATGCCCAGACGCGAAGCGATTACGGCGATTTATACCTTCTCTTCTCAATATCCAGCGGTCAGCGCTACGAGCCGTCACCTCATCCCCTCCCGCGTTCGCACAACGCGATCCCTGACGGCTAATAACAAGAGGGGCTAAACTGGAACCACAACTCAGAACCATGCAGCACTTTGCTGTACTCTTTTGCCTGAAGCAACCAACATAAATATCCCAATTTGACTACAGCTTGCGCTACAGCGGAAAATCCCAGGAGTCCGAGGCGGTAGATTACCCCGAAATGAAATCGACCTGTTCCTGCATGCAATAAAGCAAGCGAAGCAGTTCCTACATACAGACGTGGAAATAGTGAGCCTGAACATTCTTCGGGATTTAGTACCAGCTCACAGTCAATCAAAAGAGAAGAAACTCCATGCGCAGAAGAAAACAAAACTCTTTAATTCCTCTTCCCCCTAAGGCACGAAAAAGGTCAAGACTAATTTTTAAAAGTCAAGGACAGGAAGTCCCAGCTCCTATCCTTTGCAACCAGCCCCAGGCCAGATCACAACCACCCCATCCTTATGAATCCCTTGCCCGTGCAGTCCGAAAGGCGTAGACATGTCCCATGATAGCACCCAATCATCTTCCCCTGAAACCCCCCTCAATCAGGTACCACCCGTTCCATGCCTCTTACCCATCCATGTCCCATGCAAGGTCCATATCACCACCCCTTTTGTGAAGTAAAGGGGGATTTAGATCCAGTCCCAAGTACCCTGAATGCGGCCCCGGCCGAGGTCAGCCAGCTTCTGGAAGGCAGCCGGGCTGAGGTCGAGGCTGCCGGCTGAGCAGCCGGGGCAGCGGTCGACGACGGTGACCTCGACCGACTTGCTCTCGAAGCTGGCGCGGATGCGGCGGCCGCAGAGCGGGTTGTTGTTGGGGTTGCCGCCGGGGGTCTGGGGGTCGAAGACGGCGTAGCTGATGGCGGCGACGAGCTCACTGTCTTGGTGGAGCTGGCCGCAGGCGCCGAGGCCGACGGAGGGGCCTGAGGTTTGTTAGTATGTAAATTGATGGTAAGGTCTTGTAGAATGAATTGGTTTGACGTACTGTAGTGAGTGAAGTCGCCAGAGGTGGCGACGACAGCATTGGCAGGGGCGGTCATGGCGGAGGTAGCAAAGATGGCGACGAGGCCGGTGGCGATTGTGGTGAAGGAGACCATTTTGGCGGTTGTGAGGGAAGGTTGGTTTTGAGTGTGATGGTGGCTGGTTGTGAGGGTGTTTGAGAGATGTCAAAGAGTGAAGTGGTTGTTATTGTTGATGTTTGTGGTGAAGAAGAGAAGCGGCAGCCTAGGGGGAGGGAGAAGACTGCCTTTATAACTTTCCAGGAGAGGCCATCGGGGGAAGGTGAGAAGGGTCACGATGGGTCAGCTGGAGCGCAACGCTTTCGGCCCCCGCTTCTTGTGCGAAAGAGCAGGACCAGCACTTCGGGCGGCCAGGGAAATAATTGCTCAACAAGTGAAATGAGCTCGCTCGAAGCAATCACGAGGTTCGTTTCAGGAGCGAATGGAGCCACACTATCTGCTGTGCCTGGTCCGATACTTCGGATGGGCGCGGGTCTTCAAGGCTGAAGCTCCCAGACTGTACGACAGCCTCAGCTTTGGGGGATCTTGTAATATCAACAGGCTCCGGTCACAAAGAATAAGAGCGTACAAGTATTATTAGTGGAATATCCACCCCCATCTAATCTCACAGCTCGTTTGTCATCGATGGCCATGCTGTGGTTTGGGAGGATCTAGGGCCGGCCACTTGATTTGTTGAGTTCTCCTTACGATAGCTGGCTAACCTCTAGCCGCCGGAGCAACGGCATGACTCGAAGAAAATCACTAGGTCACAAGTAAACTAAATGTGTGCCTTCCGATCGTGATCAAATTTCTCTTGACACATAGTTTCTTCAACGCCTGTCCACTGCCTTTGAAGGCATACACCCTATGTTTTAAGGCCTGTTGGGTAATCTTAGAGGCCTAGAAATCTACGAGAAAATCTCCGCCGAATCCTCCTCTCCCTCTCTTCAATGGCTTCGTCATCTTCCTCAGGCTCCTTCTCGATCAAATCATCCCAAAACAACAGTCTTTCCTCCTCATCCTGGCCAGCACTTTGAGGCCTAGGCCTAGGCCTGTTCACCCACCCAGGTCTCACTCCTGTCCACGTGCAGAGCTCGTGAGTATCTACCATAACATCATTCGCCACAAGCCGGTTGACGAGATCATCATCGTCATCAATATACCCATCCAACATCTGACACCATGTCCTCACCCCTTCCATCCTCTCGAATTCGACCACCTTCTCATCGTCGTCTGAGGTGTACCCCTCTTGCACTGACTCCGGGCGTTGGGCGGTCACCCTGTAGTACGAAGTCCAGCATTCTTCCCCCTTGCAAATGACGCGCTTGACAGGCTTCACCCCTGTGGTGAGCCAGATCTTTTTGTAGCAGCGTGGGCAGCCGTCCTTGAATTCGGCGGAGGAAGGGAGGATCGGGGAGTAGCAGTGTCTCTCCCGAAAGAAGTTTCCTTCTGCCACGGCGAGGATCTGGAGGAGGCGGCCTTGGGTGGCTTGCCGGAGGGGGAGGGTGGAGGGGGCTCTGTTTCTGGGAGTCTCGGGGGGGATTCGGGGACGGTGTTTGACGTGCGGCGTGGGACGACGTAGCGGGAGCGGGTTCGAGACAGGGACGAGTGGTTCAGCCGGTCAAAGATGGGGAGTGCTTCCACGTCAGCTGGGGTTGAGGGGATGCGGCCGCAGTTGACGAAGTGGACTCGGGGGCCGATATCAGGGGTAAAGTCCCCAGAGTGGGAAAACTGACCGAGCCGTTGTGATCGTAGCTCTATTAATGGGCGGGGCTGGGACAATAGCTTCATCATATGCCAGATTGCTGGGTTTCGACGGTAGGCGCGGGATGGATCGTTGCGGATAGTTTGCCGGCAGAAGCGCCCCATGTTTATAATGAAGCTGACAGTAGAACTCAAACGGTACCGCATGGGTATGTAATACCTGCCAGAAAGGGCGATACCGGGGGTGGAGTCGGTGTCGTCGGGGGGTTCCACGTATATGTCTTTGGCGTTGCGGAGGTAAGTTTGTGCAATAGTTGCAAGAGAGAAGTCGAAACGCGGTTCCGAATAGTGGGGAGGGGGTATGGCGGACAGGGTGTAGTTCCCTTGACGACAGTATCTCTTTTTGAAGCTTCTGGCGCTCATGATGACGTTGCGGGCAAAGCTCATGTCGTCTGTGAGCTTGATCGACATGGGCGGATCGTAGCGACTCTTCCAGTCCCTGACGAGACGGAACAGGGTGTTCTCCTCGGGGATGATAAAGTCGAGCGATGGCCTCACAATCACATTGATGTCTCTTCCGAGAACCGGAATGCTGGCATACCGGTGGCCCCGAAGAGCTACATCTCGGGCCTCGTGGTTGACCTTCAGGAGAGGGCAACAGTCGACCTCAACCAAGTAAATGCTCGACGGAGTATGGAAGTCGAAGTCGATGTATGGTCTAATCCGGAGGTGTTCTTGCTTTGGACGCCCATCCCTCTCCTCCGAGTTGTCGATACCCCAGACAACCCTCCACACAACAGCGGCATTGTCCTTGTAGGCCTCCATATAATGGCCCCAAATTTCGATGCGAATTTCGGCTGGCAGGGTTGGGAACATAGGAAATGTGTTTTCTTTCCGGGTTTCCGCTTTTTCCTTGCCCTTTCGACGAAATGGAATGCAGTTGAACCAACTGTTGATTGACATTGTGATGGGCTTGACAATTGAATGGCGGGACACCTGTGCACATTTACCAATGGTCAGAAACATAAAAAGTCGGAGATTTCAAGAAGACGTACTATTTCCAACGGGACTTTACGGGGCTGACCGCAAAAATCAAGAATCAATGATACGACCAGCTTCGGGGGAGGGGGTGGGTGCCGTTAATAATCCTGATTCTGAAGAAGGATCTGGAGGTCCGGTGTTCACCTGGAAGAAAGCGTCGTGGATTTAGGGAACCAGAGGCACCTAAAAAAAGTCGCTGAGAAGGTAGTTGAAAAAAGAGCGGCACTAGCAATCTTTACGCAGGTATCCTTTTGGTGCTCTAGGGCCCACTGTCCAGCCCTCAAACAAATTAAAATACAGAGGTCCTCTTCGCAACCTCCCTTCTTGTCTTTCAGGGCGTTTCTGTGAAGAACTGGAATCGTTGAATACAAATCCGCCTGCGTACACTGTCATCTATCCAAGCTCTGATAACACCTGCTACAAAATACACCGAGTGTACGTAAGGTAGTATGGGTTCACAGTGCAAGGTCAGGTAGTCAAGTAGTCATTATTAAATTTAAGGTATATAAGGGAGAAAAAGACGTTGTTTCTTCTAAACTAAGACTTGAAGCTTAATCGTAATTTATAATGTGTGTCGGTATGTCCAAACTATTGGCCTAGCAATACCCTCGCTTGCTGACGATGCTATATCGAAGCTTAGATAAAAATACAATCTCAGCTTCGCTCGGGCACGATGCTATTTATTGAGCACCTCGAACGCGCCTCCCTGTGCGTCGGGGGAGTCTGGCCGCGCCGGTTCGAGGCGTATACTTCTCCGGCAGATCAGCGTCAAGCCTGGCTCTCTTGATTCAAATAACGGTCTCAAGATCGCATCTTTGTGCCGTGAGGACCTGCTGTCTGCTGGCCTCAACGTACACTGCGAAATCCACAAGGCAATTGTCCAGAGTCTCAACGGGCCCGCGGTCTTCCGCCTCCTCCAGGGCCCGTTCGGCCCAGCGCCTCGCCGCCCGTTTGGCATGGCCTTCTGAGGAGACCACGGCCGACCCTCGGGTCAGTGGTCTTGACCGCGACGCTGAGGACGATGGTGATGATGACGGCGACGGTTCTAAGATGCATGCCGAGGAGATTGTAAAGTCTTTTATGAGCAAGGCAGTAAATGCCGCAACGTTTGGGGAGGCCTGACCCCAGCTTCCGCGCCGCCAAAACCTATAACGAGAACACCAAGGAGTGGAAGGCCTTCTCACTAGGAGATCGACGGGGTCGCTGGCTATGAGCCGCCGGAACTAGTCGATGTGGGCTTGCGGGTGGGGGCGCTTCGTTTGGGCACGATGCCATTTATTGAGCACCTCAAATTCAGCTGGGCTTGCACACGATGCCTTTTGTTGAGAACCTCAAATACAGCTTCGCCTGCGCACCATCCAGTTCATTAAAGCTCGGATAAAGTTTAGAAGAAAATAAAGCTAAGACGAAAATATCTAGGTAAAGTGAGGGGGCTGCTGAGGACAGAAGGGGGGCTCAGAAAATCATTTCTCAGGAACTGTTCAACACAAATTTGAAAAAACCTTCAGTCATACTTATATACCTGTACACATTACCATACATACCTACCTAGGTAGCTGGAAGAAAGTCTACCTAACATACCCCCAAGTTTGCTCTCTTAGTCTGCAAGTACAATGAACGTCTTCGTCCTCCCCATCTTATAGTATCGACATAACCATACCCTGCCACCCCTCACCCTCCTACGTAGCCTCTTGAATCGTCTTCTCCATCTCCAATATCTCCTCCTCACTCATCCCAGGGACCTTCTCGACCAAGTCATCCCAGAACATAAGCCTCTCCTCCTCTCCGTCACCACCCTCCACGCTGAACCTAGGCCTCTTTACCCAACCCTTCTTCATTACCCCCTGCCCTAGCCCATCACAGCCTGCTTCCACCTCAATCTCATTGTTAACAATCTTGCCAATCACCTCCTCATCCTCCATGTAACCATCCACACTCTTCCACCACTGTCGCAACCCTTCCTTTCGTCCGTGCAAAACAACTCTCTCGTCATCCTCCGAGTTGTACCCGTCCTCCGTGTTGTTGATCACCTGCGGTCCTCTGTCGGTAACATCTTCATTCTCTTGCAGCTTGGCATCATCCACACCGAAAAAGTCCCAGTCATGACCGGTGTACGTGTAATACGACGTCCAACAGGTATTCTCCCGGCAGAAGGGGATGTAATCAGGCTTTCGACCGGTGATAAGCCATTGCTTCCTGTAGCAGCGGGGACAGCCACGGCTGATACTATTGCTCGGAGAGGCGACTGTGGCCTTTGAAATCCGATCTGACAGGCAAATAGACCGAACCGGAAGGATCGGCGTGTAGCAGTGCATTTCGCGGAAGAAATTCCCATCTCCCGCAGCGACGACTTTGAGAAGGCGGCCTTGTGGACGGTCTCGGAGGGGAAGAGGAGAGGGCGCCTTGGGGGACAAGAAGGTGCGGAGGGGTGTAGACGTTGACTTTCTGACGGGCTGGACGAGACGTGAGAATGTTTGTCGGAGATATAGCCGGTAGGGCGTTTTCTCGAGCTGATTCTCGCCTCGAGGGTTGTACAGGGTAGTAGGCCCGCGCCAGGAGTTAACCAGGTAAATCGTTGGTCCAGAGTCCGGATCAAACACACCGTCCATGTAGGAGAACTGTCCTAGCCTTACTTCTCGTATCCTCAACGGCCCGGGGCTGCCAAGGGTGTGGTGAAGTTGAGAGATTAGGTTCCACGCCGCTGGGTTGCTTCGGTACGACGGGTCGGCGATCACCTTTTGGCAGATGCGAACCAGCCGAGGGACGATAGATTGGTAGATGGGGCTGGTAATGTCGCGACCGAAGCAGTAAGGCAAGAAGCGAGTGCCTGAGAAGGGGAGCCCATCAGTGTGTAGCTGGATGCACATACGGCATTCGACAAATATCGTGTGTGCGTTGCGCAGATATGTCTGGGCTATGGTGGAGAGGGAGAACAACATGCGGTCCTGGCCGAGGACATGGAGGTGGGGGGGTATCGCCGAAAGGGTGTAGTTGCCTTGGCGGCACATCTTGTAGACGACGTCGTCTTCATTCATGATGATTCTTTGGGCGAAACTCATGTCCTCAGCAAGAGTGATGGAAACAATGGGCCCGTTCCGCTTTTGCCAATTCCGGATGAGGCTGAACAGGCTCTGTTCGTCGGGTAAGAAAATATCGTGCCGTTTGACTATCACGTTGATATCCCGTTCTATCACCGGAACGCTCGCATACCGACTACCACGTAGCGCCTGCTCGCGTGCCTCGTGGTTGACCTTTAGCAAGGGACAACAGTGATACTCGACGAGGTGCGTCTGAACATAATCAGGATCGAGAGCGATGTATGGCCGGATTCGCAGATGTCTGTTTCCCACCTCCTCCATGAATTTCTCCTTGGCTTTCCCCTTGGGATCCGGCTTCGGCGTTGCCATGGACTTCGATGTCCCCTTAGGGCCACAATCGTCGACACCCCAAATCAACTTCCAGGCCACTGGCGCGTTATCCTCGTACATTTTCAAGTAGTCAGACCAGATCTTGATCCGAATTTCGGCAGGGAGAACTGGAAATATGTCGAATAAGTGCGGCTCAATTTCGCTCTCAACGTTGCGAACGGCGCCCGGCAGACCTTTGTTGGGAGACATGTTGGAAATCAAGATTCTGGAGAGTTACCTATAGGAGATAATTAGCAGGAGCAAATAGGGAGACGAAATAATACCTAGAATTTACAATCCAGTGGTTGATACTCGACAAAATTTGTTTGCCGCAGAAAAGCAATTTGCGGTGTTCTGTGGTGGAGAAAATTTGCGACAAAATGATCGTGAGTAGGAGGAAAGTGGGAAGAAATAAGGTGGGCAGTTCTGCAAGTCGCAGGATAGGGTAGCAGGGTGAAAATCAGGTCTAGAGCACTTCCAAACATCCTCCACTCGGTGTCATGGTTTGGTATTAAGGCTAGGGCACACATGAAAGTGAATGACTGGGGCATTCTAGGGAAAATGGAATCCACCTAGACTTTAACTTCCAACTAGCATGGCCTATATCTTCGCATATGTCATACAAGCTTTCTGTAATTCTAGCACTTGATACCTATTTTCTTGTCCATTTGCTGTCATGCCATCTTCGTCATCGCCAAAATTGGTCATACTCTACCTTACTTCACAGTGCCATACAAACGAGGTGCTGTAGTAATACCCTTTCATTAAGTCCTATTTTCTAAGTGAGTACGAAAAACTGTTCTATCCTACTGAATGCAGATGTGATGACAGGAAGCGGCAATCCAGTTGCGTGGGCGGAGCTGAAAAGGCAAGTTTGTGTGAACGGAAGACCCCTTCATGGTCGCATGAACCAGCTCCATGGCTGGCGAACATGTACTGTCGAGTTTACCGGGGACATGGCCTCCTCGCTGGAATTACCAGGTGCCGGGAAATAAGGAAGAGGCAGATCCGGTTCGCAGACTACATTACTTTCAGGCAGGACACCCTCCACAAAGAACCTTCGGACATGTTCCTCCACGCAGGCAGATGGTACTGCCATTGAAGTGTGGCCATAACCCATGATTTCCACAAGCCGTGACCCCTCAAAGGCATCATTCGCTGAGCGAGCCGAGATGAGCGGACAAACGGGGTCATATGTGGTTGACAGCACAAGCAAAGGATGAGCTGTTCTGACTCCTCGCTGAGGGACAAAGCTGTGTGTCTGGGGAATTGGCCAGGCCCGTCTATCAAAGTAGGAACGCCATCCCATCTGTCCGAAAATGGTGTTGTTGGTTGCTGCGAGAATCTGGGATATCAACTCGGAACGACTGGAGGGTGACCGTGCAGGGCCAGAGACGCCATCGTTATATCGCACAAAATCGTTAGCTGCCGATTCGTCGTAGTCATTGAACGGCTTTGTTTCAGACCCCAGACTATACGTAAGGAAGAATTCTGTTGCATTTCCTTGGACGAGCGGCGCCAGTGCGGTTGCCAACGTTGGCCACACTGCAGGGCTGTACAAAGCTTTGAAGATGGTATACCACACGTTCGGGAAGCGGACGACGCCGCTTAAAGTGTCGTTAATGTCAACGGCCGCAGGTTTGTCTCTCAATGCCCAAATAGAAGACATCAGCTTCACCGTCAACTCCTATGTCGTCTCCGCCAAGTGAGCCAACGCACAGCTATCGTTGCCTGCCTTGATACATTCGTCCACAAACCCAAAGAATACCTTGTCTGTGTCATCGTGCGATTCGGCATTCGTGAAGGAGGTATACCAAGCAAATTGGTTGGAAACACCATCTATAGCAACTCGTCTTGATCGCTCGGGATACATCGTAGCATAGGTTTGACCCAGGATGGTGCCGTAGCTGAAACCCCAGTAGTACAGGTCGGATTGCCCGACGGCGTCTAGAATACTGTTCATGTCTGCTGCTGTTTGAGGCGTGTTGATGTACTCTCCATGCTCGCCCATGGTATCCTTGCATGTTTGGGTGTAGGTCAGACTTGAGAGCCAGTATGCCGCGCTAGACTCGGTGAGATTGTACGGGTTGGACCGGTTGGACCTGCTCCTGGAGTTCTGCCCGGCCAGAGCTTTGTCTTCGGGGGTGGGATGGCACTTGACATATGGGCTAGATGAGTTGACACCACGGGGATCAAAGCTGAGCAAATTGAAGTTCTCGCCCATGATGCTGTTGATGTGTAGGCCGAAATGATAGACAAGATCTGTCCCGCTACCTCCTGGTCCCCCGGGGTTGAGCAGAATGTTGATGTTGCCGTTGACTGTAGCATTCTTGCCCCTTAGCCGAATGATGGAGATGTTAAAATGCTTTTCATTGTTGATACCGTTGTTGCTTGCGTTGAACTGGTCCATGGGAACTAGAAGGTGACTACATTCCAGCTGGTGATCATCCCCATCGATCGTGGGGCTGACGGGGCATGGTTTCCAGGTGAGGCTCTCGCCTTCGTACTTGTGCCCTCCAGAAATATCGCCAGATGTGGCATTGTGTGCAAGTCCCACTGTTGCAAGACAACCGACGATGACGGCTAAGGATTGTGTTGTTGAGAATATCATTGTATTCCTGGTAGGTCGTGTCAAACTGGAACACTATCTGTGGTTTGTTCACCTAGTGACCAAGTAGTTAGCACCTGAAGGCTAAACACCTTGCTTGGCGTTATCATAGCAGTTACGAGGACGTTAAAATACAGCGCTTGATGCGTGACTTGGGTGCCGGTGATCCGGGGGCTCACTTGAAGTCGACCTGGAAGTAAACGATGGACGACATGGATGTTGGGGATAAGGGGATTGTGTGGGGTAACACAAAGAGATGGTCGAACCAACCGCATATGAATATTGCCAAGGTGCTGTCTTGGTCAGACAAATGTTGTTTTCACCGCCTATCCATGAAACTTGCAGGTCTGGGAACACGGGTTATTCCAAGCGCCATGGCACTGAATCGCCCCAGGTCTGGACATCATTGCTGACGTGCTCGGTAACCTGGAAGGTAGGCGTGGGTGGAGCATGGGGGGCTTGCCAGTGGAAGGAGCAAGATGGGACTTCTAGGTGTCAACTGCGGGGCACCCTGGACCCAGTCGGACAATCATCCCCATGCCAGTGTCCTTGGGCAGACTCCGCGTCTTGGTTCAGAAGTCCGTTTCCCACTGTTACACGAAGGTTTAAGGCTGGTCGCACAAATAACCAACACGTCGTAATCCGCTGTTACACAAACTGACTTTCAGTCGCCAAGTTCCAGGAACTCCAACGAAACACCGTCGGGAACATCATCGATAGGACCTTTGGATCCAATATACTCCAACCTCGCAGTCGGGGCTGCTGGTTGAATCCTTCTCGAAGCGATGCAACCCAATGGCTCGGTTTGCCAAGGATCCCTTCATCATCTCGGGCCCAGATCCAGCGGGACGGACAACCCCATGCCGAGCATGTAGCAACAGACGAGACTCAAATACTGCTACCACCCATCACGATGGGAACCGGACTGCGTGGTCCTATCTTGGCTCCTATACAAGCTGTCTTCCCCATCCATCCGTATCCACATCATGCGCGTTGCCAAGTGCCTCATCGTTGGAATTTTCGCAGCCGCTGGGTTGGCCAAGAAGGATGAACCCAACTTTGCCTTTGAGTCGAAGCAGTTGACTAAGGGGGATACAACTAAATACCCAGATATTGACTTTGGTGATACCTCCTCGGTGCCTCTCAACTACAACGGACCGAGGTGCAAGATCGGACCGCAAGACGCCGCTTGGCCTACCATTGACGAATGGGGGCAGCTGAACACAACACTTGGTGGCAAACTACTAAGACCTATCCCGGCGCCTGTTGTATGTTACCCGGGGCCAAACTACAATGTCGGAGCGTGCGAATTCCTCGCAGGTGGCGCGGCCAGGCGCACCAGGTTCTGGCTTGATGATCCCCTCAGCGTCCTCAGCCCCTGGACACAAGGAAACACATGCATACTATCTGCCAATGTCAGCGGACCGACGAGAAGCTGCACTCAAGGCGGATTCCCAGAGTATGTGGTGAATGCCACGTCTGTGAAGGATATTCAACTAGCCGTCAACTTTGCCCGTAACAACAATATTAGGTTGATCATCAAGTAAGACACCTCAAAGTGGAAGCAACAAAACCTGAGTGCAACTAACAGCTTCTCAAGAAATACAGGACACGACTTTCTGGGTCGTTCAAACGGTTACGGATCACTAAGCGTATGGACACATCAACTGAAAGGCATCGAATACATTCAAAACTACAAGGCCAGTCAGTACAAAGGACCAGCCGTCAGACTCAGTGCTGGTGCCGAAACCTGGGAGGCGAACAATGCCATGATCGCGCAAAACTTCACCATTGCGGTCCCCAAACTCCCTACTGAGACAGTTGGAATTGCTGGGGGGTGGTTTCAAGGAGGCGGCCACTCCAACCTGGCTTCTCTCTGGGGCCTCGGAGCAGACCAAGTTTTGAGTATCAATCTAGTCACTGCGGATGGCAGGTTCGTGACTGCGGACAAGGACAACAATAGGGATCTATTCTTTGCCGTACGTGGGGGAGGTGGAAGCACCTATGGCATCGTCACTTCAATAGTAGTAAAGGCCTCCCAGGGCCTCATCACTCTCGGCAGTGCAACCTACGGTTTCACCACCGGTCCAATTGCCCCATCAACCTTACAAAGTCCCACCGCCAACATCAGCAACACTGAAGACTTTTGGAAAGGCGTGGAGATCTACCTAGCCTTCGCTAAGAAGATCGTCGACGCCGGCGGCTTCGGTCACGGAGACGTCACCTACCACGGCAACACGAGCTTCTCCTTCGCGGGGACATTTCTGATGCCGAGCTTTTCCGCAGCAAAGACGCAAGAGTTCATCGCCCCTCTGTTCGACTCCTTCCGTACCGCAGCAGGGATCAACATCACCACCCCCGTCGCAAGGGTGGTTGCCTATGCCGAACCCGGCAACGGCACAAATGCTGCCCCGGGCAGCAATACCTTCTCCTCTCGCCTTCTACCGCGGACAAACTGGGACAACTCCACCATCCTCTCCCAAACTTCCAACGCTATAAGAAGGGCAGTAGAAAAGGGATTCACCGTCCGCACCCGAGCCTACGGGCCAAAGCTGGAGCTTGTCAATGGGCCATACGCGGCGCAAGGTGTCAGCCCGCACATGAGAAACATGGTGATTCACCTTACAGTCTTCTCTCTGATCGACGTGTCTTCCTTGTGGATACTTGAGTCTGCGCCTGGCGAAGCAGCCAGTAAATTCAAGGCCGAGCTGGCAAGACTGGAAGATGCTACCGATGTGATCAGGAAGGCGACACCGGGGAGCGGGGCGTATTACAACGAAGCTGGGAGGTTGGAGCCGGACTGGCAAGAGAGTTTCTTTGGGGGGAAAATTATGGACGGTTGCTGAAGGTGAAGAAGGAAAGGGATCCTTGGGGGCTGTTTTGGGCTCATAAGGGGGTTGGGAGTGAGGGGTGGAGGGTGGAGACGGCGGATGGGCTGTCGACTAATAATGGGCCGCTTTGTAGGGCTTGATGGGAATTGTGGGAATGTGGAGCTTGGAGGAGGGCGAAGTTTGCGCGAAGGGACTGGGGCGACACCTGGGCTTGCGGTAGTCAGTGTATTTGAGGTGGCTACAGAACATTGATGTAGCTTACCTAGGCGAGGTGCAAGGGGCGACTGATAAAAGAGTTTTCCATTTACAGAACACCAACAACTCCGTGAGAAAGTTGAAGATAGGTATTGTTTCTTGCCTCGGGCATCTGGCCACAGCTCGGGGTCTCCCAGCATGCCCAGACGTAGGACGCCGAAAATATGCACCAGTCGGCGATGTTGGGAAAAGAATGAGGCTTGTTGTCCATACGCCGAGTCTATAACCGTTCAACCATGGAAAGACATCCGAAGAGACTTTTAGTCGAGCGCCACCGGAAAGGCCCGATCACAACTGGTTTCTTATCGTTGAAGATGAACCAAAAGGGCAACGTGAAGCGATCTAGGGCCGGGGTCCGCAGGTCGACTATCCTAGAAAGAAACGTGGAATCCTCTATTCCGGACACCCCGACCTGAAAAGAAAGTGGAGAGAGCAGCTAGAGCCTCCAGCTGAGTCTTTTTGTGTGTCCTTTTGGCGGTGCCAAGTCTGCGGCTGCGTGGAGCGAGCTTGGTTTGGTGATACGTCGATCTGTAACCACGGTTACATCCACGCTTTTTGTTGAGCTGTCAATTCGTTCGCTTCCATGGCCTCAAAATCTGGGGTTGGGCACTAGACCTCTAGGGGCAAGTTCGGAACCAAATGATACGGTTGTTTGTACCTGAATTGTTGTTACATGGTCGATACTATTCCTGATCATCGTGGACGGTTAGGCCTCTTGTTGTGTCTTGGTTCTCGGTTCGCATCTTGGTTGCGAAGAATGAAACTAGGTATGGCTTCAATAGGCGACAGAGATAGGGGCTGGGGTTGAGGAAGACGGTCAAGGGGGAGATAAATGTATATAAAAACCGGTCTCCGACTGCCTGATGACAACACCACTTCCCAGCATCCCATCATCCATCACACTTCTTCATTCCTTAGCTTGCGATCTTGCCCTGTTTATCCACTACCACTACGGCCAAAATGAAATTCCAGTACCTCCTCACCATCCTCGGCGCCACTGTTACCATGGCTGCCCCTCCTAAAGGACTTGGACTCGAACCCGTCGACAATGGACTCGAACTCCGACCCCTCGACAATGTTCTTAAGCCTGTTGACAAGGAGTCGGAAGGTGGCTGTATCCCGGCCTCTTGCACCTCGTTCGGGTGTTGCTCTGGTGGGTGCGGGTACTGGTGTGTAAGTATTTGCCATGGTAGTTGTTTTCAGCTCGATCTTGGTAGGTAGGCTGACAGCGTCGAAATCTCCAGCGCGCGTGCGGTATCGATTTCAACTGCTAGGTTGAATCGGGGTAGCGTTGTTGAATGTTGATGGGCATGGAAAGCGATGCTTGTTTTACTGTTTTTGCCTCCAGTTCGAGGGTCTGGTGTTAGTCGAAGGAGTTCTATGCCGACTGGAGGGGGTACTATTAGGTACAACTCGGAGGCTTCAGTTACAGGGCAAGGAATTGTACGTACACAGAGCGCATACTGCTGTATGTGGGGCAAGGGTATCGAGAGCCACTTCAGACATGTCTTCGATATTTGTGCCTTGTTCCCAGTGCCTGATTTAGCTGCTATGTCGTGTAATGTGAAGATGCCATGAATCTGCCTGGTCCTTGGAGATGCAAGTGTGGGGCGAGCACGCGGGCATTTTCCTCCGAATAGGTGGTATGGAAGTTCGACACAGGGGAAGGAGAGACGCCGTGGGCTGCATGTCCCTCCACCACAATCACGGCAACCACCTACTTCGCCAGCGCATCAACTGGTCTGCGCTGGGCAACGACGTCCCTCTCCCATGCGCCATCCATCATTCAACACATTCTGCGCTTCTCACTGGCCTCCAACAAGATAGAACTATCGAATCATCGAATCCCCCTCTGAACCGGGCGCGGAGACACATGCCGCCATACCAATACGGAAGCCTTGGCAAAGGCTATGCAAGCCACAAACCGGGGAGGGTGTTGACGATGCTGCAACCATGAGCTTCCCGATAGAAACAAGGCTCTCGTGTCTCGGGTAATATGTTCTTCAGCGGCGATGCCCTCGCCAATATTTCCCCTCCTCGATGGCGGGGGCCTGGAGCTCGAGGACGTTCTTCTTCGCACTCTGAAGTTTCGCAGAGCGGAAACAAGATCGGCTCGAACAAGTACCGAACACTCTCTCCGATCCTCTTTCGGGCCAACTGAGATTTGAGCGCCATGATTCGTCCTGAATTCGTCCTCCTGGCGCTCTTCGCAAGAAGAGTGACCACCGCAGCAACATGCGGAACTGGAAGCACCATTCAGTTCAGCGTCGGAAACTGTACCATTCGGTCCTCGAATCAACCGGAGGTGCAATCCTGGGGCGCTGAAATCGCTATTGACGATGGCAAGACTATTTGGTATGCATATATGACCCCCTTGCATTTGAGACATGCCTTCAAGACATACATTTCCCGATTATCCGTGCCGGATCTATTGGCTAATACAAGATCACAGTATGGTCCCTTCCACAGTCTTGAACGATACATTCTTGACGACAACGAGCCTCTGCCAATCCGCCGAACAGCTCAAGATTCATCAAGTGGACATGACCCCCGCTCAGTGTGTTTCAAGAAGAGGAGGACCAATTTCTGCGGATAAATTCAAGGGTGTCCCAATCACCGGTCTGGTACAGAATCCTGGATGGGCTCTGTTAAATAACACGATTGAAGAGGCCATAGAGGTGGCCATGCAGCTGTCCAGACAGGCGATAACGGCAACTGTCGGTTTGATTACAAAAGGCCAAAATTCTGCAGCGTCTCACCTCGGCCTTGCCTCAGATTCGTCCCTTCTAAAGATACTGAAGGATCAAGGATTGATCGCTGCAAGATCCTTTGGGTTGAATGTTGGGTCACAAAGCGTCCAGGCGCCGCGTCGTGGGAGTCTTGTCCTTGGGGGTTTCGATCAAGGAAGTGTTGCGAATCCATTTCTTTACGAGTTCCCAATCCCGCAGAGCGACATGCTTCCAGACCGGCACTGTCCCCTACAAGTCCAACTGACAGGCTTGACGCTTGATATCAAGATGGCCAATGAAACCAAGACCGAGAGCAGGAACATTTTCAGCAAGTCAACAGGAATACCAGTCTGTATCGAACCGTAGGTTCTCGTCTTTCCCTTCCAGCACCGGATATTCAATTAAACGTATTCTTCACAGGTACGACAACCTGTTCCGTTTGCCCTCAGAAACACTATCGACCCTTTTGGGCTACATCAACCAAACCACCGGACAACGCACTAGTTTGGTACCCGTTTCAGAGTACGCGGACGAGCTGGTTAACCTTGAGCCCGGTCTGGTCTATCGGAGACAGTCCGGGGAGTTCAATGCAGCATTAAGATTTACCCTCAATGACAAGATGACTGTCGAGGTGCCCTATCACGAGCTCCAAAGACCGTTAAGGGGACTCAATGATAATGGTGCTGCTGTTCTCGACACCAACTACAATGAATTGCAAATATTTAGCGACGCAGCTCCTGGGAATGCACCAGTTTTGGGGAAGGCTTTCCTCTCACAGGTGAGAGCCATACCTGCGTTAACCACAGAGCTTCGCTCATACCAATTAGGTCTATCTTTTTGTTGATTATGACGCGGGCAAGTTCTACATGGCGCCCCTAAACAGCGAGGCGAACGCACTGCTGCCAGTATCTTCAGGATCATGCCCCTCAGCTGGGCTGACATCCACGGACAAAGGCCTCATTGGCGTAGGAACAGTTCTAGGGGTCCTGATTCTTGTTCTTCTTGCCTTCGGCATGTCCAGATGGCGTGCAAGTCGGAATGCGGCCTTGAGTGGCCAGGAAACCCCATCCGGATTGGAAATGACGGATCACCCAGGTAATGGGACTGGGCAGGGAATAAGCCAGTTCCCCAATGAAAACTTGTCTGGTGAGATGCACCAGACTGTGTCTCAGCACTCAGTACGAAGTGAGAGTAGTATTTCTGCGGTTGGGAATGGTCAGTTTGGGCAAATATCACAGCAGTCTGTGAACACCGGTCAAGGATATGAGAGCCCTTCCCCAAGGTCGCCCCATATAGGAATAACGTAGGTAGCAGGTCTGAAGCTCTGTACTTTGGATATATAGCAGGCAAAATATAGGATACTTAGATCATTGTAGTCTGAAGATTACACAGATTACAAGAAAGCTAGTCCATCTTTGCACATCTACAAGTACAACTGCTTACTTTGAAATGAGGGAGCCTGCTCAATCTAGAATCTTGCTATTCGGTAGAAAGCAGTCAGTCCACGATGAATCTGGCAGGTTTGAACCCATGCCTTGGAAGCTGCGCCGTAGACCATACCCAGCCAAGCCATCGGGCAGACATCATGCATGGGGCTGAGCCACTCCCAGCAAGTCCCAGGGCACTGGACCTTCCGTATATATCACCGGGTCAGCATCCCCCTATGCATGCTGCGGCCTGCTTCCCCGCACTGTCTCCACTGTCCCAGGGGAACTACCATATGCTGATCAACGTTCGCCAAAATGTCAATGGAACCTCTGACCATTACCACCGCCATCATAACTCTGAGCAAGACGCTTCAACAAGTCATCACCCTTCTTAGCGACTTCGCCAACGCCGACAAGAAGGTTGCTGAGATACGAAGAGACCTCGTGCTTACCGAGAGCCTGCTCAAATACATCCATCAGCAGGAAAGCAGACAAAACTCTCCCCCGACACTATCGATCGATGGAAGTTCAGAACGATCGACAAGAAGAAGGTCAAATGCGGGCGTCCATTTATCCCATGTTTTACGAGACAACATCTCGCAGCTTCAACTCGACCTACAATGTTTTGCCCAGGAGCTGTCGAACCTGGCCAAGCCCTGCTCTGCTGGGTCAAAGGTTGGCAAGATTGTCGCAAATGGAAAGGTGGCATGGAAGATGTCGTACCTCGAGGGGATGCAGCAGAAGATCGTCAACAAGCGTATGCAACTGGAGTTGATTCGGAACAGCCTCGAAGTGTACGTACATGCCTGCCTACCTATTGCTGCGATATTGTTGCAGAGATCGTCGCTGACAAAGTACCAGTGATAGAAACCGGGATCGTGTATCTCCCGAACGACGGAAATCCGCAGACAGATTCGCCTCCATCTTTTACGAGCTGGCTCGCCACTTCAACCAACACATTTCAGACACATCCGATTCCTTGCCTCCACCGAGTTACCACGCCCAAGAGATATTTGTCAAAGCAGTGAGGAAGGGAAAGTGGCGAGATGTAGAGGCTCTACTCAAACAAGTACCCCCAAATTTCCGATTGGGGTCAAGAGAGGGCGAAATATTTCCCCTCCATATCTCGGCAATGCTGGGAGATCTGGCCATGACCGAGCTTCTCATCTCATACGGTGCCACAGTAGACTGTTGTGCCCAGAACAATGAAACGCCCCTCATGATGGCCATCGAGCACGACAGATCCGTAGTAGCCCTCGCCTTGATACGTCGTGGAGCAGACGTCAACCGATCGGACTCGCGAGGGCAGACGCCACTTCACATGGCGGCAAGAAAAAACTCCAAGGCTGTCGTTCAGACCCTACTGAACAACGGTGCCGACCCAAACGCCTACGATGCCGTGGGGAAGACGCCACTGATGGAAGCTATCTGTCGCGACGACAGGGAAATTCAACCAAGCGACACAAGTGTTCTGAGAGTCCTGCTGCAACCGAACGGCAACACTGCGTCGGCTGATCCAACGCTTGGGACCACGAGGAAAGACTACACACCACTTCATCACGCAGCTGCTCAAGGGTGGTTAGAAGATCTTCGAGTCATGATGACGTTATCCTGCTCTCAAAGGGCACAAGAATGCACAGTTCTCGACTCCATGGAGCGAACACCACTTTGGTTCGCAGCGAAGAACAACCGTCTCGAAGTAATGGAATGTCTTGTTCATTTGGGCGCTGATGTGAACCATCAGTCCAGAGACAATGAGAGCCCGACAGCCCTGTGGGCGGCTTCAAGTTCCAAGGGCTCAGAAGTCAACTCCGGGGTGGAATTCCTGCTACGCTCGGGCAGCGACCCAGACCATGTTAACAACGAAGGGCATACGCTTCTCCATCGCGCCTGTTGGACAGGAGATACGATTCGAGCCAGATTACTGCTACAATATGGAGCCAATCCCACAATGAGAGACAAGGACGGGATGCAGCCTCTGCACTATGCAGCAAGGGAAGGATACGAAACTCTGGTTGAAATGCTTCTTGAGGGCAGGGAGGAAGATGACATCGACATCAACTGCATCGACCGCAATGGCACGACTCCCCTGATGTTCGCCGCCGACCAGGGCCATGACTTCCTGATCAAATTCCTTGTCACTCATTCACCCCCGGCAGACTGGAAATGCAAGGATAAGCTTGGATGCGACGCGTTTTACTTTGCTTGCGCACGAGGCCATATTCTCTGCGCATCATATCTTCTCGGCTGCGGCGCTGATATCAACACTCGAAATAACAAGCACAATACTCCTCTCCATGTTGTCGCCAAGCTTGGAAACAAAGAGATGGTCGGCTGGCTATTGCGCATGGGAGCTGATAGGGAGGCCCAGTCGATACAGCCGTTTGATGGCATGGACGTGAAGGGGACACCACTGGATATTGCGAAGGCAGCGGGGCTATCTGCCGTGTTGCGTGATGAGATCGTTGATTTGTTAGAATTGGGAACCATATAGGCGGAGAGAGACGAGGTATGTTGTTTCCAGGGTGCCGCGATGATGTTAACTTGGGGCTCGAGATCTAGATACCGGTAGGTATTTTGTATAACAATTTAGGTACCAACATCTGAGGAGAGTTCTTGAGCTTTCATACAAGGTATCACGAGCAAACGGTGTTGTATACGTACCTAGTTGTTATCTAAGCTTAAACAAATAACATTATGCACAAGTGACCTATACCAAAGTAATTAACTGGTTTTAACAGAGCAAGAAGCGAATTACAAAGCACCAGAGTAGGTCACCACGATTTCCTCCCAAGGCATGGAAAAGTGCTTCTCGACCCTCTTCTTCCCAGGAATGTCTCTCGATTCGACATCATCCACTTCGTCTCCCTGAAGATTCGCCCCATGTTCCCGCAGCAGCTTGACGATCGGCCCAGATCCACTCTTTACTGCTAGAAAGAGCATCGACGGGCGTTCGCGCCTCCGCTTCGCCCCTACGTTGAGACATTTCCCATTGACATTGGCGCCCTTGTCGACGCAGAACTCGGCGTAATGGATTGAAGACCGCTGGATGGCGAGCTGCAGCCCGTATTGCAGCACCAGGCTGGGAAGCTTGAGGGCCTTCATCCTCCCCAGCGCGCCTCGTGTTTTGGGGTTGTCAGCGGTTATGAGCTCCATGTGGCCTCTCTTCTTGAACACAGCGGTCAGTGTCTGTCGCCGAACGTCTGGGCGGGCACCAGCCCTGACAAGGGCTTCCATGACTTGAGCGTTGCCATCGGAGAATGTGAGCTCAAAGAGCGTTACGGTGGTGAAGCACATGTACTCTTCGTCGTCGTTGTCGGAGTCTGAGCTGCCGTCGCGGAGCTCAACCTCGTCGGAGGCTTCGCCGAAGGCGGGGTAGTGCCGCAGCAGGACCTCGGCAACGTCGTTGTTTCTGGATTTGATGGCGAGGCTCAGGAGATCAACCTTGTACTTGATGTTGTGTCTGGCGAGTTGGGCGGCGGCAATCACACACTCCATCATTTCGACAGTCCCCGCCCTTGCTGATGCCTGGAGCGCATCGTCAAGGGCAAAGGGTTTGAAGTGCTCGTGGCGATCGCAATCGGACATACAAGTGAGGTGTAGGAACTTGGCGTCTTTAGATAGGATACGTGTCATGATGCCGATTTGGTTGAGGCTGACGGCGTCTTCTATGATGGCCACAATGGTGCTCTCGCTGACTTCCTTCATGGACTTTCGGGTAAAGTCTTTCCAAGGCACGGCATCGCTGACGACATGCTTATGGGCGGCGTCCGTGTGATGAGATAGATCGCTTTCACTCCGAAACCCGAGTTGGAAGAACAAGCAGTCGGGATGGGAACACTTAAAGGGCCAGTCGTGTGTCTTTTGGTGTTCATGTCGCGCGGAGTGGGTTTCGAAACCATCAATGTAGGTATCGGGGATAAGACATGCGGTTACACCGGAAGAGACCAGACCCGTACAGCCTTTTTATCTTGCCGCATTTTCAAGAAGGGAGAAGATGCCTGAATTGAATTATTCCTTGAGAGATGTAAGTGGGATCCAGGTCATACCACGGCTTTTCTATCTGGACGTCAGAGTTTGGGTCTCATAATCATAAAGTTATGAAGCACAACTTACCACCTTCTTCCTCAACGAGGTCAAGTTTTGACTTATTGACAAATAGCTCGGATTGCGCAAGCCGCCTCACAAGCTCTGGGTCTCTTCGGAGTGCTCGGTATTTGTGTTTGGATATTCGGGACACTGTAGCCGAGCCACTTCCATCGGGCTTCCCTCGCTTCTCATAAACCACTCTTGTTCCACAAACAAGCTCCTCGTCGTGGCGAGACTGGGCGCAGGCGCTGACATGACTTAGCCATTCCGCAGCCGCGTACTCGAACAAAACAAAGTCGCCAGTGAGGATTTGCGTCGTTTCTTTGGATGTGGTTGCCAGGTCTCCACGTTGAAGGATGCCATCCAGAGACTGAAAGGACAGGTAGGTTAGGCACGATAGCGATAGATGAAGATTAGACTCTTCCTTGTCAAGAAATCTCCGTTTCCCGTTGAAAAGATAGCTGCAACACAAGGTTAGCTTGCGTCGATCTCGACTAGGTATTTCATGATGTTGGCGCCACGACTCACTCTTCAACTATGAGATGCACAAAACTGACGTAATCCCCGACCACCTCAATTATCGACCCGCAAGTCCCCACGATGTCTCGAAACGCTTTACGCCCTTTTGTAAATTCGAATGATCCAGGCTCAATAACCAAGGCCTGCATGATTTCCTCAGAGCGCAGAGGCCGGGTCGCCGATGCAATCCACTCGAGAATTCTCCGCGCAGCAGCTTTGTCCTTGCGTACAGGATTTGATTCAATCCTGTCGAGCACTCGGCCGTATCTGTACTTGATCAGTCGGCAGCCCAAGCAGCCTAAGATGCACGCTAAAACTTGGATGTTTCTTACGCTTGCTCCAGACCGTCCGGCAGGGTATCAAGTTCCTGTCGAATGTCACCAACGTTGTCGAGACCCTTGAGCAATCCGGTCATCAACTTTGCATATAGTATCATGCCCCGACTTTTCTCCTTTAACAGGTCAAATGCTCGCCTAACTTGACCGTAGATCCCTTCGTCGGCATCCCACTCCCGAAACATGGACAAAAGGTTGTCTCTTTCCGTGTCAACCAGCTCAGCAATGTCGCCTGCGTTATGATCTTGAACGCGAAGCTCGGTGCTACTGCGCGTCAACTCTCTACCGACTCCCTGGTCCGGCCGACTGCTGATGAACAGTTTCACGTTGTAGCCAGACCTTGTAAGCCGGAGAAGAGTTCGCACCAAGTATGACCGGTCTGACTCGGCAGCCTCGTCAACTCCATCGATGACGATAGCCGTTGGGCCTGATGTTTGCAAGAGGTTCCCTAGCAAATCCCCCACAAAGTCTTGATCCGAGATAAGTTTTTGGTAGTTAGTAATGTAGACGTCATGGAGCAACGGACGCAACGCCGCTTGATCTTCTAGGAGCTGAAAGATCAAGCTCTGAAAGACTTTGAAGGGGTTCGATTTACCCTCATCCCGGTATGACAAAAATGCGAACAAGACTGTCATACCTTGGCTTTGAAGGTGTTTCACTGTTTTGGCAGCCAGAATCGTTTTCCCTGGGTAGGTAGGCAATGGTCAGCTTCTTACCACTATCAAAGCCCGTCTAAAAGGCAACGACCGGTACTCACCAGCACCAGGGATACCCTGGAGCCAAAAGCAAAGACGGGATTTGTTGTTGACATCAGCCCATTTCTTAAATTCGACAGTCTCAGGCAGCCATGTTCCGGAGTTCTGCGAACAGGTTCTTGTGAATTCCTGAAGCCCGTCAGCATACAGCGATGGCGAGAGCTTGCCTCTGAGCAAACGGTAATTCTCAAGATCCTGGAATTCGTGTTGTTTCTCATATTCCTTATAAGCACGTTCTCTGTCGGCAATGTCCTGAGTGATGTTGGCAATCGTCACCTTTTCGAGCATCAGCCTTGTGAGTGATACGCTGCAATATTATACTAATTTTGTCGGTAACCTTTGGCCAGAAGGATTCGAACAGAAGTTCCCACGCTGTGAAGCCCTGTCAGAGACATCTTTGCAAACCTTCATGGGAGGGGATAGGGATGGAAAGAGTTAGGGCCGTTACCGCTACCGCCAAAGAATTTCAGCAGTGTGATGTGAACATCCAGAATGTCTTGATAAAAAAGACACAAGACTTTCCTGACTTGCTCGTCCTGTCGAAAAAGTGGTGAAAAACGCTGAAACTCAGGAAGGCTTTCGCCAATGACGCCGAGAATTTCCACGGCCTTGTCGAATGCCATGACTGGTCCAAGTACAGGGGTGCCAGCTTCATCCTCCTGAGCTGCGACGCCTAAGGTATCAACAGGTCACGCGGAGCCTAGGTAGGGCGAAGCAGGGAATTATGGTTGCAAAGCTGACGTGCAACACCGCTCCATCCTTGGCACCTCTGACCGAGCCACTGATCAGTGGGCGTAATGTTGATAGAGACGTTCCTGACACCTCTTAGATAAGTAGCGTTCAACGTCTCTTCTCTACTTTTGTACTCTTATTAAAGAGCTTTCATGGCTTTCCATGATCCTTTTACGCTTCTCAAATTGAAATTACAGAGAAGTCTCCGCTTGCTAGCCATGCCCTTTCTTGTAGCTCGGATGAGGTCCACATAGAGCTAAGATGATGGTAAATAAGTTGAGGGCGGGCTGGGAAGACAGAAGGGGGTTTCGGAAACGATCTCTCTCGCAAATAACAAGTCACACCAGCACAAGAACAATTTCACAAAAAGCAGGCTCGTCTAATCATTTTCCATCATCTTCAAAACACCCAAAATATTACCCCAGCCAAGGTCTAAAGTCAACCCGCTTCCCAAGACCCCCATGATGTATCTCGACTCCAGCTACCTTAAAACAAACCCAACAAGTCATCGCTTCCACTGGTAGCCTTTTGTTCCGCTGGCTTGTGTCCCAACTGTTGACCCGGTGGTGGTGGCGCACTATTCCCACTAAGATCCATACCGGCAAAGCCACCCACCAAGTCATTCATGCCGCCACCAAGCCCAGGCGCAGGAACCGGTGAGCTCGTGGTCGGCGGCGCATCGAACAGGCCCATGATGTCAGCCATACCACCGCTGGGTGGAGGCGCGCTTGGGCCACCGGGAGACATGGGACTAGCCACGCGATCAGGGGTGGATTCTGCAGCGGGGGCGGCGCCATCAAAGTCAATGTCGAGCAGGTTCTCAATGTTGTTTTGCGAACCGCCCGCTGTGCCATTGGATGCGGCGGCGGCAACAGACGCGGCGATGGGGTTCTCTGCCAGGTTTTGCCGTTGTTCTTGGATGGCAGCGCGCTGGATGGCCTCGGCACCATAACGACCCTTGCCGACGAACGACTCGGGTGGCTTGTGGTATACAGAGGCGAGAGTCGAAAGTTCGCTCAAAAGTTGCTCAAGCAGTACAGGTGGTAGACTGGTGACAGTTGTCGTGATAGCTGGCTTTTGGGAGAGGATGATGTTCTAGGATATTGTTAGCACTTGATCTTGTCATGGGGGCCGAGGAAGCGTGTAAACAAACCTTGGCAACATCAAGATCGCCCGAAAGGAGACGCCAGTAGATGTAAGCGCGATCCCTGATATCGGGATTGTCGCTATCGCCTGTAGCAACCTGCAGAACCTTTTGCACTAGGCCTTGGTTGTTGCTGGGTTTCTTGAGAAACAGTTTGACCACGGCTGTGAGAATTTGCAGTTGTGTTTGCGTGAACTCCTCCTCGAATACGTCCACAAAGCCAGAGAGGATTTCGTCCGCATTGTTGATCTTTTCCGCGTACTCTCCCACAATCCATATCAAGGATCCACGCGCTGTTGGCTCGTCCAGCTCATCGATGTACTTGCAAAGGGTGGGAATGACACCCTCATAGCCAGGGTATTTTCGAAGAATATCCTTAATCACAACAATGACCTCCTGAACCACGTAATTGACCTTGGTCGAGATCAAATCTTGCAACGCGGCTACGCACTTCTCGCTTGCAGCCTCGATCTTGATGGCCACCTGGCCAATGGCCTTGACTGCCCTTTTCACAAAGTCCATATCAACCTCCAGGGCATATTCTTTGAGTTCGGAAAGCAGCTGCTCGTAATTTTTCTCGTTCGCGATTCGGACCATAATTTCGAGCTTTTGCAGCTTGACGTAGGGGGGGTCATTGTATTTGCAGAAGAATACCCTCAATTCCTTGCTAAGAATATCCGGCTTCGCCTGCAGGAGGAGGTCGATGTTTCGCAGAGCAACATATTGGACCTCAGGGGCAGAGGAAACAAGGGTTACTGAAGAATAGCATATCAGCAAGCAAGACCTTAACGGCAGTCGGAGAAACCATACCTAAAGGAGGGGCCATTTTCTTGAGGTATTGCCTCACCAGCTCTGGGCTAAGCATCCTCATGTGGATAAAGACAACTTTGACCGCAGCCAAGACAACACTAGGGTTGACGTGTTGGAACTGGGGCGTGACCCTTTCGCAGATGTGCTCTGACTCCTTAACATCAGAGGCAGGGTAATCGGCCAGGGTCGTGAGAATCGTAACCCTCCCCCATTCCGTACACTCGTTCAATGCCATGAGGAGCTTCTTGAGTGTGGCAGGCGTAATGATGAGGGCCTTCGTCTCAGGGGCTGTCTCGCTAATCTCGGAAAGCGCCTGGACAGAGTTGGCCACCACCATGGGGTTCGGGTCTCCAATCATCTCCTGCAAGGTCTCCAGAAATCCGTTCTCTATGCACATGGTCGGGTTCAGGTCGAAAAGCTTGGCAACGCAGATAGCAGCGGTCTTGCGAACGTAGGGCGATTCGTCTCGAAGGGTTTTGCGCAGCGGTTCCTCCATGTAATCCACCATCTTATCAACGCGAACGCAGCCCATTGTGCGGATAGCGAGGGCTCGGATCAGGGGGTTCGGGTCTTCGGAGTCTTGTACAAATGTGTTGACGGCGAGAATGCACAGATCTGGGTGGGACTTGGCGTAGTTCCTGCCTCCTTATCAGCCCAGGCCTCCACAATGTTCAATGCTACAGGGCACCAGAGACTCACATTAGGTAGAGATACACCAGCTTCTTCTGGTCCAGATCAGATGTAGCAATGTTCTTGAGCACATCTGGGAACAGAGCAGACACATCCTTGCCCAGCGTCATGGCCATGATGGTCTTTTGGATTGCTTCCTTGCGCTCGTGAGCATATTGGGAAACCAGCCCAGCGCGGAGCTCGAACGTCTCGCCCTTCCGCGGGGGCGCAAGGGCCCCGCGTATCCGGTTCACAGCGTTCGACATGTTTGAGTTGTGTGATCGAGCGGTTGCGGTCAGGGGCGAGGGACCGAGAGAATAGGCGACGAAGGGCGGTCAATCGTCGACTTGTGACAAAGGACAGGTTTGTCCGTTCAGTAGGTATAGAGGCTGAGCATGCGCCAGGTGAGTGTGAATGGTCCCCAACAATTCTCGGTGGTTGGAGAAGGAGAAGCAGGCAGCGTGCCAGGGATGTGTCGTCGTGGGCGGCGATGAGGTGTGGATTGCGATATGCAGTGGACAGGGTGCTCGTCAGTGTCTCCCAAGTTCTGGCCCTGTCCCGCTGCGCTGTTCGAGGCTGGAGTTGTGGCTTGGCATGTCGTTCAGCTCTCAGTTTCAGGCAGCTCCAGCCACAAAGTGTGGGGTTGTCTTGGCTTCAACGTGTGGGGTCAAGAGCTCCCCTGTCAATTGGTTGCTCATTGAGTGCAGCACCAAGCAACTCATCAAGACCAGCTTCAAGACTTGACCTTACGGGCCATCAACATCTTCTGGCAATAAAAGACTTTTGATCTTTCAGATTACTCATCATGGTAAGAAGAAGAGCCACCCTTCATCCAGAGTCAACATCTAACTTTCTCGCAGGCAAACTTTCCCAATCTTCGCCGGCTCTTCATCGAGGCCAGAACTGAGAATGAAGAGCGAGATGTCTCCCGCCGAGCAGTGCGTCATGACCTCTTACCCACCAGGTGATGGATGTCAACTAAAATTCCTTTCTAGTTCTACAACGCAGTCATATACCTGGGCTCTGTTGCAGTACTTAGCTTGATAGCCCAACGAATAAACGATTCATGAACAGCTACCCCACATTTCCATATTCATCATGATCACAAGTGTAGATTTCCAGGGTCTGGAAAGGCAACACTGAAACAGCTATAACCATGTGATGCAACTGTCTTACCTGTCCGTATCCTTTCTTCTCGTAACCATCGTCGGTCTTCGTCATATCCAGACTCTGAATATTGGGGAATCTTCCAAAGCCAAAAGAGATGCCTTTCAGTGGATACCAACCGCCAGTTGTCATCATAGAGTGTGGAGTCCACGAAGATAAGAACGAAGCAAAAAGACACGTCGCCTGCAGGATTCGAACCTACGCTTCCGAAGAAACGGCCTATACTGATGGATAGCAGGGCCGCGCGTTAACCACTCCGCCAAAGCGACTTTGGATTGCTTGATGTCTGATGGGCTGGGAATTAGCTCTCGTCATGTCAAAACGCAGACAATTGCTATGTTGATTATGAGCTATGTTGATTATGAGTCTGCTCAGAGTTGCTCAACTCTTCGTCATCTCGAGACAATCGGGTGATAAAACATATGACAGTTTGCGTAAGCTTTGTAGAAAGAGCAAATAGAGATACAGGTATGTGTTGAAAGTGCATTCATCCGCCCATATGCTGCCAGGGTATCAAACAGTACAAAGCTAAGAGCAAACGTCGTACAGCCAACCATGAGAATTGCCTCCGACCATAAACCACCCACACAAAGGAAACTATTACCCTGCAAACTAGTCCGAGTCACTCTCATCTTCAGATATCACATCAGCCTTGCGTTTGGCCGCGCCCTTTCCCCTCGCCTTCTTTGGTTTGTCCTCTTCGTCACTATCCTCGCTTGCCCCGTCATCCTCACTGGACTCACTAGACTCACCAGCATCACTCTCCTCATCACTGTCCTCGCTCTCCTCGTCATCACCTTTGTCATCCTTCCCCTCGTCATCATCCCCGCTGATACTAGGCTCCTCGAAGCTCTTTACAGGAGCGCCCCGCCTCGAACGTCGGCCACCGTCGGCCACACCAAAAGTTTGATCCCACTCCTTGACGGCATCCAGATCAGCCATCAGCTCCCGCTGCATCTTGATTTCTTTGGCCCTGGCCTCTGAAAAGCGGCCAGTCATGCCGATCTCTGCAAGCATCTCCTTCAGCCGGTTGATCTTCGCTTTCGGCGTTGTATCCCCGCGCTTCTTGAACTCAAAGGCCCAAACCTTGCGAACACCACATTTGAGAAGCTGCGCCTGGAGTTGTTTGATAAGAGCTTCGTCTGACGAGACATCGGCGGTCGCTGATTTGGTCTTGCGTCCTGCTGCAGTCTTGGGTGCTGCGGAGCCCTTGCCCTTGCGCTTTGTTGGCGGTCCATCATCAATGACGGAGGAAAGCGAACTCGAGGAGTCATTGCCGTCATCTGTTGCGATAACAACAGGCCTGGGCTTTTCGGCTGCCTTGGGCTTGGCTGGTGCTTTTTGCTTCTTCTTCGGCGGCTCGTCGATCACCTCAGACAACTCGCTTTCCTCGTCACTATCCGGAATCTTGTCGATACTCTCTGGCACATCATTAAGTTCAGAGAGCTCGCTCGAATCATCCTTGGCGGTGACTGCCGGGTCGCTCTTGGCAGGTTCGGGTTCCTTGGCGCTATCGTCGCCAGCTTCATCGTCGTCGTCAGAAACTACCCTCCTCTTCTTTGACGCCGTTGCACTCTTCCGTTTCTTGGTCGGCTGCTCGGAAACATCGCTGGCCTCGTCGAGGTCGCTGTCGGCTAACTCTGGATTGGGGGAGGGGCTTTTCTTGGCTCGTTTGGCGCGGGCACCGTTCTTTGGCTGCTGCTTCGCCTTTCGTTTCGGAGGTTGCGGGGAGGGTTCAGGCTCGGAATCGGCGTTCTCAATTGCTTCCTGGAGATGTGAATGTGCGGTTAGCAGTGATTCCGTAGCTCGTCGTGACGGTCTGCAAACTTACCAAAGCGGTTCGGATAATATCCTTGCTCTTCGCCTTCCACCTGTCTTCTTTCAAGAAGCCCTCATCCAGCCCAAGTTTCTCCTCGACGACTTCGCGGGCGTAGTTGACCGAAAGTTTGTCGCGGTCAGGGCCATTGTAGATTTGCTCGACGACGCTGGCGAGTTCAGCCGCAATTGCCTTGTCTGTCACCTTTTTTGGTCCCATGTTGCCAATTGAATGATACGTACAAAAAGTAAGTGATGATTGCGCCGATGCGCTTAAAAAATGACGAATGGTTCGTAACGCGTCGAACCCAAGACGCGACTTGGGACGGGGCTTTGCATGGTGGGGAGACAAGTCTAGGATCAAGGCGCCACTTTGGAGCCGGGGTCCAAGCGCCTTGGCTCTGCCCCGCCTTCCAGGTTGTTTTTGGGCATCAGACCAATCTTGCATCAACGACATCGACATCAAACTTATGCACTTGACAACACAACAGGCACAGATGGTCTCAGAATTCTTGATGATAATTACCGAAGCATCATAGTTCTTTTATGCTCAAATCCCCCGAGCCTCGTGGTTTTGCCGACAACACATCAGGGCACCTCAGATATCCCACACCACGCTCTTCTCGTCCTCCTGCGTCGCCTTCTCATCGTCTTGCTTCTCCACCTTATTTTCTTTCTGCTCCGTACCTCCTTGAGCCATCACTTTAAGGTCGTCGGTGCCTGCGAAAAGAAGACTCGTTGGTGTAATAGGCATTTTAAGTGTAATCGGAGCGCCTGTATCTAGTAGTTTACCTATGTGGTAGGTTATGCTGTAGCGTACCATTTCTTTTTTCCACAAGGTGAGAGGGAACGCCTTCTGAGAACGATGGACTTACTCGTAAGTATGGGAGAGGAGTCATGAAAACAGACCAAATCAAAGACCCACGAATATTTTGGCAGACAGAAGAATATTAGGGAACAACAGCAAGCATAGTGAGATAAGCTGAATACAAGTGCTCTAGAGATGGTCTAAACAGTGTCTACACCTTAATAACATAAGATACTACGTGGGTTTTACAGTCGATGCCGTGGTGGCTGGAAATGTTGTGGGATGTTGTGAGGAAATTTGCCAGTTGACAGTAGCAGAGAGTATAATCCTTCTTGAAAATGAATGTAGGTGATAAAGGTCCTCAGCCCCAAGCTTTAGACACTACACTGTGATATCCTTATCAACTGAGTGCCATTCCGCCCATCGTGGCAATCCTCCTGGATGCTCTACTCCTAGACATCTTCCTTCCTCCTACCCACCCACCCACAGTTCAGAGCACTTCCCAACGAGCATCCCTCCCTGTAGGTATTGAGCAACACACAGGGCAGGTGGCCAAAGCTCATGCGACTCCCGGCCAACCACTGACCTTGTTCTGGGCTTGTGGGATGCGACTTTTCCACGTATCTGCTTTCCCTCAGATTCATAACCTTCAGCCCTTTTCTGCTACACAACATCTGCTTGAGACGGTTGCGACTGAAGATCTACAAACCTCTGTTACCAACCCTCAAGCCCGTTTGCGTTATTACCCACATTCGGCTCTACATCGCCTGCCTTCATCTGACAATAAACCTCAGCATTCCTTCCATCCACATACTTCCAGCCAACCGTCGGTCTGTATTTCCATCACATAACATGGTAAGTGGCGCGCCTCCCGGCCCCAATTCAACCTCGTACTTCGTTACCTCACGTTCCCCAGCTGACTTTCTCCAGGCTGAACGCAGGAGGACCCGGAAGACTGGCTCAATACCTACTCCAAGCGAAAAGTCTCAGCTTTTGGTCGACCATGTGAGTTGCCCTCCCCATTACCCAAAACCTTCGCCCACAGACGACTGACCTCGAATGTCGACATACAGGGCCAGGGCGAGCTTTCCGAGTCTTTTAACGAGCAATTGAACCACAAAATCTCAAAGATGGACCGCCTCGCCGATAAGCTAGATCTCATCGCTGCCATGATGAGCTTCCAGCCCGGCCAGCACACAGAGGCTTGGAACGACAACGTGGTCGAGTTCCTGAAGGAGACCAAGGGCTGTGCCGCGTTGGTGCAGAAACAGAAGGAGGAGGCCCATTACAACATGGTTTTGGGTTTGGTGGTGGCTTTTGTGGCGTTGGGTGGTCTTCTCCTGCTTGGGGGCTACTACTTTGTTCGGGAGCTTTTGTATTAGGGATTGGAGGTGGAGTTAAGATTGCTAAGATTGAGGGACCCAGTTGGGCAGCAAAACAATGACAACAAGGCCACGAAGAAGGTTCATGGCCGAGGACACTGTATTTGGATGTTCCCAGAGGTGCTGGGATGGTGTTTCGGTGTTAGGGCGGTTGGCATCCCATACCTTAGGTACTCTATTATCTATACGTAGCCTTCCTCTACCTACCCAGCCACAGCTGTGAACTGAACGTGCAACCCGAGACACAGGCCCCCTTCTCCACCTTATCAGTCTGAAATCATATTGTCAGCTTCCTTTTGTGCGAGAGAAGAGAAGGCTTATTGGGGCTTTGTATAACAAGTGCCAGGGTTAGGGTAATGCAGGACCCCCTGAGCTTTGTTTTCTTGCCAGTGGCCAAGCGACAAAGAGCTGCACGGACCACCGATCCATTTATCCACAACCACCTTCCTTATCGATCGTATTCCCCCCATCTTCTGTTGGACAACTCCCTCCTCATTCTTTGACCTTTTCCACCTCACCTTCTTGCCATGGCGCGTCGGCATAGCTCCTGTGCCTCTGCGGTGCTCTCGATTTTTGCCCTTTTCGCTGCTTCAACGTGTGTTTCTGCGAGTCGAAGTCCAGGGTTCCCGTTTGTGATCAACACTTGGGGCGGCGCCTTCACAGCAGCAACTGACGCAGCATACCTGGCCCTTATCGCGAACAAAAACACCTCCGCGTTGGATGCAGTTGAGATTGGGTGCGCGGCATGCGAGAAGAATCAATGCGATACCACTGTCGGATATGGAGGGTCACCGGATGAGTCCTGCGAGACCACTCTCGATGCCATGATCATGGACGGAATTTCGATGAAGACGGGCGCTGTCGCCGGTCTTCGGAGGATCAAGGATGCAATTGGTGTTGCGCGTGCTGTATTGGAGTACACGAGGCATTCACTTCTTGTGGGGGACTTGGCTACCCAGTTTGCGGTTGAGAATGGGTTCAAGGAGCAGGATTTGACGACGGAGGCAAGCAAGGAGAAGTGCGAGGCTTGGAAGCGGGCCAATTGCCAGTCGAATTATAGGCTGAATGTTGTGCCTGATCCGAGCACTTCCTGTGGACCTTATACGCCTTTGCCAGGGATTGACCAGCAGACCGTGGTGAGATCAGTGATGGAGGATGAAGGTGCTGTTTCGCACGACACCATTTCTATGGTTGTCATTCATGAGTCTGGAGTCATGGCGGCCGGGACATCAACCAATGGAGCTTCGCACAAGGTACCCGGGAGAGTTGGAGATGGACCCATTGTTGGCAGCGGGTCTTACGTTGATGGAGATGTCGGGGGGTGTGGAGCTACTGGTGATGGGGATATCATGATGCGTTTCTTGCCATGCTACCAGGCTGTTGAGAACCTGAGACAAGGAATGAGTCCACAAGATGCAGCTGAGGATACTGTTGCCAGAATGCTGCGCAAGTACCCCAACATGTCGAGCGGGATCGTTGTGGTCAACAACAAGGGGGAGCATGGTGGTGCGGGTTCAGGTTGGACTTTTACCTATTCGTTTCGGGGTGGTGGTATGGAGTCTACCGAAGTTATATCGGTGCCTCCATTACCCAGGAGACTGGAGGAGCGCAGGAACTCTTACAACATGCCTGAAGAGATCTGATCATGGAAGCATGGCCTGAAGAAGATAAGCATTGCTGGAACCCTAACCCATCCGTCTGCTTAGCTCGGATGGTCGGAATCACTTACAGAGGTGGGCCAGACGCTGCGTGCCCCATCCAATGTCCGGGGGATGAACCCCTGTGGATCTCGCTTGTCGCCGTTGGGCCAATTAGCGCACCCCACATTCTCCAGACTAATCCCAAACGGTCGACTTTAATCTCACAGAGGGCGTTGGTTTCTGGTTCCTGACACCAGCGGCGCGTGTCCTGATTTTTTCTCCCACCAGCCCAACGACGAAACCTTCTGTTTTCATCGTCGCTTCTGGCCGCCCAAGCTGGTAACCATCTGCCGCCATGTTGGCTTGACATTCGCTTCATTCTTGACCATGATACCTACAAACACGCTCCTTTGACCATCACTTACACACAGTACATACTTCGTACATTATACATACCTACTTACAAACCATATCACGTTCCTTTCAAACAACATCAGTCATTATGATGCGCCAGGTCTTTCATTTCACTTCTCTTCTTGTCGCCGCCGCCACAACAGCGCGCGCGGCCAAAGGAACTGTCTGGGCGACACCACACGAGAGTTATTCTTCTTCAGTCGGAGTTTTGGGTTGCAAGGTGGACACGAATCGGATCGCCTACTGGCCCGGCTCGGTTGACTGCAACAACATTTGCATTTCGCTCAGTTATGAGGGGAGGAAAGTCAAGCTCTTGCGCATCGATCAGAGCGAGGGCGCATACGACGTCAGCTACGACGCATGGAACTATCTTTACTCTGGATACCCGGCCACAGAGAAGCCGACAGCTGGTGGCGCGACGCCAATGGAATTCGAGGAGTTGGCGGCATCTGAGTGCGCCGAGCTGATTCACACTCCGGACGGGAAACTTCCTCTCAGCGCCGCAAACAGCATGAATTTCCTTGCCAGCTGCCTTGAAAAGGACACTTGGGTCGGCAAGAATCACATTCTTTACAACATTTTGGATCCCATCTGCTCTTGGGGACACGACGAGTCCTGCGATCTCGACTGGCCAGCAGCAAACCAGGCGAATTGCCCCAATGGACTGGGAACGCCAGTTGCTTTGACCAGTGCGCCCGTTTACAACATTCAGTACACGACTGGCAAGAAGGTCCTGGCGTCGACGGGCCAGGTGGTGGCAGTCAGCCAGGCGGCTCATACCCAAATGCAACAGAACCTCGCTGGGATACTGAAAGGCTCCGGTGGAAGTATGACAGTAACATTGAGCTTGCTCACGTTCTGGATTCTTTGCAGGATATGAGATTCTGAGTCAGGATTGGAAGAAGCTGATGAGTTATGGTCAGGAGGATGATTGTTGTTTTTTTGGATACCCCCAGCACGCACCGCAATATATTTGATTTTCAACGCTATCTTGAATTTCCCATCGCTGTTGGATGGGATTGGACTGAACCCTTCCGATCTGTGCCACACCTTTTGCTAACCGATGTCTGATAGGATCTACCTAGGCAGTGTCTTTATTGGGTCAGATACGCGAGCTGAAGCCATCATGCAGCCACAGCTCTAAAGCCGACAATAGTCATTAAACAAACTCAGAAAAATATAGCGTAAGACTGAAGGAGATCAAAAAGCGGGCAAGACGAAATCAGTGGCAAACCTATCCTTTCCTAAACATGTTCTAGGCATCCGGTGCAGGATATCCCAACGATTCGCTGTCGTCGGCCTGAGTCACCAATACACCGGACGGGAAGGAATTAGGCCAGACGCCTCTCCTTATCACGCATTGCTTCGGGCCAACCAAGTCTGCTGCGGCTGAAAAAAACAGGGAACCCAACTGAAGTCTAGACCACGGCCAGCAACATTTGGGGGAGCGTGACACGAAAACCTATAAAGGCGGGAGCCGGCATGTTGCACTACTGCAGACTTCTGAACAATTATCGCCAAGCACACCATGTTCAAACACCGTTCCCTGGCCTTGATTGGCCTTCTCGGTCTCTTTATAGCTTGGATCGTCATTGGATCTGTTAGCGAACGTGAAAAGCCGGTTGAAACTACGGTTCGCTCTCAACCTCCCGCCAGCGTCAAGATTGGTCGCCCATCCAAGCCTGTCCATATCAGCGTTGGAAAGACTGGCTCGGCTATCCACCTGCCCCTGGATTTGTCCTTCACTCGAGTAGGGAAGAATTATGCCAACAAGAACCTCACCTACTCAATTGGTATCAGGCCCGTGCAGATCGAGTATGTTGACCCAGCCGTCGTTGCTACCGGGGAGGTTGTGGCGAGTGAAGTATCTCAGAAAGAAATGATCCACCTTGAGGATGCAACTGCTGGGAGCTCTTATGAATTGTCGGTTGAGGTAGCCCCACAGCAAAGCAGCAATGGCACTCTTGACATTAGGACCATTGGCAAAGACCTGGTATACCTGACAATCGTGCCTGTGGTTGGGAAAGAGAAGGAGAAGGCAAATGTAGCAGTTCAGTTCACAGAGCCTGCAGAGTACTGGTATGTCACCCTGCGTTTCGTTACATATCAGGTACTAACCAGAGATAGGGACAACTGGCTCCTCGATCTCTACCAGCGCAACAAGACAATTCCCACCATCCCCATTCCAGACCCCTCTGACCTCAACAAGACATGTAACTGTCCGGACTACCCCGACGACCCCACCCCCGTCTTTTTCAACGCCCCCAACCCAACAACCCCCCGTCTCTTGCCCACTCCAATTGGCGGACCCCCCCGTCGCGAGAAGGAAACTTACGAAGTCAACCTCCGCGTCCGGTGGGAAGACCGCTCCACCTCACCCGCGACGTTCCCACCCATGGCCGGCGCCACCGTCTGGGTCTACATCCAAGACATGACGGACGACACCCGCACCACCTACGGCGTCACCTCCCTCACCCTCTCCTCCTCCGGCCGCGCCACCAAAAGAATCACACTCCCTTCCGACCAGTACATCACTTTGGTGTCTGTCGCTTTCAACAACGCCAAGCTCCAATTCCGAGGCGCAACCCACATCGGCCGCACAGGCGGGATAGAGTACCCCCTCCCGTACAAAATCTCCCCCACCAACGAGCTAACAGTCGACGCCATCATCCCCAACAGCTTCGGCCCGGAGCTGGTTAGGTTGTGGAATGAATTCAATGCCATTTACCGCACGGCTGACCAGCAAGTGGGAGCGTGGGATATTCCCAAGTTGGGGATTCACTATCCCAGAGATTGGTCACGGTACTACCAGGGGCAAAACAAGATTGATATCTGGGGCAGTGCGGGTGCCCAGAGCGCGGATCACTTTGCTCATGAGTTGGGTCATCACTTCATGTACTCCATCGCCGGCGGCATCCCTGGCCGCGGGGGAGCACACACGATCTGCGGTGGCTCACCTGTCGAGCGCGGGTTGGCCTTTTCTGAAGGATGGGCCACTGCCTTCGCGGCAAGTCTCCTCGGCCGACAGGTCATCGGTGGTTGGGACTACGGGACCTACAGCTGCGCAACGGATAGGGATACCATGGAGACGAGCGAGGGACGTGTCGCGGCGGGGCTGATGGATTTGCTTGACGGGGGCACGGTGAGGGAGTGCAATAATGGGGATACAAACCTGGGGAGGGACGGGGTGTGCGATGGGACGGTGGGCGGGGAGCTGTTCACGCCTAGGATTGTGTTTAGGGATTCGATTGCGAGGACGGTGGATAGCGGGGTGAGGGCTTGGTGGACGAGGGTGATTGGGAACTATGCGGATAGGAATGGATTTGGGAGGGCGAGGGAGGCGATGGAGTATAATTACTATCCGCAGGAGTGTTTGTTTAGGCTGAGGGGGGTTTGTATACGGATTGCGGTGTTTAATAGGTTTCGGTTGTCGCTGTAGGGGAGTTGTGGAGATCTCGGGATCTTGCCCGAGTCTAAACTCAAAAGAAGGTAGATTGAGGAAGTGTATGCAAGTGATATCGAAAAGGGAAATCTGAGACAATGAATTGATTCCCAATTTTGTGACAAGTCAGAAACCGGAACACGACGGATCATGGCAGGTCATGACACCTGCCAACCCAACTCTAACAAGCGTGCGGTTCGACCTTTCGGGGATGCAGTGTAACTAATTTTCCATGTCGTTTGCTACCAGTCGAAATGCACCATGTCACACCTAGCTACAGATGGGATGGCATGATTCGCTTTTCGGATGATTGTGTTTGTTTGTGTTGCATTGGGAACGCCTCTGTGGCGTGCAGTAGGGTGCTGCTCTGCGTTCCCGTCTTTTCCATAAATGGGCAATGGAGGAGGTGGAAAACTGCATAAGAATTTTACAGGTCTCCTCCCCCTCAGGCCGCCGCCGCCGCCCTCCCCACCTTCTGTCTTCCGCCCGACTGCACCTGAATACCGTCGAAGTGTAAGTTGCGACTACGACTAACACCGCGAAAGATGTCAGCACCACACGGAACCAAGCGATACCGCGAGAATGACGAGCCCAACCCAGAAAGACGACCGACCAAGATCTCAATAGGAGAAGGCAATGAAAACCACCACCCAGTAGCACGCTGGAGTGGTGACATCTCCCAGCTCCCGCGCCTATGCTGGTCCCTTCAGGATCTTGACCGACGTCAAAGCTCTATCCTACGCCCCAGCGCCCTCCAAAACATCACCGTCAACCACCCCAGCACCACCCGAAGCCATCATCATTCCATAGAAATCTCCCCACCACCAATCCGCTACGTCAGACCCATCCCCCCAGCCCACCCCCACCCCCCTAGCCCCCAGCGAAGTCATCACCGAGAAGAACCCTCCCCAGGTCTCCCCATCAGCCCTCCCACCCGGCCCACAATCTACACCCTCCTCCAAGAACAACACCTCCTCGACCACCGCATCCACCTCCCCTCCCCCGCCCATCCCCAATCCCCACCCCCATCCCTTCCATCCGACCTAGAAAAACTCCTTTTATCCTTACAAACCCCCATCCCCTCCCTAACCACCACCACCTTCCCCGTACATACCTTCCAAACCTTCCTCCACCTCCACAACCACCACCCACCCGCTACTATAACCAACCCCCTCCTCCCCACCGGGTTCCCCCCGGGGTGCTAGACACCATCGCAGACACCATCGCCGGCTACACCCCCGCCTTCCCCCTCAACAACATCTACGTCGCGTTCAACGCCATGAAGCCGGTAAACGACATCCCGGACATAATCCCCATGCCGTACGCGTTTGACGGGGTCCGTCCCGCGGATCTGGCGCACGAGGTGAGGGACAGGGAGGAGGAGGTGTTGGTGGTAACGAAGAGGTATGAGCTGCCGGTGGCGCCGAATTTCTTTTTGGAGGTTGGGACACTGGCTAAGGGTGTGGGAGAGGTTAAGAGGGCTGCGGCGGTGGTCGGGGCGGTGGGGGCGAGGGGGATGTGGGTTTTGAGGAATTATGGGGGACGACAACACAGGGGGGGTAGTGGTGGTGATAGGGGGGAGGGGGAGGCGCTGGCTTTTTCGGCGACGTATGAGGATGAGACTTGTTTGGGAGGGGGAGGGACGGGGAGGGTGGTGAGGGTTTTGAGGTTGTATGCGCATCATGTTGCGGTGGAGGGGGTTGATGGGAGTGAGGAGGGGGAGGGGGATGGGGAGGGCTCCCGTGAGGAGGACTCGCACGAGGCGGAGGGACTGACGTATCACATGACGGAGTTGGGGAGGTGGGAGATGACGGGGGAGTATGAGGAGTTTTTGAGGGGGGCGAGGGCGTTTAGGAATCTGAGGCTTTGGGCGGCGATGGTGAGGTTGGGGGCGGTGGATGAGGCGAATTTTAGGGTTGGGTTGGAGAATCGGGAAGGGGTTTGATATCTTGTGGGGATTTTGATAGAGATAGGTATCTTGGAAATGTGTGTTGTTGATTTATATCAGACAGATCATGTACATGTATATGAAACCAAATACACAGATAGTTAGTTTAATGTGGATCGAACAGATTTTGATTCATAGGCTCTGATCACATGAAACTTTTGATGTATGGCTTGCCTGGTATGGATCGCGGGATCGGTTGTCCAGTGCAGAAAGACTGACCGACAGGTGAAGGACACGCAATGGGCAGGTCCATTTGCGAACAAAAGTCGGAGCCTCAGAGGAGTTCAAGGTGTGATTCTGCATCTCGAATTCGTACACTAAAACAGCAGAGTTTCTAGCACCAGACGGTATAGCGGCGTTCCACTTGAGCTATTGCAACAGTTAGTGGCCGATGGGGCGCTAACTAAGGTACCTTATTCAAGGATGGTCTTCTCGGTAGCTTGAATCCGAAGTTGTCTTCCGTCTTGGCGCAGTCATGGATCCGGGTGAGACGTGGTGTCGGTCAAGTCGAACAACGCCATTGTGAATGACTGGGTAAGGTAATGACTGATATAAATATATACTGTAGGAGTCCTCAATTCTAAACCCAAAGAATCAGATTCCTAGGTGAATTTGTGCTGATGAAGATCCAGACCAAGGGTGTCATGTGCCGTGCAGGGGTCGGGGTGCAATATAACCTCAACCTATCACCCACTCACCCACCGCTCAAATCATTTTTCACGCTGCCCGGACTGGGTTTCACCTCTCACAACCGTCATCGTACTCGTACCCGCCTACGCAAAAAATTGCAACCACACACACACGCACACACCAACACTTGAAAAAAATAACAGGAGGAAAAGCAATGCAGATCCAAGTTTTCGGCACCGGGCAGCCAAGTTCCCGGCCAAGGGGGGTTTATGAACGCTCGCACAATTTGTGTCTTTGTGTCCGCCTACAAAATGCGACGCTGTGTCCAGTCCCGAGAAAATGGAAATCCAAAGTTCTGTGACGCTTTCCAACTTTTTTTGAGAAGCTGTCGTTTTGTAAGGTGAACCTGAACGACGAGTCAGGTTTTGTTTCGCCACGTTTCGCGGCCGGGTTGCTTGCTCGCTTGGTTGCTTGCTTGAGGGGCATTGTCACCGCATGAGATTTACATGCGGCGAGTGTGAACATCCCATCACCGACGCGTTAGATCTCATATTCATAACATCACCAACACCTTCACGCTTGAAGATCTCACTGGCAACAGCCGAGCGCAAACACCACTGACAACACCACCACCACCAAAATGGCCCTCCTATCCCTCGGGCTAGGGCCCTCCCTCCTCCTCCTCTTCGTCGGCGTATGTCATCCCTTAATCACCCCATATCCAACCATACTAACCCCTGGTGTAGTTCACAAGCTACACCCTCCTCCACATCATCTACAACCTCTTCCTCCACCCCCTCCGCCACTTCCCCGGCCCCTTGTTCATGCGCGCCACCCGCCTAGGCCACATCCGTCTCCTCCTTCGCGGCACCCTCCCCTTCGACGTCCTCCCCCTCCACCGCCGCTACGGCCCCGTCGTCCGCCTCGCGCCCAACGAGCTCGCCTTCTGCGACCCCCAAGCCTGGCGGGACATCATGGGCCACCGCACCGACAAGTCGGAAGAATTTGAAAAGTACCTCGGTTTCTACCGCCCCGTCGATGACCTCCCCGTTGATATCGTCAATGCCAAAAGGGAGGAACATGGACTGCTGAGGAGAACCATGGCGCATGGGTTTTCCGACCGGAGCATGAGGGAGCAGCAGCCGCTGATCAAGTCGTATGTGGACGTGCTGATTCAGAAGCTGGGAACCATAGGGGAGGGGGGCAAGGAAAAAATGGACTTGGCGGCGTGGTATAATTATACTACTTTTGATGTGATTGGGGATTTGGCGTTTGGGGAGGGGTTTGGGTGTTTGGAAGGGGGGGATTACCACCCTTGGGTCAAGGCTATTTTTCAGCTGGCGAGGGTGGGGGTGGTTTTTCAGAGCTTGGTTCATTTTCCCTGGGTTTTTAAGATCATAATGGCGTTGATACCGAAGAGCTTGATGGAGGAGAGAGAAAAACATTATCAGATGACGCTGGTGAAGCTCAAGAAGAGGATGGAGGGGGGGAAGGATAGGAGTGATTTGATTGAGGGGCTGTTGAAAAAGGCGGATGAGTGGGTGAGTTTTTGTGGTGTTTATGATTTGGGGAAAGGGATCGGGGCTGACATATGAAAAACAGGGCCTGACACTTCAGAAACTGCAAGCCAACAGCGCGATTCTCATTATTGGTGGCTCGGAGACAACGGCGACGCTGCTGTCAGGGGTTACCTTTTTGCTCATGACCAACCCTGACGCCCTGAAGAAATTGACAGCCGAGATCAGAGGTGCTTTCAAATCAGAGGACGAGATTGACTTCATGAGTGTCAGTAACCTCCCCTATATGCTCGCTTGCCTGGACGAGGCGCTCAGGATGTACCCTCCTGTTCCGACTGGCTTGCCGAGAGTCGTTACCAAGGGAGGGGCCAGTATTGCTGGACATTATGTCCCTGGTGGTGTAAGTGCCATTTTTTACTGAACAACATTCGTGGTGTGAAAGAAACTGACAGCTATGAATATGAGCAGACTGTGGTCGCCGTCCATCAGTGGGCCATGTATCACAACGAAGAGCACTTCAAGAAGCCGTTCGAATTCCACCCTGAAAGATGGTTAGGTGACCCAGAGTTCGCAGACGACCACAAGGATGCTTTCCAGCCTTTCCATCTTGGACCCCGAAACTGCCTGGGAAGAAACCTGGCCTACATCGAGATGCGCCTTATCCTCGCTCGTGTGCTCTGGAACTTTGACTTGAGGATGGACGAAGACAGCGCCGATTGGATGAGCAAGCAGCGTATCTACAATCTTTGGGAAAAGGGGAGCCTCAATGCATACTTGACGCCGGTGGCAAGGTAGTGCACGTCGGTATTGAATGGTTTTGATGTTAGTATGCTGTTGGCCTAGGATTAGAGTTTGATGGCGTACTGTATGCCTATCTGGTATTGCTATGAGTTGTATCAAGTTGTTAACTCAGTTGTATATACTTAGCTAAGACGTGACACATCACAGGCAGCACAACATGGCTGTGTTGCGTGAGAGATCCACCTGATGGTTTGGCGTTGCCGGTCACGGCTCAGGTGACATGAAGAAATTCGTCGTGCCGTGGATAGTATCGCCTTCTTTTCAACTGCGTGTTGAAGTTTGTGATTGGGAGACATCTGTTGGTCAATTGTGTGCAGACAGCTTCAGCGGTGGATGGACCTGCCAGCCAATGCCCGTAGCGCGCACTACAATGCAGTCCTACTGCAAACACCAGCAAGCTTGATGCAAGTGGCTCGCAGCAACCCATCACAATTACGCCAACAAGTTCATTGTTTGCCTGCTTGGGATCCGAGTTTGTTGACAGTTCTCTCACACATGTCATCGTCGGCGTTGTGATGTGATCGGGGATGGTTGCCAAGACTGAGCTACCGTTCCAGATCGAACCGTCCGTTTTGGCATCGTGGCTTCGGTTGTGGGCCCAGCAAGGCTGCTGGCGTCTCGGTCCGCTCGATGGACAAAGAGTCGGCCAGCAGCGGACATGGGGGGGTTGTGGCCGTTTGATTGGGCTGCGATTGCTCCGCAGTGCAGCCGACCTGGACGGCTAAAGTCGAGGTTAAAAAGTGACATCTCACGTCGCTCAGTTCTTTGCTGTTTGTGTTGCGAGTCCAGCACATGGTCCGTCCACGCGCCGTTGAGCTTGGCTGGCTACAGGAGCGGGTCCTCATCAACGAACGAGCGGGCCGTCGAGAGGAACTGAGGAAGAGCAAAGAACATTCGGCCAGAATCCTCCTGTTGTCAGGCCTCCAGCGGTTGAGCGCCAAAGTGTGAGCCAAGCGGGTCGCGGCTGGAAAGAAGGTCCGAAATCACGATCTGGGCAGAGGGAGCAAAAAACATCTCAAACTTCCAGATTTCGGTTCGGTGCGTGCTGCATGCGACCAAGCACCGTGCATCGTCGTATGGTGCGCCATTTGAATCCCTGTCGTGGCCGGTTAGAAAGTGCAAAATGGCGATTCTAGCGTCGCAGCTTGCTCCAGATATCAACTTAGACCGGAGACAAATATAGAGGGAATTGCGCCTTCCAACATGGTGAAGGAGGCTCGTTCAAGAGATAACGGTGACATGGCGACGGGACGCGGTGGAGACTTGCCGGGATTTTATCGTGGTGTTTCTGGCGTTTTGGATTGCAACAGGGGTGGCATCTGTCCCGCACTCGGCATCCCTGATCCCGCCTAAAACATTACGTCGACAGCTTCAAGGCGCGAGGGAGGGGCTGTGAGCTTTTACCATGGCCTTTTCTCCAAATACCGGTCAGCATCTTCATCTATTTCGCTCAAAGGACTTCCATATCCTATCCCATATAAAGGAGAGCTGATCGCCCCAATTTGAAGCTGTTGACCAAACACACTGGCCAGTTCAGCTCATCCCAATCACAGATAATTACCCCGCCCTTGGCTCTCGCTGCGCCTGCCCCGCATTGGAGCAGCAGCTCGAACGGTTTCCAAGCTTGATTTGCAGGTGCACCAGTCTTCAACGTCACCAGAGGCACAGTCCGATCCACAGCTGGCCGCTGTCAAACATTCCAGGCCCGGGCCTTAGCAGCAACAAAAGATAGTCGCTGCTCTTTATCGACTCTTTCCTGGAAAAATCCCTATACAACCACCAAGCAACACTCCCGACACTGTCGCGCTGGCTGGACCTTAGCTTGTAGCATACTCAAGAGCGTTATACCATAAGCGCCTCCCTTGCCGATTATCGCAAACCTTGCTGTTACCTTAGCTCCCGACTCGCAGCCACAATGCCCGGTCTTCTCAACGAATCCGGCTCGTCCGGTCGCCTTCTCCTAATTTCTAATCGCCTGCCCATCACCATTAAGCGATCCGAAGATGGTCAATACACGTTCTCCATGTCCTCAGGTGGTCTGGTCACCGGTCTCAGTGGCTTGTCCAAGGCCACAAGCTTCCAGTGGTATGGGTGGCCTGGCTTGGAGGTACCCGAAGCGGATATCGGGCCCATGAGAGAGCAGCTAAAAGAAAAGTACAATGCGTACCCCGTGTTTGTGGACGATGAGCTGGCTGATCGCCACTACAACGGCTTTGCGAGTGAGCAGTCCCTCAGAAGTTCTGGCTTGTCCCCAAAGGTCACTGGCTAACAAGATCTTCTTCAGACTCGATTCTCTGGCCACTTTTCCACTACCACCCCGGTGAGATCACCTTCGACGAGGCCGCCTGGGCTGCATACCGCGACGTCAACAGACTGTTTGCAAAGGAGGTGGTGAAGGATGTACAAGACGGCGACTTGGTCTGGGTACACGACTACCATCTCATGCTGCTGCCACAAATGCTGCGCGAGGAGATTGGGAATTCCAAGAAGAATGTCAAGATTGGCTTCTTCTTGCACACCCCCTTCCCCAGCAGTGAGATCTATCGCATTCTCCCGGTCAGAGAGCAACTGTTACTCGGGATCTTGGATTGCGATTTGATCGGCTTCCACACGTACGACTATGCCAGACATTTCCTGAGCAGTTGCTCCAGGATATTGTGAGTACTTTGGTTTCTGTTCTCTCAGAGAGACTCGGCATGCTAACCTTGGTCCCAGGTCTACTCCTACGACACCTAATGGGGTTGACTGGAATGGCAGGTTCGTTACTGTCGGCGCTTTCCCGATCGGTATCGACCCCGAGAAGTTTGTTGAGGGCTTGAAGAAGCCCAGTGTCCAAGACCGTATTGCCGCGTTGACACGCAAGTTCGAGGGCGTCAAGCTTATCGTCGGTGTGGATCGCCTCGATTACATCAAGGGCGTTCCACAAAAACTCCACGCCCTGGAGGTGTTCCTTACCGAACATCCTGAGTGGATCGGCAAGATTGTGTTGGTACAGGTGGCTGTGCCAAGCCGTCAAGACGTGGAGGAATACCAGAACTTGCGCGCCGTCGTCAACGAGCTTGTGGGCCGCATCAACGGCCGGTTTGGCACGATAGAGTTCATGCCCATTCACTTCCTCCACCAGTCGGTCTCATTTGATGAGCTCACGGCGCTCTATGCGGTCAGCGATGTCTGCTTGGTCAGCTCCACACGCGATGGAATGAACCTGGTATCCTACGAATACATCGCCACCCAGCGTGAGCGCCACGGCGTTATGATCCTCTCCGAGTTCACAGGTGCGGCCCAGAGTCTTAATGGAAGTCTGATCGTCAATCCCTGGAACACCGAGGAGCTGGCCAACGCCATCCACGATGCCGTCACCATGAGTCCCGAACAGCGAGAGGCTAACTACCGCAAGCTGGAGAGATATGTGTTCAAGTACACTAGCGCTTGGTGGGGCCAGAGCTTCGTGACGGAGTTGATTAGAATTCCTACCATCGAGGAGCAACAGGCCGAGAACTCTACCAGACGCGCGATCAAGAACGTCGCTGATAGTGCTGCCGAAGTGGCCAGCAAGACTGCCGAGGTGGTACACGAGACCGTGTGCGCCGTGACGGGTGATGAGGAGGCTGAACAGCAGTGATTGGTGTATTTTCTGGTGGTTGTCGGGTTTAAAAGTTGGGTCCGCGTTTTTCATCTCGGGTTACAATAACAAGGGTCTCGTCGTTCAGCATTTGGCGTTGCAGTATGGTTCTGATAGGAAGAAGGGGTTTATGAGCCGCGGAGGAGCTAGGGTGAGACAGGGGCATTGAGTTTCTCTGCTCACCAGCTGTGGGTTGTTCTTCTAGGTGTTGTCTCATTACATTCATCAATAGACATTTTGCATGGAGCTAGGCGTTGATAGTAGTGTGGAGTTTTCCACAGACAAGAATTGACAAGCTCCAAATCCGCATACTGTACATTTGTCACAAAAGTTTAACTCATATGGGAAAGCTCGGACTCCACCAGATCGCATTACTCGGTCAGCAGCAGCGAAAACATGAGAGCCACTGGGGTCCTCTCTGTAGATCTCGGCTTTAAGCACCGTAGCCAGGCATTCATCATGCTCAGTTGAACCCGGCCGAGCTGCTGACTGTGAGTCTTGGCACCCAACCCGAAGAAAGCGACGAACCCGAGCATGCTTTAGAGCCTTCAGGGGTGCTACCCCACAGCTCTCATCGCCACGATTAGACTTGTGTTGATGCTGGACCAATCAGAGATGTTATAGTTTCCCGAAGGGGTATTGCGCCTCTTCCACAGACGTCAAGAAGGGAACATTGGTCGTGTTGAGGCCTCGAATGTTTATGTAGGATTGATATGGTCGGTATCGAATGGGGGGTATCAGAAGAACGTCAAGGAGAGGTATTTAGACACGAGATTCCTCTCTCTTCTTTTTCCATTCCGTTGGGAGAAAGATCAGAACAGCGTTCAAATTTCAGAACGTCCATTTTGTTTGGGCCAACTTGTTAACATTGAGTAATTTACCCGAAGCGAGTACACTTCCATCCAGAACGATGTACCTAGCAGTGAGATACGCGAAGAAAAAGTACAGGCAACATCGACAGCAACCTCCTCCGACCCAACAACAACCTCCTTTCTCTACATCCAGCCATGTCTCCTCCGCCTCGTCATCCAACACTATCATCCCGCCCCCACAAGAAGAATCGACGAGTGCCCAAGATGCAAAAGCAGCCAAAAGCCGCCGCCGCACCTACCGCCTCAAAATCATCCTCGGCCTCTTCCTCCCTTACACCCTCCAAGCCCTCGACACGACAATCATCGCCTCCGCCCTCCCCTCCATCGTGTCCGACTTTAGTTTGTCCCCCACCCTCTTTCATTACCCCCCCTCCCCCCCCCCCCCTCCCTGTCCCCTTCCCCTCCTGTATTTCCACTTCCTGATAACCCCCCCTATCCGGCCCCCTTCCCTGCCTTTTGTCATCCCCTTTCTGCCATCCCATCCCCACTCCTGTTTACTAACCAGCCCCTGTGACATACCATAGACCAAAAATCTCAACTAAATTGGCTAATAACAGCCTTCAACCTCCCCACCGCCTCCCTCCTCCCCCTCTGGGCCCAGCTCGTTGACACCTTTGGCCGCCATAGCGCCCTGCAGTCGTCCATTCTTATCATTACTATCGGATCGGCCATTTGCACCGCTGCCCCGGTGAGTCAAAATGGAGCAGGGACCGGGTGGGGGGTAATGCTTTTTGGACGGGGCCTGCAGGGGGTGGGAGCGGCGGGGGTGAATATTTGTGTTAGGACTATTCTGGCGGACAGGGTGAGTCTGGCGGAATATGCTAAAAACTGGAGTTTATTCGCGGTTTTTGCGGCGGTGGGGTTTGGGATTGGGCCGGTGGTGGGGGGGTATTTGAGTAGGGGGGCACAAGGGTGGAGGTGGTGCTTTGGGGTGAATTTGCCGGTGGGGGTGGTGGCGGTGGGGGTTGTTTGGTGGTTGCTGAGGGGGGAACTGGTTGGGCCGGTTGAGGAGGGTGGAAGTGTTGATGGACGTGGAGATGGGAATGGGGAGGGAGAGACGAGATTGCAGAGGTTTGAGAGGAGGATGGGGACGATCGATTATGGAGGGCAGGTGCTGTTTCTTCTGGGGATGGGGTTGTTGATTTTGGGGCTTACGTGGGCTGGGGCAGAATATGCTTGGGATTCGGTTGCGGTGATTGTGCCGTTGGTTGTTGGAGGAGTGTTGATGGTTGCATGGGTGGTCTATCAGTGGGCGATGGTACCAGGAAGAAAAATGGCGAGGGTGTTCCCGAGGCAGAGAGTGATGATGCCATGGGAGCTGCTTGCGCAGAAGGATATCGGGCTGTTGTTGTTCATCAATTCGACGGTGGGCGCGGCGATGTACTCGGTGATGTATTTCATGGACATCTACTTCGTCGAGGTTAAGGGGCATGATTCGAGTGATGCTGGGTTGGCGTTGCTGTATTTTCTGCCTGGTATGGGGGGTGAGTTTCAACCCCCGCACTCTTGAGATGTCGAAGTGCGTTTGTGCTGACATGCAGTTACAGCTGGTGTGTACATGGCCATGTTCTGGATCAATGTTTGGCCTCGTCAGACCTTCCCTGCGCTTCTCTTGGGAACCATCACCACGGCTGTTGCCATCTCAGTTCTACCTTATGCATGCTGGACCGAGAAAACCAGTCTCATCTACGGCATGATGGCGCTTGCCGGCTATGGTGTAGGCACAAACACAAACCCCGGGTCGCTACATGGGCTCGCATATTTCCCACAGATGACAGCTGCCATCACCTGTATTGTCACGTTTGCTGTTCCCTTTGGAGGGACAATTGCCTTGACAATAATGTCAACTGTCTTCAACAACAAAAGCGGAATCAATCATGCCGACCCAAAGGCGGGAATCGTGTGGGGGTTCATCGCCATGATTCCCATCATGTGGCTAAGCGTTTTCCTCACCACATTTCTTGGAAACGTGTGGGTCAATAAGGAGGGCGGCCATGATGTGATACATGGTGCCTGGTTATGGAGTCTGGTTCGAGGTCAGGAGCCTGAGAGAATCAAGATGGCAAGTTCGTGCGATGGATCTGGCCTCGATCTTGTTCCACTAGGAAAAGAAGGCCGAAGAGCGGTGGAGAGGAGGCCGCCTCCTGACACAGAGACCGCTGCCTATATAGGAGTAGAACTGAGGCCTCCATGAGACTTGCTGTGGGATTGTCAAGGAAAGTACGGGGCTAATCGCCAGGCTTGATTGTGGATAGGTTCTCAAATATATTGTACCACTACAAGTGTTGTTTGGGGCGTTGACGGGCCATTTATGAACAATGCCTGCTGATAGCCGTGACAGATGGCATGGGTTATATATCAACAAACACAAGCGAGACAATACAATAAAACAGCATTGATCAAGATGGAAGCCAACTTGAGTCCCATTTGTGGCGACCTGTAGCTCGTGGCTTCCCTATTTGTAAAGAGAAGTCGTGCCATTATCTGCCTACACGTGCTGAGTGGTTTTTCAACAAAATAGGGAAGTCGCCCCCCTTCCGATAGACAGGCCCTAGAGGACTTTGGGCAACAGGACTCTGACCTCTGGCCCTTGAAGCCTCCCATAACCACCCCACGCTAGTGATTTTACCTTCTTTACGACTTCCTTTCAGAGAGAGTTGGATCTCGCCGCCTTAGGCATTGTGAAAATTTTCACGCTGTACACCATATCTTTGGGATCTTCCCTTTTCCCCTCTCTTCCACTGCACGTTCGAACTCTCACCACACCACCTTTTAGTCACATAAGTCTGCACATACATACATGATGGCTGATCCTGACCCCCCCAACGACGCTGAGAGCGCGGCTGTGGATGGAAATCCCACTATAGCCGGTCCCTCGAACCAGAGGATTCAGTTTACCAGCACGGAGAGACCGGTTCGCTCACCTGGTCATCGTGCTAGTATCCCTCGCAAACCTTCCATTCCTCAGGTCATCACTGGCGAGGAAAAAGCCCGTCGTGAGCGGCAGGAAGAGCAGGAGAAGAAAGTCAATGTCACTGAGCACCTGATGTCGCCCGAGGAGGTTGCTTCCAAGTACAACACCATCATCAATATCGAAAAACCGTCAGAGTCTCTCGGCCTGACCAGTCAGCAGGCTACTACTCTTCTTCAAGAGCATGGCCAGAACGTCTTGACCCCTCCCAAGAAGCGTCACCCTTTCCTCAAGTATCTCGACTATCTGACCAGTCTCTTCAACTTACTCCTGATCCTGGCTGGTATCTTGGAGTATATTCTCCTGGCCATTGACTTCAAAGCTAACTTCCCCAACGTAGGTTACCTGTTCTCCATCCGATTCTTATTGCTTGTTATCGAATGCTAACCCTACTTCCCAGACTTACTTGGGCGCAATCCTCATCATCGTGGCGAATATCAATGCCTTCATCGAGTTCTATCAGCAGAGCAAGTCACAAGCTCTGCTGGAGTCTTTTCTCAACATGATCCCCGCCAAGTGCATGTGCCTGCGCGATGGAAAGCTTTCTCAGATCGATGCTGCTTCACTGGTCCCTGGTGATGTGGTTTTTGTTCGAATGGGAGACAAGACTCCGGCCGATATCCTGGTATTCTCAGCTTCGGACTGCAAGGTCGACAATTCATCCCTCACTGGCGAGTCTGAGCCACAAGATCGCACCAAGGAGAACGACATGGAGAACCCGCTGGAAGCACACAACCTGATGTTCAACAGTACTCTATGCGTTTCTGGTGAGGCGTATGGCATTGTTATCCGCACAGGCGACAACACTGTGTTGGGACAAATCGCTAGCCTCACGGCTGGTGAGGCCAAGGTCACCTCTCCCCTCACGGTTGAGATTGGCAACTTTGTCAAGATCATCGCCACCATCGCCATCTTCACCGCACTCATTTTCTTTGGAGTTTCTTTCCCGGTCAACAACAACAATGTGTCACTGGCTTTGAACTTTGCCATTGGTGTGTTCGTTGCTTGGGTTCCCGAAGGCCTTCCGGCGACTGTCACCATTCTCTTGACCATCGCTGCCAAGCGTATGGCTAGTCAGAATGTTCTTGTCAAGGATCTTCAGGGTGTCGAAACACTTGGAGCCATTACCTTACTGGCTACCGACAAGACGGGCACCCTTACCCGAAACCAAATGACTGTCGCCAATATTTGGACATGCGGTGCTATGTACGAAGCAGCGCGTGGTGCCCTCGTAGACCGCCGTATCGCCACCCCGGACTCGCCTGGAGTTCTGGAGATTCTTCACATTTCGTCTCTGTGTACCCGAGCCAGGTTTGACAGAACAGACATTCCTATTTACCAGCGGGAGATCCTGGGCGACGCCACCGAGTCTGGTCTGATTCGATATGCCAGCGATCAGCTCTTGGGGTTCGACAATCTGGCCGAGAATTATCCAAAAGTGTTCGAGATCCCCTTCAACTCAGAGACAAAATGGCACATGAGCATCCACAAAAAGGCACATAGCAATGGTTCGCTGACCCTTTACATCAAGGGGGCGCCTGAGCGGGTTTGGCGTCTTTGCAACCGCCTTCTTCTCCGAGAGGATGGCAGCAATGCCCTTCTGACTGACGATCACAAGACGGCCTACGACGACATATACGAGGACATGGCTGGTCGTGGTCACCGTGTCTTGGGTTTTGCTGAGCTCCAACTTCCCGGCGATCAATATCCCGTGGACTTTGTTTTTGACAAGAAGGCCAAGAACTATCCTCTTGGGGACTTTGTCTTTGTTGGCTTGGCCTCGCTTCAAGACCCCCCCAAGCATGGAGTCCGCGAGGCGATTGGCAGTTGTCGCGCTGCTGGCGTCAAAGTTATCATGGTTACTGGAGATCATCCACTCACCGCGGAGGCAATAGCACGGAAAATCAACCTCATGCTCGGCGACACACGCGAAAAGGCCGCCAAGCGAACCGGACGACCCATCGATCAAGTTCAGGAACACGAGTACAACGCCATCGTTATCCATGGTGAACAAATAGACGGGCTCACAGATCAGCAATGGAACGATATATTCTGGAAAGATGAGATCATTTTCGCGCGCACCAGTCCCAAGCACAAGCTTGAGATCGTTCGTCGTGCCCAGGAGATGGGCCACATCGTGGGTGTCACAGGTGACGGTGTCAACGACTCTCCTGCTCTCAAGAAGGCCGACCTTGGTATTGCTATGAATAAGTCTGGTTCAGACGTGTCCAAGGAAGCTGCATCGATGATTCTTCTGGATGACAACTTTGCCAGCACTGTCCGCGGTATCCAGGAAGGCCGACTCATCTTCATCAATCTAAAGAAGTCGATCAAGTACACCATCAGCCATTCCATGCCGGAGGTCATTCCCAACCTTCTCTACGTCATTGTTCCCATTCCGCTTCCCCTTACGGCCATCCTCATTCTTGTCATTGACCTGGGTTTCGAACTTATCGCTGCTCTTTCATTTGCCTGGGTATGTTTATCTCCTTTGCCGCCCTTGAAACCATTCGCTGACTTTTACATCTTCAGGACCCACCCGAGACGAGCGAAGGTTTGATGAAACTACCACCTCGAAAGCCCGTCACCCCCAAGTCCGCTGAGAGATTTCGCCGCCGTGAAATCCGCCGCACCGGAGGTCGCTGGGACCAGGAGGCAAATGTTGTCATACCTGCCGCCGAAAACCGCAGCAAGTTCAAGCTTCTTCTTCACAATATCGGCCAATTCTTCAGCAAGCAGTACTGGGCAGACAAGTTCGAGGACAGCGACGCCGAAGTCTTGGTTGACGGACCTCTCTTATCTTGGGCGTATCTAGAGATCGGGATCATCGAAGCTATTGGTGCCCTCGTCTCCTTCTTCATGATCCTGCACTGGCGCGGTATCTCTCCGCGTGATGCGTACATCATGCAGAAGGGAGCCGGGGCCCCAACAAACTATTGGACAAAGAATGCCGAGCCTTACAAGGGAATCGACGGGCCAACACAGTACGACATCCTGGCGGAAGCACAATCCATGTATTATTGGGCGATTATGACAATGCAGATGTTTAATCTCTTTGCCTGCAAGACTCGCCATACTTTGCCCTTCGGTCGGTACATGTTTGCCAACCGAGTCACGTTCTACTGTATCCTTGCCGGCGCGTCTCTGGCGGCTTTCATCATCTACACTCCTGGTGTGGAGGTGGTCTTTGGGACAACTCGCAACCTGCTGCCGCTGTATTGGCTTATCCCTATGGGCTTTGGTTGCCTGTTGATCTCCTACGCTGCTCTGCGTATGTTGATCACACGTCATACCAATCCCACCAAGTGGAATCCGGAGATCCAAGGGCTGCAGATGCACCCAACAATGCGGTCGCAGAGATCTGTTGGGAGCAGGGCTGGTAGCAGACATGGAAGTAGGGGTGGTTAGGGAGAAGATGAACATGGGCTTTGTCGTGGTATGCTTGAAATGGTGATAAAAATGAACGGGATTTTAAGAAGGAGATTTGTGGAGAGCTTCCAACACAGGTACACATCATGCAGATAGATTTTGTAGAGTAGTCGATACAAGAGATCCTCTCAAGCCATGCAGCAATACAACAGCGGTTGTTACAATAAACCTTTTCTCAGAGGTGATTTCTAGTGAGTAGTTGTGCCGAGGGAGGATGCAGGAGGCCCGACCAGTTCACCGCTGCTCCCATACAGCGGAGGCAGATGCAGGCCGAGTGATAGGATGTGGTTCTCAATTCGGTATGAATGCCCGGCATCTCTACCACCCCCAGCAATGACTATCTACCTGAGTTTTGTGACTTATTCAGTCGAAGTGTATTTGTATCTGCTCTACGTGACCAAGACCTCGAGATCCTCCGTCACGGTCGGTATATCAACCTCGACAGTCTTCTTACTTCCTTCAATAGCCTTCTTTCCACTTTCCTCCGCGTTAACTCTGTCAACAAGGATCTTCATGTTCGCTACAAAGCTATAACAAACCAGAGCGGCCAGTTTTCTTGCCTTAGATAGATTAAATAATGGGTGGCAACTCACATCTCCCGTAGCTCAGCTTCGTTGGGATAAACACTAGCCAAACAAACTTGATGCCGAATCATGTACGTGATGTTGCGACTGTCAAAATCCTCCTTGGTCTCGGAGATGGGCACTTTTTTCAGGCACTCCTCAAGGAAAACCTCACCCAGTGGGTACCTAGGGTTGCGAAAGAGCCCGAGCTCGAGTTCACTATGGGCCCAGAGAGCGTTGGCGTCGAATACGATGCGTGACTTTTTATCAAGCCTATACATGACGTTGCCGGGCCACAGATCGATGTGGCGTGGAAAGGAGGTCATATTCAATAGGGGATTTTAGTAGTGGTCTCACAGGTCACGATCAGGCGCGATTCGCACACCGTCCTCTTGTCGAGCCACACCGGTGAGGTAGAACTGTGCGAGGGTGACGAGGTCGCGTGCAAGCACTTACGCAGGAGGGGTATGGATCCAGCATCCTACTGACCTCGCCCACTTATTGCTTTCTCAAGGCCAGAATTATGTTGTTCAACTGGGAGGCTTTACACAAGCATCTCACTTTGGCGAGTCCAGGGAGACTTTCTGATCGAGATTCTAACCAGGGACACAGTGGCGGTAGCGTATCGAGACGATCTACCTGTCATTCACGGATTTTTAGTTTTAAGCCCAAGCAGCACTTGGAATAAAGCCGTTTGTCTAAGTACCTATTTTGATACTATCGAGATCATCATCAAGCGTACGGCATGATTTGTTGACAAGTTGTGTAATCATAAAATCCCACCTATAGGTGTCGGTAGAGTATATGCTCTTATCAGAAGGACAATTGTCCCTCGATTCACCACCGGTGGTGACTATCATGGTCTTGAATACCCTTAAATCCCTAGTGAATTTCACCTGTCATTGGAGACTGGGTCTGGTCTGTTGGTCACATGCCCGACGTCACAGAAACAGTACCTATGACAGCACTTCTGACGTCACCACATCCCCCATTCACCACTTTTTCGATTCAAACTCATTTCCATCACACTCACTCTTGAAATCGACCCCGCCTACCTACTTAAAGCTCACCATAACATACATTTCAATCGATTTGAAACCAACCGTCGAAAAGATGGCAACACTAAAAGACAAGAACGGTGAGCCCATCCACGAAGGTGACCACGTCTTCGCCCGCTCCCGGGGCGGCAGGCATGAGGGTAATGTGGAGAAGATTGTGACGACGGAGAAGGAGGCGGAGAAGGAAGGGGTGAAGCATCCTCCTAAGGTATGTTGAGGACGGAAGGTGAGGGGATGTGAGATGGGTAAAGGGAATGAATGAGGCTGACGAGTTGTGTAATGGCAGGTGCTGTTTACTGATCAGCATGGGCATCATGTGCAGCATAATCCTGAGGCGTTGCAGCATGGGGAATTTAAAAAGGCTAAGGGGGAGGAGTGAGAGGAGTGTCTGGAAGGAAAGGGGCACGAAGTAGATGTCATCTATTTAAACTGGCCTCGACAGTGGTTTCTCTCATAATCAGTCTTGAACCATACCATGTACTATATCACGCAAACACCGTGTCATAAAGTCGTCAAACCTCCCACTCCTGTCTCGTGTTCACCGTGACGCTTCGCCCGCACCAGAAGCCGGAGCCATACTAGTGCCAACAAACACAACCAAGACAGCAGCATAGGCAGCCGTAGCTGCCAACACATCCTTCCCCGCCAATCCCTTTGCCCCATAAGCAAGCACAATGATGAATATTGCCGTCGCCACCGAAACGGTTATGAGGCTAGTGTTGCGGTCAGGTTTCAACACCATCAAGATCATGGGTCTGATCACTGCCACTCCGCCGAAAGCACCCATCCAGAGCCGCTCGGTGAACGCCTCTTTCTTCTGTTTCATTATTCGAAAATCACGATTTAGTTCCCGGTAACTGTTGTTTGCCTCTGCCCAACTCATCCCCTTCAACCCGCGCTGAGCTGCTAGCCTTGCGTTTCTTTTCTTGATATGCTTCTCGGAACCTAGGATCACAAGTATAGCCTCGAAGACCACTTGCGTTCTTGACACAATGAACGGGTCAATAGCTTCCTGGGATAGCGTCTCATAGTTACGGATGGCCTTGGCTGTAGCAGGTAATTAGTCTACGCAACCCCCAACATGAATTCCATCTAGGTAAGGTATCTATAAATGGGATCAAGGCAGAGTCATCCATCATTATCCGAAGTTAGAAGTACCCCTGGACATACCATATTTACTCAACAGCTTATCCACCTCCTCATTGAGCTCCGCCGCATGCCTCCCAGCGTTCGATTCCGGCCCTGCGGCCGCCGTTGCTGCCACCTGGCCTGTTGCCGCGGCTGCCTCACGTCGCATGCGAGACACAAGATCTTCTATCTCCTTTTGAATGCTTTCAATTCTTTCTCGTTGCAGCGGGAGAAAGCTCATGACCAAGAACCGATCGGTTGCCTCACTGAGCGCGGTCAACGCACTCCGCGCTGTGGCGATTGACTCGAGCGCTTTCAGTGCGATGGGCACAGCGCCGAGGACCACGCCGACGATTTCGGCCATATTGCAGATGCAGATGTGAGTAGTTAAAGCGGGAGGGATGTCAAGAGAGGAAAGATGCCGGAACGCTGTTGTCAAACTTGGGGTTGTGGAGGGGGAGGGGGTGCAAAAGGCTTGGAGCCTGGCGTTCAGTCTGAAGCAATGATTCCAGTTTCTCGAATTTATGAATGCGGCTGAGGTGCAGCAAAATACCACCAATCATCTGCAACTATGTGGTATAGCTAGTGTTTTATGTAATCTACGATTTGATTCATGTTTGTACTCTTGGAGGTATGTACGTTGACGGTTGACTTGCAATTATTTATCATTGTGAATTTGTGATTTGGGTTGAGAAAAGGGGGTGGGTGGAGCACTGAACATAAGGATCTTAAAGATTGGAACATAAGTTGGCAGTTTGGAATCAATGCACAACCAATAATACCTCACCGGGTGACTAGTCTAGTGGTCAGGACGCTTCGTTGTGGTTGTTCGCAGAACATCACATACGATCCGAAGAAACCCCGGTTCGATTCCGGGGTCGCCCATATCTTTTACTTTTCTTTTTTCAACCTGCCCAGCATATGTGTACAGCTGTTCAAACCTTGACAAATGACTTGACTTTTTTTTTTTCTCCAAGATCATTGCCCAGTGGCCCAGGACTTCTGTTGTTGTGACACGCTGCTCATAGCAATGGAGCTTTAGGGCTTGCTCTCAAGGGCTTCAGGGGCTCAAGTTTTCTGCACGATATCTCAAAACCACATTCATAAAATATTGAGGTAGAGTCATCATACAATCTGAATTACTTCAAGAAAATCTAACCAAATCTTCAAGAGAAGGTATCTAGGGTATCATCTCTCTCTGCTTTCTCTCTTCTCCCATCCAATCTTCTTCTTCTTCAGAACAACACCCAGCCACACCATGCGCCAATGCTACAAATGTAATGATACCCCCAGTAATGGTACAGTGTATGCAGACAGAAACAAAATACGGCAAAGGAAATAATACAATGTCCATCAAGTAGCTGAGAAAAATGATAAGAAACAAAAAATCACACCTCAACAGCCCTCTGATTCCCACTCTTCTCCCACAACCCACTAATCTTCTTCTTCAGCCCCATCCTCTGAAAAAGCGGCACCTTTCCTTTCATATTCCCAGGGCTGACCTCCCCGGACGAAGTCCCCGACTGTCCCTGCCCAAGAGGAGAAGGCGAATAAAGCGACACTGGCAGTGCGCAAGGCGGTACATTCCCCAGCTGCAGCGGTGTCGGTCTCCGCTGAGACATTGTATTTGGCGACGGCAACCCAAGGTCAGTCTGATAAGGTGTCTGGCCGTTATGTTTCTGGAGCGTCCTCCTCTTTTGCTCTTGCTGGGTGGGGTTGGGGGTGGCGTGTCTTGATGGAGGGGAATTAGGTGGCATGGGTAGCTGTGCTTGACCGCTGCGGTAGCCGCTGTCTGCTGATTCCCTGCGGCTTTGGGAGGCCAAGGGGAGGTTGGGCTCGGAGAGGTTGTTGTTGGCGGTGTTGGCGAGGAAGGACATGTGCTGCTCGCGGGCTGCGGCCCATTTCCTGCCTTCGGCGACTTGGTCTTCGAAGCGGCGGGAGGTTTTGCTTTGGTTGCTGCGGAGGGAGGAGGTTTCGTCGTTGTAGCTGCTGTTATAGCGGGGGAAGACGGGGGATAATGGGCTGGGGGGGACGGGAGGGCGGGTTTCGCTGCCGCGGCGGGAGATGGGCGAGGAGTTGTTGCTGCGGTTGGGAGGGGGTGGGAATTTGAAGTCGGATTCGGATTCAGGAGAGATGCCGATTCTAGATGAGCGGGAGGTGCGGGTTGTTCCTGACCGGGCAATGCCTGTGGTGGTGATGTGAAGTCCGCCGGCTTGGATTTGGTCGTCGTCCTCACCTTGGGCGACATTCTCATCGATGCGACCCATAACTTCGTCAGTTGATTTGCGTATGCTGCGGGTTCCTGATCTTCTGACGCTGGGCCGCCTTGTGCCAGATTGGCCGAATGGAAGGGGCTCAGACGGATGCTCGGGGGAGCTGTCACTTGAGCCTAGAGAAGTGCTCTGCGGTAGTGAAGTGTCGAGCCTCGCCGTCACTGAGTCTGTTGGTGTTGGCCTTGATTCGCTCTTGGCACGGTTGACGGGAGACCGCTTGTTCATATCCGGACTTGAAGGCAAACCAACGAGGCCATTTCCGGCAGGGATATGTACCGTGGTCTTAGGGCGCGGCTGGCGACCACGGCTTTCCTCCTCCTGAACCTCAGCATGCTCGGGAATCTCAGCTGGAGGGTCCAGTGCCTTGTCACCATTGCTTTGTCGTAGTGTTGAGGCGCGACGAGGCATCAGATTAAGATCCGCAGAGCTTACACGCCGGTGTGAGTGAGCCACCGAGCTCCTCCGCCTGTCCTGACTCCTACTCCGATCTGCCTTCTTGAGTCCATCTGATGTCCTAGGCCGGGCTGGGATCGTACCAGAAGACTCTGAATTGATGGATTCTGTCGGCGACACAGCCCTCGATTCTCGTCTTTTCTTCTGTGGAAGCTCCTCAAAATTCCTCCCAAATGTGTCAGTCTTGGGTGTTCTGTTGGACCGGGACACACTGGTCCCTCGCCGTGAAGCTGTCCGAGATCTTCCCCTGCGCATCGGCTGGTTCTGTTGTTCGACTGGGAACTTCGCAACCACAAAGTCAAACTCATGTTGCTCAATGGCGATAGGACCGTGAACAGGACATGAGAGAACGTTGCCGGATAACTTTCGGATAGCGTCGACCTCAACCGACAGTTCTGGTGGGCAATACTTGCCGCCAGTCTCGACGGCCTTGCTGCATTTCATCCACTGGATGTAGAAATGCTGCTCTCCTTGCTTGCAGCCGGTGTATGAGGTGTAGTCGTAGGTACACATCTTGAAGATAACCTTTCGGCACCAACGCCGGATAACAAAGAGAATTTCACGCTCAAGATCAAAGTGATGTTGAAGTTGGAGATGGAATATCTGGGGTCAACAGGAACCTTGTCCCTCCATGCATGGGCAGAATCACACCTTATACAGGACGCTCGAGCCCGAGCCAGGTTGAGGTCTCAATCCCTCGGCATGGCGGTGGCATGGAAGCGTGGAGGCGGTGGAGTGCAGATGTGCAGAATCCGTGATGCCAAGCTGACAAGAACGTCTTTATCATGCGACGAATCACCATCACAGAGCCATGCTTGCGAATCGCATCTCACCGTCGGAACTGATGGGAAGAATTGGAGAAATCACCAACCTGACCCCAGTTATCTGGGGTTCAAGGCCAGTCGATGCCGAGAAGTCCACAGGTGTAAAATAGGTGTGCTTGCCGCCCTTGGCAAGCATTGGCAAGCCCGTCACGCTGAGCATCTTGTGATTGGTCCGAAATGTGACTTGATGGTTGGCCTGGCAGGGTTGGTCCCAGCTTTCCCCATTGGACCCCAGACAATCGGTCGAGGTCATCTTGGCGGATGCAACTCAGAGGCTGGAAGGAGCGCGACATCATCAGGAAGCATGCAGCATGGCGCTAATAGTCGCCCATCTGCCATGCGTGACAGCATAAAAAGAGAAAAGAGCCTGGTCTTTTGGTCCGAAATGGGATGCGAGTCCGTGATCTCTGTGGGGAAATATCTGCCCGACCTGAAGATTGTGAGCTAACCTAGCTAACTGACATGGCGATAGGAGAAAAGAATCCTCAACGAGCCCAGAAACTGGAGGTTTTTGTTAAATATAGAACCTGCCCTGGCTCCTATCTCGGTTGTTGACTGACCGCTTGGTCAGGTTTGCGATATGGGGTGGTGCTCCCTCCAAAACCACCCCCATCACGTCTTCTGTTGTGATCCTGAATGTGACAAGGAGATGAGTGTGGGTTCATACCGGAAGGCATCATTCAACAGAGCCTTGGGACCTCCATCTGTCACCACTCTAGTGTCTTGGTTGTCAGATGGGTGGTATTGTCAGCGGCAACGTGAAGGCTCCGAGATGTTGACGGGTAACTGAACGAAGCCGACTGGAGATATTCTTGGATTCTTCTTGAAGGCTCGTCATTGGCGCGACCGTTACGAATTGACTTTGTCCTTGATATGTGGGCCTCATTGCGCCTGGCGACAAGCAACCACCACGCCACCAGACCACGGCACGACATGCAGTATGATGCAGGTAGGCGAGGCAGGCGCGAAGAAGTCCAAAGAACTTTTGACTCGGATAAAGAATAGCCGCCGTCTCAGATTATCCCGAGTAAAAGGAGAATGGAATCTTTCTAGAAGAGCCACCCCAAGAGAATGGTGTGCTAGTGTACCTACCAAAGACGTGAGGTCCATGGCGCCGGGCTTTGGACCTTTGTCACTCAAGGCTATCTGGCTAGCGTGGTTGTCTGACGACATTCTTTCAGATAGACTTTGACACTTTTGTTGCCCCATGGAATCAAACCGCCACGCATACGTCGTCGATGCAAACATGCACCGGAGTCCCGTTCAACGCCTCCATCGGAATGCGAAAGAACTGCGCAACCCCGTAAACATGGAGTCTCCGAACCTTTCGTCTTTGCCCACCATCTCTCCGTTGGGCCAACATGGAGATTCTCCTGCTTTCTTCCAAGCAGCCACCGCGCTTACACCCCCAACTTTCCCAATCTGGACACCAGCAGCACAGAGGGGCGCCTACCTGCATATCTCCAGCATCTGAAGCAACCGAAGAATAGCACAATGGCCAGGATCTCAGCAGAGGCCATCCACGAAATTCTCGAATCCGAGGCCCGCCCTCACGTCCAATCAAAAAGACAGCACCGAGCCTCCTTTGGACACTTTGAACGTACCGACATTGAAGAGCAGAGACACAAGCATCGCGACCGCCCAAAGTACCGGCGCTCCGAGGAGATCCCCAGAGCCCCCGACACCAGCTCCTCGGCCGCGCTCCCGCTGATCATATACGATGACGACCCCATCCTCGACTTCCCACCCAAAAAATGGATCGCCTCGATGTTAGGCAACACGGGCATGCTCTACCGCTTCTCAGACGACCTCGTCTACAAGTCCAACATCACCCCCCGGGAAGTCGAGCTAATGGAAGCAGCCGGCAGCCTGACCATGCGCCCCCTAAGCAGGGTGGTCTGGAAGGGCTCTCGCCCCTCCACCGGCACCAAGGCGGTAATAATGGAAGGCGGCGAGCCTTTCCGCGCCCGGAGGATCCCCATGCACAAGCGGCACAAATGCGTCGTGGAGATGTTCCTTGTAGTAGAGAACCTCCATAAAAGAGGTATCATACACGGCAACATCAAAGAATCCAAGTTCATCTGGGGCAACTGCAACAACTTTTCTTCTTCTTCTGCTACAAGCCATCAACCCGCCAAGCGCCTCAAAATGATTGACTTTGCCGGGGCTCGATTCATGGAAGAGGACAAAAACTGCTGGAACTCCCTGCATGTGACAAACTCGTACATGACACCCAAAAGGATGCAATGTCTCGAGCAGGGGCTTCTGCTGCCTGCCCCGACCGTCTTTGATGATTACTACGCCCTCGCCATCACCCTCTGGTCGTTTTTTACAGGTAAAACCCCCGGGAACAGGCAGTTTAATCGTAAATACATCAAAAAGGAGGACTTGGCGGAGGTAGAGGACGAGATGATCAAGGGCTGGATAAGAAAGGTGTTTACTATGGCAGGGTGCAAGATTGTTTCGGCGGCGGATCTGGAGGAGTACCTTGCTGCGAGGGCGCATCGGCGGTCGAACCAGCAGCAAGAGGATTACCATCGGCAGGGGCATACAGGTTCAGACTCGAGCAGGGGGGATGTTGTCGAGCATCATCGTCATCGTCACAGGGAGGGAGAGAGGGAGACGGAGCAACAACACGTGCACCAGCAGCAACAGCAGCAGCAGCGGCCGCCATCTCGTCGGAAGCCGTCGTGTGAGCAAATGGAGAGGTGGCCGGGCCCGCCTTCGAGGCATCATTCTTCGCCGATTGGGGTGTATGAGGAGTATGAGCACTCGCCCAAGATGCAGAAACATCGTCATCAGGCACTACCGCCCACACGCCGGCCGTCGGGGCATGAGCAGGAGTTGGAGATGGGGGGTCGGAGACGTGGGTAGGAAGGTGCCAAGTTATGCAATTGTTGACAGCCGTGAACATTTTGGATCAAGTCGGTCTTATCAAGCGCTGGAAATGTATATACAGAAGGGTATATTTGCACATGTACGTTAAAAAAGCTTACTCATTCATCATCATTCATGTCAGTTGGTCGTTCACGATCTTTCTCGCCCGTCTCATCATGCATCCAACATTTTGCCATCATGCTTGCATCCAATAATTTCCCCCCCTTCAGTACCCATTCGCAGCATAATACCTCCCCTGACTCCTACTCCTCGACCGACTAGTGCGCGCACTAGGGTAAACATACGCCTGCTGCGGCGCCTGAACCGGGATTGCATACCCGCCCCCCACCGGCTTCTCCTGCAGTATCACCGGCCTGACCCCCGACGTCGACCTTCTTCTGCTGTGGCTTCTGCTGTGGTGACGTCCGTGGTGATGGTGGTGCCTGTGTGAATGTGTAGACCTTGACCTTGACCGACGGCGAGGAGGAGCGGTGTCGTCGTACCAGCCTTGCCTGTCTGGGTCGGGACGGCGGCGGGGTTGGGTGCAGGAGCGGATGATCCACCATAGGAGGAGAATGCCGGCGATGGTGCCGATTACGATGCCGACGATGGCGCCAGTGTCGAGGCCGCCGCCTCCGCCATTGTTGCCGTCAGCGACTACGACGGTTGTTTGGCGGGGTTGGAGGGGGTTGGTGAGGGCTGGTGCCATTTTTGGCGCTTTGGGTTTGTTCTGATTCTTTTGTGAATGTATGTGGGATAGAACCGAGAGAATGGGTGGCGAATGGAAGGGGGGGTTGATCTTGTCGATCGTGTACCCGGCGGGGGGGGCTGCGGTGTGGTACGACTTTTAAGATATCCCAGTGGTTGATATCATAAAGTCGATTTTAAGGGGATTGGGACCTTAAGGGGAATGAGATGGCAAAAAGTACACGGCATGAGAAATATTGTGAGATATATCTCGGCCAAGGCCATGCTTCCGAGAGACCCCTTCAAATCGACTCGTCTCGTCATCGAGGCATCAGCTACATTCCCTGCAGGTTTGATCTGCCCTTTATTGCAGGAATATCTTGCGAGTACTACCTTGATCTGGAGGATGAGCTGTCGAGGCTCGGGGAAAAACGCGTGGTGTGGAGCTGGGCGATCATGACGTTCTTGATAGTGGAGATTGGAAGATATTCAGCTAGTGTATGCCCAATTGGAGCGAGAGGTTCGGTGTGGTTGGTTGAAAAGTGCAACTTCCTTCGGAGTTGGAATTTTGATCCGATGGTGGGAGGAGTGACGTCATAAGCCAGCTTTACTCACCAAGCACACCGAGGAAGCGAAGAAGGTGTCAAACACTCACCGTCAAGTTCATTTTTGGAAGCTGGTTGAGGAGAGGGCACCTGGGTATTTGTTTATTTCCATTGTTGGTGAAAAGGGGAGCTTCGAAGAAAAACGGGTGAATCGCGACTGGAGGCCATGTCTTGAAGACGACCACATCAGACCTCCTGATAAGGAGTAACGACCGCCAAGATGAACCACCAGAACTTGGAAACTCGACAAGGCAGACAGCATGATGAAAATGGCTGAAGACGAGAGTCTTATAGCTGTGAGTGATCCCATGACTAATCATATAGCTTCCGCCACACCCTCGCGTTACAGTACATCGGTATTACGGCACCTCGCAACCACCAAGCTACTCGGAGGTGTGGGCGAGGATGGAGATCAACTGTCCCTTGTACTTTAGTTGGTCAATAGACGACTTTGTGACGCAACCCCACAGCCATGAGATACGCCACCCAGAGTGATACCAGTTTCAAAATCAAAATCAAGATAATTATGAGTTAGTGAGTGGACTCAAGTTTGATCGGATTTTCTGACCAAAATCATTTTTCTAGTGACTTGACCACTTCCCACACATCCAACATCGAATTTGAAATATCACTTGAAACTTGACAGCACACTAGAACAAAAATGACAGACTATCACCGCGGTCGACGCCGCAGCCATCGTGACTACGACTACGATGACAGATACTACGATGACTATGAGTCCCGGCCAAGGCGGCATCGATCCGTCGGCCGCCAGGCACTAGATAGGATTACAGATGCCATGGCAGGTCTTGGCCTCGATGACAAGCCTCGTTCTTATTCTGGGTCAGGACACCACTCCCGAGGTTACGACAGGGACTACGGCTACGACCGAGATCATCACCACCGCCGTGGTAGTCGAAGCACGCATTCTTCCCACCGCCACTCAGGATCCCACGGTCACCACAGAGACCACAGCCGCCGCTCTCACAATGACGACCACTACACTACCACTTCCCGCCGACGGGCTCATAGCTCGTCTCCGACCAGACGGTCCCGTCACCGTAGCACACACAGCCGAGGGTCGTACGCAGATTCTGCTACAAGAAGTCGCAGCAGGGCCCGCATGGACAAGGGTCTCAAAGCAGCAATGGACGCGGCAGCAATTGAAGCTTTTCGAGTGAGAAATCAGCCTGGCTCTTGGACGGGTGCCAAGGGCGCAAGGGTGGCTACGGCAGCAATCAGCGCTGGTGCTATTGGTGCCGCGGCGGAGAAGAGGAAGGAGGAGAATGGCGGCACGAAGATGGGTACTGTGGGTAGTGCGCTTGCTGGCATGGCGGTGAATCGGTTGGTGAATGGGCCTAGGAGGGATTTGAGATAGGCAGTTGACCATGGTGTTCGTTGGGGGTGGCTGGGAAAGTCGGAGTTTTTACAATAATGAAGCGCTTATGATGTTATGATAGTCCTGTATGGTTTCCTTCTTATACCAACGCACATAGCCAAGCAATATTTATACAGAATTACTTCTCTTATTTGTGGTTTTAAATATCATCATGGCGGATTGATGATTGTGATTTGTGAAGAGATTGTGAGATGTATATGACATGAAAGTGAGAATGAAAAACAAGTGAGGGCTAATAATGCCTCCATTTCTATTCTTTCCAACGATATCTTCAATCGAGATACCCAACAATCCTCATATCCAGCCCTAGCCTCTTAGCCACGCATTATTCGAGTGTGTGGCTTGATGCAACGGTCGCTTAACTAGGGGTGGCGACTTTTACGTTTTCAGGGTCCTAGCAGCGAGCGACGTCATTTTCACCCCCATTTCGGATACACCCGCGCTTGCAAGAAGAGAAAAACCAACACGTGAACGACCAGAGACACGCGGCCCGAAAATCCCATTCATCAAATCAACTTTCAGAGCATGTAATTCCAACATTTTGCCCATCCTTTCGGGATGGAGATCCGTCGCCTGTGCCGTGCCTGCCTTTCAGAACCCTTACGCCACATCGCTCACATCACCAACTGGTATGACGTTGCATGAGATCACACTTGATCGCGATGTAAGATGGGGAGGTTATATATCCCCTTCCGTCCATGGAGATTGAACTACTCTCTTGACATACGAAAGTCAATCTTGATCAACCACAACATACCACACACTACAACACACAACCACAATTTCACCCACCATGTACTCCAACACGGGCAACGAACGCGGCCAACGCCACAACCCCAACGCAGCAATCGACCCTCACCTCCCCGCCTCCCAAATGCCCCTAACCTACGGCCAGTCCGCCGCCTCGGGCCCCGCCCCCACAACAGCAGGCCACCACAAGCACGACTTCCTCAACAAGATCGACCCAGGCGTCGACTCAACGCGCGACAACCAGCCCCTTCCCCCTCAGCACCGCAGCAACGTCCCGGAAGGAACCTACGGCCCTCACCGCTCCCGCATCGCCAACGCTCTTGATCCCAGGGTTGATTCCGATTTGGACTCTTCCACCGGTACCAACAACCGCAATCAGCAACACTTCAGCGGTGGCCCAGCCGGCGCCCACCCCCCGACTATGCATGGCGCCTCGGGGCCGTTGAACTCGCACCCCGGTGGTAATGTTCCCGAGGGGACATACGGGCCTCACTCGAGTAGAGTAGCAAACGCGATGGATCCGAGGGTGGATTCCGACGCCGATCGTCACCGTCGCGGTATGGCAGGAGGTCACGGTGGATACGGAGCGGTAGGAAGCGGTGTTCCCGAGGGGACGTACGGGCCTCACTCGACCAGAGCGGGAAACGCCATGGATCCGAGGGTGGACTCTGATGCTGACCGGCACGGTCGTCGCGGCATGGGAGGTATGGGAACCGGCGTCGGGGCAACCGCAACGGCAAACTTGCCCGGTCCGGCGCCCAACACTGCCGGGCCGCACAGGTCGGATTTGTTGAATAAGCTTGACCCGAGGGTGGATAGCAAGGGGGGGATGACGTACCGGGAGACGGAGAGGAGGGGGTTGTAAGGGGTCTCTTTACATGTCTGATTTGGGATTGAGGGCCTTTTTATGTTTGTTCGGTTGGAATTGGGGACAATTCAAGGATGATACCAGATTGGTTTAGTTAGGTTATGAATGATGAATATGCATATGGTTTTATCCTACTTCGACAGAGTTTCATGAATTTGAAGATACTGTGCCGTACCTAAGCTATGCATTATCCAGGAGATGATAGGCTGCTGCCATAAGAAATGTCACCACCTAGTTACTACTACATGATGCATGGAAAGTTCCATACCCTGCCATGAATCACATCAAGATCAAAAGCTCACGGTTACAGATTGAATTCCGGTCATATCGACCAAGCTACCTAAACAGCTAAACAATCCCCCGGGTCCATCCAGTCCAGTCCCTCCACCTTCCCCCCAGGGCGAAAACAAAAACATTTCCTCAAACGATACCTCAACTCCCGATGCTAAATAAGACCAACACTGACACCGGGTAAACGATCCCTCCAGCCTAGATACATGACGGCGCAGCTTGGCGCCAAAACAAATTCAGAAAATACTAAATCCCCCCGTGTTCAACAACAGAAAAATGTAAGAAGCACCCAAACGCAATGACCCAACCATCCCTGATTCCTTCACCAACTACCTAGCCAACTAGAAAGCTTCCTCCACGATCGCACTCCTACTCAGCTTAGAAGGGCTCTTCATCGGCGAGCCAAAACGAGACCCGCGACGACCACCAAAATCACCAGCAATGCTCTCACGCGTGGGCCGCTTGAGACGGGTGTGGTTGACCATGTTGACCTCGTGAGGCAACGCCACAATGACATTCTTGTCGGTGCCAAACTTGAAGTCGTCGGCCTTGACGTCGTCCGAGTACCGCTTGATGAGGTAGGGCGACTTCTTGCCGGTGAGGACCTTCTTAAGGTTCCACTCGATGATGTACGGACCCGTGGCAGTAATGATGCTGCTCTCCTCGACACCCTCCCCGGTGTTGAACTTGGCGGGCGTGAAGTTGACACCCTTGCCAGTCTCGTAGGCGAACTGCGCGACGTGTTCGGGGGTCAGAGCAAGACGACGAGGCTGGGGCTTTTGATCGGCGGCGAATGGCTTCTCGAACCCGAGCTTGCCTTCGTTCTTGCCAGACTTTTGCTGTGCGTCGATCAGCAACAAGTAGGTACGGCAGGTACCAAGGACCCAGCGACCGTCAGCAGACACATCGAGACCGATGATGGGTTCACCAAGGGCCGGAATGTGGGTCTTGGCGTTGATACCGAGACGGTCAAACAGACGGATGTCACCCTTGTTGGAAGCCACGGCGATGTGACCCTTCTCGGTGGTAGAGATGGCGGAAAAGTCGTTCTTGCTGACGTACTGTTTGAGCTGGGCGTCAACAAGCTTGGTACCAGACAAGCGAGGATCAATACGGTACAAAGCGTTCCTGCTGATACCGAGGAAGGTAGGCTCGTGTGTCATCTGAGCGAACTTGTTCTCGGGCGCAAATGTGACCACAGGGATGTCCTCATGAACGTTCCACTCGTCCACAACCTTGCCATACTCGAGATCCATGCGATACAGCTTGTTGGGGTCATCGTCCTTCTGCAAGATGAGGTTGCGGTCTTCGTTGTGCAGCATGACCTTCTTGGGAGAGAATAGTTTTCCATCTGTCGTTTCGACCTTGGAGATGTTGGTGCTGAACTCCAGGTTGTTGTTGGGAGTGTGCTTGAAGACACCAATCTTGGAGCCGCGAACGACGAACGACCGGTCATGCTTGTACCCGACGGCGATCTGTTTGTTGGTGTCGCCGTCTTTAGGCTTGTACTCGACGTCATCCTCCTCTTCATCGCTGTCGTAATGCTCGCTCTGTGGTCTATCGTCCTCATCTTCGCTTCCCTCTTCCGCATCCTCATAGTGCTCCTCTTCCTCCTCTTCCTGCTCGGCATCCTCCATGGTCAGATCGTTAAAAGCGTCAGTGACGTAGTCACGATCCTTGTCCTTGATCTTGGACCACTTGATCTCGTTCAGCTGCTCCCAAAGTGCTTGCATGAGACCTTCCTGGAATCGCTCCAGAGTGGCGTGGTCCTTGAATCGCAAGAGCCATGAATAGGCAGATCCATCCTCGGCGAACTGGTTGAAGATGAAGGAAAGAAACTCAAAGTTGAAGACCGGGTTGATGTCCGCAGTAACTGGAATGCCCAACCAGTCACGGTCGGCACTACCAACCTGCAGCCAGTACTTCCAGTTACCGATTTCTGTGACAGTTGCAGTGACAGACGCATCCTGCTGAACGAATGCGCCTGAGGGAAAGTCAAAGAAGTGCAGCTCAGCAACCTCGGCGGCCAACATCTCACGGGGCTCCGGATGGGTGGCGACTGCAGGGGGGCCCATATCCCGCTCCTTTCCCTTGGTTGCTGGTGTCTTGATGGGCGTCGGGGGAGACTTCTTTGTCGGCGTGGCATCCAGATCGGAGATCACATCTCTCTTGGGGCCAGACTTGGCAGAAGCCTTGGGGGAAAACATCTCGGATGATTCGATCGACCTGGTGAGGACAGGACTGTGGATTGGGCTGGCTGGAGGAATCGGCTGCTCGTCGAACTCAAACTGGAGAAGGTCTTCCTTTGAGGCTGTAGCGTGAGGCTTGCGATACTTGCGCTCGTACTGGCACTGCTTCGCGATAAGCTCGAACTGCTTCACCTGCGCTGGCGAGATGCCACCGTCGCAGACAAACTCGAAAACGTCGCCGGCGTCACCGCTCAAGTCTCTCCAGCAAAGAACCCTCTCGCTGCCCTCTCGGTTCTCGACGCGGAAATGAAGCGCTTCGTCGAGCAAAAATGTCTTCTCGTCACGCTCGGCAGCCAGGATGTCGGCGTCGGCCTCGGTGTCGTCCCCTTCCTCTTCGGCAAGAAGCTCAGCTTCGCCCTCCTCGTAAACTCGCTGAACGACAAGCTGGTACTGAAATTCTTGGGCGGTACGGCGAATGCGGGCGGATGCGTCCTTGAACAAGAGCTCGGAATATCCTTTTGGGGAAAATGGTCGGACAAGGTAAAGTTGGCCCTGGGGCAGGTCGATCATAGACTCCTGGTTGTTGGAGCCAAAAATCAGCCTGGAGACTGCATTGATGTAGTTAGCAGGTGAAAGCGCCATGACGGGATAGACCAGCGTCACGCGTTGAGTTGCTCTGTGGGGATGTCGCGGGGTATTTAAGGTGCTACTCACTGCCTTTGAGGGCAAACATGGTTGCCAAACTTCAAAAGAGAGTTGACGATGCGGGGTGTTGTTTAGATATGGTGGAAACACGCCGCTTATAACAAGCAAAAACAGGAAGGAATGTTTAGATAAAGCTGTGGTTTAGAATGGAGGGTGATAGACCTTTGCCGGCGCCTTATTGACGGCCCAGCAGATGCGTGAGGGAAACTGCGTCATAACAATCCAGATCCAAAAAATGTCTGGACAATGGAGGGGAGGACGTACTTGTGGCGGTGCATCAACCAATCGCCACACAATAAAAGGTGGAGATTTGCGCCACACGCAAGGCAGCTGCTGACTCATTGCAGTTTTTCTGCTCTGGCTTCCACCAAAACCAAGCTTGGACCAAGTCACAATGGGGATACCAACATCGAGTGTGAGTGAGACCAGGATGGGATTCGAGAAACCGCTGGACTGACGTATGCACGAATTTCCTGGGCCTTTGAGGTGACACACGCATCCAACGTGGGTTTCTTTGTGGTACGAAGTTTCCAACCTTAACCAGAACGAACCTGCCGTGCTTCACAATGGGCATTGACAGTCGGGGGTGACTGCCAAACTGAAACAAAACAAAACTCGCTAGTTGGACATGATGAAGTGGGTAAGCTATCTACAAATCCTTTATCTCTGGCTCTGGAGTCCCTTCATCACTCTCAATCTGATCAAGCAGAGTTTCTTCATGAAGCTCCTTGTTCACTCCGCAGCCCTTAGTGGCTTTAAGAATATCATCAATGAGCAGAGCCGCCACATTCTTACCCATCAGGGCGTTTGTCTCCATGGTTGAGATGAAACTGTCCATGCCCGACGTATAAAAGAGACCAGGCCCGATGATAGGATCCTGGAACGTGACGCGAGGCAAGGCCTGGGGGTACGAGTAGAAGACATGAGGATGATACCATGTGATTGGGCTCACTGAGTCCGGTTCATCAGGGTTGGCCGTGAAGGAATCGGGAACCTCGGCTCCAAACAGGCGACTGAGAAACTCGGGAGCGACCTCCTCAGGAGAAAAGATCTTGTAGATGAACTCCCGCTTTTGGGTTTCGGGGTTTGTGGTTGTGCGCAAAGTCGTAATGCTGAAGAAGCCTGCCTTGCCTGCCCCGTTGACCCCTGAGGTTGGTCCGTCGGACTTGGCAAGGGTTGTGAGGACACCTCCTGGGACATCCTTTGAGTCCGTTAGACCGAAGAACGCGGGACTGTATTGATATGGCGATGCGAAAATGGTGACATGAAGTTGAACGTAAGGGACCTCGTCGATGGCGTGCTGAATAACGCCCTCATCTGCTGATATCTTGCTAAACTGGTAAGGGTTGGCAATGATAACATTGTCGAATGCGACAGGGTAATCTTCGCCCTTAGTCGACTCGGATGCAGCAGACTTGGTGCGGACAAGATACTTTTTGTTGCCGGAATAATGGTTTGTCTCGGACGAGAATCCAATGGAAGCCACAGAGGTATTTAAAGCAATCGTAGCTCCTGATGCCTCGGCCATCTTCTGGAAGATTTGCCAGTTGCCCCCCTGGATAGCCATAGCGCCCTCAGGGGCCATCGAGACCTGTCTTGATGTCAATTTATGTGTGTAAAGTCAGACGAAAAGGACATACCATTGTATCCAGGCCATGGATGCGGACCAAGTTGGAGGCATAATTAACTCGAGTGCTGGCTTGAATGATGTCGTGGGCATAAAGGTCATCGATAGTGTTCGCCTTCAATAACTGCTCTCCAGTGACCCCCGTAACGTCGATCAACCCCAGCTCGTATGCTCGCTGAGTGAGGGACCGGAAAGGAAAATTAGGTTGTTCGTACAACTTCAAGAAGTTGTTTATGGTAGACTCCATCAATTTCTGAGTTCGTCTGGGTGCCAAGAATCCATACTTGTAAATGACCTTGAGGGCTGTCCACCAGAAAGAATCACGCTCGTTTACTGTAAACACAAACTCATCGCCGTCCCAAATTCCGAGTTTAGGATCCGAATCCTCATCTGGGATCCGTTTGGATAAGTTGAACTTTTGCAACGCACCATAGAGAATATGGTTCTTCTCAATGAAGATGCTTGCGCCTAGCTCGATTGGTTGTGACGGGTCATCATATGCATTGATGGTCAGAGTTCGTCCACCGATGCGATCTGTTTTCTCAAATAGGGTGATGTTGACAGAAATTCCGAGCAGTTCATGTTGCTTGGCGTACTCTCGCAGATAATAGGCAGCAGATGACCCAGCAGCTCCAGCGCCTATTTACATGTTAGCTACCTTGATAATCATCTGGTAGATTCCGAGTAGCTGCAGTAGGAAAAACAAGACGGGTGTGAAATGAAATGAAGTGATCGAACTAAGATTATGGTTTCTCAGAGTACCAAAATAAGGAAGACATACCAATGATGGCGACCTGCTGCGTTGGTTGATTTTGAGGTGGTTCAAATGACAGAAGAGCTGTAGCTAGCGAGAGCGTCGTTGCTAGCAAAGTGGACGCGCGACTGAGTGCCCCCTTCATGATGAGGCTTAATGAGGACTTCTGCCAATATACAAGCCCTTGAAGATTAGCAACTTCGATGGTAAGAAACAAAAAGAAAATTCATCAAGAAGAGTTCCTCGACAAATATGGGTTACCACCATGAGATGATGAGGCCCTAAGCTTACAAAGACAGCAAGCTGCTGTCCATTCTTCGGTCAATGAGGTGCTGATAGTGGGAACATCTATTGTCGCCTGAAGTGTGTGCTTGCCGAAGTATACCCTTAGCAGCAGATGAGTTGGCGGGGTGTTTCTCCTGAGCTATGGCCCGAGCTCCTTCACCCCTTGTCCTGCCTGCCGCTCCGCCTTAACCGCCGCCTGGAATCGAAAAGCACTGCAAAAAAAAGTTATCGATTGGTGACCAGCTTCAGCCCAGCGAACCTCCACAACTTGCGATCCACGAACCGTCAGACATCTCCCTCGCTGTCCGCCTGTCACCATGTCTGCCGCACAGCTTCTCAACCCCAAAGCCGAGTCCAGGGTACGCGAACCCGGGTGACACGACCAGATGACCAGGACGCTAATTTGGGTGTTTATCAGAGGCGGGGCGAAGCTCTCAAGGTCAACATCACTGCTGGTGAGGGTCTCCAAGATGTCCTCAAGTCCAACTTGGGCCCTCTGGGCACCATCAAGATGTAGGAACTCTCTCTGGTTTGCTCAGTATCGCTTTGGCTAATGTTTGGACACAGGCTCGTCGATGGCGCCGGTCAGGTACGAATCGATTGCGAGAGCGGGGACGATATGTAGTGACTGACCGCCAGGGGTACAGATCAAGTTGACAAAGGATGGAAACGTCCTCCTCCGCGAAATGCAAATACAGAACCCCACGGCCGTTATGATCGCGCGGGCCGCGACGGCACAAGACGATATTTGCGGCGACGGCACAACATCAGTGGTTTTGCTCGTCGGTGAGCTCCTGAAGCAGGCCGACCGCTACATCCAGGAGGGTCTCCACCCTCGCATCATCACAGATGGCTTCGAGATTGCGAAGAACGAGTCGTTGAAGGTTGCTACTAAGCCTATGTATTGTTGTGAGCTCCGTCTGACTGTCTATAGTTCCTCGACCAATTTAAGCTTGCCCGTGAAGTCGACCGCGAGCTTCTCCTCTCCGTCGCCAGAACTTCCCTTGCCACCAAGTTGAGTGCCAGCCTCGCCCAGACGTTGACCCCCTCGATCGTCGATGCCGTCCTCGCCATCTACCAACCCCCCGAGAAGCCCGATTTGCACATGGTTGAGATCATGAAGATGCAACACCGCACTGCTTCCGACACACAGCTCATTCGCGGCCTTGCCCTCGACCACGGCGCGAGACATCCCGATATGCCCAAGCGCGTTGAGAACGCTTATATCCTGACTCTCAACGTCAGCTTGGAGTACGAAAAGACAGAAATCAATTCGAGCTTCTTCTACTCCAGTGCCGAGCAGCGCGACAAGCTTGTAGAAAGCGAGCGTCGCTTTGTTGACGCCAAGCTCAAGAAGATTATTGATCTCAAGAAGCAGGTGTGCGGCAACGATGGAAAGAAGAACTTTGTCATTATCAACCAGAAGGGCATCGACCCCTTGTCCCTCGACGTCCTCGCAAAGAACGGCATCCTGGCGCTGCGCAGAGCTAAGCGGAGAAACATGGAGAGATTACAACTCATTTGCGGCGGTATTGCGCAAAACAGCGTCGATGACCTGACCCCAGATGTTCTTGGCTGGGCTGGTCTCGTGTATGAGCAACAGCTCGGGGAGGAGAAGTACACATTCATCGAGGACGTCAAGGACCCCAAGTCAGTGACCCTCCTTATCAAGGGTCCCAACCAGCACACCATCGCCCAGGTGTCAGATGCGGTCCGTGATGGTCTCAGGAGTGTCTACAACATGATTGTCGACAAGAGCGTGGTTCCTGGCGCTGGTGCCTTCCAGGTTGCCTGTGCCATGCATCTCAAAAGCGATGCTTTCAAGAAGACCGTCAGAGGCAAGGCCAAGTGGGGCGTGGATGCATTTGCCGACGCTCTTCTCGTTATTCCCAAGACTCTGGCCGCCAACGCTGGTCTTGACATCCAGGATGCCTGTACGTGTATCATTTTCTGTTTGTGTATTAAAACCCAGCTGCTAACCTACCTATCTCTAGTGGCTGCTCTTCACGATGAGCATGCTGATGGCAACGTTGTCGGCCTCGACCTGGCCACCGGTGAGCCGATGGACCCTACTCTCGAGGGCGTGTACGACTCTTTCCGTGTGCTGAGAAACTGCATTGCCTCCAGCTCGGGCATCGCGTCCAACTTGCTGTTGTGTGATGAGCTGTTGAAGGCGAGGCAGATGGGTAGATCAGGAGGACCTGGCCCGGGTATGGATGGTCCTGAGCAGTAAAGAAAATAGTGTAGACTTTGTTCGTAAGATACTTACTGGCCATAATACAAGACGAACATGTGTGTATGATCACATTCGGTCCAAGATTTCCGGTGAGTATCAACTGTATAAGTTGGGCTCTCAGCAAGATCACCCATCTTCTTATACCTAAGTGATAAGTCTTAGAAGCCAGGTTTAGTACCAAGTGCTGAATTTGGTGGTCATACTAAGCTCGCTAAGCTCGGCGGTTGCTTTCTAGAACGGAGCAACCGCCGTCAGCTTGGCCATCCCTTTTTCAATGGCGGGGCAATATTTTTTACCCCGCCAAAATTTTGTTGAAGCTTTGCGACTGCTACCCAAAAGTTTCCTACTACAAGGCGAGAATCAACCCAGGTTTCTTTGCATCAACAATACGGAATGGCCCCCTACGACAGCGACTCCTCGGGCGCCGAGGATAATGATTTCCAAGAAACCAATGTTCTCCTTGGCTATGCTTCCGAGGACGCACAAGGAGAGGAGATCAGTCGGCTTGGAGGGCAACCAGTAGGTCGCTTTTTTGCGCCAGAGGCACAGAACATCTTCTCTCAATCGAGTGCTAATTGGAATCGATCTAGGAATGGCTAGACCCCTCGAAACCACCCTCGGCCGCCCTGGCCAGGTGTAAAGTCTGCAAGGACCTCATGGTCCTCCTCCTCCAACTCAACGCCGAGCTCCCAGACCGATACCCCGGCCACGAGCGCCGGTTATATGTCTTCGCCTGCAGAAGAAAGAGCTGCCGAAGAAAGGAGGGAAGCATCCGTGCGATCAGAGGGCTGAGGGTATCACCCGATACCCCAGCCGCGAAGGAAACCAAGGAGACCAAACTAAAAGAAGTCCCTGCGCTTCCAAAAGCTTCAACGTTGGGGTTAGGGGAGGCTCTCTTTGGCGCTAAGCCAGCGACAACCTCGGGAGGAAACCCTTTTGCTTCTGCCTCATCATCAGTGCCATCCAACCCTTTTGCTCCCAAGCCAGCAACTTCCTCCTCTGCCCCATCCAACCCCTTCGCGACCCCAGCTCCAGCTCCAGCACTGGCTCCCGAACCAGCCCCCACCACCGCCACCGCTGATGAAGCCTCTAAACTCCCCAAATCCTTCGCCGAGACTCTCTCCCTCAACCTCCCCCCTTCCACCCCTCCCCCACCCCCCGAACCCTGGCCTGAAACCGCCTCCCTCCCCAAACCCTACCCCATCCGGTGGATAGCAGAAGCAGACTACGAACAACTCGACCCTGAACCCTCCCTCCCGGTTCAAAAAACCCAAATAATGGACATTGACTCTTCCGAGGGGGGTTCCTCCAGTGGCGGGAAAGAAGACAAAGAAGTCTATGAATCCACCATGGACACCGTCTTCCAGAAGTTCGCCGACAGAATCGGGCAGAACCCGGAGCAGGTGATTCGGTATGAATTTGCCGGGCAGCCGCTGCTGTATAGCAAGAGTGACACAGTGGGCAAGATGTTGTACCACTCGGCAACAGCAACAGAAAAGGTGGTTACGAGTAAAGGGATTCCGAGGTGTGGGAATTGCGGTGGGGGGAGGGTGTTTGAGGTTCAGATGGCGCCGAATGCCATTCAGGAGTTGGAAACAGAAGAGGATGGTGAGGGGCTGGATGGGATGGATTGGGGGACGGTGATTGTGGGGGTTTGTGAGAGGGATTGTCAGGAGCGGGGGGTAAAGGAAGGAGAAGGGGGGTATTTGGAGGAGTGGGCGGGGGTTCAGTGGGAGGAGTTGCATGTTAAGAGGTGATACGGAATAGAGATGTTCACCGAAGTGGTGAGATAGGTAGGTGGGCGGTGGGTTCTTGATCATGTATAGGAGCATAGAGGGCAGGGAAAAGAGATACCAAGATTGTTGCTACTTTATTTGTATTGGGTGGGAACATATCAGTTTACACAGCAGAACAGTGACATGTTTGGAAATTTTCTTAATTTTTTTGCCCAGAGGTATAATGTGAATGTGACACAAGGCTGATGAATGGATCTAAACCTCGTAAACTTCCCAAAGCCCCGTCCCCCTTTATCCCCGAATCGCTTTCGCAAATCCCATGAACGCCGTCAGAGCTGTTTGCTTTTGTTTTGCCGACAGAATGCAAAGGGGTAACCGGCCGCAACAAGACTCAAGAGGCAGAAAAAAAGTACCGCTTGGTCAAAAAAAGTACGTTACAAGGAACCGTTTCCCCATCAATTAATATTTTGGTATATCTTTTTGTTTTGTGTGTGTTTTAAGCAGTCTCCTCCCAACTCCTCTTGATGACGCGGGTGAACATGTCGACCGTGACGTCCTCCCTGATCTCGGTCTTCTTGGCCTCGTTCTCGGCGTTCTTGGGGATGTGAACGACGCCGTCGTCGCCGACCTTCCACCCGCACGTCTCGGTGACAAAGGTCTTGGCCTCGGCCTCGCTGCGGAGGCCGAGGTAGCTCTCGAGGACGCCGACCGAGATCTCGCGGAAGGCTTGGCTGATGAGCTGAGCGATCTTTACCCGGATGATCTCCTCGAAGCCCTTGATGTCGGTGGTGAGATCGGCGTAAATGTCGTCGCTTTCGAGGGTGGCCCAGAAGTGGTCGTACTGCGCGCCCTCGAGCTGGGTGTTGAGCGCTCTAAGCTTGGCGACAGCCTCAGCGAGGTCGGAAGAGGACCCGGGACCGGGGTTGGAGTAGGATGGAGAGAGGAGGTGGAGGGCGAGGTCGAATTGGGGGGAGGGGAATTGGGTCATGGTCTTGACGAGGACGTTGGTGACAACTTCGTCCTTGATTCTGTCGGGGTTGAGCTGGTACCTGTTGTTTGGATCGAGGGGAGGATGATTAGCACACTATCCTTCGCCAACAAGACAAGTCATGAATAATAACAGATTGGATGGTTTGTCGATCAGATATACCAGGTTGACCTCATTGTTGCGGGTTGTTAGGCCGCACAGTCGGGCTAATAGGAAACGTATAATAAAACATCATGATAAACCATGTAACGAAGAGCAAAGATAGGCAGACGGAAAAACTCACAGCTTCAACAGCGCCCTGTTGGCGTTGCAGTCGCAGAACTTCTCCTCACATTGCTGCTGGAGGTAGGCTTCGAGGACTTCAGCAGCCTGGGGGTTGTACCGTTCGAGCCCGCCGATGATGCTGCGGATCTGCTCTGGCCTTTCGACGGGGTCCTCACCGTTCATGTTGAGTGTGTTGGCCATGCTGACTTCTGAAGACGGGAGGGGGGATGCAAGAGGAAAATTCAATGTCGGGGGCTCTTGCGCGAACCCGTCAAGAATCTTCCCACTGCGTTTCTCTCCAACCCGAAATCCAGAATGGTGGGGCTGGGATTTCCCGCTCTTTTTTTTCAAGGATGTGTGTGTGAGCTCGCCAAGCCCGCTAAGGTCCGGAACGGGCTAGTGCCCCTCAAAAGCTGGGTGGGGCATGACGGTGGCCCGAGCTTGCCGCTCGTTCAAGCGCTGGGGCTGTCAGTCAGCTGTTTTGGCGCCTGGCCTGGACGTCATTGATCGGTTTGTGGTAAAGTTCAACAGTGATGAAGCATCTTTTCAGCACACGAGGGATGCGATCCGGTATTTATACTTTCCCGGACTCATTCTCACATGTCAGAGTTTGATGTGGAGGGTGATTTGATAAGGTAATAGCCTCGGGACGCTCTTTTAATCCCTCTTATCGATCGACGCCTGCATCTGGTGGCCGACTTTCGCTACCACGATAAACCTTACATCGTTCCCGTCCACTATGGCAAGCCCGGCGAAGAAGAGGAAACTTAATCCGGATACGAAAAAGGGTGCAGCGCCGGCCACCAAAGGAATACAGTACTTTTTTGCCAAACAACAGCAGAATGGAAAGACTGCATCTTCATCAACGGCAACTCCAGAGCCGCAGCAAAAAGGTTCACAGTCTGAGAAGTCCGAGGAGCAATTGACTGATGAAGAGTTAGCCAGAAAGCTTCAGGCTGAGTGGGATGCGGAGGTTCAGGCTGCCCAGCCATTGGCAGAGACAGGGCTGCCGGAGGTTGAAGAGCCCAAAACATCGCAATCTACTCCAGCTCCTCTATCACCACTGAAGCCATCCGTATCCTCCAAGGTTGAAACAGCAAATTTCAAGAACACTCTGTCACTGTCCTCTGTTGCGGCAGTGGAAGATCAAGTAACAGCGTCGATACCCCTGGATGAAAGCCCCTTGACATTTGATCCATCCAAATACATCCCTCAGTTACAAGAATCATGGGCTGCAGAAGGCGGCAAGGCATCATACGCCTTGCTTACGCGGTGTTTTGTTCTTGTCAGTAGTACCCAAAGCAGGATCAAGATTGTCGACACGCTCGTCAACTGTCTTCGATTGCTTATTGAAGGTGATCCTTTCAGTCTGTTGCCTGCCGTATGGCTAGCCACCAATGCCATCTCACCACCATACATTTCCATGGAGCTTGGTCTCGGTGGCTCAGCTATTTCCAAGGCACTCAAACAAGTATGCGGACTTGACAACCGGGCACTCAAGGCCATCTATGACAGACTAGGCGATCCGGGTGATGTTGCCTTTGAGGCAAAGAAAAAGCAGAGTTTCACTCTGAGGAAGCCGAAGCCATTGACTATCAAGGGTGTGTTTGAGTCTTTGGTCAAGATCGCAAAGACACAGGGCCAGGGCAGTGGAGACATTAAGCAACGTATTGTGGACAGGCTTTTGCAAGATGCTCGGGGAGGTGAGGAGAGTAGATATATTGTGCGCACGTTGTGCCAACATGTATGTCCCCCACCTTCGAAGCCCCTGTGGGCATAGCTAACATCTCATAGCTTCGGATCGGTGCTGTCAAAACAACTATGCTTATTGCTCTCTCGAGGGCCTTCCTTCTGTCAAAGCCACCCGGAGCTGACTTTCCTACCAGAGACCCCTCAGAGCTAGCAAAGCTCAAGAAGGAAGAACTGGCCGAAATATGGGCGAGAGGGGAGGAGCTCGTCAAAGCTTCCTTCGCTAGACACCCAGACTACAACGACCTCATCCCCGTTCTCCTTGAGATCGGCATATCAGAAGAACTGCCCATCCGCTGCGGTCTAAACCTCCACATCCCTCTCCGTCCCATGCTAGGCAGTATCACCCGCGACCTCCCCGAAATGCTCACCAAGCTCCAAGGCCGCGACTTCGCTTGCGAGTACAAATACGACGGCCAACGCGCACAAGTCCACTGCGACGCCGACGGCAAAGTCTCCATCTTCTCCCGCCATCTCGAGCTCATGACAGACAAATACCCCGACTTGGTCTCCCTCGTCCCCAAGATCAGAGGTGAAGACGTGCAGAGTTTTATCATGGAGGGCGAAGTCGTAGCGGTAGACCAAACCACCGGCGAGCTCAAAACCTTCCAGACCCTCGCCAACCGCGCCAGAAAAGACGTCGCGGTGGGGAGCATAACGATCAACGTCTGCTTGTTTGCGTTTGATCTCATGTACCTCAACGGCCAACCCCTGCTTGACCGCCCCTTTCGCGAACGAAGGGACATGTTAAGGTCATTATTCGTGGAAATCCCGCATCACTTCACCTGGGTCCAGAGTCTCGACGCGACGTCCCAAGACTCGGAAGCAGTCCTGTCCTTCTTCAAGTCCGCCCTAGAGGCAAAATGCGAGGGGATCATGGTCAAAATCCTAGATAACCTGCCCGATGTGCCATACGACGACGACCAATCTGCCGCTTTGGAGCTCCCTGATAATCAAGACGAGGAGGACGAAGCAAAGCCTGCTAAAAGTAGAAAAGGAAAATCCAAAGCCACCACCGATCCCCCCCAACCACAAAAGAAATCCCGCCGAAAACCCCTCCTGGCAACCTACGAACCAGACAAGCGCCTCGACTCCTGGCTCAAAGTAAAAAAAGACTACTCCACCTCTCTTTCTTCCTCCGAAACCCTGGACTTGATCCCCATCGCAGCTTGGCACGGCCAAGGCCGAAAATCCCAGTGGTGGTCACCTTTCCTTTTGGCAGTCCGCAACGAAGACACGGGGAATCTGGAGGCGGTGTGCAAGTGCATGTCTGGCTTCGCTGATGCGTTTTACAAAGCTAACAGGGCATTCTACAACCCTGACGCCTCCTCGGACGATGGTGATGGTGATGGTGAGGCGGAGGGGAATAATACACTTGCCAAAAAACCGGGTTATGTCGAGTACTACGGCCCCGAACCGGACGTCTGGTTTAACCCCTGTGAGGTCTGGGAGGTGGCGTTTGCCGATGTGACGGTTAGTCCTACGTACACGGCCGCGATCGGGATGGTGTTTCAAGATAAAGGGTTGAGTTTGCGGTTTCCGAGGTTTGTGAGAAAGCGAGAGGATAAGGGCGTGGAGGAGGGGAGCACGAGCGGGTTTTTGGCTGGGTTGTATAGGAAGCAGGAGGCTGGTCCTAAGGGGCAGGTTGTGATGCAGAAGGAACAGGAGGGGGATATCATGGAGATTGATGGGGATGAGGAGGAAGAGTAATGATCATGTTTTTTATTACTTATTCATTCTGTTGGACTTGTTATCTGAGGCAGTTATGCAGATAAGAATCTACTCCTTCCACGCCCTGTACACAATCCTCGTCCCGTACTTCTCCCCCTTCTTGAGCAGCATCTGGCTCTTCCACTCGTCCACATTCGCCGCGTTGACGTACCGGCTCGGCTCCACGCAGAACCCGCTTCTGGCAGCACGAGCAGGAATGCCCGCCACCTCAGGAACGTCGATGTATTTGCCGGTGTAGAACTGGAAGGCGGGCTCGGTGCTGAGGACCTCGAGGTGGATGTTGGTCTCGGGGTGGCTGGCGCTGACGAGCTTGGTCAGGGGCTCGGAGCGGGTGTCGATGGGGATGGAGGAAGCGGCCTCGTTGACGACGAAGCAATCGTCAATGTCTGGCTCTTGGGCCCCGAGGACAAAGGGGGTTTGGCCTTGGACTTTGCTGAAAGGGGCGGGTCCGCCGGTGGGGATCCCGCCTTCGTCGACGGGGAGGTAGGTGTTGGTTGCGAGAGTGACTTTGGTGCCTTCGATTGAGGGGCCGCCCGTGAGGTTGAAGTAGCTGTTTGTTGGAAGCATAAGTCAGTAATCCAACATCTCTTGATTGTGTCTTTGTCTCTGGGGAAAAAACTTACGAGTGGTTCGTCATGTTGATCACCGTCTCATCCGCACCACCGACCAACTCAGCCTCGTACTCAATCCCCAGCACAACAACCTCCTTCCTATCCTGTACTTGCTTCCCAACAGTGTAAATAACCGTCGCCTCCACCGTCCCGGGGAAACCCTCATCGCCATCCTCGCTGGTCAACGCGAACTTGACGCTTTCTCCTCCTTCAATCTCGCCCACGCCGGGGATCGTCCTGATGCCAACGGGGGTGGGACCGTTCCAGATCCTCTTGCCCCAGCCGACGACACCTCCGTGGAGGTTGTTGACGCCATTGTTGGCGGCGAGCTGGTACGTCTTGCCGCCGTTGAGGCTGTCGAGCTTGGCGTTGGAGATGCGGTTCGCGACGCGGCCGATCGTCTCGCCGAAGAAGGGGCCGTTGTGGGAGACGTAGAGCTCCTGCGTGGGGAAGCCCTGGACGATGTTGAGGCCGCCGACGCGGAGCTCTTGGATGATGGCACCCAGGGGGAGGAAGGAGGCTACTGGGGCGTCGGCCATTTTTGTTGATACGGTGTTGTGTGTTTAGTGGTGGTTAGAGGATGGGAGGTGTGATGTCACTGGTCGGAGATGTTGAAATCTACGAATGGGAGGGAGGAATTGGAGTAGTAATAGAAGCATGAGAAAGCTCAAGTTGGAGAGGGGGGGATGAGGAAAGATCAAATGGAAGTTGTGATGTCCCGCTTTCCCTCTCCGATCTCCCGCGCGACGGCTCACCGGGAGGCGCCATGGTTTACTTTGCTGACTCTGCTGGTCCTGGTCGCACTTGTCCCGCCGCGTGGGTGATTCTGAGGTTTTCGCGGTTACACATGACGACCGACAGTTGAACATAGGCTATTTCAGGCTAATATTGCTTGGGTCACAATGGCGGGGTTAAGCACCCGGCATGCCGGGCTTTACAGGGGGAAAGAGGGGTTAGGGTTGGCTGTCCGATGAGGTTGCATTCAGGGGTAAAAGGGGTGATTCACGTCTGAGTTACAACATCAACTACTTCGGCAGAGACTTGGTGGGAGAATTGACTCCCAGATCCTAATCAACAAGAGTCGTGCACGCTGGACTCAAACATTAATAATACATGGCTAACTACACACCTACTTCGAGAACAAAAATTGTCCAGGGCTTTTTCTTTATTTAGAAGTTGAGGTGGATGGCAATTAGATGTGGTTCGTGTGGAGCGATATGTGGAGGGTCAGAGGGCCGTGGTGTTGGAATACGGCGATCCGGTGTTGGCTGTAGCCAGGTGGAACGCGTGAACGGCCTGACGAAAGTGCGTGTCGACTTGGGCTTTCTGGTTCGCAGTTTGCGAGGAATAAGACGCGTTGGTGGGGAAGATGGCCATGAGCTGATAAAGCAAAGCATCTACGACACAGGCAACCTCGCGAACGGCGGCAGGGATACGGAATTCGGCTTGCTTATCGAGGACGATCAGGACAGGAGCAGATTCGGTAACGGAGTCCATCAACTCAAACAGTCCTTGAACAAACTGAAGATCAAGGAACAAAAGTCAGATATCAGTGCTCACAATTTCACCAGAAAATTGGTGGAGATGTCGAGAAGCCTGAACTTACGTTTGAGTAGGCTTCATAGATCAGCTGCTGGTCTGCCTGGTCGGTCACCACCGAAGACCGGATCATGACCGAGATGTTCGAGAGACAAGAGTCGGAAATATCATTGAATTCGTCAAGGATATCCTGTCAAATATTTGTGTAGGGTTAGCGTTGTGCAAGGTGCAACCAACAGAAGAAACCCTGAGAGCGTCGGGGATCTTGGGGCTGAGCAGCGCATACCTGAAAAGGTCCCGGATTTCTCTTTTGCGCAACAATATTTACGAGATCTTTCAGGTCGAATGCCATACGAGCAAGGCTGTGGCAAGCGACCGTGATCTCTGCGGGGGACATGGCTGCGCTCGCCGGAGCCACAGCCACGAGCAGCCCGAAGAGGACCACGAACAAGGCCCACAAAACATTTCCAACTCGAACTGACAAATGAAACATCATGGTGGTTGAATGAGCGACTAGAAGTTATGAAGAAAGAATGGACGAGGGCGATCGACAGACCCTCAACTCAACGGTGGCAGCGTGAAGACGCGAAGAAGGAGTGACTGTGAGTGAGATGTTTTGCAGTGACACGGAAAAAGGGAGTGAAAAGAAACACGTCTCCGAGAACGGTAAGCTGACCACTTACACAAGCGCTGTGCATAGACACATACTCGTATCGACATGAACACTCCGCACTGACCATGACCTCGGGCTGTTGGCCAAGTGGTGACCGACGGCGAGACCTTCTCGCCCACGCTCTCGGGACCAGGGGAAGGTTTGGAAAATCGGTCAACCGAATTGGGATCAATGCAAGGTCCAGGGGTCAAAACTTTTCTTTTCCTTCGACAAGGCAGATTCTGGTGGGTGTGTTGGATATGCATCTCTGCCATGGCAGGATGCTGACTGCTACGAATTCACCAGTGAGGGGGCATTATGACAGCCACATGAGACGGGAACATACATAGATTTCAGAAGCCAGAGCGTCGGGTCGAAGTCCGTCCGAGGCGGGACACATCAAACTCTTCCCGTGGTGGCGGGATTGGGAGCCAGTCATTGGTGTGATTCCCAATTTGGTTATCTCTGCGGCGGTTGTTGACGATGGGAAGGAAAGCGGCACACGGGATTTCAAGGCTCTTATCTTGCAGTTTGTCTGGGATCGGTGGGTTACCTCAGCAGGATCCCAGCAGATGCGGCTGAACAGCGCTGTCTTTTTTCGGCCCAGGGAGTCAGCCCTAGCGCTAACTGTGGTATACACTATTGCCTATCTGAAACAGGATCGACAATGTGACGCTGTGGAAGGACTGTACTGTAGGGAACGACGACGACATACATACAGAAGATACCAAAACGGCAAATGCCGGACCCAAATACTACCTTTTGCCAAGAGGCTGGACCACAGGCGTGCTATCCATGTACAAGCCGGAAATAGGTAAGCTGATGAGGCTCGGTGTAATCTGATGAACTTGTTGCATGCTGTGTAACAAGATACCAGTAAGAAATGAAGCGAGAAGAAATGTCAGAAATCAAGTACCTCAAGTATCAGAAAGACTGACTGGAGTCACTGGACAGAGCGGCTGGAAAGGGCGGAGAACAGAGTCTTATCTATCTGAAGTGGATACCAAGGTGTCGAGCGGAAGGAGTGGCTGGATCAGAATCAGGGCGGTGTCAGTTCTCTGGCAGGTGCCGACACATGGTATCAGATTGTGAGCTTGATGATGCAGGGGCAATGTGCGTTTGTTTTTTCGAATGCAGGTACGGAAGCTATCAGTCCAATCGGTTCTTCCGGTCTGACCTCTGTTGCCATCAACACAGTGACGGGATGTCTGCCTGTCCCGTTCTCGACTTCGACTCTTCCACATACGGGATTGGATGCGAAGGCACGTCGTCCTTCAGAGTACGTACCTATCGATTGTTCCTGCATGACGCCTTCATCATCGAAACTTGTGTAAGCCCTGTGTGACTCTAAAACCACCAACACCAACTTACCAAGCCCTGAGCTCTGTTTGCGAGAACCCAACAGCTAATTGATTACATAGCGAACTATTTTTCATTTCTATCAAATCCTTCAATGATCCGAGAAAAAGATGCTTCCATTTGTGTATCGTCGAACCCAAAGAGAAGGATCAGTGTTACCGACATTGCCAGCCTGCTCGCGGCCCGCCCACCAAGAATACGGCCACACCCAGGGACGCTGTGGTGACCCGTTGAAACCGCCATAGTGGGTCACCTCTATCCTTGACTCCCACTTTTCTGTGTGACTAAACGGGATAAGGAGGCTCTCATGCTTGGACCCGCTGTGCAGGGAATGTGCTCTGAGATGATGAGAAACATCAGTCAGAAGGATGCATCCCACGCGCTGTGACCAGGGACAAGCGGCGATATTCAACCCCCGTCCTCACCCAACTCTTCTTTCCCATGGGAGGCGGTTAGGGACTGGCCTCAGGCTGGATGTGCTCAGGAGGCACCCGGGGGGTCTGTGAGAACTGAATATGGAAGACTGATGTCCCAGTTCCCCAACTGGAACATCTTTCCTTGGGTGATCTCTTCTTGTCTTGCTTTTGCGTCTTGCACCCTCACACTCTTTGCATGTGGTGCGCCACCCACATCCGTTCTTTTCATCTCACACTCTTTCGTGGCAGTCTTCGTTTTCTTTCATCATGATGGGTGTATCGGTGCAGTCATTCTTTCTTGTCTCTCTTTTTGCTGTTTCCAGTCTCTCTCTCCCATATCTGCCAGAATATGAAGAATACAACCTCAACCAAAACAAGACCGCCAGGACGCCCCTCGACTATTGGGGAGAATGGCCAGACCATCAGTTCCAACCATCCCCAGAAAACTGGCGAATGCCATTCTACTCTCTCTTTCTTGACAGATTTGTTAACGGCGACCCATCAAACGATAACGCCAATGGCACGGCATTCGAGGTCGACATTCTTTCAACCCAGCTGCGGGCCGGCGGCGATGTAACCGGCCTCATGGATACGCTTGACTATCTTCAAGGCATGGGCATCAAGGTCAGTTGGCCCCCTCACGGTGAACCTGGAGTACTGTCACTGACACGACATAGTCAATCTACATTTGCGGCAGCCCATTCATCAACCAACCATGGTCTGCCGATTCGTTCAGTCCTTTGGACTTGACACTTCTTGACCAGCACTTTGGAACAATTGCTGCTTGGAGAAAGGCCATCGAGGAAATCCACCGGCGTGGCATGTATGTCATCTTCGAAAATACGATCTCAACAATGGGTGACTTGATCGGGTTCGAAGGATATCTCAACACCACAACTCCTTTCAGCTTCACCGAACACAACGCAGTATGGAAGTCACCCAGACGATACTGGGATTTCCCACTTGGCGAGGATATGGTCGAGTGCGAATATCCACGCTTTTGGGATGAGCATGGAAAACCTATCGGGGATGATGTGATGTCCAAGATGACCACTTGTCGGACAAGCGACTTTGATCAGGTATGGGAATCAATATCCTTCGCAGGAGATTCTTGGGTTGGCTAACATCACACAGTATGGTGACGTCGAGTCCTTTGGCAAGTACCCCGAATGGCAGAAACAGCTGTCAAAGTTCGGCTTTGTCCAAGATCGTTTGCGCGAGTGGCGGCCGAGTGTCCTTGACAAGATTAAGTTGTTCTCTTGCATGACGATTGCCAGTCTCGATATCGATGGCTTCCGTATCGACAAGGGTCTCACCATCACACTGGATGCTCAAGCAGACTGGTCCGAGTACATCAGAGGTTGTGCCAAGAAGTATGGCAAGGACAACTTCTTCATCCCGGGCGAGATCGTTGGCGGAAATGCCCTGGGCGCTCTCTACTATGGCCGAGGGAAAGAACCTCCCATGTTTGCGGCGACAGTCGAGGAGAGCTACAATGCAACAAACGAAACAAGCCCGTCCTCGCACATTCGCACAGCGCAAGCTCTGGACTCGGCCTGCTTTCACTACTCTGCTTATCGCGCTTTGACAAGATTTCTTGGCATCGATGGCGAGTATGGCGCCGAAATGGATACCCGGATCAGTTGGGCAGAGGGGTGGCAGGACATGCTCATGACAACTGACTTCATCAATGCCAACACTGGAAAGTTCGATCCACGTCACATGTTTGGCGTGTCCAACCAAGATGTCTTCCGCTGGCCTTCGATACAAAACGGAACTCACAAGTACTTGGTTGGGGCGTTCATCATGTCTCTTTTGATGCCTGGCATCCCTATTGTCAACTGGGGCGAAGAGCAGGCGTTTTATGTGTTGGAAAACATCGCCGGCAACTACCTTTACGGGCGTCAACCCATGACTTCCACAAACGCCTGGGAGCTTCACGGCTGCTACAAGGTTGGGTCTGAGAAGTACTTCAACTTTCCACTTGACGCGGCTCTGTATGGCTGCGACGACCCCAATGTCAGTCTCGACCATCGCGACCCTTCGCATCCAATTCGAGCAGTGGTGAAGAGGTTCCTAGAACTCCGAACAGTCTACCCGGCGCTAAATGACGGCTTTGAGATGTACCAGTTGTCCAACTATACCAATTGGATCTATCTCCCAGGTTCCAACGGTACTGGAACTGAGCTTGGCCTGTGGAGTTACGTCAGGATGCCCCATCAACAACTTCAAGATTTTTCATCGTTGCCTCATGGAGAAGATCTGGTCTGGTTACTGCTAGGAAATGAAAACAGAACGATCGACTATAAGTTCAACTGCTCGGACCCGCAGACTGCTCTTTTGTCAGCCTTCGGGGCCGGTGCCACCGTGAGAAACCTTCTGTACCCCTACGAGGAATACACACTCGAGCCATCCGCCAAGAGAATCGACAACAGCGATGAAGAGTTATTCCACGGATGCTTGAGTGAGCTCAGCTTTCCTGCCTGGGGTTTCAAGGCTCTTGTTCCCGTCGAAAGTTGGGTCGGCCCAGCCCCAGTCATCACAGAATTCTTGCCCGGCCACGACTACCGCTTGGAGTCTTCCAAGGACGGCAAAACATCAGTTGAGATACAAATCCGATTTTCCCAGGAGATGGATTGCGAGGCTGTTTTCAACTCTATCGAGATTACATCCAATTCAGTCGGCGGTGCAGTTGCGTCGCTCAATAGGGGATCTCTCAGGTGCAAAAAGCTGGATGTCAACGAAAATTCCACAAAGTATGTCGGGCAGGTGGCATCGGTATGGGAATTCGCAGCCACAATCAATTCCATTCCCGATGGCATTCATCGCATCACAGTACGCAACGCAACCGACAAAGCTGGCACGAGCAGCACAGGCTCGACAGATCACTTTCTGATACGAGTCGGTCCCCTTGACAACCCCATGGTTTTCCCCCGACACGCCAACTACTCCAAAGAGCTCGTGTATTCCGGAGGAGACGACATCTTTGTTCGTCATAGGGCAGCTGGTGCCACCAAATTCCGGTGTTCTCAGACGTGGAGCTCGAATTGGACTCCGTGGCTTGATTACACAGGTGAAGATTACAAACTACCACCGAAGAACTGGACGGGCACAAACCTTCAAGCATGGTCAGGCGAGCATGTCGTTTGCCAGTATTACAGCAAGCTTGCTGGAAGCAGTCATCATCAACAAGAAGGTGACTTGGATGCCTCCAACCTGCCACGGCGCTTTCCCCATCTGTTTATCAACGGCCACTTCAATGCATTTGGCTTTGACGCGGGAATTCCCAATAAGATGCTCCAGAAGGCAGATACTGGTGTTTGGTCTGTGGATATCATGGCTGAATGGCCCACAGCGCTGCAGTTCAATGTTTGGGGGCTGAACCCTGATGGTCTTCCCGATCAGACATGGATTTTCGGCGATGTCAACTTCGACTATGTGCTTGACAGACTCCCACCTGGATCCCTGAGACAAAATGTTGTCAACATCACCGAGTCTCCTCCTGCCCCATACGTGGGGTGGCGGTTTGAAGTCGACGATGCCACCATGAGGTACAGCAAGTTTCCAGCTGGGAGCAGGGTACGACAAATCACGATCTTCTCGCTCATGTGGGTATTACCGTTACTCACTGGGTGGATTGTCGTCTTCACTTTTACTGGGTCTTTCTACAAGGTCAAACACAATATCTCAGGGGCTGTGGCCAAGAACGGGAGACTGTCTGAAAAGCTCCGTCAGGTCTTTGAAATGAAGGAGAAGCCGCTCTCTCGACCTAGTCGGCCCTCGTCTGACGTGTCGTCTATTGGTGGCCCGACGCGACCAGGGACTTCACACACCACCAACAGAGGACTGAATGGCCAGGGTCTCCATATGGATATTGGAGCGCCCCGCAAGAAGGCTCTCATTGCCACAATGGAGTATGACATTGAGGACTGGAAGATCAAGATCAAGATCGGCGGTCTTGGTGTCATGGCACAGTTGATGGGGAAAGCTCTCGGCCATCTGGACATTATTTGGGTGGTCCCCTGCGTCGGCGGACTCCAGAATGACTACCCCAATGGGTACCCGATCGATCAACGCGCTGAGCCGATGGAGATCACAATCCTTGGCTCTCAGTACAATGTCGATGTTCAATACCACACCCTCCGCAATATCACCTACGTCCTGCTTGATGCACCTGTTTTTCGTCTTCAAACGCCCGCCAACCCGTACCCTGAGCGTATGGATGACCTCGATAGCGCGATCTATTACTCGGCTTGGAACCAGTGCATCGCCGAGGCATTGAAGCGCTTCAACCCCGATATTTACCATATCAATGATTTCCACGGCGCCCTGGCTCCGCTTTACCTACTCCCTCGCGTCATTCCTTGCTGCCTTTCTCTTCACAACGCCGAGTTCCAGGGCATGTGGAGTCTGGGAACAAAAGAGGAGAAGGATGAGGTGTGCAAGGTTTTCAACCTCGACGAAAAGGTCGTGGAACGATTTGTGCAGTTTGGAGAGGTCTTCAACCTACTGCACGCAGGAGCCAGTTATCTGAGGGAGTTCCAACACGGATTTGGAGCAGTGGGCGTCTCCAAAAAGTACGGCAAGCGGAGCTTTGCCCGATACCCCATTTTCTGGGGCCTTTCCAAGATTGGGAGCCTTCCGAATCCAGATCCCTCTGATACAGCTGAATGGTCCCCCGAGCTTGAGGCTGCCTCGCAAGCAGAAGAGGTTCACATTGATACCGAGTTTGAAGCAAAGCGTGCGGGGCTACGACGGCAAGCTCAGGAATGGGCTGGTCTTAAACAAGATGCGGGTGCTGAACTGTTTGTCTTTGTGGGCCGGTGGTCCATGCAAAAGGGGGTGGATATCATTGCGGATGTGTTTCCATCTGTCCTTGAACAGAATCCAAAGGTGCAGTTGATCGCCATCGGGCCAGTGATTGATCTGTACGGGAAGTTGGCCGCCATTAAATTGGGGAGGCTTATGGAGCAATATCCTGGTCGAGTGTTCTCCAAGCCGGAATTTACACAGTTACCACCATACATTTTCAGTGGAGCTGAGTTCGCACTTATACCCTCTCGCGATGAGCCTTTTGGGTTGGTGGCAGTAGAATTTGGAAGAAAGGGGGCTTTGGGGTTGGGGGCTCGTGTTGGTAAGTGGTTTCTTTGACAGTGTCTTTAGGTAAGTTGTTGTTTGTAGAAAATGCTAACAAGTTTCAGGTGGCCTTGGAAACATGCCTGGGTGGTACTACACCGTCGAATCAACATCTGCCAAACATCTGATCAGTCAGTTCAAAGATGCCATCGAAGGAGCCCTGGCTTCAGACGCCGACACCCGTGCGAAGATGAGAGCCGTGTCTGCCAAGCAACGGTTCCCAGTGGCGAGATGGGTGGAAGAGATCAGCGAGCTTCACAGCACCTCAATTCTGAAATCTCAAAAGCACCGGGACAAGCCAGACCACTTACGGCTTGTTGGGCTCTCAAGAACCAATCTCTCCCGTTCAGCATCCCCCACTCCAACAGAGATGCAGTCGGGTCGGCCCGTAACACCTACCTCTTTCCTCACACCTGGCTACAACGGTTTACCGTCAGCCGGAAGAAGCCCTATTTCCGATGCAGGAGCCTGGCCCCTTGTCCCTCCACTTCCATTCCCAGGCCAGAACCGAAGGTACTCGGGTGTGTCTATCCGATCGGTCACCAAGGGCCGCAAGGACTTTGCCCTTCAAAAGGTCGACCCGTTCTTCACGGATGCCGATGGTGAATACACAGGCGAATTCCAAAAGATGTTGACCAACCTGGATCTCAAGTCGTCAGAGACTGATCTCTGCATCGAGCAATATCTTGTTCGGTCTGAAAAGCAATGGTTTCAAGACTATAAGAGCGCCAAGTTTGGCCTGTCATCGTCCCGCAACGCATCCAAGGTTACTCTTGTGGAGCCGCCTTCACCAGGCATTGTCCATCCACACTTTTTGGATGTCCCATCCCGCCCTGCAAGCCCATACACCCCAAGCATTGCATCGTCTGTATACTCGGCCGAGGATGGCGATGAGATGCAAGCCAGTCACGAACAGTATGTGTCGACTTTTGAGACCGAGGATACGCCACCAACAGCACATGCGACTGCGATACAGAAGTTCATGCTTCGCAAGGTGTTTGATTGGCCGATCTACACCATCATTCTGGCCTTTGGACAGATTCTCGCCGCCAACTCATACCAAATCTCCTTGCTCAATGGCGAGCAGGGTCAAACAGCTGGAACACTCTACACTATTGCCTCGATCTACGCTGCCACATCTATCTGCTGGTGGGTTGGTTTCCGCAACCTGAAATCCGTCTGGGTTCTATCCACCCCTTTTGCTATATATGGCCTTGCCTTTCTTTTTGCTGGCTGTGCACCCTTTGCTCAGTCTTTCTACGCGCGAGGCTGGGTTCAGAACACAGCGTCCGGTCTCTATGCGGCAGCCTCTTCTAGTGGATCAATGTTCTTTGCTCTCAACTTTGGCGATGAAGGGGGGGCTCCAGTAAGAACCTGGGTCATTCGCGCCTGTGCTGTTCAGGGCGTGCAGCAGATTTACATCAGCGGTCTCTGGTACTGGGGATCTCTACTCAGTTCGTATGACAGCAATGGCATCCCCATGGCGAGGGCGTCAAACACTATTGTGTCGGCTGTCTGTCTCCCTGTTGCAGTTTTGATGATGGTTTTGGCGGTTGTCACTTATTTTGGGCTGCCTGATTACTACCGCCAAACACCGGGGTCTATCCCTTCCTTTTTCAAGTCGATTTTCCGGCGCAAGCTTATTATCGTAAGTTCTTACTCCCACTTACTTCTATGCAAGGTTCCATGCTAACCTCACAACAGTGCTTCCTCGTCTCAGTCATCATCCAAAACTACTGGCTCTCCTCCAACTACGGCCGCAGCTGGCGCTTCCTCTGGACCACCGCCCACGCCGCGCCTTGGCAAATCCTGCTGCTAATCATCCTCTTCTTTGGCATAATCTGGATCCTTCTCTTTGCCCAACTCGCCCACCTATCCCGCGAGCACAGCTGGCTCTTCCCCGTCCTCGCAATCGGCCTCGGTGCACCACGCTGGGCTCAAATCTTTTGGGGCGTTTCCGGGGTTGGTACCTCGCTCCCGTGGGCATCAGAAGTCGGCGGGGCGTTGCTTTCTCGATCATTGTGGCTTTGGCTGGGTGTGTTGGATGCGCTGCAAGGAACGGGAGTGGGGATGATGCTCCTGCAGACGACGACGCGGTTCCATAATAATTTTGCGCTGGTGGCGGCGCAGGTGCTGGGATCGATGGCGACGGCGGTGGGGAGGGCGACGGCGCCGAACGCGGTGGGGCCGGGGCCGGTGTTCCCTAATTTGGCGCTGAGTTTGGAGGGGTTGGGGAACGGGTGGTTTTGGGCTTGCTTGGTGATGCAAGGGGGGATTTGTGTAGCTTTTGGGACGTTTTTTAGGAAGGAGCAGTTGAGTAAGCCTTGATCCTTTTGAGGGTGTGGAGATGGGGAAGGGGAAAAGAAAGGGATGAAAGTTGATGAAACAGGTTGGGATGGATATTCTTGAAAGGTGTAGATTTCTTTCTCGGTTGACATTCACATTTTGGGGCAAGACTAGAAAAGGGTTTTAGATACCTAGCTGTTATGTATAGATACAAGAAGATGATTAAAATATAAGAATGAGTTTGGACTGGCACAATGGATTTGGACTTTCACAAGTTGTTTTGCCCCTCGGAGGATTTTAGGACTCAATACCCCTGAAATCACCGCCGAGGTGAGCCAAGGCAGGCCAAGCATTCGCTTGACAGCGGGACCTAAGAGAGACAAGCTCCTTTTAGCGTGGCTTGGCGATTAGCTCCAGAGAGACACCACGCTTATGTACACTAGGTACTGTCAAGAGAGATGGGAGGGTCGAGATCTTCAAGTTACGAGGTTGTGTGAGGAAATAAAATAGATGGAATCCTTCCGATCCGAGCGTGGGTACAGAGGTCGGCAAGACGGGATGAAAAAATTTATTCACGGCACCCCCGAGGTCTACCGGCCACATCGGCAAGATTCTGGTGTTGTTCGTAACGTGAGACACACGTTCGGAAGGGCCAGCCCCAAGCGAGTGACGGCCGGAGATGGGAGGCACAGTTCTTGGTCAAGGGCTGGGGGTTTGGTCTGTATTTTCGATTTTAGGGAGCTCAAGTCCAGAAATGTATTTTACGAGGAATTGGGCTCGTTTTGAAGACTTGGAACTGTCTTGTTTACACAAAACATGTCCATTATCTTATCTTTGTCTAGCATGTACTGCTGTGCTTGTGTGCGAGTACAAATGCGGCAGAAGTACAAACGAAGTGACAGGGTCGGACCAAGTCTTCTTTTTCGTCGGAAACAAATAGTGGGATGTGGGACGAGAATTCCGATCTTCTGTGGATGGGGGTGGGCGGTGGCGTTGTACTACCCCTGAACCAATGCCGCAACGTCTTCCGAGTTGACGTCGGGAAGGGCTCAAACTCAGTCTAAACAAAAGCGGGCAATTGTGTCTTCTAGAAATTTCAGAGCAGGCAAGTGGGAGCAAACAACTTTTAGATGGATACTCAAATCTCGATTACAGAAGGTGCCCTGCAGAATCGCCTATCTTGTGATTCTCGGCTCCGGTAGGTGGCGGGAGGCTGCTACATGTTGTGGAGGGCAAGCTTGGGAAAGTGCCCGAGGCCGTTGATGAGCGGGTTCCTGCGTTTTTGGTGAAGATGGAATTTTCCGAGACAAACGGAGGTTTTATTTCAGGGGTGATGTGTCTGCTGTTTTCGCTGGGGACCCAGGCGCCTGGTACTCGTCTGGTTTGGCAGGATGGGAGTTCAGTGAGCTGGAATTATCGAGTCATCAACCTGAGATTGAAGTCACGATGATTTTGAGGATATACGTATCAACCATGAAAGCATGCTGCCTGGCTTTCATGGAGCACTTTCGGATCCTCACGCTGTCTGCCGGGCCGCGCTTGCTTTTGTCAAGATTTCCCCTGGGCACTCGCCCGTATCCCCCCTGGGTACCTGCATCAAAACCGGACCATTCTTTCCCTACGGAACTGGCCCCGACCATCAAACTCGACTTAAGCAAGCCTCACGCTAAACTCAGTGGCGTCCGACGTCACTATCGTCAGAGAGGGGATTAGCTCGACGCCTCACGCCTCCCGAAAATGGCCCGAATGGCTTTGTCCGGTGGAGATGGGGCTTGCCTGTTCTACATCCACGCCATTGAAGCTTCCGAAGATCTCTGACTTAGGGGCGTGCCACGCCACTTTGGCTATCCCCATAGACGGCTTCTCCCCTAGTCGCAAATCCTTCCCGTCTGTCTTTTGTGGGCTTGCTGTCTCGTAGTACCCGTGTCGGACCGTACATTGTATCACTCTTGTCCTTTCTATGCTATCTTCCTTCAACCGATTTCCCCTCCCGTGTCCCTGAGCTTGCCACGTTGACTTCCGAGCATAGGAGGATCAAGTCCAGAATCTGAGAGTCATTGGCCTGTTTAGGCTCGGTGTTGTTGAGTGGAAACCTTTCCACTCATTCTTTCCTCTTCTCAACCTTCTTTCCCTCGCTAGCATCTCCAGGGGTAGCTGTGGGTATTGACTGAGCGAGCCGTTCGCTCCTCCCCGTCCAGAACGGTTGGGCTAGCGGACTTGTGGCTAAGGGGTAAGAAGCCAGTTCCACGACTGGACATGCCAGGCCCTCAAGTTTTTGACTTTTCAACCTCGGACATTAACTTTGACAAGCCCAAGCCCTCGAAGTCAACACCCAGCAGCAGACGCAGCATGGTGGCCCTGATGCCGAACCCACACCGATGCCTCCCCATGCGGAGCCCGATGGTGAGAGCTCTGGTTCTGACCTTCAGCATCCTCGCCATCGGCGCCCTTCTCTTCCGGTCCAACGCCGACGTGCAGACCGCCATCATCAAGACGGCAACGTCCGCGAAGCAAGCCATTTATCTCCAACGGCCGCTTAAGCACGGTGGAGACTGGCAGGACACACTTCCCACACCTACCGAGCCACATCGAGCTAGTTCAACAGGTGATGATGGCTCGGCGACTGCGCTGTTTACCAACTCGTCGTTGGTTGCGATGGACTGCAACTATGATATTGCCCGGCTGAAGAAGTGGAAGGAAAGGTATAACCTGCAGGACAAGATTGAATACACCAAGCGGTATATTCAGGTTTCCCGGCAGCCGATACGCCGCAAGTCGATGACGAATCTGAACCAGAGTTTTTTGACGGACGCTATCAGGACTGTGGATCTTAATAATCCTGAACCGTACCAAAGCGAGGTATGTCCGGAACCGCTCGTGGCGCCGGTCTCAATGTCGCCGTTCCCGGGGAGCGCGAATGCGAGCGAGTTTATGTTTGGGGTTTCGACTACGTACAAGCGGTTTAGCGACGCGAAGACGAGCCCGGTTAATGAGTGGACGTATTGGTTGACGGATGGGAGGGGGAATTCGAATGGTGGGAAATTGATTTTGATGCTGCTGGATGCGGGGGAGGAGGAGTTGCGGGATGCGGATGAGGTGTTGAAGGGGAAGGGGATTGATGTGGATGTTTATAGGTCGAATCCTGTCGAGATTATGGCGGTGAGGTATTTGGGGTTGGTGCCGACGATGTTTAACCATCCCGAGAGACAGGGGAGGAAGTGGTTGGTTACGTGTGATGATGATACTTTTTTTCCGTCGTTTAATGGGTTGAAGAAGAGGTTTGAGGAGTTTGATCATGAGTTTCCGATGTATATTGGGACATTTTCGGAGGATGTGAATAATATTCAGAGGCATGGGTCGCAGGCGTTTGGGGGGGCGGGGGTGTTTTTGAGTGTGCCCATGGCGGGGCTGGTGACGGAAAAGTATGAGAGTTGCAAGACGGATCAAAAGATTAAAGAGTCGAACTCGGGATGGGGGCCGCAGGGGGATATCTTGCTGAGGAAGTGCATCTATGAGAACTCAAACTACAAGCTCACGCTTCTGAATGAGCTTTGGCAGCTGGATTTGCATGGGGATCCCTCGGGCTTTTATGAGTCGGGGATCAAACCGTTGAGTTTGCATCATTACCGTGGTGGGGGGTGGCATGTTGCACATCCGTGGCATTATACCAAAGTATCGAATGTGTGCGGGGAGGACTGCATGATGCAGCGGTTTCGGACGGAGGATGATTTTGTGATATCGAATGGGTTCAGCGTTGCGTATTATTCGCACGGGATTGACTTTGACGTGAATCAGTTCGAGGCCACGTTCCACGCGGCGCCGCAGAATCATGGGTGGAATTTGGATTTTGTCATGGGGCCTCAGCGGCCGAGTTTGCACAAGACGGGGAGGAAGCTGAGCTGGGATTTGCAGGAGGCCGAGGTGGAGGTGGACGAGGAGGATGGGGGTGCGATAGTGAGTGTGAGGCAGGTGTATGTGAGGAGAGCGGATGATTGGAGGTGGAGGAACGGGGATGGGAGTGCCATGGCTGGGAGGGATGGGGTTGTGGAGGTTGTTTGGTTGGCTGATCGGGGAGGGCAGTAAGGGGGGGCGTTGACTGGGTGATGAGGGGGTGATTATGGGTTTGAGAATGTTGGAGAGATGTGTTGGCGTGGAAGAAAGCGATATTGTTATGGTTATTGCTGGAGTGTTGATTGTCGGGTTTTAAGGGGTGTGAGAGAGAAGGCCATTGCTTTTTTATTTGCATGAATCCTGGGGGTTTATTCTGCCAACTTGAAGGGTGCTTGTTAGTCAAAAGTGGGATTAGGTCATTAGGTACATGATAAGGGATAGGCTCTTGTGAGAGGGTATCTGATCGGTTGTTAAGCAAGGTAATTAGGTAATATTGAGGAGATGAGGTCAAATTTGGAAGGGAAAGATGATGGCTGTTTGACAGAGGGGGCATTCGCGGGTAGATAGGTGTAGATATTATTTACATGAGATGATTTGGTTCTTTTGCTAAAGCAGCGCGCACTGAGGATGATCAACGATTTTGATATTCATGCTGAAGTGATGGCGGTGGACGTGATATCGTATCGAGGTTATCTACCTATCCTATCGTGCTGCAAAAAATGATTCGTGTGTGCTGAGGGCAATTACTACCAGGCGCGCGGCAAGAATTATGATTCAGTGGCTGGAAAAGTCAAGGTGGATGAGTATATAGACATGCAGGATGGTTCTTGACAATGGTAGGTATGCATATTCCGACAAAGTAGTTAGTACCTACGTAGGTACTCAGGTAGTAGGTAGGTGTATCATCTATGCTAAGGCGTGCGGAAGTACGGCTAGAAGCATGTACATCACACATTAAGCCGTGTTTTATATTTGGTAGGTAGGCAAGGTAGGCAGCCAACAAGAAAGTAATCCTTGGTTAGTTTTGATTCTGTTGGGAAGTAGAGTACCTAGGTACCCAGGGCAGGGTAGTTGGACAGATGAACGTGCAAAATGAGCAGCCCCTTGCCAGTACTTGGATAGCGGTGTTCTTTTTTTGAGCCAGGGGAAACCTCCTACTGGGGCGGGCTATCAGTCACATCGCAATTGACATATGGATAAACCAAATCCGGAGCTGCGAAAGCCGAACAACAAGACGGGAGGGAGACATGCAATCCAGGGTTGAAGAATTCTTTTAGGTACCTAGGTCCCCAGACGCAGGAGTTGACTGTGAACTTGAGGTGAGTAACTGGTAGGTCTAGATGGTCAAAAGGGGTATAAATTCCCGACGCAGGCATGAGCCAACATGAACAACCAAGGCGAGTGGATTTCGGCAGCTGAAAATATAAACGTAAAGGTAATTGTTCCAACCTGTGCCGCTGTTGGCAGAGCATGCCAAGACCCTCCAGTTCTCCAAGCAAGTTTGCGCATGCTGGACAGAACATTCGTTGGGTGCAGACAGGAACCGGAGAGATGCCCGGTTTACCATCCATCCATCCATCCCCCCCCCCCCCCCCCCCCAAAACTCTGGAGTAAAGGAAGGACAGCTCTGGAAATTGGTAGCACACTAGACACACTCCCTCTCCAGTAGCTACCTAATGATTATCTGCACTTCAAGCACATGTGGCCCCTCAATACAGATTACAGCAGATAAGCCCAAGGCCTAGATCATACCATCATCCGTTCAGGGGACCTGTATGTACTCAAAAGGGCTGCAAGGTCGATCACCTTGCAGGCTGCAGCAATATGGTGTGATTTTTTGACTTCAGGTCGCCACCATTCAACGTTGACCCCTTGTCAGGTTCAAAGTCGATATCCTTCACAGTCGTATTTGCTATGTGATTTGTCCTCCTTGAGCTGCTACAAGACGCATCTGGTACGCTTGACAACACCAGCTTCGGTGAACCCTCACGAGCGTACAGCAGATCAGCCGTTACCAAAGACATGGGTGCAGCTGGTGCTGCATGCTATTAAGTTTAGCCTTCTCTCGATGAATCATCACCCCCGCTACACTGGTTACGAGCCACCATCAAGATAATTCGCACGGCTCCAATGTGCAATCAACTGCCCAAGCTGACCTACATATGGATAGCCGCGCTTTTCATCACGTACTTGGTTCGTCCAATGGCGCATTGCCCACAGTCGTGGGGCGTCCATGGCAAGCGGAATGTCTTGGCCTCCCCCTTCCTCAAAGTTCTGCCCAGGATTGGAAAGGTTCATGTTCGCAAAAGACTCCCGTGCTTTCGGAGGAAGATCCTTGCCCATGCGCCAGGCCAGAGCCGCAAGACCCTGTAGCAGGCGGCCAGACAAGGGGTACGATTGAGCGCATTCACTCAATCGGGCACAGCCACTGACAAAGAGATCGTTGGTAGTAGATTCGGCATCATCGCGGTCGAGTAACGGGATAAGTGGCACTAATGAATAATATATGGCGAAACCGACGGGATAGTGAGGCCTGTTATTGGATCGCTGAAGCAAGACATTGACCGTCTCTGACACGAAGCGTGCGTGCTGTAAAAACAAGTCTCTTACAGTCATCGTGACAGTGCTCTCGTCGGGAAGGCTAAGCTCGGCGGGGAGGGGGTGTAGAACGGATAGGGCGACCTCGCTTTGCTGTAGACTGTATGACGAAATGATCAGCAGCTGTGGCAATGCAGCGGCGGTCAGGAGGATATGAAATATGGTATAGGCCTAAACACCCAAGTCCAGTTCTAATCACCTTAGGTAGCATGACGACAACGATGAGTTTGTCTCGGCTTGAAGCTGGTTTGAAAGCGCATCGCGCAGGGCTTTCCACTGCAAGAGCATTGATTGCCGTGCACGAATGTCTTCGCCACTGCTAACTTCGATCATTTGTTCCGACTCGTGCAGTGCGATGGTGTACTGTATTTCTGCAAGGCTGCACAGTACGTCCATCAGCCTACCATTCATATCGTGGTCGGCGCGAGCAGCCGATGGGATTATAGGATCGACAGGATTTAGTACGTCCTGTAAGGTGGCGTCGAACTCGAATAGTCGCGGTACGGACGGCGGTCGGGCTAGAGGTGGCCGGTTGTAGAGTAAAAAGGTTCGACTAACGGTAGACCATACGTCAGCATATGATCAAATGCTACCTACGGCTTTGCACATACCAATAACAATGCAGACGATTACTTACCTCTCCGCCACAAATATTCCCCAAAGAACCTTCGATAACACGCGTCGCTCCAGGGCTTCGGTCGGCACATCGTCGTGGAGACGTTTCATTCTTTCTTCCAAGCCCAAGTGTTCAAGCATGTCGAGGCTCATTTGACGATAGTGCAGACCAGCACGGTCTCTGCCTAGCAAGGTCGAGATCAAGTATAAGAGGTACAAGGCCAGCGCGGTTGGCAGCGACGGTCGACCGTATTCTCGCTCGAGGATCGATTTCGATTGGCTGAGGAAGAGCTCGGCAAGGCTGATATTGGTGGTCAACTCGAAGCAGGGCATGGCACAGATTGCATTGACCAGAAGGGCTGAACACAGTTTGAGTTTGGTTGGGTTTTTGCCTTGCATGTCCGCCACGAAGAAGTCTTTGTCGATGGCCGGGAACAGCTGGGAGCCGGGGGAAAAGAAGTGCGACACCAGCCTCGAGACAGCAGCATCGCCGACCAGTGTTGTCCACGGTCGAGCTGGGACGCGGATGTCGGCGACTTCATTTGTATCGGATGGGGATGCGAGGTCTCTAGGCACTGAAGAAACGAAGTGGCCCATCAGCTCTGCATCCCGCAGAGACTGGCACAGCTCGAATGGGTCATTTGTATCGCGAATGCGGGCAAAGATTTCTTTGGCTTCCAGCTCTGGCTTGTCGCGAAGCGAAGCGAAAAGATGTAGTAATTCGTCCCGTTGTTTTTTGAATTGTTGTTTCTCCCTCTTGTCGGCCTGTGTCAAAGTCTCGTTGACCTTGGTTGTGTAGTTGCATTGCACCCCGTTGCTCAGGCATCGGCCACAAGAAGGACGTCGGCTGTCACATTTTGCCTTCTTTTCCCGGCACGTCTCGCAGGCAGCGATAGCGGCTGAGCGTCTCGGTGGTAGGGGGGTGCCGGCCGACGATGTCGAGAATCCCGGGCGTGATTCGGATGGCGGAGGGGCGGGGAGAAGAGCTCGGGGGGGTGGTCTGTTCATTGTCGAGGGTTGATAGCAGACTGTTGAGATGGTCGTAACGACAGGAAGATGCTCGAGAGGACCTGTCACGAAAAGGCTGGATGGAAGCGGGTGACCTGACTGTCAGGCCTTTCCATCACTCGGTCTAGATGGCGAAGATCTGTCACGTTATCGGGCTCCAAACCAGACAAGACATCAGATAAACTTGGGTACTGGAATTGGGTAGTAGGGGGCGTCCTCGGTCAGGTTTCGGTTGGCTGATGGGTGCATAGGAAGGCGAGTCCAGGCTGGTTGTGTTGGGCTAGAACGGAGCGGTATTTAGCCATGTTTGCAGACGCTGGGAATCTGGAATACATTGTAGGATGGGGGACACAAAAACGGATGGCACATGAGAGACGAGGAGTCCAGGCTGGCATTTGTGAGTGTTTTTGGGAAGGAGTTGTGGAGTCTTTTCTTGCTTGCTGGGGGTGCCGTTATCGACTTCAACGGTACTAGCTCGTGCATCACCCGCGTGCCCATCTCGCAGTTGCCGGTATTGCAACCCAGAAGTCCCGGTTCTATATACCTAGGATGCCGCTACAGCGCATCTCGATGCGAGTTGTTGGTCCACGAGGCAAATTCCACTTCTTGCCTCGCGGAGCAAACTGCCCTCTCGGGGGAGACTCATCTGAGGGTCTTGCCATTCCATCGCCTCCCAGAAAGAACCCCTACCCAGCCTTGTCATCTCCCGGTTGGACGAACAAGCAGGAGACTGGGTTGGGAGCAGGAGACTGGGTTGGGAACAGGAGTCACCCCAGATATGAGCAGCGTCTGACGCGTTGCGGCAGCCTTTGATTCCTTTAATCAACCAGATGTCTGTAGGCTTCAACATTTTCGAAAATTCTCCTCCGTCATCAAAAAGCAGGCATGTACAGGGCGGTATGATCCGGCTCCGGGGTGAGGATCTGGTCTCAGCCTGGTGTTTTCCCAGTTTTACATTAGCTTTTGTGGGTACAAGCTTGGCTTGGCGGAGCTTTGACCGTCACCCCGGCTCAACGTCCCTATATGCAGCGAATTTTTGACCACTCAAAACACCAGGAACAGTTCCCGAGCCGCAAATTGAAGATCTCATGAGGCATGACCATCGCTTCTGGGTGTCGAAGTACCCACGAGGTACACGGCCAGTTCTGCTGATGTGCCACCTCAACCAGGAATTTTCAGACTGTCGAGGTGGAACTGGCATTTTAAGCTCGTTTAGCATCTCTTCTTCGCCGCTGACCAGAGTGACGTCTCGGGTTGAAGATAATCAAGCTTTTCACATGTCGCCTCTTCAAATCCTTCTTCAGCCCCAAAGCGACCCGTGCACTGACGGGTGTGTGACGAATATCATCCACACTCCAGGAAGAAAGTTTGGATGAGTCTGAACACATCTACAAGCTACAAGGAATCCATGAGTTGCCAGCAGATGCTGAGACCAGATGGAACAGAGTCTCCTATAAATGGGATGAAGCTCGCTTGAACCCCTGGGATGGACCACTAACCTTGCATTTAACTTGCTTAACCCTAACCCGATTTAAATCCTACGAAGTTCTGATCTCGATGGGAATCAATTATCTCGATGGTAATAAATGATCTAGATGGTAATAACTGATCTCGATAATACTCAATTGAAAGGTGAAAATCAACTGCTGCTGAACGACACTCATCACTACCTCGTAATACGGCCTCAGCTATAACTACCTGTCGTATGGAGGGTATCTGCAGAAAACAAAGCAAGACACATAAACTGGTCATCCTTCAATTACATGCTACGCTATGCTCGCCACATCCTCCATCTTCTCGTTTCGAGAAAAAAAAACCGGTTATGGTTCTTCCCGCCACTAGTTCCGTAGACTGTAGCCCAGCAAAATCTTGCCCCAGGTTTGCTTTCTAGTGCAATCCAGTCTTCGAATCACCCGCACGCGGCCTAGTCCCCTGACCCTCGACATAGGCAGGAGGAAGGTCCTCATGCTGCTGCTGGGTCGCAGCCGGTGCAAATTCCGAGTATGACGGGGGTGGCGGGCTAGTGGGGGACGCGAGCCTCGCCTCAGCGGCAGCCTCGGCAGCCTTTGCATTCACGACCGGCGTCGTGGGTCTCGGAGCCGTTGTTGAGCTCGAGGGCCCTCCAACATCAAGACCCCTCACACCGGCAGTGACACCGGCGACACCAGTTGTGGCTGCTGGAGTGGCAGGCGGGACACCAGTCCCAGGAGCAAAGTTGGGTGTTACTGGGCTAGTGCCGCTCTGTCCACGCCACCCAGAGGCACCGCTGAGGACATCAAACAGTGTCTTGGCTGCCGCGGGTGGCTCAACCTTGCCATCCAGAATTTCTTGCACAGTGACCGGCCGGCCATAAAACTTGGCGTTGGCGGTGTCGCGGGAGAGGATCACAGTACCGCTGATCTGCACGCCTGCATACACGCCATGCGACTTGACATAGCTGTAGACCGGCTTCCCGATAGCCTCACGCAGGGCGCTGGGCTTGCGCCCTTTGGTGGGATCCTCCAGTGGGTCAGTCAACTCGCCAGGGGAAAGCGGCGCCGTTTGGAAGTGGGTGTTGTCGGCAGAAAGCGATGGAGACGCGGGCGTGGGAGGGTGTTGTGGCGAGGCTTTCTCCTTCTCCTTGCCCTTCTGATTCGCCGGAACGCCCCAATCGAGAGAACCGCCAGCACCGAAAGGACCGGCAGTAACCGCGAGATCAGACCCGAGACTCATACGCGTCTTGGTGAAAAGATCAAGGGCTTCCTTGGTGTTGATGACGACGACGCAGTCGTAAATCTCTGCACCGATAACAAATCCACCTCCAACACCACCCACCTTGATGCCGCTGGGTGGAGACCAGCTGCCATCAGGTTTGCGGCCGATCAAAATGCCGCTACCACCCGACACTGTTCCCTGGAAACCTGCACGGAAGGCCGTGAAAATAGCCAGACCCTGTGCTCTCGCAATAACTTTGGAAGGTATGGTGAGAAGTACCTTGGGCTTCTTGGTCTTGGCAGGGTCGGTGGTTTTGGCATCAGTCGCCGAGGCCCCATGGTTCGTCGGAGCCGGAGCCGGAGCCGGCGCTGGTGCTGGCGTTGAGGCAGGCTGTTGCGCAGCGTCGACGTAGATGCCGTCCTCTGAAGGGTTTCTGTTAGTCGTCTGTCTGACCGCGCAGCTGTGGGGCGGTACTTACTGCAAAATGCCCTCAAGATCCTGGCGGCTTTCTCGCATTCCTTATCCAGAGACTCGGCAATGAAGCCTTCGGCGCCCGTCTTGCGGGCCATTGCATTGACTGCCGGTCCAACATGGGTGGTCAAGCTGTCTGTCGCCTTCTGGTAGTACTCCTTGAGCGAGAACTTGGACTTCTTCTTCGCTTCGCCATCGTGGTGACCATCGCCAGATGGCGGGAATTGAGGCGGGTGTTCAGATGTTGGCGTCGCGTTGTAGATATCGTCGTCAACACCACCCGGCGGCGGCGCGAATTGGGGATGCTTCGGGTTGTACCCGGGGATATCGTAGTCTGGAATAGGGGTCTCGTCTGGGTGCTTGGGAACCTGTGTGGTCTGGATGGGGGAGGGCCAGGCGGTGGGGGCGGGAAAGACTGCTTGTCAGCAGGGTCGAGCGGTGGTTTCTGATCGGATGAGCTCATGATGATGGTGGGTGACTCTTTGTCATGTAACAGTTCTGTATGTGCTTGTGGTGCTCTAGGCTGCAGGTGTCAGTCTGGGCTGGTCGGGAGATTGGCAGATCGGCGATGTTGACAGGTGAATGTTGGTGGTGGGGGGGTCTATAGCTGGAATGTCCAAGAAGTCCCAAGAAGCGGGGTGATTGCTTTGGGTGAGCACAACTTTATACTCCAATATTCGGATTCTCAAGATCGTGCCAACCCGCTGCCAAGAGGAGTGGACACGCAGCGTGTGGCTTTGTATCAATATTTCTAATCTCGTTGCCATTCTGTTTGCATCTATCGTGATCGCACGACAGATGAGAGTGCGGAACTGATGTCATATTGAGGCTGAGCTGTGGCGCTCGTTGCGATCACCCTTGCACGCCGCGAATGCGCGTCGACCCAAAATCTCCGATTGGATGTCTTTCAACAATCCACTTAACTACGTACATACTATGTATCTCGGCCTATAACCACTCCAAACTCCCCGGCTCCGCTCCTACCCCTCCCTCTCCAGGCTTTGTCTGATTCTGCCGAGCAATCCACTCGTCAATATCAACCTTGTTCTTCAGCACTTCAGGCAGGCTCAACACGCTCAAACTCAGCTCATCAGGTCCACCATCAAAAATGGACGCGCCAAGAACCATCAAGTGCTCCGGATACTTGTTGAACACGTGCAGCGCTCTGGAGTAGGCACTGGGCTGGCTGCACGGGTGCATTTCCCACTTGTCCGGATCTCCGCCAAACTGATTGGAATACAGCTCGTCCCTATCCGCGTCGCTGACGATGATGGTCCCGTTGCCGCCCGGATACGGTGACCAAACTACATAAGGCGATGCGTTTGGCGCGACCTTGCCTTCAATCACAATCGGGATTCCGGGGGCATCATCGAACTTTGTCGGGTCGGGCGCAAGTCGGTAGTAGACGGGGTAGTTGACGCCATGTGACGAAGAATTGCCAACCGGGAACTCATGCACCAGAATCCATTGTTTGAGGGGCGGGATGTAAGCAACAACCGTCATGCCTGGCCGGGCCAGATACTCGTCATACGCCACGTCATTTACCACGGGACCCCACGTCTTGAGATCAGTCGATCGCTGGTGAGCCAGTTTTTGGCCGTGGAGAGGGTCGCGCTGATCGGAATAGTAGACGATCAATTCGTCGTTGTGAACGAGGAGAAACGGCTCCCAGATAGGGTCGGCACCATTAGTCGTGTTGGGTCTCCCACCAGCGGCAACGTTAGAAACAAAGGACCTTGTGAATAGTATTGTTAGTTGGTGCCAAAGTTGACCACAAAGACAGTCAGACGGAAACACGTACCAGGACCGGGCCTTGTCAGTCGACGCATACAAGTCGATGCGGGTGCCGTTCGCACTCCAGCTATTTCCTGACGCCAGAATCGTTCCAGCCTCGAAGCCCGCCAAAGGAGCCGTCAGTTCAAGCAATGCGGGCTGAGCAGACATTCCCCAGCCATTGACCTGATCTGTGATGTTGGACACCCATTTCCAATTGACACCGCCGTCCTTGCTTTCGAACACGGGGAAAGCTGCAGAGGGCGTGAAGAAGTTGGATCCAAGGACTGTGCTTGTTACCAAAAGAGCTCCGTCTTCCAGCTCGACATGTCTTGGATACGAAGCCCTGTGACCTTCAGGAGGGTCATAGATGATCCGTTGACCAAATGTGGTGAATGGGGCTGGGTCTGCGCCTTCGCTTTGAGCCAGCACCGAGGCTGTGAAGGCGCTGACGCTTAACACACAGGAAACAAAATCTGGAAGCATGTCTGCGGGCGACAGAGCTCGACGTTCAGTGGATACCGAACTTTCACTGCCCAGATGATGTTGATGTCTATTTCTTATGCTTGCGTTTACTCTGCTTCAGCTGATGGGTTCGCCAGCGGATCTTCGGAATTCCCGACCATTCTTCCGGACCTACAAACCCCTCCTGTCGTTGCTACTGTTGATCACAGCACGTCGAGTCTCAAGCGCGCCACTTGGGTCCTGCGGAGTGAGGTAAAAGCCGGTCAGTCTTGCTTGACGGGCGGGTATCTTGGTAAAGATTGATTACCCCTTTTTACCCCTTCTCACCCAGTGGCATGTGTAAGCGCGCAATGGCGTCTAAATTAGGCGCACCAACAAAATAGGATTCCTCTCAACGACCCGGGAACCTGGATAAAAATCAACACCGTCTTGTTCCCGTCAACACAGGTGGCTAGCGTTGCATCGTTGGCGATACTATCTGCCCCGATATAGACGCGCTCCAATGAAGCACCGGCGCTTGAAACCCGGCGGTCCCCAACGCACCGGGACAGGAGCCCGGTCGACGGCACTACAAAGTAATGAACGGGTATTATAGTGGTTAATATCAGAAGTTGCCGATCTTCCCACTTCCCAATCCTATGTAGGTGTGGTGTATTCAAGTCCACTGTCACCATGGTGTTTATATTGCGGTATTGATGTTGTCAGTTGCAGTCCCCATGCAATCCGGCACTTCCATCCTGTTGCTGTCATGAAGTCGTCCGTCGTCTGGGGCGTAAGCCTCGCGACGACTGTCGCCAGGGCTATCGACCTTCCGTTTCAGTTTTATCCAAACTGTGTTGATGACCTCCTCTCTTCCAACCAAGTCTGCAACACCACTCTCTCGCCTCCCGAAAGAGCTGCTGCACTCGTTGCTGCCCTTACCCCGGAAGAGAAACTCCAGAATATCATCAGCAAGTCACTGGGAGCACCCCGCATCGGTCTTCCTGCATACAACTGGTGGAGCGAGGCTCTTCACGGTGTAGCCTACGCACCAGGCACTCAGTTTTGGAAGGGGGATGGCACCTTCAACTCCTCCACCTCCTTCCCCATGCCCCTACTCATGGCGGCCAGCTTCGACGATGAGCTACTTGAGAAGATTGCAGAAGTTATCGGTATCGAAGGGCGAGCTTTTGGCAATGCTGGCTTTTCGGGACTCGACTATTGGACGCCCAATGTCAACCCTTTCAAAGATCCGCGTTGGGGCCGAGGATCAGAAACGCCCGGGGAAGATATTTTGTTGGTCAAACGCTATGCGGCAGCGATGATCAAAGGTCTTGAAGGACCAGTCCCAGAGAAGGAACGAAGAGTGGTAGCAACCTGCAAACATTACGCTGCAAACGACTTTGAAGACTGGAACGGCGCTACCAGACACAACTTCAACGCCAAAATCTCGTTGCAGGATATGGCAGAGTATTACTTCATGCCTTTCCAACAGTGTGTTCGGGACTCAAGAGTCGGCTCCATCATGTGTGCTTACAATGCGGTTAACGGTGTTCCGTCTTGCGCCAGTCCCTATCTATTGCAGACAATTTTGCGAGAGCACTGGAACTGGACAGAGCACAACAACTACATCACCAGTGATTGCGAGGCTGTCTTGGATGTCTCTCTCAATCACGGGTATGCAGCCACCAACGCTGAAGGCACGGCCATCTCCTTCGAAGCCGGGATGGACACAAGCTGCGAGTACGAGGGCTCCTCCGACATACCAGGGGCATGGTCCCAAGGCCTCCTCAAAGAGTCCACAGTTGACCGCGCTCTTCTGCGTCTTTACGAGGGCATTATCAGAGCAGGCTACTTCGACGGCAACCGCTCCGTCTACTCCTCCCTCGGCTGGGAAGACGTCAACAAACCCGCCGCACAACAACTCGCCCTCCAAGCAGCCGTCGACGGCACCGTCCTTCTCAAAAACGACGGCACCCTCCCTTTGTCCCACCTCCTCGGCCGCACCACCACCACCACCAAAAAAATCGCCCTCATCGGCTTCTGGTCCGACGCCCCAGACAAACTCCGCGGCGGCTACAGCGGCACCGCCGCCTTCCTGCACACCCCAGCCTACGCCGCCCGCCAGCTCAACATCCCCTTCACCACCGCCTCCGGCCCCATCCTCCAGCCCGACCTGGCGTCCAACCAATCCTGGGCCTCTGACGCCCTCGCCGCGGCAAAAGAAGCGGATTACATCCTCTACTTTGGTGGCGTGGACACCTCCGCCGCGGGGGAAACCAAAGACAGATATGATCTCAACTGGCCTGGGGCACAACTCTCTCTTATCAAGCTGTTGTCAGAGCTGAACAAACCGCTGATTGTAATCCAAATGGGCGATCAACTAGACAATACCCCCTTGTTGTCTAACCCCAAAATTAACGCCATTCTCTGGGCCAACTGGCCTGGTCAGGACGGCGGGACGGCGGTTATGCAATTGGTTACGGGGATCAAGTCGCCGGCGGGCAGGCTGCCGGTGACGCAGTACCCGACGAATTTCACCGAGTTGGTTCCGATGACGGATATGGGGCTTCGTCCGGGCGTGGGGAATAGCCACCTGGGGAGAACGTATCGCTGGTATCAGACTCCTGTTCAACCTTTTGGGTTTGGGCTGTCATACACGACGTTTTCCGCTTCATTCGATCGCTTCCCCAACAAGATCGACATCGACGACATCCTGGAAAAATGCAACAACCCATACCCCGATACCTGCCCCCTACCACCCCTACCAATCACCGTTCACAACACAGGCAACAGAACATCAGACTACGTCGCGCTGGCGTTTGTCTCCGCACCGGGAGTCGGGCCAGCGCCCTACCCGATCAAGACTCTGGCGGCGTTTACCAGGCTGAGGGAGGTCAAGGCTGGGGAGCGCAGGCGAGGAAGGTTGGAGTGGAATCTGGGGAATCTGGCGAGGCATGATGAGCAGGGGAACACGGTGGTGTATCCGGGGGTGTATGAGGTTTTGCTTGATGAGCCGACGAGGGCGAGGGTTAGGTTTGAGGTGGTTAGGGGTGGGGAGGGTGGGAAGGGGAAAGGGAAGGGTAGGGGGAAAAAGAAGGGGGTAAATGAGGAGAGGGAAAGGGGGGTGGTGCTGGATCGGTGGCCGGCGCCGCCGAGGGGGAATGAGCCACCGGCGCTTTGAAGTTGCGAGGCAGTGGTTTTAGGTTGGAAAGCGTCACGAAGGCCTTGGAAGAATGGGGTAATCTCTGTGAAATAAGCTGATGGTTTAAGTAAGGCGATGAAAAAGAACGACATATATGATTGTGCTTGCATGGCTGGGGATGTAAAAACCAATCGAGAGCTGAAATACCAGACCACACTTTTCAAAACCTTTAGGAAAACTTGAAAGCGGCAGTGTTCATAGCAATTCATATTCTTTCTTCTCGATTGCAATGTTTACTCAATTTGGAGTCATCACATCAAGACTTTCTCCTGCTACCCCTATTCCCGCCAAGAACCCAACTCAGGGGTCACTCAATAGCCGTAAATCTGCCGCTATCACACAACTACAGCGGGTTTAGCTCAGTTGGGAGAGCGTCAGACTGAAGTCAACTTCAGGAAGTCAATCTGAAGGTCATGTGTTCGATCCACATAAACCGCATTCACCATTCCTTTTTTGTCAATTCTCCACATGACGAGACATGGTTTTGGAATGTGTAGTTTTTGATGTAAGCCCTTTTTTCCCCTTGTCTTCGTGTGACGGGAAAACGGGTCGAGTTGAAGATGGGTAATATAATGGGAAACAGCAGATGTCTTCAGTGCCTCGCGGATAAGGTAGAAGAGAACAATTTGAGCTTAGGTGGAAGACTCATAATTTGACAGCTTCTTACTTTTAGTTGGGACACAAACACATCACAACGAAAGACGACCCAACTATTTGAAATTATTCTTGATTGAAATCGTTATCCATGCCAGGCGCTAATCATGTCATGCCCTCATAACCATTTTGATATCCAATCCGCCTCCATTTATCCCAATGATGATAATAGGTACCCAAAGTAAAAAACAGGAAAAATGGTATATGTAATAAACCCAAAAACACCATTATAATGCCACACACCATATTACTCAAAGACTCCTTGGCAGCAGGTCAGCTACAGGTTTTTACACCTGGCTCTCCCCATCGCTCCCAGAAGCAGCCATCTTCTCCTCGTGATGTTGCACCGACTTCATCTCGCTCTTCTCACCACCAGCGTACGTGCTGTGGGGCACCCAGCGAGCACTAGTACGAGGCGTGGTCTCGTTGAGCATCTGGTCGACCTGCTCAAGCGTCAAGCCCTTGGTCTCGGGAACGAGCAAGAAGGCATAGATGAAGGCGCAGCTGCAGAGCGAGCCCCAAATGTAAAACACCTTGGCGCCGAGGTTGCCCTTGTCCGAGTCGACCATGTAGGGCGTGATGACGGCGATGATGCAGTTCCCTGTTTTTTGATATACTCATTAGCCGTCATGTTTGGAAAGTAACAAAGTGATAGAAAGGTAAACTTACAAAGCCAGTTAGAAGCAGTGGAAAGCGCCACACCCTTCGCGCGCATGGGAAGGGGGAACACCTCGCCGATGACAACCCACGCACCAGGACCCCAAGTGGTGGCGAAGAAGAAGATGTAAATGCAGATGAACCCAATCATGACCTTGACGCAGGTGTCATCTTCGGGCGCGACAGTGCCAATGATGGCAACGATGAACTGGCAGATAACCATGCCCAACGCGCCCCAGATCAAAAGAGGTCTCCGGCCTACTCTCTCCATGCTCCAGAAGGAAATGGGGGTGGAGCAAACGTTGACGAGGGTGGTGATGAGGGAGATCAGGAAGGGGTTCGAGATGGTGCCGAGCTGCTGGAAGAAGGTGGTGCCGAAGTAAAAGACAAAGTTGCAACCGGTCCACTGCTGCATCATCTGAAGGGAGGTACCGAGAACAGTGCGACGAAGGTTGCTGCTGCTGTTGAAGATGGAGCCTTGGAAGCAGACCATCCAGGATGACCAGTAGCCGCCGACGGGGGCAATGCTGGTCTCGTACTCGTGGTTGGCGATGATCTCGGCAAGCTCGTCGCGGATGTACTCGGAATCGAGAGGCTGGTCTCTGAGTCTGGCAAGCGTGACGCGCGCCTTCTCGAGCTCACCCTTTCTCACGAAGAACCGAGGCGACTCGGGCAACAAGGCCAAGCCACCGGCAAGAATCAAAGCCCAAGCCATCTGGAGACCGATAGGAATACGGTAGCTGCCGCTGTCCTGGCGGTTCTGTGTACCGTAGTTGACGCAGCTGGCAAGCAGCAAACCAATGCAGATACAGAACTGGTATCCGGACACAATGGCGCCTCTAACCTTGCGGGGGGCGATCTCGCTCATGTAGAGAATGATGATGGCCGAAACGAAACCCACGCCGAAACCAGCGATAAGTCTTCCCGCGACGATCAATCCGAGAGACTGGGAGGCAGTCTGGAGAATAACACCGACGATGAAAACGGCACAACCCAGGATAACCGTAAACTTGCGTCCAATCCAATCGGCCAGATCACCAGCCGCCAAAGAGCCGAAGAAAGTACCAGCAGACAGGATGGAAGTGATGAGAGATTTCTTCCACGCTGGGAGGACGAGAGCGCCGGGGCCTTCGATGGTCTTGATGAAGAAGTCCATACCCATCACACCGGCGATGTAACCAGAGTCGTAGCCGAAGAAGATACCACCGAAAGCGGCAAAGACGCACATCAGGTAAGCCTTCATGGTAACGGGAGCTTCGACTCTGAGAGAGTCACCCCCAACGGGGGGAGCTGCGCCGCCGGGCATGTTGATTGATTTGACTTGGTTCTGTTGTTGAGATGGCTGCTGGTAGGTGAAGTTGTGGCAGGGTCGAAGGTGGTTTTGTGTCGCCGGTGATGGGGTGAGACAAGAAGAGCCGTAGGAGAAGTAAGGGAGGACTGAGACGAGGTATGAAGTAGGTGATAAACACTTCAAATAATTCCAAGCCCCTGGCGGTGGGAATGTCTTGGTCTCAGCCTCTGTGTCTAATAACTAAGCAGTTAGAAGTGGAAAACTCGGGGGAGGTAGTCTTGGGCTTGGGGATAATATACTTGTGTTCTTGTGAGCTTCGACGATCGTTCGACCCCGACCATACCCCGAGTACCCCAGCTATGCTCCACCTCACCCCATGTTCGGCCGTGGCTTTTGCTGTCCTCGTGGCCTGTGGCATCTCCCCAGGAAAGTCTCTACCCCCACTTGCCCCTGTGCATATCTGGGGTTGGACCTTGCCCCAGAAATCGTTTTTGCGGAGAGAAAGCAGAAGGTCGGATGAACTCGGAAAGGCCGAGAGAGTTCCAAAGCTCTGGATCGAGCAGTGATATGACGTTTGTAAGTGGGCTTTTTCTCATCATCTTGAAGCGGCCATACTCTCGGGGCTACTCAGCATGCCGTGATCACGGCGCCGTGATTGAAAAGAACCCAGCATCTTCCTTGGCTTTTGTGCCTTCGGAACATAGCACCACTAAACGTAGGTATGCCTACTTGATCAACATGATCGGTCCTTCTTTTAGCCTACATCCCATATTGATTCGAGATGTGAGGTTTGAGTTTGCATTCTTTATCACTTCGTCCACAGCGTGCTGACCTGCGGCCAACCAAAGAAAGGCCGTTGAAAATGCCAGCATTGCTTGTCGGGCCTGTTACAACATGCCCCAGAAATAGCTTAGGGTACCCAGCTCGGGAGTTTGTTCACCAAACCTGAGCTCGTCGACTGCGTTCGACTTCATATGTGCGAATTTTGATATCGAGAATCTCACTCTCACAGCACCATGATTCGCATCCTGTTTGCTCCTTGTGCGCTTTGTCGGCTCTCGACCAAAACTCAAGGCCTGATTATTGTCCGAGGGCCTCGGGATGGCAAAAAAAGGCAAATTCAGTCTGGACTCGTGGATGTAGCGAAAAACTCAGCTGAGGTGGTCAAGTGGCAGTGGTGATGCTCAAGGGCGGTGTCCATTCGGTGGTATTGTGGATGGGCATGGGTGGATGGTGGGTCCGGTATCCTCGACCATGACTCGGCTTTCACGGAGATATCCTAGCGTTGGTGCTCGACTCGGTGTCGGATTCATCCATTCAGGCAAAAATAAAGAAAACAAGCCTATCCTTGATGATACCGGGACATGATCAGTTGAGAAGTTGGGAACCTCTTCCAGGATGGCGCGAGTTGGGCGAGTTGTTCCGATATGCACGGCTGGCTCTTTCCCCCTGGGGTTGACCGATTGAGAGAGATTTTCCCCGGATCCGACGAGTCCGGATCCCACCAGACCATGGGGAAGCACATCTGGGGAAGGTGCATGTCAAAGCTTGAAAATCTGAAGATCCAATGCAGATTCAACGTCGAATCAAGAGCCAGGCAGCCAATACTCAACTCCATACCTTATTTCACCACAGAACACAATGCCCATCCACGTTGCATGACAGTTCATCTCAACTTTCTTTTTCCCTCCATCATGCGTTCATCTGATATTTTCTTTACATTTCCGGTGTTGCCGAATCTGCAGAGCATGATGATGTCGGCCAAGTTCATCTTAATGCGTCGAACCGGGGATGAGGTTGTTCAGACAAAACTGTTACAAACTTGCACCCAGTAGCTCTCTGGAGTATTTCTTGTTTGTGGGATACAAAAATCATCGCAACCATGCTTTTCATGTTTCCAGTATTCGAGTATGGGTTATTTCTCGTGAGCTAGATTTGATACCGGCGTCACGATCAAAATTCATGCTCAACGCCAGCCACCTATCATCACCAGATTCCCCTCAGGTGTGAAGTGACGTTGAAATTGCCAAGAGTCACAGGGCTGCTCTACCGGCCCTACCAGCCCTACCACTGATTTTGCAACGGTCAGTCGTCAAATTTAAGTTGGCTTAGCATTGGCGCCCGTCTTGGGTGTTTGTCGATGGCGTGCATCAGGAGGCATCGGGGCCCGGTTCATCAACGTCTTGGCTTCAGATTACCCGCGGCTAGACGGGAAGGAACCGCCCTAATTTTGGCTTTCATGCTAGCTGAAATGAACATAACACGCACACAGCCACAAACCAGCCGTTCATGTTCGCTTCAATCTCACATAAAGTTTGGCTACTCCTATCTGGTGATGCTGTCAGTGTTGAGCCGGACTCATCTTGGTCAGCAACGGCACCTCCTGTCTGTATCACAACATGTTGCTCCGCCACCAAGCACTGTTCAGTAGTTTCAAAATAGAAGACAATAACCATGATCGATTCCCTGTCTAATCAAGGTTACCGCCCGTATACTTGTGCAAATTCCACAATCATGAATGCAACCCTTCCATCTAACCACGACCCAATTTCGAATGTCCGAGAACTACGAATCTCATCGTTACCGCCGCGAAGAGAGATCAAGGCGACGACGCAGGTCTTGCAGGAGGTCTCCGGAGCGCCAGTATGCCTGCCCTGACCCGCAGCCGCCAGCATCTGCCCCTCCTCCTCCTTCCCAACCAGTAGACCCTCCTCAGCAGCCACCTATCCTGCTATCACATATTCATCCTGTCAATCTCGAGGAAAGCATCCAAGGAGGCAAAGGCACCTACGCTTCCGTCAGTGTGTTGGAACCCGTAATGCGGATTGAGAGATCTGGTACATACAACCGCGGAGACCCTAGCGCACGACCTGTCTATCGCATCATCGTGAGCTTAAAACTGCAATTCAACATCAACCGGGTCGCTGGAGAGTATGAGACCCCTCTAAACCCTACCTATTATTAACCCAGGTGGACTGACATTACCAGACTCCAACGACACAACCGTATATTCGACTCAATCAACGTCCGCTACCTCTACCGCAGCGGCGAGCGCCACGACCTTCTACCCAAAGGCGACGATGTGGTCTCAGACATCGCCATGCGCAATGAAAGTGGCATATCAACCGACATGACCGCCGGGGTAGCCGCTACAGGCGTCGGGCACCCTCTTCCTGCCTTCACTGTCCACGCAGGGCACGCCAGCAAGGTCACCTACGAGCGCAAACTCCGCAGCTGGCGCAAGTCTCTCACCTACGAAACCTACCCTCAACCCAAATCCGACTGCCGCGACCCCTACCGGCCCCCCATTACCTCTCTCCTGGGCCTTGGGTTCGCCTGTCCTGCCCCGGAGTCCCTCGAGTCTTCGTTCCGTGTCTCATCTTCCCACGTCAGCGGCTGCTTGTGCCGGAGACATCGCCAATGCCGACACCACAACTCCCACTCTTTACCCTACAACCGAGCCACACACTAGTCCGGACAGACAGAAGCCCAACTTCACTTGTGGACGCCGGAGATCTACGAGAACATGACCTGTCCGGTTACCGTCAAGAGGGAGGTTGATACCGCTTTGATTGACAGCATATTAAAGTCCAACAAAAAGGGGCACAAAAACGAGGAAGGACCGCGGGAGTTGAGGCGGTATCTTCACTTTGATTTCGACGTTGAAGTTCGCCTGAGAGAGATAGGTTGGGGCTTCATGGGGCTGTTTAGGTCGCCATCACAGCCGCCCGAAATCAGAGCACGAAATGATTCTGGGAAGCCACTCTGTCCGGATAGAGCCAAGTTTTGCGTGTCTTGCTGTACGAGCAAGATCGTCTGGCCCAAGTACGAGACAAGGGATTTGCAGAGCGAGGCCGAGGATCAGGTACGTTCTTTCCCCAATCCCAAATAAACTGGATACCTTGTCACGGTGGTGCCTTATTGAGGATACTAATCAAAAACCCCAAAGATCGCAAAATACGGCTTCATCCGCCGCCTTCAATCTCCACAAGAATACCAAGCCTCGCTCGAAGCCGGCGGCGCACCCACTGTGGGCGCCGGCTCCAGCACCGCGGTCGGAGTCGGAGTAGGCATTGGAGCAGGCGTAGCACCGCCTCCACAACCAACGCCCCAAGCCCAGCCCTTGAGGCAAGTCGCACAGACGCCACAAGCAAACTATAGGGAAAGACCACCCCCCCAAGCACAACAGGAAGATACCTTTTCCGCTTTGTCTTCTAGCAACAATGACCAGTCTAACTCGCCATCGCCCAACAGAAGAGTTATGTTCTCGCCTGACTACATGGACCCGAAGCGTATTTACCATCGCCGGCACGAGCAAGAAGACGAGGAGAAGCAGCAAGAAGAATGCGGGAGTCACACCAGCGGGAGTACGAAGTGTACGAGTACGAAAGAGGGATCATGCCGCTCGAAGCCACGAGAGAGGAGAGGGAGGAGGAGATCGAGGTTGTCGAGTACGACTGGGACGACTGAGAAGAACAAGGACACGGATCCGAAGGAGCCGGAAACTGTGGACCCAAAAGAGAAAATCAAGAAAGAAATACACATTGTGCTTGGCAGGGAGGAGAGTAAATGGACAGAGAGTACACACCGGGTTGTGGGATTGAAACCTGGGACCAGGAGAGGGGCAGTACACCGGGAGACCATGTCGGTGTCGGAGTGTAGTTCTAGTTTCTGTGACGAAAGTTCAAGTGGGATAAGCGGAGAGAAGACTCAGTCTGGGTCATGTTCGATGACGGAGAGCCGTGATCGGTTGCTGGCCAGCCTTATGTCGGAGGCGAGTGGGTATGGGAGTTTGTTTGCGCTGAGCGATTATGATTCGGAGGAGGGTGAGGAGATATTCTCGGGGTGGGTGACTGTTGGTGCTAGAGTATGTTGAACCATCTAATATAGTCTCCAATGTCAACCTGAAAATAGGAGTGAAAGGAGGGTTAGGGCCCCCCTGATTCTGCCAAGCCCATCTTGCGAGTTCTCCAAGCATCTTGACACATCCACAGGCTACACGGCATGTGGTAGCCAATGGTGAATGATTGCTCTCAGCTCTGACGTACGAGAGCATTTCCAGACTTCCCATAATCAGGGAGCTGCCTGGCCTCAAACAGTATGTTTCAAGACGCCAGTGACGCAGGCTTCCACAGTTGGAGAAGCGTGCCAAGCCCAACGTGAAGGCGTGACCGGTATGGCGAATACCCGCTTTTTCTACAACACGCCATTGGCCAATGCCATCGATCACTCCAGCCGATGATGTCAAGATTGACGGTCCCTCAATGAAGGGAATCGAGGAATTCCACATCGCGGGGTCCCGTTGACGTAGGCTCTGCCCAGCCCAGAATGACGCTCAGGCATCTCGAATACCTAGACTGCATAATTACTACCTGTCTCTCCCCCCTATCCGCCACTACGGTGCATATTCTTTCCTCAGACTTTGCTCACTGACTGCACTTTGTGACGACGTTGACGACATCTTGCGACAACGTTGACGACATCTTGCGACAACGTTGACGACCTCTTGCGCACACTTCAAGCACGCTAAACCGCCTCTTGCAGATTTGACAAACCTCCACTATGGCGGCTCAACACATTCCCGGGGCCTTCCCCAACTCCATGCCACCTACTCCAGCCGACGAACCAGTGCAGCAGCCCCAGCAGTACTACGAGGACCCAGACCAAGGTCACCATCACCACCAGCGCAACAAGCTTCACAAGCCTAACGATCCCCGCAGCCACGCTCATACCGATTCGGGCGTGGGCCTTACCGAGTCAGAGCCTATTCAGCCAGCCAAGCGAAACGATGACCGTTGGGTTGGACCGTCGGAAGCTATTGGCGGAGGTACCTATGTACGGGACGACCTCGGGCCTTATCAGTCCTCTCAGCCGGCACAGCCTCAGTCTTCTCAACCGGTACCACCATCATCTCAGGCACAGCGGTTGGCAAGAGAGAACACCGAGGAAGAATTCCCGATACGAAGAAACAATGTGGACGAGCAGCCCCTTGGCGCTACGGCTGTTGGAGCTGGAGCAGCCACACAGAAGCAAGGCCCTCTCGAGAACACCGACACGACGCCGCGCCAAAGCCACGAACAACACTCTGATCCACCGTACTGGGGCGACCTCCCCAAGGCTACCAGCGGCGGTATTTACAACACAGTGACAGGCCATGGAAGCGCGAACGACGACCATGCCCAACATCATCATCTCCCTCAAAGGTCAGCAACTTCTGAAAGATCCTACATCGTCGGCCTTAACGCTGACTTTCCCAGGGGTAGTGGAGTGTACAACTCAGTATCCGGACACGGGAGCCAGGATGAAGAAAACAGGCGCCACAGCCAGGCCACTACAGCCGGAGATAGGAATACCATGGCTGGGGGTCCGACTGGCGCTTTGCTTGCTGCTCCCCTTGCTGATATTCCCGAAGGACAGCAGAAGAAGACATTCGATTCCCCTGCATTTGAAACTAACAGATCAAATGTCGCTGCCGCTCCCGTCCCCGAGCGTCTAGCGCAGAATAATGCTTGGCTTGCGGCACCTGGCTCAGCCCCCACTGATCGCGAAGTCGACATGAGCCGACAGCCAGTCTCTTCATCGCCAACCCAACGAGCCTTCCCACTTTCGTCGTCTCCTAAGAACGTGCGCGTCGATGACACGACATCCAAGTCGGATAACCGCAACAGTGCCCTTGCCGGGACCGCTGCTTTCGGTGCCGGAGCTATGGCCTATGGCATCGCGGACAAGCACAAGCAGAACAAGGAGGAGGCACAGCCAGCGCCCGGCGAAACACAGGTTAGGCACTCGAGGAGCACCAGTGAGGATCATGGTAACCGCGCTGCGGGTGGGTCGCTTTTGCGCAAGTCACGCGATGACAGACGGAACTCCTCTGTCGACAAGCACAGGAGCCGAAGCCGATCCGTGAATGGCGAGAAGAAGTCCAAGGTGCTTGGCATCTTCCATCGGCACAAGGATGAGGAGGCGCTTAGGGAAGACACTTCTACTTATGAGCCTCCTGCACAGCAAGCTGCGCACAGGGACGAGCCTATTCTGGTCGGCACAACCGGTACGACGAAGACGCGCAACCGCCTTAGAAAGGGGAGTAGAAGCGAGCCCAAGGATCACAGGACATCATCTGAGGGTCCTACTGAGATTGACAACTCCAATCACAACAAGACAAAGGCTGCTGCTGGTGCCGCTGGTGCGTTTGGACTGTTGCACCACAAGAACAAGGATGGCAAGGTCACCGAGAACCGAGCCAATACCACGACGCAAGCCAGCCAGCAGCAGCAGAACCCATCATTCTCTTCTCACCCTAATCAGCCATTTGCGTCGCAGATTCCTGTTAGTAACACGGCTCAGACCACGCAATCGAGGGGCTCAGGGGCTGGAGCCGGCGTCGGCCTTGATGCCGTTGAACTTGCCCACAAGCACGATCGGGCCAACCCGGTTCCTGGCACAGCTACGCCCGTCGGACTCGCTACCCATAAGCACGATGACCCTTCCACTCCTTTTGAGCACCCGAGAGAGCCGCCTTCCCCTCCTCGCAATGATGTGAGGGACTCCCACAGCTGGGTACCTCCCGCCGTGATCGGTGCGGCGGCCAGCGGTGTCCCATCTGCCACCAGACACCTGAAGGACTCCACGACGACGAACCCAACCACTGACCAGCACCCTAACACCAACGTTGTTTACAACACTTTGCCTTCTGGTACAGCTTCTGGTGCCCAGCCGAGCTCTACCAACATCAGTCCCCGTGGCTCAGCTGCTCATGAACATGTTGACACCAACAGAGCGGTAGCCAACGCGCCCGGTGATTACAATGTCTTTGTCTCGTCCGGTCAGCCGCTTGGCTCGAGCCGCCCATCCGAGTCTCACAGCACTCAAAGAGGATCGTCCACCCAGGAACCGGGCTACAACCATCTTGCCACGGGCACTGAATCCGGAGTCAAGCGAGACTCTGGCTTTGCTGGCGGCAGTGGGGCACGCAACATCGCAGCAGCGAGCTCCGCCCGGCCTTCGCAAAACAGAAGCGATTCCGGGCCATACAACAAGCTGCCGTCTGGAACTCCATCAGGTGTCAAGGTCAAGCCCAAGGATGAAACGCGCCGGGCAACTGAGCCCGCCGCCCGCGCCTACGACCAGCACACTTCCGACCGTAACACTTCCTTGCCTACTGGCCCAACTGGTGCTGTCTTCACTCAACACCGCCAGAGCCAGCCTTCCAATATCGACACTCGTGCCAACGACCTGAAGGACCTGCCTCTCCCAGCGTCATCCTCCAGCCCGACGAACGCGCACCCATCGTCTCACCACACCGTTGTCTCTGCCCCTGTGCATGCTCCTCCCGAGACAGGCAGGGCGACCAACCCTCCCCCTCCTGCAGGAGAGAACACCACTCAGAGATATACGCCCTTCCCTAACCCAGAGCTGGTCCAGGGTATGAGCCCGGAGGTGATGCCGGAGAGCTATAGGGAGTCGACTTCCAAGCCGCACGAGTTGGGAATGAGCCCCGAGGTCATGCCAGATAGTTACAGACAGTCCGTCTCCCGTTCTGATCATCACTCTTCTTCTTTCCCAAGGGAAAAGGAGATGAGTCCTGAGGTTATGCCGGTTGCTTACAGATCTTCAGTTCCGCGAGACAGCCGCAACCACAATCACAACAACCAGACAAGGGCTATGCAAGCTACGCAGTCTAACGGTGCGGACGAGATGAGTCCTGAGGTTATGCCGAGGGAGTATAGGGAGTCATCGGTTGGACAGGTTGGGCATGGTGATAGGTTGGCGAACCCTGCGCTTGCTGCTGCTGCTGGTGCTTGGGCCGGTAGGGCTGGTATGAGCTCTGGGAATGGAAATGGAAACGGAAATGTTGTTGGTGCTGGTGCCGGTGCTGGTGCTGGTCAGGGAAGGATTGTGCACAAGTGTGAGGGTTGTGGGAGGGATAACGATATTAGTGGGTATGTGAAGGAGGCGGTGGCGAAGGTTACTGGTGGTGAGAGGTTTTAAAGGAGAGGGGATGGGAGAATGATGGATGGGTTTGTATGATTAGGTTACAGGACAGTGGTGGGATGATGATTGAGTCGTGGAGTTGATTGGATTTGTTTACGTTTTTCCTAGTATAGCCAGGTCGCAATGAGCAACGAGTAACAAGAGCCCCTGAAGAGCCTTGGTGCAATACACCTGCATGTGAATATGAACATTGACAAGTCTGGACGATATTGGGCTATACCCGACTCTACCGAGCCATCAACCGAAAGATGGGGAAGGTTGATCCCCCGCATTGCCAATCTTCTATACTTCTCCAACTGAAACATCGGAGAGTGTGCTGGGTCCCGGGCTCACTATGGCAATTTAGGCGTAACCAGACTTCAGCCTCGCTCTGGTGTTAGAGCTATGGGGAGAACGCAGCCAAGAATCCGTCACGGTTGTAGCTCATTTGAGGCTATAATACTTGAGCCCTTATAACGTGACAGCCGGGTCAAATACCGGACGCGCGGCTATCAGACACGGCATGTACACGATCTCATATCGAGGATGTGCATAAAATGACCATTTCTTCAACCTCCGTTCTCCATGATGCCCTCTCGTCCAGCCAAGATCTCTTTTGCCTCTCCGGTCTCTCATCCTCACCATGGCATTCTCCCTTACCTCCCTCCTCGGGCTCCTCGCCCTCTGCCCAACCGCCTCCCTTGCCCTTCGCCCTTCCTCCGGGTGCAACAAGGCCCCCGCCCTCGTCACTCCTTCTTCTACCACCACCCCGTTGAGAATCACCTCCAACAACAAACAACGCGAGTTCTTCGTCCGTCTCCCCCCCAACTACAACTCTGCCGTCCCGCACAGGCTGATCTTCACCCTCCACGCCCTGGGGGGAACAGCACAACAAGTCATCGCCGGCCAGGGCGGGTACCTCCCCTACTACGGCCTGCCTCCCCTCGCCAATAGTTCCGACGTCCCGACAGTGTTTGTCGTCCCCAATGGGCTGAACAACGGCTGGCAGAACCAGAATGGGGAGGATGTTACCTTCCTTCGCAACGTCCTCACCACAGTGGAGGGGGATCTCTGTATTGATCAGGATCTCCGTTTCAGCACGGGGTTTTCCTACGGCGGGGCGATGAGCTACAGTCTGGCTTGCTCCCTAGGGAAGGAGATCAGAGCCGTGGCGGTATTGAGCGGTAACCCGCAGATTAGCGGGTGCAGCGGGGGCACGGAGGCGGTGGCGTATTACGGGCAGCATGGGACTGGTGATAACGTCTTGCCTTTGGCGCAGGCGAGGCAGATGAGGGATCGGTTTCTGAAGAATAATGGGTGTGCGAGTCAGGCGGAACCGGCGGTGCCGGCGAGTGGGAGCCAGGGGAAGGTCAAGACTGTTTATACGGGTTGTCAGACTGATAAGCCGGTGACCTTTGTGGTTTTTGATGGGGGGCATGTTCCTACGCCTAGGGAGCCGGGGCAAGGGGAGACGTTTACGCATGGCGAGACGTGGGAGTTTTTTGGGCAGTTTAAGTGAGATAAGGTCGGCTGAAAGATATTGGGAGAGGGGGGTGAAGGGGAATAGGAAGGTTGTTACTGTCGTTTAGGTAAGACGGATTTCGAGAGAGGATAGGTCCTTAACAATTATCTCAGGGGTTGAAAAGGGGGTAGATTGTGGTGGTGGGTGAAGTGGCTTATGTAATGCAACTTGGCAGGCAACTGTTGCTAGGCTCCACTTTTGGGAAACTATTCCCGTGCGTGAAGTGTGAGCAATCACGAGAGGGGTTGCTCTTCTCGCTTTCTTGCCAACTTTGTTTGTAGTATTTGAACACAAAATCGAAAACCATGACCTCCAACGCTCAAAAGCCAGGGGAGCCTTTTGTTCCCACCAAACTCATCAAGCACTTCCAGGCCAACCACACGACCCGCGACGCTCAGAGCAGTGGGTGGTCCGCGTTGTGGGACTCGCAGCAAAACGACCTCTGGGACAGAGGAAAGCCCTCGCCTGCGCTTATTGACTTTATTGAGTCTGCGCCATGGCCTGCGCCCGAGGGGAGGCGGCCAAAGGCGTTGGTGCCGGTATGTTTTACATTTGACAGGCATGGGCGAATAAAGTGTTGACATTGACTATAGGGCTGCGGGAAAGGCTATGATGTCGTCATGCTAGCTCTGCATGGCTTCGATGTTTATGGTCTTGAAGTCTCGCCCGCTGGAGTCGAGACTGCCAGGGCGTATGCTGCTGGCCAGCTGAAAGCACCTTTTGCATACAACTATGGGGATGGAAATCAAGATAAATATTCGAAAGACAAGCGAGGAGAGGTTACTTTCCTGGTTGGAGATTTCTTCAAGCGCGACTGGGAGAGCAAGTGTGTCCGCGAGGGCGAGACCTTTGGCGGGTTTGATCTTATTTACGACTACACGGTAAGCGCACTCGGATCATCTGTGGTTCGCGGGAATAAGATGCTGACCAGCCAAGTTCTTATGTGCTCTCCTCCCAGAAATGCGACAAGACTGGGGCCGTCGGATGGGAGAGCTGCTTGGACCTCACCCTGCGAAGTTGGTCTGCCTGGAGTTTCCGCTGTACAAAGATCTCAAGCTTCCCGGTCCACCTTGGGGTTTGCGAGAGGGGATCTACTACGATGTGTTGGCTGGCGGTGGGACCGGGGTCTTTGATAATGACGAAGCAGCCCAAGCGGCGCTGCAACGGCCAATCAAGGGACCAATGGAACGAGTGTCCCGCATCATGCCTCCTCGGACGTATCCGCAAGGAGAAGGAACGGATCAGCTGGGCATCTGGCAGCTCAAAAGCCGGTAAGAAAAAGCAACAGCAAAATCCGAATTCCCGGAAAGGGCCTTATTCCGTCATTTACACTCCAACGTACCCCTGACTGGACCCCCAAATCAAGCAGGTGCGGAAACAAGCTTTAGGTCAATCAAGAGGTCATGGACACACACGTCAGCACTATAAATTTCTTGGACGTCTAATCATGACAAATCCAAAGCAATAACCAACTACCGCACTTCACCAATCTGGACCCTTGCTCGAACAGGAAACGTCTGCAGAGTTTGACATTGGAACATGACTATACCCCGCGTTCGCAGTAAGATAAACGAGCTGCGAGTTGGAGTGTATTTAATAAACAAACCCAGCGCGGCAATTCAACCGCCCACTTCAACCGGAACGGGGTCTGGGGTTTTTACCATGGGCGGCCCGTTGGGGAAGGTGTGCTCGGCCCATCCAACTCCCTGGCCAGCCCTGAAGGACCGTTTGTCAGTGCGACGATCCGGGGAAAAGCGCCGCAAAACGGGTCTGCATAATGCATTAGTAGTCACTTTCGGCTTTTCCCCATCATCAAGTCCAAGACTGGGGGGCATTCATACTGCTACTACCTTTGCACCTGTCAAAGTTTGGCAGGTAATTTGTGATCGACCTGGGCGACTGGGGCTGAACCGACTTTAAATCGTGTTTGGGTCCAGACTTTTTGAGGTTGAAATCAAGACGCGCGACTGCGTTGGTGATGAAAATTCCTTACAGGTATAGCAGAGGTTGGAGTATTATACATGTCTGACACATGCTATGAGGGGAGTAGTATACCCCATAACGAAAGGAAGGTCATGGAGGAATTATCCCCGGTTTTTGTCAGTCCGAATCACACCTCCCACCACCAACATGTATCATCTATGATCTCGTGCTCCCGCATTTGAAATCCTTCAAGATCTGAATAAAATCCCATGTGACCCCCTTTCTTGAGCTTCTGAATTTCCTCATCGCCAACCGCACTCCATCCTTTCTTTTTTTGACCCACAATCGTCAACAATGAAGACTTCACTATCTACTCTCCTCCTGCTAGGAGCAGCAGCACCCACCCTAGCAGCTCCAAGCGTAATAGACGACTTTGTCGGCCAAGGCCAAATCCACGTCCTCAACTCCAGCTCCTATGTCGCGGCCAACCCAGCAACCGACACCATCGGCTGCCTGACCGCTTCTGGTTTGCTCTCTTCAAGCAACTGCGCGACATTCACCCGAACCGAAAATTACCCCTACATGCTTGTCTCCTCCCAGGGGCTCTGCACGTTCAACGACAAGAGCATGCCCAACAACAAGGACAGCTACTACGGCAAAAACACGTACGCGTGGCACTGCACCCAGGGGGTCAAGTCGGGGGATGATGGGGAGAGGTATTATACTGTTGTGAGTACATCCGCACTTGTCCCAGTGACAAAAACAGCTTGCTGATTGGGAGGTGACTCGGAAGAATGGATTTAAATACCCATACCTCTGCAACGGGAATCTTGGGTGCTACTACGATATCCCGGCTGCTCCGGAAAAGCAAGCAGATAACGATGATGATGACGATGACAGGGTTGCGGTCCAAGAGGTAGGGAAGACAAAGGCTGTGCAGCCTGTTTGGCAGTTTTTCTGGGGGAGTCACCAGATGGGGATCACGCCCGGGCATTTGCAGGTGTTGTGGCTTTGGGTGCCAGCGAGGGATGCCGCCAAGGAGAAGAGAGATGGGGAACAAGTCAGGTTGGCTATGTAGCGGGGGGTGCTTCCAGGTTGTAGGTCTAGCGAGCCGGTCATGAGAGAGGCCGATACTGGTCAGGCAGGCTGTTTAGGGGCGGTGGGATGGGAGGGTGGTATATGGTAAATTCTAGGAGTAGCAAGAGGAAGGAACGACGTACCTAGGTAGTCTAAGGGGTCTTGCTGGCCACAAAACTTTTGAAAATATTATTTCTTTGAAAAAAAAAGATCGTTTGCCCACCAACATTTTCTCTCTCTTTTTCGTTTGCGAACCAAGAACAACACGTCTCGTCACGAAAGAATGTAGGACCACAAAGCGTTCACGGCCGCTGTGCGCGCGAGCAACGCGTGGGCTTGCGAAAATGACTGAGCGAGTCGCGCCCGCACACGGCGTGTGAGCAGCAGCAGGCGGACCACGACGACGTTGTTCCCAAGATTGCCGGCGCCCCCTCGCGCAAAGGGAGGAATGTAGGTGATGATGTTTCAATTGAGCTTTAGCAGAAGAAGCCCAAGATCACAGAGAAGTACATTACCGCGTTGGTAGGTTTACAATGTTCTTTGTTGTCTCCAGTCCTTTATCTAAGTACTCCTACCAGAGCAACTAGGAGCCGAGTATACCAACATTTTGCTCTAGGATGAGTGGCACAACGAGCTCGACGCCCTTTGCGAGGACTGGGCTCTGGAAGTGTTTGGTCGGCTGCTTATGTTCATCCACTCTGGAGTGGTTCTGCAAGCCAATCAGCGCGAGATGGCCTTGGAGCTCTCTGATCATGGGCAACCGCGTGATCGGCCCTCTGTACCGCCAGTTTCACAAGTTGCGGCACCCCAACTCGGACGTCTTCCGCCCTACCATGGACTGTGTTCTCTGGAGGAAGATCCAGGACAAGTACATCAAGCGAAAGGAGGAAATCGACGCCAAGTATGACCGCCCGCTGAGGCGTTGCTCTTGTGTCGCGCGAGTTCATGATAATATCAGGTATAGGGACAACCGGTGAGCAAAGTTCTATACCTATATCTGCATTTTAGCCTATAAGCTGACCATGCCTTGCTAGTCAATTCTTTCCTTTTCTTCCCGTGGAGCTGTTGCAGAACTGGACGCCCTACTACCTCGGCCAGCAATGCCTGCAGATCGAGACTGAGACTGTCCGGACACCTCCCCAGCAACGCTGGCTTACCAACGTCACTATTTTCGACCGAAGCGGCAAGCCATTCATTGTGACTCTTCCTGTCACCTCGGCTCTTTAACCTGTTCTCCCTGCCCAGAAATGGAGCATCAGCAGTCGGAAGGCCTGAGGAAACCTTACTGCCGTTCTGATCCCACTACAACTTGCCCTTGACGATACAGACGGCGGACTGTATGGGCGATGATCTTCACTGTCGATCCTATCAAGCATTTTGGTATCGAAGCATGTTCGCATCGAAACGCTGCCACAAGACAATAGAAAAGGTGAGCTTCACAGACTGATACAATGCTACCAGATTGAAATACAGGACTCAAACTAAGAGTTGCCCTTAGGCCTAACGCTCCCCCAAATAGGCCGAGAACGTTTGCCCGGCGCCTCTTCTTCAGACATTCAAAGGCCTTGTACAACATTTTCAGGCCCCTCTTTTTCCTAAACACACATGCGAACACCATTCAAGGCCGGTATCGACAGCCGCAAGGGGCCCTCCATCTAACAATCTCACGTGTCAAGGGACATATGGACCTCCTTCAGCTAATACAGCTCACATAGCTCAATAGTACACAAGTCATAAATCGTTCAACTTTGGGGGTATCTATCTAACTTCTGTCAACATCTTATTCCCCAGCGAGAGGCCCACGACGTCGAGATTATCCCCCGTTAAGCTCATCAGTCATCAAAGTGTGCCATCGCTGCAAAAAAGTGAACATTTCGCAACCTTTTCGTACAGGCTTGTTTTGGAGCCTCCCCCAAGAAGCTTTCTTGCATGATGATTATGTGCAGCCATTAGCACTTATATCAACTGACAGACTTCTCTCTCACTCCTAGACCTTGATCCTCTGACGAGACCGACTGACCGGCCCTCTCTGACATCGCTGGCGGCTTGCATGAGTTGCATGATAAGTTATGAATCGCTTCTCCCCTTCCCTTTCTTCTCCTTATTAATACCAGGTTGTTGTGCAATGCAATGTGGCTGATGTTTCTTGTTCCTCCTCAGCTTCAGTTGGCAAAAATCCTCACGTTCAAATCAACACTCCCCGTAGCAATGACACACCGAATCTGCACTTCACCACCCGCACCAGCTGCTCCCGCTGCCTTCCTTGGTGTCCCATTCGATTCTCCATTCGCCCCATCACCATTGGCCGCGGGGACATCCTTGACAATCGAAGGCGCCCACCGAATACACTGCACGAAATGCCCATGCGCGTCCCCTATGGTCTTGACACACCTGCCCTCTTGGGTCAGATCCCAGCACCGCAACGTATAATCATCCGCCACCGACAACAAGTATTTCCCACCAGGGTGGAAGACAAGACCCCGCACCCAGTTGTCGTGTCCCACCAAGATCTTGATGCAAGTTCCCCTCGCATCCCACAACCGAATCGTCTTGTCTCTCGAGCCTGTCGCCATGAATTCCACCGCGCTCGTGGCTGGTGGTTTCTTCACCCCCGCCATGGCAGCAAGATGTGGATAGGAAGCTGCCGGGGCAATGGCACAGCACAACACAACATGTTCATGACCAATCAGCGTGGTCTTTGGCTCCGGGTTCGGTATCGACACATCCCACAACCGGCCGGTGTAATCGTCACTGGTGGAGAGGATAAACCTCCCATCAATGGATGGGCAGACGTCGCGTACCCATTCCGCATGGCCCCGAAGGGTCTTTACGCAATAACCTGTGCTTACGTCCCATATCCTCAACGTCTTGTCTCGACTGGCGCTGACAAGGAGATTGCCAGCACCACCTGCTACCCCTGACGGAATAAATCGAACGGCGCTGACGCTGTGGTCGTGGCCGGGAAGGGTCCGAATATTCTTGTAGTCGTCTGATGGATCCCACAGCTTGATGGTCAAGTCTGAACTGCACGAGGCAAGCAGGGTGTTTCCGCGAGGTCCGCCAAAATCGACGTCGAGAACAGCCTTCGTGTGGCCTTTAATCGTCCTTTCGAGCTCGCCCAACTCCCAATCCCAAATCTTGATGGTCTGGTCCTCCGAGCCCGATGCTAGTGATGAGAATACTGGGTGAAAGGCGACGCATGTGATTGGGTTTCGGTGGGATTGGAGCGTGTGCCGGGCTGGGGATTTGGGCAGCCAGGCTACTGGATCCTTATTTTGTCGGGATGTGGGGGTGGTGTTCTGGAGCTCTGATTGTAACACACTATTCCGGGACTCGAGGTCCATGATCTGGGAGAGGGTGTCAGGCGAGCCAGGCCGGCAAACACGAGAAGAATGGACCAGCGACTCACCTTCTTTTGTAACCGCACCACACTCGTCCACTTCTTCTCCAGCAGACCCTCATACTTCTTGGAGGTTGCGGGATCAAAAACATCTTCCCCAAGGTTTAACTCTGTTCGCAAAGCTGACGCGGTATTTGAGAGGTTGTTGGCAGTGAGGTAGGCGATCATCGCTTTGTGTCTGCATCGTCCGTCAGTCGCTGCCTCGGCTTCGTCAAACCCAACCCCGCCCCCTCTGGACGAGAGCACACGACGGAAAACCTACAGCTCCTCAGCCTGGCGGGTGGTCAGGATGTTGGTATTCATCGCGGAGACTCGGAGGGCACTCTGGAGCCCCCGGGCCGTGCCGTTCTGCTAGAGTGGGAGACAGGGAACTCGCAGGGGAATTTATCGGCCTGAAATCAGCGGTCGGGAACCTTCTCGTCTCGGGGGCCGTTGGGTCGAAATCGGTATGTTGAGAAAAAAGGGACTCTTTAATCGTTGTTCAAAGTGGGCATGGAAGGATGGCAGAAGGTTGTTGGTGACAAACAGCAGCGGTGGGTAAAGGGGCGCTTTGTTCGAGAAGGTTTCGTCGAATGTGCTGTTTCAATCCCAATCCTCAGATGCACGCGTGGATGGATAGGTGGAGGGGTCGCGAAAAGTGGACCTGGGGAACTGGGGAAGCGTCCAGGGTTGTGGTTGGGCTTCGGCAGAAGCAGCGTGAGAATCAGGGCTGAGGATGGGATTTCTGGCTGGAGGTGGACGTGGTGTGGAAAATGGATGTCATGGTATCTTCAACGGGAACCCAGCGGGGCAACACAACACTTGAAACTCGAAGCAAGCTCCAATACATCCAATTTCCATGTTCGCTGCCAGACCCGCCAAGACAGAGAAGCCGGGCCACGACAGCTGCCATATTAGAAGGCTGCCAGTCGAAGCAAGCCACAACCGTGACATCACCTGAGCCACAATGTGGTTCGGTTTCTCCAGCAATGCACGGTTCACATCGAAATTGTCCCATGTCAACAATTGCCAGATCGTCAGTGGAAAGTTAGGGTCCAGTCGACATCCCGGCAGTCAGAGAATAAGGAAGAGAGCTTATGGACGAGCGGTGCATTTGTGCATAGATTTGGATAAGGGCACAGCAGTCACCATTTCGGAGTAAATGAAGCAGGAACACCACCAAACTCTGTCGAGAACATTCCTTATCGATTGTGGTGTTTATCTGCATACGCATCCGTAGGGCAGCCGAGAGTGACAGCGAAGGGACCCACACCCACCTGTCCCGCAGAGCCAAGAGCCAGGGCCAGGGCGCCCTGGACACGCTTTCTCAACTGGAGTCAGCCTTGAGCGAGAAATCTTGGGCGGCAAGTCACAACAACTGCAATTGTCAACAACCACCGCGCAGAATAACGATTTCGGCGATATCCTCACCACAATCACCCCTTGCCGAGCAAGAGCAGCCCTGCGCTCTCCTTCTTGAAGCCAATCACGCGCTGCATCTCGGCCTCCAAACCAACAAACCGCAAAGAAAACAGCAGCTGGCTTTGTTGCTTCACCCCTCGCACGTATGTCACCTCTCTGGCTTTCTCTTCTTGAGCCTCACTACGGCCAATAACCCAGATGCGCATCGGTTCCTCTGACTGCGCACCTCGCTGGCTGCTATGATGGGCCGCTGGAAACCGCGTTGGCTGCAGAAGCTAATCAAGCGCACTTCGACTCTAGGCTCAGAAAAACCAAACACTTGCCTCTCGACCGACAGGCCCACCGCTTACACCAACCAGCCTGTTCAAAGTCCACAAAAGAACTTGCTGAAATCTTGTCTCCTCGATTCTAGCTCTACCACAACGACACCATCCATTGAAGGACAGCCCGCCATGGCTGACGGAGAAGAAGACTTTAGCTCCTTGCCCCTTACAGATCGCTGGGCCCACAAGGTGCGCGCGTCTCCCTGTTCGCTAATCATATGCTAAACAGATAAACTAAAACTTCACTTGGGGAATAGGTCTGGAAGGTACGAAAACAGGCATACGAGGAGGCTGCCCAGGCATTCGAAAAGACCCCCGACGAGTACCACCCGGCATTCCGCCCATTCATTCAAGACCCGAGTTTGTGGAAGACAGCAGTCGCGGATTCCAACGTTGCCGCTCAACAAGATGGCTTAGCTGCCCTCTGCGCATTCCTGAAGTTTGGTGGTCGCGAAGGCGGTGTACGAGCGAGACAACATGCCGTGACACCAATCTGCGAAAAGGGTCTGTCCTCGACGAGAGCAGCAACAAAAGCGTCGGCAGTCGAGGCGCTGCTCCTCTTCATTGAGATCGACGTCCCCGGCCCAGTGATTGAAGAGATTCTCCCAGTACTCTCCAACAAGCAACCCAAGCTTGTTGCTGCGGCACTTAATGCTTTGACCCAGATCTTCCACAACTACGGCTGCAAGACAGCGGATCCGAAACCCGTCCTCAAGATCTTACCGAAGGTGTTCGGCCATGCAGACAAGAATGTGAGAGCAGAGGCGACAAGTTTGGCGGTGGAATTTTACCGATGGCTGCGCGAGGCTATGAAACCAATGTTCTGGGGCGACCTCAAGCCGACACAGCAAACCGATCTCGAAGCGCAATTCGAAAAGGTCAAGGCCGAGGGCCCAGCGAAGCAGGAACGCCTGTTACGATCACAGCAAGCTGCCAAGGAACGGGCGCCTGCGGCAGGAGGTGGTGATGAATATGGGGAGGGCGCGGAAGAGGAGGAGGAAGCAGTGGAGGTTGATGCTTTCGATCTTGCCGAACCACAGGACGTCATTAGCAAAGTACCAAAGGACTTCTACGACAACCTGGCCTCGTCGAAATGGAAAGAGAGAAAGGAAGCTTGCGAGGCCTTGTATGCCATCGTCAATGTGCCAAGGATCAAGGACGGCGATTTCGCTGAAATAACCCGCTGCTTGGCCAAGTGCATGAAGGATGCCAACATAGCAGTTGTCACTCAAGCAGCCCAGTGTATCGAAATGCTCGCCAAAGGTCTGCGGAAGGGCTTCGCCAAATATCGCTCCAACGTCATGCAGCCCATCATGGAGAGGCTGAAGGAAAAAAAGGTGACCGTTGCTGATGCGCTCGGTGCTGCCTTGGACGCTGTCTTTCTCTCGACCAACTTGACTGAGTGCCTGGAAGACATCACTACATTCCTTGTTCACAAAAATCCCCAAGTCAAGGAAGGAACCATGAAGTTTCTCGTCAGGTGTCTTCGAACGACTAGAGATGTGCCGAGCAAGCAGGAAATCGCCAGCATAGTCGAATGCGCCAAGAAACTACTCTCTGAAGGCAGTGAGGTCCTGCGGTCTGGCGGTGCTGAGATTCTGGGAACAGTCATGAAGATCATTGGCGAGAGAGCGATGAACCCCCATCTCGAAGGGCTTGATGATATCCGCAAGACCAAGATCAAGGAGTTCTTCGACACAGCCGAGGTCAAGGCGAAAGATAAGCCGAAGCCGCCGCCGCCAGCTCCTGCCGCGCGAGGACCGCCACCTAAGAAGGTCCTGGGTGCAAAGAAGGCCCCCCCTGGTCTCAAGAAAGCACCTCTAGCCGCTGCTCCTCCGCCAGAGCCTTCTCCTCCGCCTGCACCACCAGCTGCTGCGCGCCCCGGCCCTGCGGGAAGCAAGCTCGGAAAGCCAGGTGCCCTCGGTGGCCTCAAAGCCCCACAAAAGCGCACTCTGGGCGCCCCCTCACCACGTCGGCCAGTGGCTCCTCGCGTGCCATCACCAGCTTTCGAGCTGGAATCCGAAGAAGAAGAGCCTATCCAAGCTTCGCCTCCACCAAAGCCGCGAATCGGGTTGGGACGCGGGGGCCTTGCTGGTCGCTCCCTTGCTAAGCCCGCAGCACCATCTGCTTCGATTCCCCCTGCGTCTCCATCTCCAACCTCTGCTTTCACACATCTTGAGCGTGCCGAGTTGGAGGAACTGCGGATGGCCAATGAGCGCCTGCTCAAGCAGCTCGATGATGCCCGCCACGACCGGTCGAAACTGACATCGGAGATCCAGGAGCTCAAGAACCAAAATGCGCAGCTAATCGAGGATCACACAAGGGATGTCCTCTCCATCAAGGCCAAAGAAACGCAGTTGGTGAGAGCACGTAGTGATGCCGAGGCGGCCGAACAGACAAATGAGCGACTACGACGCGAGCTGGACCGTTTGAAACGGGCTCTGAATAAGGCCGAGGCCTTGAATAACGGCGCCGGCGCAGACAGCCCTGTATCTCCCAGTCTTGGCTTCCGAGCTTTGAGTCCAACTCACGATGATGCTGGGATCTACCGTGACAACGCTCTGCCTCCTAGTGCGGGTAGAGCCCGCCAGAGCTTTGCCAGCACCCTTAGTGAGGAGAAGGAGAACGGCGATGGCATGCCACACCCACGCAATAAGATCGGCCCCGAGTCTCGGTACGCGGGTAGCACCGCTAGCAGTGGTCGCGCAAGCCCGGCTAGAGGTTTCAGGCGGGACATTTCCGGCGGAGACGACAGAGACATTCGCAGTAACGATGGTGCTAGTGGCGGCGGTGCTTATGGCGGATATGGTGACCGATCGGGAAGCAGGGCTGGAAGCCGTGCAGGGAGCAGATTGGGTGACCCACCGACCAATGCCTCTGGCGGCCCCGCGACATCTGGCATGGAGAGCTGGAGGAGAGCTGCTGAAGTGACGAGCCAGCTGAAGGCCAGGATTGAAATGATGAAGGTATGTGACTCCTTGTAGAAATTCAGCGCTTGACTTCATATACTAACGCAAGCAACAGGCGAAGGCGGCTAGCAGACCCCAGTAGAGGGTTGGACTCTTCCACCACTCAATTTTTGTAACTTGTACGGCTGTTTTTACTTTGCTGGGCCTGGGGTCTTCATGTTATGATTGCATTTTCACGGCGTTGGGCGATGAACCATACCCATTCCCCGCCCTGCATCGTTTTTATAGGTGTTTACGTTCTGTACCTTTTTTTTTTTTTTTTTTTTCTTGCTCATTTATATGGCATGTTTTATAGGGGCTGCTTAGCTGTGTTCTGATATCTGGGTACCTGGTGGGTGGGGAAAACATTGCTGATAGGACATTGCTTGGGGAGGTTCTCAAATGACGGGTTAGCTGGGTCCAGGTAGCTGAGGTAATTCTATAGCTCAATATGCTGTAATTTGCTATGCCCAGGTGATCTTCTCGGGTGATGACTGAAGTGGCATGGTCAACAGAACGGTTGACCAGCGCAGAGATGTCTCAGTTTTGGAATGTTGATGGACAGGAATGGAACTGGCATTTGGAGGAGGGGGGTGGAGTGTGGAGAGTGGAGTGTTTGCCCCATGACATGTCCCACACACCCAGACACAGCTCAGCTACCCCGCTCTCTCTCTCTAGGGCTGTAGTTCGGAAACCGTTTTCCAACAACCACACAAAGGAAAAAGGCGCGGTTAGTTTAGTGGTTAGAATCCTCGCTTCCCATCACATCTTGGTCTAGCGAGGGACCCGGGTTCGAATCCCGGATCGCGCAATTGCGCCTTATCCTTCTCTTTTACTTTTTTCGTCCTTTTTTCTCAGTCAACTGTATGATGTCATGAGCTGCTGTTTTGTACCAATTTGGTTTGGTTTTTTGGATAGCTTAAATATGTGTTGCTGACAGAGGACTTGTGGTTGTCATAAAGAGCTGTTTTTTGTGCATCAAGTTGTGGTTGTCACTTGAACAGAGAGGAGTTGGCTGGGTGGGTGTTGTTGTTGGAGGAGGGGTCTTGGCGGGGTAATACGAGCGGACATCACCAACCTTTGTCATTACCACTGTTCTCAACATCACGACTCATCAGCATCATGTGGCCAGATTTTGAAAAGGGCATCGCTATTCCTCCCGGGAGGAATGGTATTATTAAACGGCCATCAAGACGAAAACAATTCCTGATTGTTTTGTCGCTTTCTCTTCTTGGGGTCTTCTTCACACTCCAACACTGGCTGCGAGATCAACAACTCACCTTCCTCATCAACCACCACCCCCACCATTATGAAGCCCTCCCACCTCTAAAGTTCAAAAAAGACGGCACCTTCCAACTGAGCATCTTTTCCGACCTCCATTTCGGCGAGAGTATGTATGCCCTCCTTTTCGACCCTCTCATCCTCTTAGCTCTATTTGATACCCACCTACCACTCACCCTCTCCCCTCATACCTATCTACCATGAACTTTGGCCAGAATAATGACACAGGCCTTCTGACTGAGACTGAGAGGTGTAAATAACAGATGCATGGGAACCCTGGGGCCCCCGCCAAGACATCCACTCCCTCCGCGTGATCAACACCGTTCTTGATCAGGAACCAACCACCGATTTTGTGGTTTTAAACGGGGATTTGATCACTGGGGAGAATGTCTATTTGGAAAACGGGACGGGGTATGTTGATTTGATAGGGAAAGAGTTGGACAAGAGGGGGGTGGAATGGGGGAGCACATACGGGAATCATGATTCTGATTATAACCTATCACCAACCAGAATATATGAACGGGAGAAGAGGTTTAGGGGAGTAGGACGGGGAGGATGGCGCCTGGCACAGAGGGGGAGGTGGGGGTAAGTAATTACTATTTACCTGTGTATGATTATGATGGGAAGAGGGTGGAGATGATACTGTGGTTTTTTGACAGTCGGGGGGGTTATAAGTTTCAAGAGGGGGGTGAACAAAACAAAAAGGGACGGGAGAATTGGGTGCATCCCAAGGTGGTGGGGTGGTTTAAGGAGACGAGGGAGAGGTTGAGGAGGGAGAATCGGGGGAGGGGTGTGCCGGGGCTGGGGTTTGTGCATATACCTACTACGGCTTTTTTGGAGGTGCAGGAAAGGGGGGTAGATGGGAGGAGACAGCCTGGGATTGATAAGGATAGGCCGGTTAATAGGCAGGGGGAGGGGTGGTGTGCTGATGGGGGGAATGGGGAAGGGTGTGAGTATGGTGGGCAGGATGGGGAGTTTATGGAGGTGGTGATGGAGGAGGGGCTGTTGGGGTTGTTTGTGGGGCATGATCATGGGGATACGTGGTGTTCGGATTATGAAAAGGAGGGGAAGAGGATGTATTTGTGTTTTGGGCAGCATACGGGGTATGGAGGGTATGGGGATTGGATTAGGGGGTCTAGGCAGGTGGCGGTTTCGATTGAGGGGTTGAGGCAGAGAGAAATGGATACGTGGGTTAGGTTGGAGAGTGGGAAGGCGGTGGGGAGGGTGAGGTTGAATGAGAGTTATGGAAGGGATGAGTACGAAGCTGTGGAGGATGAGAGGACGCACTTGCCGGTTGATGATGAGAGTAAGGAGTGATGATTGTTAAGTATGAAGCTAACTACGTCCGCCATTCATGTCCAAATGAGTGACTGAGGTAAGTACACGACAATTCCGTCCTTCTGATTCCGACCTCCGCCCAGTTCATCCTCCATCTTCCAAGGCACTGACTACTGACTACCAATTACTGGGAAGGCTTGTTATCGACCAAGGTGATCTCAAACGCGCTGGGTCCCTTGCGCTCATTCTTCAACTGCGGAGGGAAAGCCTCGGACTCGACAATGTCGACCTCGTTGGTCTTCTCATTCCACTGGAAGTAGATGGAGCCGACGGAGAGGTAGACACCAGTCTTCTCGTCGCGCAGGAACACACCGGTCGTCACAGGAGGGCCGCCAGCTGGGAGAATACCCACCAGGTGCCACTCGAGCGGATCCTCGTTGGACTTGATGAGGACGGTGCCGACATCACGAGCGTCGATCTTGATGGAATACTGCAGGGGAGTGCCGCCGGTGCTGTCCTTGAATTGGAAGGAAATGGCGCGGGTGTTGTGCTCGACGACCTTGAAGCGGGAGAGACCGCCAATGTCGGAGATGTCAGGGTTGGGACCCTCCCTGTGGCGATGTCAGTAATGCTTTCACGCTGAAGAGTCTGTTCAGAGAAGAACTTACCACTCGCGGTATTTGCCCGACTCGTTGTAGTGCTGCCAGGCAATGACCTTGGCGTTGGTGCCCACGTTGACGGACAGGAACTTGTCGTTGAGCGAGCCGGGAACGCTGACGTCTGCTCCAATAGAGTAGGGGTACTCGTCGCCTTCGAACTGCTTCTTGACGTAGAACTTGGCGGTGCTGGGGTCAACGTGGGGAGCCATTTTGATGAGTTGTGTGGGGTTTGGTGATGTGGTTTGTGTAGGTGTTGTGTTGAAGTTGTTTAAGCTGGTAAGATGATGATTAAGGTACTGTGTGGATGAGGAGGTTGTGAGAGGTTTGAGCCGTGGAGGGCAGCTCTCTTTATACATGTTGGCCGTGATACGTATCCCCCGACGGAACCACTCGTCCTTTGACTTCCGCTTGCTTCTGTAGAAGATCTACTGGGTGCATTGTCACTTCAGCTGTGGCATCATCCATGATGCCAATCTCGTCTGATCACACGGAAGTCAAGGCGGAGATCCATAGGCCCAAAGCAAGGAATAGCAAGACATCAGGATTGTCGCGATGCCTGTCGTGCATCTCTCCTCGAAGCGGATTGGAGGTGAGCGTCGGCTAGGGCGCTGATGGGCGGTTGTTTTGTTAGAATCGGGACCGAATGAACCCTCTTAACTGGCACCTGTGCCACAGTCAGATGACGCGATGTGCCATATCCGTGGTGTTGAGAAGCTCTCTGCTGAGGACAATTTACGTAAAATGTTCGATCGGGTCATTCCGAGACAACGACCCTTGTGCTGAGCTGTGCTAGGATCTACAACGTCCGGTCTGTAGCTTCGGTCCGGTCCGTGTGATGGTAAGCGATGAGTGGTTGATGATCTGAGACCGGATGCAAGCCACAGATCCTCGAGGCTACAGCACCGCGAACCACAAGCTTTCTGGGCGGTTCTGAGGAGGGGCTGTTGTGATACATTGTGAGACACCAGCCATCATGAAATTCCGTGTGGAAGTGATGTGCGAGTCTTAGCGTCGATGACAAAAAAAGGCGTCAAAAGTGGGGGGACCGGCTTCTCTGGGGCGTAAGCTCACATTCTTGGGCGGATGCGGCGGTTTTAGAACATCTCTGTTTACATCCAGTCAGGGGCTGCTTTCATGGGGTTTCTTGTGTGAGATGCTCCTGAAGCCCCACTCTCGTCCAGTGGCAGACAGACTTTTGCTACAGGGCAGAGGGAGCAAGCTGTATGTGGACAAAGCATTGTTTCTGTCCTAAAATCTCTTGCGTTGTTGCGGCTTCAGGAGATTTGTTTCTTTGTTCGACTCGACAACAAGTTCCCATATTGGAACAATTGCAATAATTCACAAACTCTACAACTGATTATTTGTAGAATGAAGATAAAGTACACTGAATAACAAAGCTATACTAAGACAATCCTTAATCAAATCGACTCTTATTTAAAACCAATATGATGCATCAAGCCCGATAATCACCAAACCATCACTCATCCAACCAAACCAACAACCACTACAAGCAGATCCACACCAGAAGAGGTTAAGTAACTTGTAAGGAATACACATTCGCCCCTCAAACCCCAAAAACAAAACAAAATGTGCATCCTCCACGTCACCAACCTCTACTGCAACTGCTCCATGAGGGACACCAACCGCTGCCCCCATTTCAACTACATTCGCATCCCCACCCAAGCTCCTTCTCTTCCCACCACCCCCGAGCCGACAGGCTACTACCTCCGCCGACCCCGCGACTTCCAACGCTGCGACCGCTGGGAGCCCCTGCCTGCCAACCAGACCTGGGAGCACTGCTCCACCTTCATTCGGGACCATCTCACCAACCCATTGGCCTGCCCCGAGACCGTCACTGCCGGCGATGGGCACATCAGGGCTCGTTCGCGGAGGGACAAGTGCGAGTACTGTGTCAACGGGCACCCTCCTATTCCTGCGGGGAGGAGGAATGCGATTGCCCCTCAGGGTCCTCTTCTTCCCACGCAAGAGCAGGAGACGACTAGTGAGGGTGAGGGTGAGTGGAACAATCTCTTGCCGAGGAATGTGGGGACGGAGGAGTATAACCCTTGTTTGACGTATGATACTTGGGATGCTTTGATGGGTAACTAGGTACCTAACTACAGGTAACTGGTCGAGTGACTGGGTGCTGGTTATTAAGGTATTATACATACCACACAAAACACCGATAGGTAAGGTAGGGTAAGTGGGCTTCTCATTTCATAAATAAATTACTATCTTTTTTGCTAACAAACTTATTTTCCTCCTTCATAACTAACTGTGCAAAAATGTGATCTATGCTGTGAACAAATTGATCCTGTGACATGTCCCAACAAAATGCCCATCAAGACTAGCTGCAAAAAATGGGCGTGTTCTGAAGATTCGACACCGGCGAGACACCTCTTATTCAGTAACATGAATGATACTGATTGATATTTGGACAAAAATGAACCAAAAATTAAAGGAGTGAACTGCGCGATCCGAGATTCGAACTCGGGTCACTCGCTGTTTGTTTGCCTAGAAAGACAATGGGAGGCGAGGATTCTAACCACTGAACTAATCGCGCCTCCGTTGGCTCGGTTGTTGAATACTGTAGGAAAGTGATTTGGGGCTGATGTGCTGTTTGGGAGGTAGCTGAGTGAATGTGACTTCCCGGTTGGGAGGAGAGGAAGGAGAATTAAGGTAGGAAGGTGTGTTCTGGGGATTGAGGTTTGATGAGGAAGGCATTTGTTGAATGCTGGCCGGCGGAATCATTGTCTGCCTAGGTATCAAAGCTGAGAGACCCCTCAATAAGGCGTCGATAGACATCTTTTACTCATTTCATCTGGATGGGATTAACCTCCATGAACATAAAGCCCCGTCCCTCTCCCCTTCCACAAATCTCTGCGCCTTGCTCCAACGCATCGATTGACACCTTGAGCGGCTTCATTTACTTCAACCGCTTCCAATTTTTATCCTGGAAAATCTTGTTAAAGGCTACCGTGATAAACGTGGGCCTCTGCAAGCAGGAGTCCTTCCACTCGTCCTCCTTATCCAACCGCAAGACCAACCAACCCTTTTCCAAGTATTCTTCGCGTTGTTTCATCGGACCGCACCTTATTATAGAAGTATAAATACTTAGTCTAGGGAATTAGAAACTGGTGGCATGTGTGATTCCATCCTGTGTTTGGACATGTCATCCATCGCGAGAGATGTTGGTTATGTACCTAGGTATCTACAAGTTCCCAATGATAGCCTGATAAGCATGCGGCAAGGCCTCAAGTTCTGGCCTTATTACCCTTACTGACACGTGGGAGAAATACCGAGAATGCGATGAGTGTTTGCCCCCCTTATCAGAAGAGCGCGCTTGTTTGGAGTGGTCTGGCCAGCGACCAACGCCAGTTCACGGCGCAGACGCTCCCTCGCGCGCTTCACTTGGGTGGGGCTGTAACATCACCACCGCAGCTGTGCATTTCGATTTGCAAACAGAGAAAGACTCGGGGACCAAACGAAAAGTGACTGACCGTGTTCGTCTGGAATGCACACGAGAGCTTGGTGAAGATTAAGCTGTCGTTGGACCCCACTTCAAGCTGCAAGTTTGAGCAACAGCGGAAGGTGGGGGTTCTTTGCTGAATGCGACCTGCAGAGCCCTGCAAGCCTCCAGTCACTGATGAAACTGAATATTGATCACCGGGTCAGTTGGGTCTTCCCTGAGCTAATTAACAGATATGAGATGAGTTAGCGTTTTTGAGAAGATCCGAAGAGTTATACATTACTTGGAGTGATGATACTCCGTATTCACATGACCAATGTCCGCTGCTCATGTTCGCTTTTTGAAAAATGAGGTTCAAAATGGCTGTGATGGGAAATTGCCCGTGCGGTCCCCTCCAAGGAGTGGGGCAAGCTAATTCAAACTTTGTGGGGTTTCTTTCCTTGTGCCGCAGAACCCCTCCACTGTTCAAGTGCCTGAAACTTTGCTGCCTGTCACCAACATCAGCCGCGGCAGCGAGAAACCAACATTGCCAGCTTCCTCTTTCAACCTGGCGCCAACATTTTGCTTCTGAGGATACGAACAGACACAGACACAACAAGGGACAATGGCATCCGTATCACCGTCAGCACGCAGCCCGAGTCGGCCCGCTCTTCAACCTCCCCCCAGCTGCTTCAGCCCTAAATGATGCTCGTTGGTCCTTCCCATTAGGTCCGAATGTTCGGCTACGTACACTGCCACGGACATCTTACTGCGTACATAAACTACGACAAACCTGAGTGGAAGTTGATGTCAATGGGGGTGTGGGACAAACATCCAGAATCCCACCACCACGAAGGAAACACCATCTCGAGGCTCGACCTCGAAACAGCCGCCAGCCGCGGGCGCTAAAGCTACCCTGCACAGCTAACCCCTTTCAAGCATTCTTGGCAAGTTGGCTCGCGCTAATTCAATCTTCAGGGCGTTGGATTTTGCGTTGCGCCAACGCCAACATTGCTCACCCTCTCACCCGGACACCGCAAGACTCAAGAATCAACTCAGCCACCGTTGAGATGCGTGCATTCGCTTCCCCACGATACAAGTGACTGCCGAAGTCACTGCTTACCAGCCAGATCGGCTGACGCGGGTATCACCCTTTTCAGCCCCAGTCATCAGCGGAAAATTGCTGGTGTTTTTTCAAGGTCCGTCGCAACATGTTGCTGTTTGGGGGCGCTCCGGGGGCGGCCCAGCGAAATAAATCACCAAGGCCGTCGTAGCCTCTCTTGTGTATCCATCCCCTCCGACCCGGCTTGCGAGACGTTCGTCCCAACTTTCCCGCTGCTTTTTCTTCAACACGACCCTACCCGTTATCTCAACGGCAGTGTACCGCCGTAGAGAGTCCCCGAACCAGCCCATGTTACCATGCACACTCATGGTGTGCCGGCCCCGGCTTCCAGGCCGGATCTGGCGATCGCCCAAGGGGGTCATGCAGCCCAGAGGCCGAGCTCAGCATGCCCCCATCGTGATTGGACTGGTCGCCATGATGACGGGGGAGCTGGCAAGGCTCCCTGCCACGACCGCCGTGGTGCTCAGTTTCGTCCCCTGCGGCATCCATCGTCGCTGTGCCAAGGTCGCAAGAGCGGCGTGGTTGTGTCGTGCACTCCAGACCACAGCCCACAAATACGCAAGCTCTCAGCAGCAGCAAAAGACATTTCACACATGCAACTCTGCGGCCAACACTGCTGATACGTCTCGGCCACACTGACACCTCTCGCCGTCCTCGTGTGCGTGCTTGCTTGCTTGCTTGTTGCTTGCTGATTTTTTTTCTCCCCCGCCTTTTGCTGTCCTCTCCGACTCCAGGCTGCCATTCCGATACCCGAAAGAGGTGCTGCTGCTGATGTGCCACCAAGTCCCCTCGAGAGCGTCGAGCCAACTCCTTGCTGTGCCCCATGCGGCCCAGCGCCTGACGGCCCTTCAGCTCTTCTCCTTTGTTTGAGATACCCATTTGCCGTTTCTTCCTGTCCGCTGTTTATACCGACCCAGGCGCTGCTTGTCAGCATGGCCTCCCCCACGAGGTTCGCCGTTCCGCGCATCGACGCCTCGACTTCTTGGTTACTGCTCGAAGACGAACCCCTTGAGGCGCGTCTGCTTAGCGTGGTTGCTCAGGTTTTGGGGATTGAGACAGCAAATCTGCGAACACAGGCGTCCTTTAGAGAGTTGGGAGGCGACGAACAGAGCGCAGAAGCGCTAAGACAGGCGTGTCTAGATGCCGGGATGGATATCTCAGTGGACGATATTCTTCGATGTTCGACCCTCGCCGAATTACAAACATGCATAACTCCATGCGCCACGCCAGCACGAAATATCGACAATGAGACTGCCGAACCGCCGTTTTTTACCCTGCCCGACGTCCACAACGAAAACATGGCTCCGGATGGTATTGGAGCTCACTCCCGCAAGCCGAGCGAGGCGAGCCAGGCGAGTTCAGTGACAATAGGGAAGCAAAGAACAGAAATTGAGCAAGCGCTTGGGATGCAGCCAGAGATTGGGCGGATGGCCACTGTACGGCCAAAAGCTGGGTTGCTGGAAGGCAAACTGGTGGCTCTTCTCACCCTCGCTTCCATGCAGAAAGAAAAGACGGATTCCTCGCCGCTCGACCTCATTCCACAGTCACACGCCCTTTTCGCTGGTACGCAGGTTGCAAACTTGCGTCAAGTCGCCGAGTCAACTCTGCAACCAGACTCCGTACCAGATCTATGGATTGTTTTGGATGGGATGCCCATGACAAACTCGGGCGATGTTGATGTGCGACGGTTACGGACATGGGCCCAGAATATCAACGAGGATGTTCACCACCAAGCTCTCAGCTTGGAACTCCAAGAAACATTGCAAGCCCCGGCATCGGGGATGGAAAAGACGCTGCAGAGGCTAGTGAGCAAGATACTGGATGTTCCACAAAGTCAGATTGGTGTCAACTTCTCGTTTTCCCAATTAGGTGGCGACGAGATGACGGCGATGGAACTAGCTGCTCGATGCAAACACGAGTCTATCTATATTCACGCTTCCGAAGCCCTTGGATCGACAACGCTTTCCGAACTGGCGGCGATTGCGGCAACTCGCGGTGGACTGGCTCACAAGTGGGACGAAGAGACATCCGACGTCTTCGACTTATCGCCAATGCAGCACTTGTACTTCCAGACATCAATGGGCGGCGACTTGAAGCGGAGGGTTGGTATTGATGGGAGCTACCGTTATAACCAGAGCTTCCTCTTGAGGTTCAAGAAACACTTCAGCTTTGCGGATATTTCGGCAGCCATCGAGGCCATCGTTGGCCACCATCCTATGTTGCGCGCCCGCTTTGGCCGAGGCTTGAACGGATGGGTGCAGAGGGCTCTCCCAGAGGTACCAGGCTCATACACCATATCCCAAAACGCCATACGATCTGAGAAAGAAGCGGAGGAAATTATAGCGAGGACACAAATGTCCATCAACATTGAAACAGGACCGGTTTTCGCGGTTGATTGCTTTACGACCCAAGATGAGCAGCAATGGATATACCTAGCCGCCCACCACCTCGCAGTCGATCTCCCTTCTTGGCGCACCATCATCCACGACTTGGACGAGCTCCTGGTAAACGGTAGCCTTTTGTCGCAAAGGTCAATGCCGTTTCATAAATGGGTCGACATCCAGAAGGCTGATGCCAGCGGACCAGACCCAAGAGAACTGCTGCCCTTCCCAGTACAGCCCGGCGATTATGCATACTGGGGCCTGCAAGACGCCGCCAACACATATGGTGATGCTGTCGAAGTCGGCTTCTCACTTAGTCATGAACTTACCTCGATACTACAAACCTCATGCAATCAAGTTTTCCAGACAGACTCGGTCGACATTTACCTTGCCGCGCTCATGCTGTCTTTCGCCCAAACCTTTCACGATAGGTCTGTGCCAGTTATTTGGAACCAAGAGCACGGGAGAGACCCTTTAAACCCAGATGTTGACATCTCCGAGACAGTGGGATGGGTTTCTTCTCTTTGCCCAATCGGCCAAAAGGTGGAAAGCGGGGACGACTTCATCACAGTGCTTCGCTATCTCAAAGACACAAGACGAAACATTCCAGGACGAGGTACGCAGTATTTTGCCTCCCGCTTCTACCATTACAACAAGGCCGATATTGTAGCAAATGACTGGCCATTTGAGATAATATTCCGCTATGCTGGTTCCATGCAGCATTTAGAAAGGGACGATGGCGTCCTAGAACAGCTTCCGATCCCTGGCCGGTCGCTGGCCTCAACAGTCTCGGATATTGGAGCTGACGTGGGCCGCATCGCACTTTTCGAGGTTGACGCTGTGGTCGATCAAGGGATGGCGAGGGTGAAATTTCTCTACAGCAAACATTCCACAGACCAGCCTCGGATATCTCAATGGATACACAACTACGAGCACTTGTTGTTGGAGGCGATTGGACGACTCAGATACCATCCACAGGAACTGACATTGACCGACGTTCCACATCTAGATGTCACATACGAGGGCCTGCAGACGTTCAACAAGGAGCGTCTTGTGACCCTGAACCTTCCCAGCGTCCGCGATGTCGAAACTATCTATCCTGTCACCGCTGTACAGCAGAACATTCTGATCAGCCAGGCCCTGCGCCCCGACACCTGTTATGTGCATGCAATCTACGAGTTTGCGTCACCAAATGGCGACCCTATTGACATTTCGAGGATATGCACAGCCTGGCAGCAAGTCACCATGAGGCATGCAGCGTTGAGGACCGTGTTTACCGAGAGCGTCAGTGAAACAGGCCTCTGGGACAAGGTGATACTGCGCCGTGCCTCCCCTGAAATGCTGTTTATCGACACAGCACCTGCCGAAGATCCGGTATACGAGCTCAGCAACCTTCCCAACCTGCGACCTTCAGACAGCAAGCCTCTCCACAGGCTGACTGTCTGCAAGGCACCGACGAGGACTTTGGTGAAACTGGATATTAGCACTGCACTTTGTGACGTGAGTTTGGCGTCCATTAGGTTGTGGTCAAGACATACATACTGACCCTGTCACCAGTCCATCAGCATTCACCTCGTCCTTCATGACTTGCGAAGAGTCTACGCCACTGAGAGGGCCATTATGGAACCAGAGCAGTTCCAATATCCTCATTACCTTTATTTCCTCAAGAATGTCCGGCAAGAGAGCAGCCTCGCGTACTGGCGCGAGAAGCTCACTGGAGTCACTCCTTGCTTGTTCCCACGACTCACTGTCCTTCCGGAGGAGCAAAAATTTGTCAATGCTGGTCTTGAGCTTGACATTACTTCGTACGAGCTGGCTAACTTTACTCGGACTCACAAAATATCCGCCGCTGCGGTGCTTCGACTCGCATGGGGGCTCCTTCTTCGGTGCTTTACGGGTTCCAACCAAGTTTGCTTTGGGTTCCAAACCGCTGGTCGTGATGAGGCGAACGTGGGAATGAGACATGCAGTGGGATCCTTTGCCAATACCGTTGCTTGCACCTACGAACTTCTGACCTACTGTCCGGTGATTCACGCGCTCCAAAAAGTGGAAGAAGAGCTGCAGGCCACCTTGCCTCATCAACACTTTACCATGGCGGAGCTCCAGCATGCTATGGGCTCGAAGGGCGGTGAACGTTTATCCAACTCTTGTCTGACATTTACAGAGGAACCGGCTGGGTTGAACAGCAAGTTCACCACCAGAACAAGCTTCGAGCTGAAGCCGATAACACTGCAGCAAACATTTGACACAGATGTCGTGGTGAACACGAGGTTCACCGGAGGGAAGCTGTTTGTTGATATCGGCCAACGTATAATGTCACCTGAGCAGTCGATCAATGTTGCAAGCACCTTTGGCAAGGCCATCCGCGCTATCTTGGCGACACCCAACAGCTCGATTGGCCTGATTGACCTTTTCAGTGACAGAGACCTGGCTCAAATTCTAGCATGGGATGCCGAATCACCCCAGCTGACCGAGACGCTCACTGACACGGTAGTGCATGAACTAATCTCGAGGCAAGCAGAGATGCAGCCATCATCGCAAGCCGTCTGCTCCTGGGATGGTTCATATACGTATCTGCAACTGGAAGAAGAGGCAACCAAGCTGGCCCATCATTTGGTCGATGCCGGAGTTGGACCTCACTCGGTGGTTCCTGTGGTGATGGACAAATGCAAGCTCGCTCCCGTCGCTATGCTTGCAGTTCTGAAGTGAGTCCTAGGCCTACTCGTCTGTCGTCGGCCTTCATTCTAACCTGTTTAGGGCCGGTGCTGCCTTCGTGCCTGTTGATTCGCTAGAACTTGGCATCATTCAACCCATATTTGAGCGCCTCACCAATTCAAGAGTTGCTATCTCGTCCGAACTTGCCGCCCCTGTCCTCAGCAACCTCTTTGACCAAGTAGTCATTGTCACTTCCGAGCTGATGGGAGTCCTGCCCGATAACCTAGGATCCCTGACGTCGATGGCTGCGCCGACAGACGCCGCCTGTGTTCTCTTCGTCCCGACGTCGACCAACGAAGCTCGAGGCGTCACCTTTAGCCACTCGGCTCTAGCAACGGCCTTGGTTGGTCAAGGTCCAGCTGCTCGAATTACACCGCTTAGCCGTGTCATGCAGCTATCGTCGTTCAATGTTGATATCTGTATTACCGAGATTTTTACAACCTTGGTGTATGGCGCTTGTGTTTGCATACCGTCAGCCACCGAGAAGTTGCAGGATTTTGGTGCGGCTGTCAATCGCATGCAGGTTAATTGGAGTTACATGACACCACTGCTGTCGAGGAAGCTGGATCCCGCTCTTTTGCCCTCGTTGAAGGTGGTGTGTTTCCGGACCCGGAGTCTCGACGATGACACATACCACATTTGGCACGGCAAGGTCAACGTCGTCCTGGCCTATGGACCACAGGATTGTTGTCCTCTGGGAATTGCCTTCCTTGAGGCGATGGGAACCCATCATTTGCGCAGCATCGGCCGGCCTTTCAGCGGGAACCTCCTCATCGTCAATCCCGAAGATCACAAAAAACGTGTTCCGGTTGGGGCAATCGGAGAACTCGTAGTCGAGGGACCAACACTTGGCTTTGCGTACCCGAACAGAGAATCTACCGTGAGTCCGATGTCGCCTCTTGGAGCTGCCGGAGGCAAGGCTCGGTACTTCAAGACCGGTCATCGCGCCAGGTACACGGAGGGCGGGCTTATGGAGTTTATTTCCAATCAGAGGGAGGACATCGATCTTGACGGCAAGACGGTCAACGTTACTGAAGTTGAGCAGTACCTTCGACGTTGTCTCGGGCGCGGCATGGATGTTATCGTCGATATCGTGGCTTTCCGAGGGCCCAAGGCTGACACCATCTTGGCTGCATTTGTCGAGTTTGGGGATCGCATCGACGTGGACGAAAGCCTTAGCGCCCTAAGCCCTGCTACTCAGGAACAGCTGGCTACCGTGAAGCAATTGGTTCAAGCTGGACTGGAAGACCGGCGGCCTCCATGCATGCTGCCATCGGTATTTATCCCCGTCAAGCATATTCCGGTTACCCCTTCACTCAAGGTCAACCGGCGGCGTTTACAGAAGATGATCACCGGAATGACCAAGGATGAGCTGTTTAGTATCTGCGCCTTCTCTGACGAGGCGAGGTTGGCCATGCTGAAACCACTGCCACTGACCGAGAGTGAGGAGAAGATGAGGTCGCTGTGGGCTAGGGCTTTGGGCGTGGAGGATTCCAAGATCTCGGCTCTGGATACTTTTTTTGGGCTTGGAGGTGATATTATTATGGCTGGGCAGCTGGTGGCTGCATGCCGTCGTGAGGGCATATCACTGCCAATTGCCAGAGTGCTCCGAAACGCCACCTTGACTGACATCAGCAGGTCCGTTGCAAAGACCGAAAGTCCTCAGAGTTTACCCGTTCCTCAAGCACCCACCTCCCCGCCACCGCCGCTTCCGACAGCCTCCAACTCACCTGCTCCGCCGCCAACTCCGAGCCAGACTCCCACTCCCAACCCGCCTGCAGCCCCAACAGCGAACGCGATCAAGGAAGTCTTTATTGAGAAGGTCATTGCGCCCAAAATTGATGTCGATCCGAGCTCAATCGCAGATGCAGCTGAGGCCTCGTCGGTTCAGATCAGGTACATTGAGACGGGTATGCTGCGTGGACGGGCCAATATCAACTACTTGACGTTCAACTTCATCGGCGCGGTAGACTCCAAGAAGTTGGAGACGGCATGCAAGGCCTTGGTCAACATTCACCCGATTCTACGCACCGTCTTCGTCCCATACAATCGCCGGGTATACCAGGCTGTGCTCAAGAATCCCGAAATCGAGTTCCGCCGTCATTATTGCCCGACTTGGAGACTCGCTACCATGTTGGAGAAGATTGTTAAGAAGGATCAATCTTCTGGAACCAAGTTCGAAACACCAATGACAAAATTCATGTTTTTGGATGGGAGCAAGCAGTCAGTTCTGATTCTGAGACTGTCCAAGGCTCAGTATGATGATCTGTCGGTGGCCCTACTGGTGAAGGATCTCAAGCGTCTCTACGACGGATCCCAAGCGCCACCTAAACGGCCAAGCTACTGCGATTTCTTGCGGACCACTCAGGCTGCCAATGCCCAAGGTGCTGAAGAGTACTGGCGAGCGCTTCTCGAGGGCGCTGTCATGACGCAGGTTGTTGCTCACTCACAACCCTACCAGATGTCCACCAGTGTCAAGACGATCCGAAACCCCATGCTGTCCCTTGGACCACTCGAAAGTCTGGGCATTTCGTTTCAGACAGTGCTCAAAGCGGCTTGGGGTATGGTGCTTGCGAAGCTATCAGCAACCTCTGACGTTGTCTTTGGAGAGCTTGTCGACGGTCGACGCGTGCGGCTTCCTGACCATCAGTCTGTTGCTGGTGTTATGGGCCCCACTGTCAACACGATCCCCGTTCGAGTTCAGTTTCCTGATGCTTCACTGACACCCATGAACCTTCTTCAATATATCCATGCCCAGCACACGGCCGGAGTTCCCTTTGAGAATTTGGGGACACTTTCAATTGTGGAAAAGTGCACGCCCTGGCCGTATTGGACCCGCTTCAGCACCGTTGTTCGACACCAGTACGAGGATACTGCCATCCTTCCCTCAGAGCCAAAGTCCTTTCACCTCGGTGCAGCATCCTGCAAGTTTACCATCAACGAATCTCGAGCGCAGGACATGCCAGACCTCTTTGTGAGATCCATCGTTCGGCCCCCTGCCCGTGTCGAAATCTCCATCTCGTATTGCTCCGATCGGATCCCGGAGGCATTTGCGGATCACGCTCTTCGCATGCTGGCCACCAACATCACTATGCTCACCAGCTCCAACCCTATGCAAGAGGTGATACCTCAGGGATACCAGTACCGACAGATGATGAAGCGCATCCCTCTGACGCCGAGCGAACCAGCTTCCAGCCAAAGTTCCGAAGCCGACAGCCTGAACCTGATCAACTCTCTCAGCCAAGAACAGATCACAGGCATCCGGACGGCGGTCTCCAACACGTGGTCGACCATTCTTAACCCTCTTGCGCTCGGGGTGCCAGAAGATCAGGTTCACAATGCATCATTTTACGACCTCTGGGGAAGTCTCATACCAGCCTCGCAGATGATGCAACAGCTCAACCGGGAGCTTCCCAAGGCCAACATCCCAGGTGCCGATGCCAATCTCAAGGTGACTATGGAAGAGATCATTGAGAATGCCACCATGCTCAAACAATTTGAGGTGATCGCATCCAAGGTCAAACCGCTAGGGAACAAAGAGGCAGCAAAGAAGGAGAAGCTGAAGGAGGCTAACAGGGCGGGTGCGGATTCCCCCAAACCGTCAGGCCTGCAACAGAAGCGAAAGCCAAGCATGAACAACTTGGCCGTCCCGCCGAGCTCGAGCTCTCTGGGCTCACGCATTCGCCGTCTGGCGAGCACCGTTGGCCGCACCAACTCGCCGCCGGTCGCCAGACCACAGACGGCGACTTCTCCGCCTCCGGTTACGCCAACAACCCCGGTCGCCATCGGACTTGCTTCGGCCATGGTAGCGGACATGTCACCACTCGCACCCAAGTTCGTCGGGAGTTTGTCTCCCAGCATGGCTAGCACATCTACGATGCGCAATGGCACCAACAGTTCGCCTGGTGTACCGAGCTCTGCGCCCCAGCTGCCGAATTTGCCCTTGTTTGAGTCGATTGCTGAGGAGTCTGAAGCTGCCAGCGACAACACCCTCAAGCCAGCCACATGGCGCAAAGCTAGTCCACTGCTCCCTGGCAGTTCAGCTGACAGCATGACGACAGGAAGTTCAGCCAGTAGCCACCACAGCGGTGAGGGATTGGGGCTGATGGCCAGGATTGAAGAGCACGACACCGAGGAGGACACAATTGTGGCTACCAACACTCATCTCGGCTCTGGAACCAATACGCCTACGATCAAGGAAGAAACTATTACAAGCGAAGCTGAGGATGTGGTCAGTCCTCTGACGGCACCGCCCAGTGCTAGTCCCAAGGCGGGGAGCACACGATACTTTTCTGCTGCGTCTATCGGAACGGCAACCGGACAGGCTGATGCCACCTCTGCAGCTAATGAGGCGAAAGAAAGAAGTAAACTGTGGGGGAAGACGGGGATGTCACCTGTTGTTGGGTGAGGTGCAAAAAGTGCTGTTTTTTCTTTTGTTGATGTGACGGGTTTGGTGCATTGGATGGAATTGGGATACCCCGGGTGCCTGATGATGGCTATTTTGTGTTGATCTCTCGAGCTTTTGATCCTTTGTTTTCTATTGTTCAGGTTGTTTTTACTTTACCCATTTGCATACATTATACCATTTTGATTCCCATTGTTGCTCTCCTCTGACCTGTTCCTTTTGGCGATGTTGCATTTTGTCCTCTTGGTATTTGCTGGGCAGACTCAATGTGGTATGTAGCACTGCATGGCTTTGGCTCAAATTTCGGCAATGGGGGTCATGAGGAAGAAAATGAGGGGGGATGGACGGAGCGGTTCGGTGCGTGTGGGGGTGATCCAGCAAGTCCGGGTTCATCTTGTTCTCCGTGGCGTGGTCGCCAACAGAAGAGGAGGTGGCGTTCCTTCTTTGGGCGACAGTAGTCAGCGCAACACACGATCATGAAGACAGAATCTATCGCGGAGCATTCGATTTCGGATTCGGTTGCAGCAAAAAGTGTGGGTGACTTTCTATTGGGTTCATGGCGACCAACTGAGCGGATGAAATAGGTGTTCACTAGTGGCACCATTCCTTCCAACTGCAGAAGTTTTCGGGGAGGCACCAATCGGGTTCGGCCCTGGGAGCTGCAGAGGCGGAATTTCCATGCAACTGCGGGCAGCTTCTTCAGCACTTGTCAGTGCACCCGAGACATCCAACAGACACAATCGAGGCTCTCTCGTGGGGGAACACAATCGAGGCTCCCGTGTGGGACAAGCCGCATGAATAACATGGAGTAACAATTGTCTAGACTTTTTTCTCATCATGGAATTATCCGCTCTATGCACCCAAGTATATGGATCATACCAGGAAACAAGCGGGAGGGAAACAAAGAAAGACAACGGGCAACCCCATGTGGTTGACACGGCATGGGGCATACACCTTTTTGAATCTTCCCAGCAGCCTGGACACGCTAACCCCCATCCATACCACCTCGCCATGCGTCTTTTTTTTTTTATCTCACTGCAGAAGCACTGCATAATGAAATAGTTTGCATTGAAACCCTGGACAGCGGCAACAGCGAACTGCTTCCTGCTGTTGGTCCAGCCCTTCCCAATCAAGAACTCCGACGGAACATTCCACCCCTGCCCTCCCCTCCCCTCCTCTCCCCTCCTCTCCCCTCCACTCCCTCCACTCCTTTTACCCAGGGCTCTCTCTAAAAGCAACACTATTTTTAAGCCCCCGCGTTTTTGTCTTTTGTTCTTCCACCGAACCCCTCGCAACTCCACATCGCCTTTGTCCTAACGTCTAGACCATCCAGCAGCGCCACGCGCACGCTATTTTGGAGCGATCGATCGAAAAGAGCAAGAGCCAAGAGGACGGTTCGCGGGTTTAAAGTTTTAGACGGATTGTGGAATCGATTCGACAGACACCATTTTGGCTCCCGCTCGCTCCCGTTAGACCACCCGTCAACGATGGCCTCCACAGACGCTCCACCAGCGACGACATTGTCGACATCATCTCCACCCACGGCCGCCGCTGCCCCGTCGCCCTCGCCAGCGCCCGAAAGTAAGTCTTCAGGGAAGAGCTCACCCAAGTCGGCCGGCTCGCCGAGGAATCCCGGGGATGAGGCGATGGATCCTTTGAGTGGGGAGCATTGGACTCAACAGGTATTTTTTTTTTCTTTTTCCGTCCTTTCCCGCGGTCATGTGTAGGTAGTGTTGCATATCTGACAGAGTTGGGATTAAATAGCCAGTTGAATCCGACAGCGACTCGGTCCTGGACAGCATTTTGAGCTCCACTGCGAGCCTGTCGTCGAGTATTTTTGAGTACCGCAACATCAACGGCCGGACTTTCCACAGCGACAAGACGAATGCGGAGTACTGGGGCCCGAACGATGACAAGCAGCTGCAGTCGCAGGATATTATCCATCATGTTCTGACGCTGGTGCTGCAGGGGGAGTTGTACCTGGCGCCGATTGATCCGGGGAGGATTAGTAAAGTGCTGGATGTGGGTACGGGTGGGGGGTTGTGGGCTATGTTTGTGTTTTTCAAGTTCCCCTGTTCAATTGAGTGTTGTGAGTGATGATGCTGATGCTACATGGTGGTTACTATCTAGTGACTTTGCCGACCTGCACCCCAACACAGAAGTTACTGGGACGGATATCTCCCCTGTGCAACCGTCCTGGGTGCCGCCTAATGTTCGGTTCGAGATTGAAGACGCGACGCAGCCGTGGACTTTTAGGGAGAATTCCTTTGACTTTGTGCACATGCGGTATTTGTTTGGGTCGATCGCGGATTGGGATGGGTTGTTTGCCCAGGCGTACGCAGCAACAAAACCCGGGGGTTGGATTGAGAGCTTTGAGGCGGATGCGAATTTGTATAGTGAGGATGGGACCGTGACGGAGGACTCGCCGATGGGGACTTGGACCAAGGTTTTTAAAGAGGCCAAGAAGAAGTTTGGGAGGACGTTCTTCCCGATTGAGGAGGATGTGCAGAGGCAGGGCATTGAGAAGGCGGGGTTTGTGAATGTTACTGTGAAGGACTTCAAGGTGCCGATGACGGGGTTTCCGAAGGATCCGAAGCTGAAGGAGATTGGGCAGTATAGCCATTTGTCCATTGAGCAGGATTTGGAAGGTATGTTTGTTTTTCCCAGTCTCTACCCCAAATCTGAAATAGCGAAGCTGACAAAAGAACAGGAATGGTCTTGTATATCTTTGGGGAGGTCATGGGCTGGTCTGTGGTGGAGATTCATGCCTTCTTGGCCCATTTCCGCAAGCAGATGAGGGATAAGAGCTGTCATCCTCTTTTCCCGGTCAGGATTGTGTATGCCCAGAAGCCGGAGAAGGGGAAGGAATAACGGGGAGGGTAAAAAAAGAGAGGGTGTGAATAGTGGGGGTCCGTCCTGTGGAAGAGAAGAGGGGGAAGTCATGACATACCTACGGAGTATACCAAGTTCTATACCTATTTTTGTTCATAAAGGAAACTGGTACCTATTACCTATTACTTCATACCAAATATATCTTGATTCCGTTTTGATTGTTGGAAGGTCGCGGAGGAGGTGTCATACGCTTCCCCACGTTCAATTATGTCTTCTTTTCCCTCGGAGCTGTTTACACCTTCTTTTGTGGTACGCTTTGTGTCTCCTCATCAGCCGAAAATCCCTCCGTCGTCCTACCACTCTCCCATGTTTTGTGATTAGCTCGTATTTCCTCTACACTGTCCCATCAAACCCGTCCTGAGAAACAGCTCAGCGATCTTTCGTACCTAGGAAGGTGGGAAAGGGCACTGATATTTCCTACAGGACTCGTGTGAATACTCCTCAGAGGCATATCGCGTCTTATCATTGCCAATCAAGATATCGTGAGTCAGCCATCTTCCAGGTTGACCAGGAGGGTGAGATGAGAAGGTGTGGACAGATGGGGATTTGCTGGTGTTATCTGATGGCTTGGAGAGTACCTATGGACATGAGGCTGGAATCGGTGAGGGGGGGAAGCGGAGAAGTGTGTGGGGTAGGATAGGGTATTTCGATGGTTGATGCCTGGGGCCAGGAGTGGATAAGTCGTGGGAAACATGAATGGTCGTAAAGCAGTAAGGGGTGAAGTGGAAAGAATCATGTGGATAGTTTGAGGTGGTGTTTGATGTCTGTAGACGGGTAAGGTACCTAGGCATCGTTTACCTACCGGCTGGGCTTGTGTCTTAAAAGGTTTAACCAAGGTGTTGAACTTTGCAGAATTTGAACTTGGGTTGTGATTACAATGGTGATGAACAGCGTTGCGTGAGTTGATAATCCATCACAGAGTTATGCTGCTTTATAAGCTTTGCTCTTTTGTGTAAGGTTCTACTTTCTCGGTTCGGGTATCATTATAGGTTTTGGTTGTAAATTTAGCTCCCTTTCATGTGTCACTAGGGTAGTGAAGGCTAAAGAGAGCTTGTGTACACAGCTGTCTCCATGACAACAAGACAGTTAGACCCGCAAAAGGGTGATGGCTTTCCCCACAGCGCCACATCGATGGCTATTCCTGCCTTCAAGTGCACCACGGATATCATTACTTTGTTAGTTGTAAGGGAGTAATAAACTACCGACAATAGATTTCTCCTTGAATGTGCCTCAATCAATCAGACCACGCAGCGGCCCGGAAGCGGGAGCAATGATCCTGGTTGCACCTAATGTTGGGTCCCTGCAGCATTATGAGCGACTAGTCTACCAGTATTGTTTGAGCGGAGGTCTTGGAGGACGACACAAACGGGTCAAATGCAGCCAGCAGTTCAGGCTTTGCCCATCGAATCCCTGCATGCTTCAACCACAATTTTGTTGGCGACGAGTGTTGCAACCCTCATGAGTGTAGTTTGCATTTTACACAGTACGCCTCGTGCAATTCTCTTTTCTAACACTATATCTCAAGCCTCTTCCAACCGACTGCGCTTCCGTCCGCTCCTCGCCGCAACATCCTTAAATTTCGATTCCTTTTCGACGCCGTCCAACTGCACCGTCTTCCATCCGACAACCCACTTCGGTCCTCAACAGCGCCTGTCATCACACGACAGCAAAGCAAAGACCGCATCGCCACCCTCGCAACCACACCATGCAGCCTTTCGGCAGAGCCTTGTGGTCCCTCGTGAGCTTCGTAGGCTTTCTCGGGCCCACCGCCAACGCTGCAAGCGCGATGCAAGTCGACCTTGTTTTCCCACGCAACGGGACATACACGACTGATCAACATATGCCCGTCGTCTTTTCAATCCGCAATGCTCAGCTTGGACCCTTCCTGGATCCATCAATTCCACTACCGTCATATGCGGTTGCCCATGAGCCGTAAATATATGGTATATATATACGGCTTGTGGGCGTGAACGGCTTACTTGCGTGGGTAAATGAGTACTGGCTTACGTATAATTGAACGTTCAGGTCAACGAGCGGCTCGAGGGGGGGTTGAGCGGCTCACGGCCCGGTAAGCGGCTCACGGGTGGAGCTTTACACAGCATAAAAGATACCTGCCTGCACAGGTATTTGGTACTGCTAAGCTTGTATTGGCTGTGTACTACTTGTACACGTTGTGGGCGCTGCACTGGGACTTCACCACACTCAACACTACATCAAATATCACGAAGGTCACGGCTACGGCTGGGAAGTCGCGGAGGTGGATGACGATCAACGGATGCGACAGGTACTTGAGGAAATGGGTCGAGCGAGGTGACCACGACAACTTCAAAGACCCTTACGCAAGGCAGGCAGAATTATGTATAATTCAACAAACGCGGAGTAATGGGGGGCCACGCTTCCACCTCGGTCGCGATGAATGATAGGAAGCCTTGGCGAGAATACGAGTGTCGGAGACCTACAATTCCCTTGGGTCGTAACACCCGTTCATTCTTTATCTATTGTTCATCCGATCCAAATGGGCCGGGACAGAAACTATCTATCTTCACGCATTCACCCGCTCTTAATCCAACAGTGCAAGATGCAAGACACAGCGAGCAGCCCAGGCCCCAATTCCAGAAACAGCTCCACAAGATTCCTAGACCTTCCCGTCCGGGAACTCGATTCTCAGTCGGGCGTCTCGTTTTTCCTTGTTGGTAAAAAACCACGCCGGGAGCCAATGTTGGAAACTGACCTTCCAATCCGAGGCCGAACAGAAGCTGATGGGATCACACCTCGGCGGTGCCCGTGGTGGGCTCATCCGTGACAACACCTTGGCCACGTTGAAGTCGGTAATGACGGCGCGGAGTGTCGGGCTCTGTAGGTTGCCAAGCAGGAAGATGTTGCGTGGCGCAAAGTCGGCCTGCATTACGCCTGCCATCGCCAGCTTCAGTTGTGAGGCCGCGGCGCGTGCGAAGGCGTGGATGCGAGCGTCGTCTGTCAAGGCGCTACCATTAGGGTTCTTGACGCGCTGGGCTGCGATTATCTGCTCCATAGACGGCCCGTGCAGGTACTCGGTGAGTACCAGCGGCACAGTGCGTGTATACGTGATGGTGCCAATGGCCACCTTGAGCTTTAACGCGAAGGAGCCAAAGTAGGCCGGGTAGCAGCCTCTGATATTTTTCGACTCATCCCGAGGAGCTGTGGCGGCCCACTTGGCCTCGTAGGCTGTCAGCTCCTCGTAGGCGGCAGCCTCGATGCTGTAGTCGCGCTCTGCATCCCACACCACATCCGTCGGCGTGCTAGGGTGTTCTGTGTTGGCGAAATCGTAATACAACGGGTCGTAGATCTTGGCTAGGTATTTCGCCTTGATTGGGTCGTTGTCCCAGTGGCACGTCACCACTTGGGCGCCAGCCTTATCGCCGCCCCGAATCACCGACTCAATAACCAACGAGGGACCCGGGGTCGGAGCTGGCGAGTTGGCGCGACTTTGGGTTTTGGGAGTGCTCCTCCCACTCCCACTCAGCTTCTTAACGCCGTTGGTTGGAGTTGCACGTCTCGGGGGCTCATCCGGCTTAATATCCTTAATGCAATATCGAGTTTGTGTATAGCCCATAATCTTGTTGTAGCCGTTCGCTAGCCTTGCCCCGGGCGGCCGATAGCTACCGCCGCCAAATGGAGGGGGAGGGGTGTGAGAGGTGACGGCCATTTTAAAACCCACAACATAGGGGCAGCGAGGTTTCTCGGGATCCAGCGGCGGCGTCCAGTTCATAATTGTTGCGAGGTCGAGTGTATATTCGCGATAGACCTGGAAGCGAGAGAAAGCCAAGCACTGAGGTCAACTGGCAACAAGTACAGTTAGTAAGGGCAAGGAAGGTACCAGGTAGGTAGAGGTACCTGAGGGGAAGTGTGTAACGGTTGCGTCTCCATGGCAACAACCATGTGGGATCCGCAAAAGGGGCGTTCTTCCCCACAGCACCCCTGATAGCTATTATTCCTGCCAACAAGCGCATGTTCATGCGCGGAATATTCTTGACACGCGGGCCAGACCTCGCGTAGATGGCCATGTTTCGACACTCCCAGCATACTTAGTGTTCGGTAGAGACGATGCGTCGGTTGGAGAGGATGACCTCCTGATACGTCCAGCCTCGAGTCCAGAAGCTTGGTTCGAGGATGTCATGGCGAGGGTTCCGGAGGTTACTGATCTTTAGTATGCCACATCGAAACAGCCAGCTTTGGCTGCGGGGGAGAGCAATGAGCTTGTATCGGTCATACTGGTCCGGCTGCATCCTCATTAATCGGAAAATTTGGCGCAATTGAGTCGTGTCTTGGTCATTTAGTCGGCAGGTTGGACTCAGGTCCTGGGGAGTTGCAGTTGTTTCTTCGCTTTGAGGGGTTGGGTGAGTTGGTGACAGGCATTTTCATCAGCTTTGAGGTCTAGAAAAGAGAAAGAAGAAAAAGAAGGATCCTACTTGACATCTTCGATGGATTTTCGAAGTAGGCCGACGACCAGGCTGAATTGAGGTCTTTTGCACAGTCCCTGACCCCCTGAACGGGCATGCATTCTCCAAGGCAAGGCAGCACAACCACTGCCACCAAGTTGTGCACGAAGGCCTTGGCACCAGCCTTCTCATTTTGACTGCATTGTGCTTCAGTCAGCCTTGCGCTGAATTTCTGCTATTTCCCCATTCCCCGCACGAGTTCCTGACAAGTCTCAGGACTCGGCGCTCTACAGTGACGAACTCGCTCAGGCGGAACCATCATGTATCGGAATCTTTCCGAAAATGAATTCCGCGTCGTTCATCTATGTCCCGGAGAATTCGACGAGGAAATCAGATGTGTCTTGGAAATACGGCCAGCCAACGTCAAGACGCGATATGAAGCTCTCTCGTACCAGTGGGGCGACGACAGCGACTTGAAAACCATCCAGATCGTGCATCTTGACTCTCCGCCTGTCAAGACAGACGCCCAATCAGCGCATGCTCTCTTAAGGATAGATCCTACGCTTCCGCGAACGCTGTATGCACTATTTGCCGCCTACTGCATCCTTTCAGTCGATGATAGACTTTTCATGGCGGGGGTTTTGTACTGGCTGTGGAGTCGATACATCTCCAAGATCCCAGCGGTTATTAAGGAGATTGTGAGGACAAAGCTGTGGAGTCTTGCATATGGCTTTCACGTTGAAGATGCTACCGGGTTTACGTTTGAGGAGGTGAAAGTCACTTCAAGTCTCCACCTTGCACTGCGGTATCTCAGATCGAGGAGCAAGACGAGGACCCTCTGGATCGACGCCATATGTATCAACCAGGAGGATGAGGACGAGAAGCAGGTGCAGATTCAGCTCATGCAGGTGATTTACGCCAATGCATGGAGGGTAGTTGTGTGGCTGGGTGGATATCATGGCATTAGTGAGCCTGGCACCTGTGAAGAAGGCAGCGACTGTTTGCACCAACGAAGAATCGATGCGACCTTTGCGGTATTCGGTTCGTTGAATACCCTCTGGCGAAGCTGGTACTACCGGTTGGTCGGCATGAAATCCATCTTGGTCGAAGAGGCAATACCTGGCTTGATCGATCTCGACTCCAGAGGGTGGTGGGAAAGGTTGTGGGTGATTCAAGAGGTGGTGTTGGCGACAGGGCCAGTCCAGGTCCAATGTGGCCGTCATATATGCGAATATCGTCGATTTAGTCACATGCGAGTGCAGTTGCTCCAGCGGTTCGCTCAGGAACCGGGACTGCCAAACGCCGCCGCAACCGCCAGTAATGTTTTGGATGTTATTGAGTCGTTTCGTTACAAAGAGGACCCAGCCCCTACCAGTCAGCATCTCTCGTGGCTCATACGTTGGCTCCACCCAACCACGGATGCTAGCGATATCGAATTCACTGAACAAGCTCTGGCTTCGAGGCTCCAGAGTATACTCTTGAGAACCAGTGGCCACTTCAAGTGCCGCGACACACAGGACCGATTATACGGTGTTCTCGGCATCGCGGGAGGCTCTGCAATTGGAACCGACCGTGCGCTAGCCGACGTCATACAAACCATGAGCAGCATGGAGGTAACTCTCCAGGCGCTGACTATGCAGCAGTACATGTGGTTCAAAGTATCGTCGATCTGGATCTTCATTGCAGTCTTCACAGCCTGGCAAATGTTCTACCTGTTCGAGGCTCGATACTGGCCTATATGCAGGCCTCGGTTTGTCATCAGCAATCACACTGAGATCCTTGACGCCACCATGAACTCCTCAAAGCAAGCTCCAACTCGTGCCCAATTCTTTACGGGTTTGGCACGATATCTGATAACCAAAACCAAAACTCTATCAATCCTTGATGGCGCATGCTGTGGGACCGGCGGGGACCCTGACATGCCTTCGTGGGTGCCAGACTGGTCGAGGCCGATTGACTACAACTCCTACGACTACTCCATCAAGAAAGGTTACAAACCTCCCGACCAGTTCTTTTTCAGCCAAGATGGCGAAACCCTGATTCTTGGTGGACTGCCGCGAGGCGCTGTTAACGTTGTACGGCGTCTGGATGAGTCGACGCCACACCATCCTGGGCCATTACAGCGGGCGTTTGAGGGGTGGCTATCTCTTCCCATGCAAGGCAAGAAAGATATGGCTGTGTGGTTTGCCTTTCTGCTGTTTTTCTTCCAAAAGATGCAACCGAAGAAACGTGCTTTTCTCGTCCGGCTGATAGAATTCTGGTTTTCTACTCAGCAGCGTCAGAAAAGACACTGTGTTGAAAAGCTGGCATTCAGATTATCAGTCTGTTTTCCGGGGATACAGCGGGCCTTGTGGAATATCATATACCTAACCAGTGTCTTCAAGCTGACGGCCGGAGAGGCCAAGAAAATCCCCCACAAAACCACCCTGGTATACAGCTTCGACAGGAGGGCAAGAGAGATGGGTGTGTTGATGGCTGGTGAGGCAGCCAGAGGTGATCAACTCGTCTTTGTGCCGGGGTGTTATCACCACTTAGTTTTACGGAGACAGAATATCAACGGCGGATATGTGCGATGTAGCTTGGTGGGTCTCGTTGCACTGGGGCTCCCGGAAAACGAGCGAAACCCCTATACAGAGGCCCAGTGGACACAGTGTGAGAGAGAAGGAGCGTTGCGGAAATACGCCCTTACATAGACTCGTCAGAAAGGGAGGCTGACACTCAATTATCTTTCCCTATAAGTAATGGTGCATTACAAGTTGAGGTTACATTAACCAGGTGTTTGGGAGTCCTTGATCCTTCCATCATGCCAGTTGCTGAATGCCCTCATCCCACTACTCCAAGTATCAAAGTCACATTGAGTATAAGGCACAAAAATTGAGGAAAAGAAGACCCATCCATGTTGTGGCCCTCACAACTGTTACTACTTGACATATGACCACCATATCACTGACCAGTGCTGAACTGACCGACTCCCAACTAAAGCCAACAAGATAAATTACATGTTTGATACACAAGCGGAGACATTGCCTCAACTCTAATCCTCCGTGTGGACTTACAAAATCTCAATCGCCTCCTTCAAATCCTGCACCTTCTTTTCCAGTTTCGCGCGCATGTCACTTGTCTGATGATTCTCGGCCGCAATGTTCGCCAGCTTTCTGTCATCCAACCCAAGCACCCAGTTCTCAGAAAACAAAAGCAGGGGGCTGTCGGGCCCGCTCAGGAGGCTGTGGTCCACGGCGAGATAGTAGACGTAGTCCACAAACCGCTTGCTGGCCACCTTGTAATAAGCCCTAAGGGTGTCGTGGATCTCCTCCCGAGAGTACTCCGCATTGCTCTTGTTTTCGACCACTGAAAATACCTTTTCCGGGCGTATGTATTGCCGAACCTCCTCGCCTCCGCTCCTGGTGATGCGCTCGGTATGAGGTTTCATTTGATCCTTGATCTTCAAACCGCGAACCTTTTGCATATTGCTGTTGAAGTAATGGTTGAGTGTGTACGGCTTTCTCTGGGTCTCAATCTCTACCAACAGCATAGCTTGCTCCATAGCTTTATCGTAGGAAGCAAGCAACTGAGTGAGAAGAGCGGCTGAAAGGCGTGGGAGGACATTGGGGCAGTTGCAGACAATCTCGAGAGCCTTCATAATGAACTTATGCACGGCCAAGATTGCCAAGCTCAAGTACTGCTTGGTAATTATTTCCCACTTGACGGACTGTCCACGGAATGCGCTGGAAAGCATGGCTGGAGTAACGGTGCCGAGCGTGATACCGCGAGAGTCGCGATGAATGCTCTCAATCCAGGACATGATACCATCTTGAGGGGCCGCTGTAGACCAGTTCGTGACCATGACACTGGCCAGCTCCGGGAAGGCAGTGGGATCAACTTCGGCGAGAGCAGGGGGCTCTTGGCTGTCATCCCCATCATCGCTCAGGCCCGCTTGCTTCACAAACAGGTAGGTTTGGGAGGACTTTCTGAATGTGAGATCAAACCACTCTGTGTGGTTGACAATGGTGGTAATGAGCCGCAGCTCGCCGTCATCAAAAGCCTTGTTTCGTGAATAGTCTGCGTCCAAGGCAGCTCGCATCAGCTCCTGGAACTTTCCTGCCATTGTTGCCAGGTACTGTTGTTGCTGTCGCTCAGTCTTTCGAGAAGGACCAAGGTTTCGGAGGGTGTTCTGAGTTTTCACAAGCATGTCTCTCAGCTCCGTGCGTATTTTGGGAAAGGCCTGATCGGTGATTTCGCCAAGCAGGTCCCGAAGACGCTCACGGAGGGCGCCGACTCCAACTCGTTCATCAGGCAGGTCGCGCCACGGCTCTTGACGGAACATGTCCTCACGCTTGGCCAATTCCAAATCGTCTTCGTCATCATCTCCGCCCCGGTTTCTGATGATGTAGTAACCAAGGTTCAGAGGCTTCCGCTTGCCAAGCACCAAAGCACAGACCGAGGCCTTTGCACTTCGCTCCTTGAGAAGATCAGGCTTAGTAAGAACACCTAGAGTTCGCTCACCAGCTTTGTCGTAGTCTTCAGCGAGTGCAAGAATTTCCTGGGTGGCGACGTCGACATTGCAAGGCAGCACTGCGAGGATAATGGTCCGTGGATCCTTGATGTACTTGATGACCATGTCACGGACCATGCTCTTGTCCTTCTCAGTGGTGATGCCCTCTGTGGTCGTGCGGAAAATTCCGGGAACATCAATCACAGTGAGATAGTCTTCGTTGGGTCCACATTTCTCAATCTTCAGCACATCTTCGCTGAACGTGTGCTGCCCCGTGGGATTGTTCGGGGTACGAATTCCCATGCGAGTGTTGACCTGGTTCTAATGTCAGAAAACATAAGCTAGAGGAGCATTTTGGTAAAGTCTTACCTCATCCAGAATGACCGCGAACTCGGCCTGAAGCTGGGCTGTGTCGTCGACTTGACGGTAATAGCTTTCCACATGCTCTTTGTGTTCCGCCGAGGCTTGAGGTCCTGGAATAATGCTGATGCCGATGAAAGAGTGATCATCTCTACGATGAGTGATTTGAGTTGCGTAGCGCGTGCAGAGTTCCTGGCCGCGAGGGAAAGGGATGGCCGTGAGACTCTCCAGAACTGACGATTTCCCGGAACTCTGGTCGCCGACTGTCACGAGTTGGGGCAGAGGAAGGTATTTTCCGATATTCAGCGCTCGGAGTTGGTCGATTTTGTAGAGTCGGTCATGGCTGACCAGTATGTTCGGATCAGCCGACTTTTCGCCCTTGACTTTGGACGCCATGGCGATGAGTGCAGTGAGATGGTTAGAAAGAGGCTGGTAGGATGTGTGGGTAGAGGTGTGGGTAGAAATCGGTTGAAGTCGTGAGGCGCTTAAAGTCGTGGGTGAGTTGAACTGGTGGAGTTTGTAATTTTGCGATGAACTTGCAACCTTCTTCCTCGGTGCCTTCTTGTTATATGAGCTATGACTCATGGTCTCGCTGAAAGAAGGCCGCGGAGTGATACGGAAACCTGTCGAGGAACCATTGATCTCTCAGATCTGCAGAGTGGTTGACCATTGAGGCTTTCTCGCACCGAATAGATTAAGCGGGGCCTTTGCGGAACTGCCGTGTGAATGATTCTGCAAACAAACAGAGGTGAATTCGTAGCCTGTCCTTGTTCAGTTACATGGATAAGCATCAGCGGGTGTTGCAAACGAATTCCTATTCAACATTCTGCAGCATTTGACTATACGTCCACCACAAAAATGTCATTCTGAGAAAGAGATCCAGACCAATGAGGACAATGACAGGATCATCGGCTGGCAAACTCATTCGTTGGCACGGCTGGATGCGTCCGCCTGCTTGTTTCCAAATTGACGACTTAACTGTAGGCGTGATGGAATCTCCGATGAGCCTTCTTCATTGTCAACTGAACACCCTGAATAAGAGTCTGGAATTCATGTCTTCATCTACCATCACCAAGCCCAAAGCCTGAGGTTCTGAATCGCAATGACTGTAGTCTGGCTGGCATGCATGTGATGTGGCTACACACAATGTAGACGGAAACCGGGCACATGACAACTGAGGCGGGTATCATATCTTTGGCTCAGGTTTTGATAACGACTTGACATGTGGATATTGAGAAAATATCTCCATCAAAGTCCAGAATACGATGTGAGTTTGCTGTCGTATCACCTCGGCAGTGATTCGACGCCTGGGCATCAAACGGGACTTGTGTGGGAATGGAGACGGCAATGGTGTAACCTGACAGAGTGTGTTTGAGCTGGGCGGTAGGGAAGATTGAGGGTTCGGAGGAGCAGGTCCTCAAGCGTTGGTCGAGTACCAACATGCCGTTTGCATGACAGAATTGCATGGCCATAGTAAAGATCAGCGCCATATGATGGATGGTAGTTGTTGAAGTGTGTGTTGCCAAGACCATGATGCACTTTGACGGTGTCTCGTCCTGTCTTGCTACCCGTCCCGCTCAGACACATCAGTATGATCTACGCCCAGGCGAGATCCAAATCGGCGTTTCGAGATGCTTCGGCTCGACCTGGGGAACATGAGTGGGAATGGGTCGTCGCGGCACTCAGAGCAAGGAAAGTGTAAGCGCAGTCGGGATTTCTTCTTAAGGTGGGTCGTAGCCTACGAGATGCAACCTTTCTTTCTCGTTAGCCATCCAGAGCCAGTCTTCAATCATTTCTTTCAGAGTTGATCTCACTCCAGTTCTGTGAACTGTTTCATTCTTTGCGCATACACATTTTTGCATTCAACCGCCATCCGGTCTTTACCAACCACCCTTCTCTCAACATGTACGCCAAGAGTCTCGTCGTTGCTCTCCTTGCGGCCTCGACCGCCTCTGCTGCTGTTGTCGGCGCTCGCCAGAACCAGAATGGCGGCAACGGAGCCAACAATGCTGCTCCCGACTTTGGGCTTTGCAACCCCAGCATCGATTTTGTTCTCGGTCGTCCCGGTCGTCAGCCAGATGAGGGTACTTTCCTGCCCCTTGACCCCCTGGTGGCTCAAGGCCAGCAGGAGGCACTGAACCCCAACATTATCACCAACAGGGTCTGCGATCAGCTCACCAACGTCTGCGAGGCAAATGATGCAGCCAAGGCTTTGTGCGAACAGGCGAAAGCCCAAGTTCAGGCTTTGGGAACGAAGGATGCGACGACAGCGGATGCCTTCAACTCTGCTTTGGGCTTTTAAGGATAGGCGGGCGGGAACTGGTTGGATCAAAGAGGGGAGGAGATTGAGGTGCGCATGTCGAAGGTTCTCTCAGTGGTCGGACGGTATACATAGCAAGGCGCCTCTGATAGCCAGCCGGCATTTGATCAGGATGGTTAGAGCCTCAAATTGAAGATGGCCAATCTCCTCGCTTTCTCGAGTTGTTTTCTTGAAGATGCAAAATGTGCAGAAGAATTTGTCAGGTCATGGAACGTTACTGCCCTCCTAACTCTAGGCTGCAACCACGACAACTCCGTGGCCGTGGAAGGAGCTCACCTCATGCCCTCCACCAGCGGCTCCACTTCCCACGATGCTGCAGGCCTCAACCTCAACAGACTGAGATGCAGTGAGCGTCATCATGGCGCCAGTAAGTGTGATGCTACATCAGCAGAAGGAAACTACGCTTTCCCTTGGATTGCCTTTCAAACTTCCAGCCAAGTACGTCTGTTCCGAGTTTCGTACGAAGCCTTTTGTCCCCATGACGAACCGGCAAGTGAGAATTGATCCTTCCTTCCTCGACCGTCCTTTTACGTCAACCCAGCTGAGGCGACCAGCCGCCATGACGTGCCGCTGGCTGAGTCGTTTCCACCGGAGCGAATCCACTTCATCGAGCTGCCCATTCTTTCCTCTAGTATTCTTAACTTGAGCTGCTGACAGTATTCGTGTTCGGATTTCTCCGAGGCTTGTGGTTTAATCCTCTTCCAACACCGTCGCCATTCCTTTGAAACCGAAGTTCGCCTTGCTCATTGCTATCCTCTCTCTACACGGCACGTTCTCTTGCGCACACAGACACATTGCATACCAGCCATGCGCTCGTTCGCCTTCGTTGCAGCATTCGCTGCTCTCCTTGCCCAGGCTCAAGGCCTGAACATCCTTATCACGGTATTTAATCACCGCTGTTGTTTCCAGTGTCGGTTATGCTGACAGGCCTTGATATACAGAACAATGACGGATTTGGAACCGCCAGTGTTCGCGAGCTCTACAAGCAAATGACTTCCTTGGGCCACAACTGCTATGTCGTCGCCTCGGTTACGGCTCAGACCGGTGCTGGCCTCCATGCTGAATTTACGACCAATCCGAGGCTGGATACAGATGGAGACTGGGGTACGGATGCTCTCCATGCTTTTCCGTGTCAAAAACAGCGTTGCTGACCTAGTGACGATATCCAGGGCTCGTGAAAGCCGGCGCGCCGTCCCTCGGCACCGATCCGACTGACAGCCACATATGGTATTACAATGGCACAGCGACAGCACAGGTGTTGGTGGCACTTGACTACATATTCCCTACCGTCTGTGGGCTGGAAGCTCCTGACCTCGTCATCTCGGGCCCCAATTCCGGATCAAACTCGGGTGCCTTCCTTCAAAGCATCTCTGGTGCTATGGGAGCAACATATGTCGCCATCGAGCGCGGTATCCCAGCCATGGCCTTCTGGACCGGCAACGACGCCATTCCCTATTCTTCACTCAATTCAAGCACCAAGGTCGGCTTTCAAGATCCTGCCACCATCAATGGTCGTCTTGCTTCCAATCTTGCACAGGCTTTCATCGCCAAGGCAAACGGAGATCGCGTACTTCCCGAGGGCTACGGCGTGACTGTCGATTTGCCCTACATCACCTCTGAGACGAGCGACGAGTGCACGAACCCCCCGTTTGTTTTGACGCGGTCCACCCAGGACCTGGGTGTCAAGGTCGCATATAACCACAAGAGTGGCGTGTTCAATCGCATGCACACGGGTACTGGCTACAACGAGGATGACACCAATACCGTGGGTACCGTGAACCCCAAATGCTTGAGTGCAGTTACTGTCTTTGCACTCGACTACGACGCCGCTCGCAGGAGACAGTGCTTCAATCTGGCAGATGTGACAGCCGTCATTCCCGTTCTGGTGCACGCCAATGGCACAGCGCCACTCATTGGTGGTTTGGGAGCCAATGCTTCCATCTCAGGCAACATTTCGCTGCCACCAACTGCCGTTGTTACTTCACCCCCCTCGGTACAAACCACCGTCACTAGCATTGCAACTCTGGTACAGTGGTCTGTCAGCTCGCTGGTTCTTGGTCTTGTGGTCGGGGTGATAATGTCGTAGGAACATGACTGAAAGGGGTGAAACGAAATTTGGACTTTTTTGGGTGGCGATATGAAGCTTGTACACATATATCGCCTTCTTAATTTGTAGGACTTAGACGGGGGATACTTGTTGAAAGATGAGAGTAATGTGGCGTCGAAGTTGTAGGGAGAAGTATACTACAAGAAATTTTGTTCAAGTTCTGTTTATATGTTGTTCATTTGCGTCCGAGCGACTGTCTTGTGTAGCAGAGTGATGCCACTAGTATCTGCTTCATCTCTGTGGCGTGGTTTGTTATCACTACCTTTGCTGATGAGTCCCAAGAATCATCCCGTCATTCTCAGCAGTGAAGCTGTGTCAAGGTTGCGTGTCATATGGGAGGTGTGCACTGGGGGGTCGAACATGCACGGAACGATTAATTATTCGAGTAACAAACCTATCTCAGATTCCCCAGATCATCGTTTCTCAGCAGTGCGTCTATTTTCTATTTTTCTTCACGATGTGAAGCAACCTAAACGCCGGTTCCATGCAAAAGCCTCCTTCCTGATGATGACATGTTCATCTGCCTCTCATTCTCCCAACATCCACTCCAGCCAACGCCCTATCGTTATGTACACAACCACCGTTCCATTCCGACCCGCACCCACAAAGCCTCTCCCTTCTCTCACACCACCTTTTTTTACGAATCCTCACGAGGCCCCACATGCTTCGGCATCTTGGCCGGCTCGCTCCCGTCCCCGTAATCGAGGACCTTGGCGGGGGAGCGCTTGGCGGGGGCGGTGGGGTCCTGGCTGGCGATGCGCGTGTTTTGTTTGGGGTCCGTGTCGGCGTCACTGTCGGACTGGTTGCGGGTGTTCTTGCCCCCTGTTCCGGCGATTGCTTCCAACGACTCGGAGACGGGGAGGCTGGTGGCTGCTGCGTCGTGGCGGGCGCGGGGGCGGGGCTGGGAGGAACCGCCTGCTGTTGTGTAGAGGAGTCCGCCGAAGAGGGTGGTTGCGATGAGGACTGGGAGGAGGCGGTTGCGGCTCATGTTGGACATTTTGGCGGTGGTGTTGCTGGGGAGAGGTTGGGGTTGTGGTTGGGTTGAGATTGAGGGGGTTGCTTGATCAAGTTTTGGTACGTTTTGTGGACTGAACGGTGATCTCTTGATTTGGGATGAAGAGGAGGTGGTTGAGTGTGTTGAAGTTATGATATCAATTCGTAGTTGATGGGAAAGCAGTCAATCAATCAACAATTGTCAGGAGGCTTACTGTAGTTGGAGGGTGGTGTTGGTGGTAAGAAAGATATTATATCACAGTTGCGATGTGCAGCATGCGCCGGTCATGATGACATCAGGAACCACATGAGCTTTCGCACAGTAAAAGTTTTGGCGCTGGTGAACCGCCCCGTCCCTTTGAGGATGGGATCTGTGTAGGCTTGACGTCACGATTTGGGGTGTGGATCTAATGTGAGAGAATGGTCCGGCCCAGGGGTTTCGGTTGAAAGAATTACCGACTGGTCGGGGGTTTCTGTGAAGAAGTCAATTGACAGGTGAAAATACTGCTGTTCGTCGCTCTCGGGATATAAATTGATGTTTTCTATACTGTTATTGTTGTTTATTGTCTATCGAACACATGTTGTGGCGGGGGTGTACTTGGAGGGTTAGGGTATTTGATGGCGTCATCGCCCATGTCAGGGACTGTTGGTGGCTGCTGGGGCGACGACATGGAGAACGCCAAGTAAACAAGCTCAGGGGGAATATAGGGAAGAGATGAGGATTAAGGTATTCGGACAAACCTTGAAGCTGTCGCGTTGCCCAAATATGTGTGCCGATGTTGTCAATCCAAACCATCGCAGCGCTGTAGTATCTGGAAATAGCCGGGCACTTGGCTTCAGTGTTTCCCTGAGATTTACAATGCAACTGCTCGTGGCCGTGGGACGGTCAAAATCTTGCATATGGATGTGCTGAAGTAGGTAAGAACGGACATGTCCCGAGTGGCCGAAAAATGATTTCCAATGAGATTTTGTAGAGGTTGTGAAGCAAGAATCATCAGATGTGCCGTGTAAAAGCATAGGTAGGCTAGCATTATTTAAAGCCAGAGCAAATTGAGAGAATTCAATGTCCTCGCATCGGGGAGTGCTGCTCTGTCCTATGGGCAGTATAAAGTGTTTGTTGCCTGATGCTGACCCTATCCCAACGTCAATTTTTCATAACTGTACCAGATACTGACCCTCAATAGGCCGACATCTTTCCAAGCAATCCTTTCTACTGCGCTGACAAACACTTATGTGAGTCTCATTCCCACATGCCCAGATATAAGTCTTCCCAAAGCGGTGCATGAAGCCCTCCGCTATCGCATGGCGGAAAGGGTGAGAAACTGGCTCATGACTGGCCGCCCAAGTTTGGCACAAGAGGCGTCTGGACTAAGGCGCTGGTAACTGTAAGCCCATTTTCCTAACCGGGTATTTACCAAACTTGAAGGGGGCGGCTTGGTGGTAATTTACTCGACAAGCTCCAATCGACTCACAAATCAGAATCCTTTCGTACGACTGATCCCGAGTCTCGGCCGGCGACAGGGTCCATTTGTACCCAGGTTCTATAACACACGGGGTTGCACACGATATTGATCCAAGATCTCAGACCAACGGGAGGATCCGCGGTAGGTGGCGCAAATCATAGGCTAGCACGACGTATATCGGCCGGACGTATCGCAATTGTCACCGAAGCCGGAGAGGTCGGCTTCGGTATGGTGTGCAGACAACGAGCCGCAGATCTTGTCAATCTGAAACGATGATCAGCACTGCACCCCGCGACATCCGACAGTTTGAAAAGGCTCACTATGGGCTCTTCTTGAGGCTGTCGAGCTGCAAGAGAGCGAGTGATTGGAGTGCAATGATTGCATCGCAAAGTGCCGACTGTGACGTGGTGATGCACTGATGCTACTGTTGCGTGGTCCCGGATTTTGAGATGATTGGTAAAGGAATGGTGACCGAACCCGACCCAAGAAACGGATGTCCGTGGGTGAGGAAGCCATATATGTGCAATGTGCCCCAACCTCAGCCTTTGGCCTTTTCTCTTTGGTCAAGTGCGCACATCCTGAACGTCCACCTCTCTCGTCAATGAATCCTCGAAATAACATGTCCAACTGACCTTGTCACCTAGAATCTCAGCTGCCCGCAATGCGAACTCGAATTTTGGATATCGACAAGGCAAAAGGCGGCATGGACGGTCGAGCAAGGTGCGGTGAAGAGTGGAAGAAGGAAGGGAGGAGCAAGATGACGGTTGTCGGTGAACAACAGCAATCTACACCTATGAATTGGATTGACGCCCGTGGTGCCATCATTTCGACATGGCGTCTGGATTATTGGCAGCCGCAACTCGACAAAGCGGATACACGGACCGTTGAGCCCGTTCCCTCACCTCACCTCACCTGACACCACACCGGACCATTCCTTCCACCTTTGTCAACTTCAACGACAGGGTTCGGCTCTGGATTCGTGTTGGTCACTCCATCCCAGCAGCCGCACACCGAACTTGCGGTGGAGATTAGTCGGATTCACTCGGAAGAGCCGCGGTGGTCGTCACCGTCGTAGCCAAGTGTGGCATTGCCGACAGTCTTCGCTTCCAAACCCAATCGTGAATTTGCTCAGCTGCCCCACATCCCCGAACCTCACTCATGACACATCGCCGACGCGTCTTGTGTTGTCGACAGTGGAAGCTTTGCCGGCTTCGGCCATAATCTCAGAGGTTGGGAGTAATCATCGGGCGAATACAGCTCCTCGTTACAAACCATTGTCTTACGAATTACCCAACATTACTCGGCACTGTTCAACAAAGGGCCCTTAATCAACAGTTATTGGTTTCGTCGTGTTGCGCTTCCACACCCACTGCGTTGGGCATTAATACGTCGGCATTTGGACACGGGAGATCCAACTTGACTGCAACTCCAAGCGAGTCCAAGAAAATACCCGTGGTGGAGGGGAGCTTGTCTGAAGATCGTGACCGAATCCGGCGGAGAAATTCAGCTCTGAGCGACAGATGCACACGAAGCATGTCGACATTAGGGCGACAGGGTTGGCGTGAGGTCTAAATAAGACAGACTAACGTTGAATAGATTAGCCACTGGCTAGGGTCCTTCCACTACATACACCCGACGTCCGGTCTTAGACCCTGCCCTAAGCCGATACCCAAGCATGGGGGATGACAAGATAACGCGGCTCGCAGCGGGGTCCAGATGTGAGCGATTCGAAAACCAGGAGGGTACTCGTTGGTACGTAGCACCTCCCTTCTACCTATTTCCGTCGCACCTCATATCTCTCATGATCCGGGCCTCCAGGCTAATCCTCACATGGCATGCAGAAGGCGAAATTGGATGAAGAGAAACCCCTTGTTCTTGGAAGCGCAACTTATTCCCCTTCTCAGGCAATGCAGGAGCCTCACACATGTGCGCAGGATCTCGGTTCCAAGCATAGGGACCGCGGAGACGTCCGTCTGCGGCGTGGATCAACTATTAGGCCGAGTCCAGCCCTGGCGTGATCCTTTTGCAATCCTTCCGCACGAAAAATCCAGAACACGACCAAACATGCTTTAGTTTGGTGAAAGTCGGAGTCTGCCCCTCAATTTCAGGTATGTTCATCATGCCCAGTGTTTCTTTTACCCCTGAACACAACTGTTGGACCTAACGATGGTGGTGTGGATCGCCGCCGAGGCTCCTCCAGCCGCTCTTCCCGTCCCGAGCGCAGATGGTTGTCGATCATTCCCATTCGGAGAGGGACCCCCTAACCCGAATGGCCCTGCAGAATCAATAAACACGTGGGGACAAATACGGGGACCGGCAACCGTGCACACCACTGTACAGTAGCACTGGCCTGAGAATTATTCCCCTTGCCTATCTCATTCGGACAATTTTACAAGTATTGTCTCGGTATTGGAAACTAAAACATGATAACCAGCGATTGGGTGATTTCTGTGCAATCTGAAATCACCTTGCGCTGCTGTTCTCCAACATGAGGATGGGAATGGGATGTCGGGATCAAGTATCCCCGCATCAGAACGGCTGCCACCGTTATAAGCACCAAACTAACAAACGATGGAGATGGATCAGGAAGACGATCGGATGATGATTTGAGATTACGTACAGCTTCCCCTGACGGCTGTGATAAACCGTCTGTCGGCTAGAGTTATCGTCTCTACGAACAGCCTGTACGAAGCCGTCATTGCATGAGAAGTGTCATAATCACTCGACTATTGTGGCGCTATCGTTGTCAACGTCCTTGGCTGCCACTGGCTGACGTCGAGGGTACGCGCCCTACGGCTTCCGCGAATCGAGGATGCTGCTGTCCCCCAACGCGCTATCTTATCCCCTGGCTTACCCCACCATCTTCGACCAGCACAGGTCAGGGGACCCCATGCTGTTTCCCAGCTACACACGGACTATTCCATCTTTTTCAAGCGCGCCAAACAACGACCTCGCTCATCATGAAGGGTACTTACGACAACAACGAAGATCATACCAGCACGGAAAAAAAGCATGGAATTTCATGACCCCCCTTGTTCGAATAGTAGATATTGTACTGGTAACACCGATAGCAGCCCAACTGCCGAAAAACCCGAGCTGGTCCAACAGAGTGACTTTGATGCAGAGTTCCTGCCTGGCGACTCTGACACAACACCTCGTTCTCACGCAAAAGCAACCCTACAACCTCCAACCGCTCAGGTTGTCAGTTATCACGTCCGAGAGCCTTCACCTTGCCGGCATCGGGAAATTCAAAGTCCCAAGGCTCGGCCATGGTGCTCTTGCATTCTCCGAGCGACACACGGCACACCAATTATGACTTGTGGGAGAATCCTTGTGGTTCACAAGGAGGTGCATGTGGGCGGTAGCCATCAATGGTTTTGCTGACCAAGAAAACAGCCATGACTTTGGGTATCCATCCCACTTCGCCAATCTTTGGATTCTCCACCGATCCTCACAGGGATTCGGCGGATAGGAGGGATTGCCCTGGCACCTGATATCCGCTTTCAACGACTCTTCATCGATCAGACTCTCCACCTCGCCGTCTTTCCAGATTATGTATAAGTGCCCTGGTTGCAACAGCGACATCATGACTAGCATGTATAACAGCTCGTCTCGATTCCGCGGGACGCACAACTTAAATTCTTTGCCTGCCGTCTCGGGCGCCACACGGCGGGCAAGGAACAACTCAAAATGCGCCCCGACAGCGATTGGACAAATGTGCGGGGCACAAGGGGTCAAGGGATCTAATAGATTGGCTTTATTTAGAAGCCAACACGGCTCGGGACCGACTTTGGTTCAAGTCTGGTTAGCCCGCCCAGAGCTCTTACCTGCAGCCACTTCCCGCATCTCAGTGGCTTGATTGGGGCCCTCAGCCTCGATACGATACGATCTGATACGGCGCCGCTTTCGGTCTGATCAAGCAAAGGGCTCGATATTGTTGGATGCTGAATGTTCGTCTTTGCGGGGTGCAATACAGGTTTGCGGCGTAAAGAAGGTACGACTGGTAAGATTGAAGGACCGCGGCATGGCCTCTGTTTTCGTCTCTACTGCCAAGCGCAGACATGATACGAGTCTTGACTAGACAGTACCGCGCTACTAGAGCATTGCAGCGTTGCAGCCGTCTAAACCGCGGAAACCAAACAAGTCAAGACAAGCGACAAGATCAGGGGCCCACCAAAGCCTTCGCAAACACAATGCCTTCCCCCCTCCTGCTTCTCTGCGAACTACGCCCAGCTACGCCGTCCAGTACACCCCATCCTCGCCTCGAGAGTTAGAACCCGCAATTTGGCCTTGACTTTGCGCCACTTTCTTCGGCGTGGCGCCCGTTCACAAGTGCCAGACGGACGGTTGCATTCTCAGCTTACCATAGAGGTTACACGACGTACTACAGCTCGCATGGCCTGGGCATTCCATCACCTCATGCTTGGAGCCTCCTCGACAGTACCCGTATTGCACACTAGCCTACTCACCGGCCATCATTGACATCCGCCCCGGGTCCGATCCTGTCGCCAAGTTATCCCAGGTTCTTGTCTTTCTTTCCCCGAAGTTCACTACTCGGGCTGTCGGGCAAAGTCCTGTTCTATTTTGCTCGCCAGTAGCTTCAACTTGTCGTTTCTTCTTTCCTATTTCTTACAGTTCGCGCGCTTGGCTTGAGCAACTTTTCGACTCGAACCAAGCTTTGAGATTCCCTAGCGTCTTCTGTTTTCTCACAGTAGCGGCAAATACTTTACAACAAGAAGGGACAGCGAGGAGTGGAGGAACAGGCAGTCATGACGGTTATGTGCTCTTCCGCAGTTGGCATGTCGATGCTCTCGCGCAAATCTCTCTCCGCCAACAACTACCTCCTCCACACTGGCCTTCTCGTGGGACAAGCTGTCCAGACTTATGACCGAGGGCCGCTGTTATCCCCGCCACGATTACCAATGGCCAATGAGCATTGATTCCATCTAAAAGGAGGCGAGCGGGATGTCAAATTAATCATCATACCGGTAGGGCAGAAACGAGGCCCTCTTTGGAAGCTACTCGGAGAGAATGGGACGCAGAACGTGACATTCCTCAAAGGGACGTCGTCGTTGCCGGATATGGCGCTATCCACCCATATTACGACCCTGGCCGACATCTAGCTCATGCCACCCTGGCACAAGTGATCCTTTACACTAGGCATTCTGTGAGTCTTTCCCTGGTCGACCCACTCATTCGCAGTCTGACCCAGTCGCTCAACGAACTGGAGTCCCACGCCGCTGTCTCTCACTCTTTCCTGGTTTTCAAACCGGGACCCGGGCCACCGAGAGTAGTCTCATCTATATCATTTTCATTAAGCGATCTCGGCTTTCCCTTCTAGAAGTCTTCCGTCACTACCACGATCCTGGGCGCCGCGTGGGTGTTATTCCAATCTCTAGGAAACCGAGGAATCCGAAATGTCAACGTCGTCCCCTCTCTTACTTCCGCCTACACTGCCGTACACAGCACACCGTGCTCACCTTGAAGAGCTGGTCTCCTCTCTGGCCTTCCCCTGCCAAGAGGGTCCCCTGATCACGCGGTTGGTATCCGTTTGGTGTCATACACAAGCACAGCCGACAAAGACGCGGGTGAAGGGTGGAATATGCATCTCCTAGGCCTCTTTTCCATGCCGTCCCGCTCATGTTTCCGCACATTCATGATCCCAGGGGTATGGTGTGGCACAACGTAGGCACCGAGGTGCGGTGTTCACATCCTCGAGAGTATTCCCAGCTTGGCCAAGCCAATACTTTGATGCAAGCCGGTGACCCATGGTGGCTTCACTTACCTTCTCCTTTCTTTGAGAAGCGCTCCGGAAATAGCCATCACAACGCGGATCGACAGTTCCAACAACTCTAGGCCTCCACCTCGCTGCCAGTGCTCATCGCGGGATGTCCACGACTTCACGAAACTATCGAATTCTGCGACTTACAGCCGCCCACATCAAGCCGAAGCGAGCTTCTTTGCAGGCGCCTCTTTTGACGCTCCGAACCTTTCCTGCGGCTCAGCTCCAAGCTTACTGCTCCCTTACTTCTTGATGGGCTCAGCTGGCGTGACAGGAATAGCGTTGGGCGGACATAGCCCAATAACCATGCTCCTGAGCTATCCCCGTTCCTGTGATCATGGTCATCCACAGCGTCGTCTTCGCACACCCTCACACCCGCACCCAATACTCTCGGCATGCCGCCCAGCAAGTTGGATCCGGGTCATGGGAACTTCGATAGATTGTAGTCTAGCAGGATATCGACATCCATGTGCCGACTACTGCCCTTTGCACCCCCATCCTATTCACACCTCCCTTCAGTCAATCCCCGCGGCTTCCGGTGAGGAAGACTACTTGCCGTGACTCAGACCATGTCCAAAAGAGGAAAGGGGAGGCCATCAGCGATACGAGGAGCAAGCAGCTTACCCTAGTCTATCACATCTTGGACTATCGATGTTGTCTTGACATAGTCGTCGAGCTTTCTATAAGAGGACTCTTGTTCATCCTTTGTCGGTTTGATTTCGTTCCTCATCCTCACCACAGCCATCCCTTCAACAGCCTCTTCTCCGGGCTTTTCTTTGATTTGCGATAGTCACCTTTTATCCAAGATGAAGTCTTTCTTCAGCGCTGCGGCGCTCCTGCTTGGCCTCCTCGCCCCGAGCGCCGTGCTCGCTGCTCCTCCTGTCCCCGGCGTGCCTCGAGAGGTAACTCGTGACCTTCTCCGCCCCGTTGAAGAGAGACAGTCGTCCTGCCACACGCCGAGCAATCGTGCCTGCTGGTCAACTGGCTTTAATATCAACACGGACTACGAAGTCAGCACTCCGAACACTGGAGTTACTCGCACTGTAAGACTCTGCCCTCTCTGCGAAGTTTCTCACATATTCTAACAACACTCCAGTACACTCTGATCCTTTCTGAAGTCGACAACTGGCTCGGCCCCGATGGCGTGGTCAAGCAGAAGGTCATGCTTGTCAATGGAGACATCTTCGGTACGTTGCAAGTCCTTACAAGCAAAAACGCCTGGTGCTAACGAACGAATCAGGACCCACCATTACCGCCAACTGGGGTGACTGGATCCAAGTCAATGTCATCAATAATCTCCGGACCAATGGGCACGTCGACCCAAGTCACTGACTATACTACCCTTGGAACGAACGCTGACGGTCTACTCACAGTACCTCCATTCATTGGCACGGACTGCACCAAAAGGGTACAAACATGCACGACGGTGCCAATGGTGTTACCGAGTGCCCTATTCCGCCCAAGGGCGCCAGCCGTGTCTACAGGTTCCGCGCCCAGCAATATGGCACCAGCTGGTACCACTCGCATTTCTCGGCCCAGTATGGCAACGGAGTTGTCGGTACCATCGTAATCAATGGCCCTGCCTCTCTGCCTTACGATATCGATCTCGGTGTTTTCCCCATTACGGATTACTACCACAAGCCGGCTGATGTCCTGGTTGAGGAAACCATGAATGGCGGTCCTCCCCCTAGTGACACTGTCCTCTTCAAAGGACACGGAAAGAACCCCGCGACCGGCGCTGGTCGGTTCGCCAACGTTACCCTTACCCCTGGCAAGCGCCATCGTCTTCGAATTATCAACACCTCGACTCACGATCACTTCCAACTGAAGCTGCAGAACCACACCATGACTATCATCGCCGCCGACATGGTTCCTGTTCAGGCCTACACTGTCGACAGTCTCTTCCTTGCCGTCGGCCAGCGTTACGATGTGACCATTGACGCCAACAAGAGTGTCGGAAACTACTGGTTCAACGCTACCTTTGGCGGTGGTCTTGCCTGCGGTGCCTCGCTCAACCCTCATCCGGCCGCCATCTTCCGCTACCAAGGTGCCCCCAACGCCAACCCAACCAACCAGGGTACTCCAGCTGCTGATGCCAACTGCATGGATCTCAACAATCTGACTCCTGTCGTGACCCGCAATGTGCCTACCAGCGGCTTCACCCCCCGTCCCAACAACACCCTGCCAGTTTCTTTGACCCTCGGCGGCACTCCTCTCTTCGTCTGGAAGGTCAACGGCAGCGCCATCAACGTTGACTGGGACAAGCCGATCGTTGACTACGTCATCGCCCAGAACACAAGCTACCCTCCCCAAGCCAACGTCATCACCGTCAACAGCGTCAACCAGTGGACCTATTGGCTTGTTGAGAATGACCCTGACGGACCCTTTAGCATTCCGCACCCAATGCATCTTCACGGGCACGACTTCCTGGTTGTCGGGCGCTCACCAGACCAGCCTGCTGGCGGTCCCCAGACGCGCTATCGCTTCAATCCCGCCACCGACATGGCCCGGCTCAAGGGCTCCAACCCGGTCCGTCGTGACGTCGCCATGCTCCCCGCCAACGGCTGGCTCCTCATTGCCTTCAAGTCTGACAACCCTGGCGCTTGGCTCTTCCATTGCCACATTGCCTGGCACGTGTCTGGTGGTCTCTCAGTTCAGTATCTCGAGCGCCCCAACGATCTGAGAAATGGCTTCAGCCAGGCGGACAAGAACCAGCACAACAATAACTGCAACGCCTGGAGGGCGTACTGGCCTACGAACCCGTTCCCCAAGATTGACTCGGGTCTCAAGGTTAAGAAGTGGGTTGGCGAGCACCCTGATTGGTACATCAAGAACTAAGGCGGCGACCATGTTTGTGGATGCTGAACAAGGATGTGGAGGGAGAGTATGGGAAACGGATGGGGACACATATGCATACATAGGGAGGGAGGGGATTGGAGCATAACACAAGGAACTGGAACTGTGGGAAGGGGGTATTTTCTTTCAGGTATTTCTGATATTTCACTGTTGGCAAGGTCGATTGCGGAGGACCTGTACAACAGCTCACGAATGAGCTTTCTTTTTTCTTATTCCTTTTCTTCTTGTTTTTTTTTTTTTTTTTTTGGAATACTCTGGCCAGGGTACATTTTCAAGCAAGGATCAGTCAGCTTTGGGAAAGTTGGCAGTCAGTCTTTGGACAGACAGCATAGATGGAAGGGAGGAGATTATGTTATTTATAGCAGATAGCATAGCTTTACGTGGTGGTTTCACGGTATCCCTTTCCACGTCGGGGACAATACAAGGTACCGAGCTTTTGATTCTTGCTACACTTTTGTCTCACGCTCACGATTGCACTTTATGGGGAACTTGCATGTCATGATGAAAAATTGCTATTGTTCTTTTCGGGATTTGCTTGCTTTCCTTCTTTCTGTTGTTGATCCTGTCTTTAAATTAATGATACTCAAAACAAAAGCTATCACTTACCTTGCCTTATCCACCACTACCACCCCTTTGCCGACAAAAGGTGTTAGACACCCTCCGTGTACAGCCTCACATACCCCATTCCAACCCCCTTCTTAACCCTTTTGACCTCCTCCAGAAACTCCCCCATCCACCCCCTCCTCCCTGTTGTCTGCGCTTGTACCTCGCCAAAGACATGAATCAGGGACGTAGCGTAGTACCTCACATTCGACAGCGTGAGTCTCCCATCAGAGAAATCCCACCCGTCGAGCTTTTCTGTCTTGACCGTCTCAGTAAGGGATTTCATTTCGGAGAGGTAGTGCGTTATGTCTGTTGATAGTGCCAGGTCCATTTCTGCCAGTAGCTCACCGATTTGGGCGATTCTGTGCGGGCAGAGGGAGGAAGTGGGGAGATGGGGGGAGGATTTGGAGGTTGTTGCTAGGATGCTGCAGGATTGGAGGGAGAGGGAGATGTGGCTGGATAAGGTCTCAGAGAGGAAGGTATTGAGATTGGAGATGGCGGTGAGGAGGTGGGAGGTTTTGGAGAGGAGGTCAAGGTAGTGATCTGCTGGTGGGTGGAGGTTGGTGTTGCTTGAGGTGGTGCCCGGAGGGAGGTAGTTGGTTGAGTCGGCGGGGGTGAAAGTGAAGGGGAGGTCAGAGGGGAAGGTGGCGCCGTGGGTTTCGGCTATGTCGACTAGGACTCCTAGGAGGAAGGAAAGGGAGGTGGAGAAGGCTGTGATGGCGGAGGTGATGGACTTGAGGTGCTTGCTGAGGTGGGTTATGGGGCGGCGGAGGGTCCAAGTGTGGTAGGAGAGGATGATGAGGTTAAACAAGGATGCTTGTTCGGTTGTGGAGATGGCGCTGCAGGGGGTGGAGGTCCAGGAGAAGTTTGGAGGGAAGATGGTGGTTACCCAGGCGCGGACGGTTAGGTGGATTGCGTGGGCTGAGGTTGCCAGATTGGCGAAGGGGCCGGCGTCGGGGTGGGTGAGGGTGATGATGTTGGGGTTGGGGCAGGAAGTTGGGGGCCAGCATTTGGGGCAGGTGAGTGACTTGGAAATGAGGACCGAGGAGGCAGAGGGGTCACGATGTCTTCGTTTGACTTTGCGGCCGTTGTTCTTGCTGTAGTGAAGGCTGGAGGGGTCAAGGTTAATGACTTCTTCTAGCTTCTTGGAGAAGGTGACGGCGGACTTTGATTTGGGACTGGTCATGCGACCGAAGAAACCGACGGACTTACCTTTGCCTTTGTTCTGAGAAGCGGGATCTGGGAGATCGTGAGAGATGGTATTGAGATAGGTGCGGAGAGCGAGGGCGGTGCTTTCGCGGCCAACGTCCTCGGTGAGCTTCGCTTCAGCGTAACGGTTGAGGACGAAGGTGACGAGAGCGTCGAAGTAGGTGGAACTGGCCGACATCTTGGTGCCTGAGGATATTGGGTCTCCACAGATACCTAGGATATGACTGTTATCCGAATTAGTTGGCCTGTGACCGTATGAGATTGCTCCTTCACTTGCCGTGTGACCAAGATTTGTTGCTCTGCAACTTGTCAGATGGTAGGTTGACAAGGCGATGAAGCACTTTAGGGATAAGATGAAGGTCAGCACACTTCCGGTTGCTCAGTCGGGCTATGGTTCATGCTGGATAGAGCTGGTAGCATCAGGGATGGAGCGGAGCACCTTAAATATTCTGATGGAGCGGAGCATGAAATAAAGTTCAAAGGGCCGTTGTGAGCAACAATCCTATTGTTTTCCACACAATGGGAGACCAAGTGGAAGGGAGCACACAGTGTAAAAAACGGTGCCCGGCACACTGGGTGCTGGTAAAAATTATGGCCTCTGCTGCCCTGCCTTGAACACTTCCCTCTTTGTTCACACAACCGAATTGTTTTCCTACCACAACACAAATCGCTTGTTACCTCACAATTGCGAACTTCATCCCCTTCATCTCCTACGTCGAGACATTACCAAGAAAAATCACTCCATATCGCCAAGATGTGCACCTTCACGCTCTGTCACTACGTCTGCAGAGACTGCGGCGCGACCATCGACTCCCAGGAGGTCGACCTCAAGCCATGCAACAAGCAGCGCAAGAACTGGGACGAGTGCTGCGGGCCCAAGAAGAGAGGTGTCAGCTACCACTACCTCAAGCCCTCCGACTGCTTCTACTGCGGTGACTCGACATTCACCGAGGAGGACCTGATTGAAGAGGCTGTGCTGGACATTGATCTCCGCCATCAGCCGGCCGACAAGCTTCCCAGCCCCGAATCGTACACAGCCAAGCTCACTGTTCAATTTACCAATGATCCTAATTTCGATCCTTGGGAGTATTACGCCACCGATGGACATGTCGTGAACGTGCCAATGGACTTCAAGCAGCCAGCCAGCAACTCGACAGAGAGGGATTCCGAGACTCAGCCTCGTCGCTCCGGTCAATACAGCAGTCACACTGCCTACAACCCGTGGGAGCAGTACGCATTCACGATGGCAACTGTCAAGAGCAAGTCGGAGAAATAGGATGCAGAAGTCGCGGGAAAGATTGCGATGGTTCGTAAGCATGTTCGAGTTGGGGCGAATCACACTTCTGCTAACAATTTCACTGACAGACAAATCACACGGATGCCACGGCTATCTGACCATGCAGAGGTTGCGACAAGGAACAAAGCACCATTGCGGTGTTGGACTTCTGGGCTTTTAAGTTTAGATAGGTGATTACTTTCGCATTCTACGATTGGCAGCGCTGGGTTGCTAACTTGTGTCAAGTTTTGAGCCATCATCAACCGCAATGGCAAGGGGTGGGCTCCTATCTCGGTCCGCACATTGGCCAAGACATCTGAGCCGAATGGTGGAGGAAGAGTGTGGTAGAGGTTCACTTGGAAAGGAAGTGTGGCCAATAGCAACAGCAGCACAATTTATTCACATTGACTATCTGGAATCCCCTGTTACGTAAAGTTCCCCGCCAGATCTCATCCACAACCAAAAGGTCATTCCTCCCCAGACGACGAAGATCCAGTAGGCTGCCCCAAAAGGTGCCTGACAGTCTCTTTGTTCATCAACCGTACATCTTTGTCGGCATCGGGTGACGTTTGTGCCAAATGATGCACATAATCTGTTAGAAACTCTGGATGTTTTTGCATCATGGGGATCACCCTTGCCCTGTGCTCTTCGATTCTTGCAAACCTCATCAACAGATGACACAGCTTCCTGTGAAGCAAGCGTTTTTCGCCTGAGACGGGCGGCAGGGTAGAGTAAAGCGGATCGATGATAGTAACGAGTATCTTTCCAAGCCAATCAACAAACCCCCAGGAGTATTTTACGTTTGGTGGGTTTCCATTCTGTGGCGTGGAGAATAAGGAGCCGTAATCAAGAAATTGGGCTGCGGCGTAAATACAAAGCTTGGATATACCATAGCGATCTCCTAAGAGATACATCTGCAGTGAGATCCACAACCCCTCCCTGATCCTCTCCGGAGAAAATGAACTGTCACGAAAGCCCCAGCTAGTGACACGCTCGCTGATAGTAGGACTGTCGAAAGTGGCGGGCACAATACTTTCATCTAAGCCATGACATAATTGGTCTTTGGTCAGGAGTGTGGAGCACTTGTTGCAGTTTGCGTCCAAGTCCTCTCCAACGTGGTCCCACTGAGGCTTGCTGGTGTAACAGTAGCCAGAATATTGCCCAGTATAGATGAACTCTAACAGACGGTCTATCATCCAAGGTGCATGAACCGAGAGATTTATCGTGTTGTCATGCGCTTCCTGATCAGGGATCACGTCAGTGAACTCAGTCATCCCGCTCATCTCCGGACAACCTGCCTTCCAATTCCCGTCGAGGGCTTTCTCAAAGAACCGACAAGAGGTACAAACAATTGCCCGGTGAACATTCCATGTTCGGTCACCACAGATGATGGTCATGTCCGCGAACCTATTATTCGGCACCAGGAGTTCCTCCACCCTCGACAGAACCCAATCATCAATATCTGTTGCCATGTCGTAGTCTTCGAGGTCACACATCCCCCAGCGGTAGTTGCGTGCTGTACAGCTGCAAAAGTCCTGTCGCGTGTTAGAATCTTCCATGCTTTCGATGATATTTCTTGTTCCCTCTCAAAAGCAAGAAAAAAGTCTTTAGCACTAGCACTATCAAACAGCATTCTGCCAGCTTGAGATACCTAGAGGGAGGGTCTCATCGTCATTTCTCAGGATAGACTTTTCCCCAATTGATTTGGTGCCTACTTGTATCCCCTCTAGTCTGACAGCCTTTTAATGACAAGCGTAACTCAAAGGCTGTTCGCTCAAACATGCTTGCATCCAGAACGCAACGCTTCATCAGCTTTTGTTGTCAGCAAACATGACAACATTGATCACGCTGATGTCAATCAGCAACTGCATAAACAAACCTGACTATACCTGGATCAATCAATGAGTTAACGCAGTATGGCATACAACGAAGCAAACCATCTTACACAGGAAAGGGGGAACGGATCTGGAGATATTGAAGCCAGGCATTGAGATTGTGTGAAGCGGCCATCCTACTACGTCGTGGATAAGAAGAATATCTTATTAATCTGAAGCCGAAAAAGAAGAACAAAGCAAACAGATGCAGCAACTGCAGAGACCTCAGTAAAAGTCCACCCCAAGCCCTCGCATTTGTTGCAGCACTCCTTAGTTGTTGGGAGTGCGCCATGACAACTCGCTCTTTCGCATAACACCAGGTATCATTCGTGACACGAGTACCACTTCACTGAACATATAACTATAGACATCAGCCGCCTCGCCAAGTGGACTGGAGAGATCGGAAACCCGATATCAGATTGGATTTCGCCTCAAATATTTGTAAAGGCCTGTAGTACAGAAAGTGAGTTGTGCTCAACACAAGCCATTCTAGAACAAGGACGTTTTATGAGTCCTTTGCCAGTGATCCAAATCAAAAGCCCCATCTGCCAGCTCGGCGCTTTTTGGATCTTTGGCCCACTTGAAGACTAAGCCCTTGACGAGCTCGTCCTCGCCCAGGTGGATGCGGCAGTCAGCAACCTCGTATGCCGACGTCTCATACCGCTGAAGCCGGAGGCATTGAGCCATGGTGTTGGCTTGCCATGCTTTGCCACTGATGCGGCCTTGGGCGCCCTCGTTGGGCAGAAGAGTTGGGTATATGCCATTCCACATCTTCATTTCAAAGCCCTCGATCCATGCATCCTGCAGCTGTGGTAAATTGCCCAGCATTGCCACTACCATTAGTACTTCGGGATCCATCAAGGTTCCGTACAGGAAGAAAGTGCATGGTTCGAAATCTTGGTCGTCTTGCGGCTCCTCTACAGAGGCTTTCGGCTGTTCCTGAGGCAGGTACTCTGGTTCGTCGTACACGGGAATCAGGCCCGAGTTCATAGCTTCGACCAACTTTCTTTTGTCTTCTAACCTTCGCTGCCTCTCCGTCAAAGGACGTTCATCCAGAGGCACCTCTGATGTCGTTAATGCTGCTGCTTGCCGGCGCTACCTCAAAGCGGAAGAGAGCTCACCTTGTACAGCAGAGAGCGGCGCCGAAGTCTCGGCGGCATTCTCGGTGCTCTTCTGATCAGCGACGTCCGTGTCAGTCATGTTGACGCAGTTTCGATAACGCGTGGTCTTGGTGATTCGCTATCCTCGAAGGCTTTGAAGGCAGCAAAATTGTCGAATTCGTGTCTGCAAACGAAAGAAACTTGACAAGGCGGGAAAGCGCGCCTCAAAGACAACATAAATGCGTTGGCTACGTCCTGTGTGGGGCTGAGTTAAGCATGTAGGTAAGCGCCGGCAGCTACCCCGCCCCTGGCTGGTCAAAGGGTTGTGGGGGTTGTCCTCTTCAAACTGACGGACTGCACCAAGTGCTTGACCGAGATCATGCTGTTTGCCTTCGGGTGACGATTGCGGCTCAGATGGGTTGTCCTCATCACCGCAGTACTTTTACCTCACGGCTTACAAAGCCATTGTGTACCCGCAAACTCAAGTCTTTACTGCTGCGTTGGATGCCTCGAGTTTACACTACGACTCAGCAGACCATCATGCTTGTACACCGCTTAAATAAACCATAGATGCTTCTACCATTTCGAGCGGTGCTCTACCGTGGTGGATACGACGGACTCCTCTATGACTTCTTTGCCCAGTCCCGGGAGCATCCTCTTACCCAATTGACGGCAGAGATTGAAATGGAAGACGACTGACCCTGACCGTTGGGGGGCTTTGAGGTTAACGGAGTAATATCCAAAGACATAAAATTTCAGCTATGGTTTCATTTACAAATGAATCTCGTTGGCCAAAGGTACAAAATCGCTTCTTTGTGTCAGTATACCCAAAGAGAGTTTTTCAAGCTAGCCGCGGTTTCTGGAAGTCAAGACGTCTCCTTCGGGCCTATGACTGACTTCTTCTACCTTAATCTACCTCCTAGCTCTGAGGACTGGCCAACGGAGGGCAGGACAATGCGTGTAACATTGTGTCATTTGATGATACACAGGTCTTCGGTGGACAATGTGAAGCACAAGTGCAAGTTCGTGATGAAGCATCCACTATTTTTGGAGGATTTCTTAAATCATGAGACGATGTTCATACGGCGCAATTAGAAGGGGCAGCTTGTGAAGTCGAAGCACTAGTAGACTCAGCCAGGACCCGCCTTGCGTTACCTAATCTATAATAATTCTTAAATCTATCTTCTCGTACATACGTTCTCCAAGGACCTACTGACTATCTTTTCAAACTAACCGACTATCTTTTAAAGCCTATCGACTATTTTATCTTCTCGTACGTACTCCAAAGGCTTCGAGGCCAAGGTACGTTGTCTGGTCCAGTAAAGCCCAACAACTATGAGCATCTGAAGTGCATGTAAAAGTTATGTATTTTGTCTTTTAATTCAGGGGTAGCAAAACAAACCCCTGAGGCCCTGAATGATGCGGATCCCTAACCAAAGATAACTTTGGGAAGCAAGGGTGACGATGTAAAAGGATTCCAGATCGGGATTAGTGCACGTCTTTCCGTTTGTTCATGACACGACCGCGACAAAAGACGCGTCACAGCTTGTGATCCTCCTCCCAACGAACATGAAGGCAAGGGGACTACTCAACTGAACTTCGACATGTCCACCATGGAGAGCCGCAAGAGATCCCATAGCACCCTGGAGAACGATGCACTGGCACGTCGAATTCTGGGTAGCGGGTTCAACCCCAACGCCAAACTGTGTCAAAACACTCTTGGAAACCCCTGGAAACAAGAACCCAACCACCCAGACCCTCGAGGAAGCACAGGAAGAAATTGCGTTGCTCAAATCCCACCTCAACAGCGCCCTCGTGTTGATAGAGCAAAACAATCTTTTCAAAGGGTATGTGGACCCTGCCAGCACAACTGTTGCTGTTGGTCTTCAGTCGCTGAAAGCTGATGTTGTTTGCAGATACGACCGGCTCATTGAGAGATCTCCTTAAGCTTCGCATTGGCTCCGGCGATCTTGCGGATAAAATCAGGATTAAAATGAGGCGTGCCTACCTGAGAGTCCACAAAACGCTGAACAAAGAGCGCAGAATGGACGTGACCAGCGACGATCTCAGTTGGAAAATGCAAGAATTTCTCGAACCGATCAGAGAAGTCGTCGCATTTGACGATAAACAAGGGCTTGCCATGGCCGAATACATTTTGGACGAACTCAGGACAAATTCATTTGACACCGAGTTTCCCGGCCTTGGGGACAGGGCTCCCGATGGCAAGGCGGACAAATTGCTTGCCTTCGTCATTCGAAGATGCGACGAGATGGGCATGACAGGTGGGTGGGAGAGAAAATTGGAACTCTTGGAATATGAGACGGAAGAAACATCTCGGTGCGGCATCGACCCTTGGTACCAGGTACCCAGAGACAAAGAGGACGCTTTTGGAGCTTCTGGGGAAAGAAGAACCTGTAGCGCCAGACGCAGAATGATTTGAATCAGCTTTCATTGGGTATGTAAAAGAAGTAAAAGAGTGTACGAGCATTGGCACAATAGCAAAGCTCGAACCTAACCGGCCTTCATGAGCGGGCACTGATGCATTTGAACATTTCGTGTCAATGTTACTTCCAAGTCCACGGGTTCCAAAACAAACCCCTAAACCTCTGGATCATGTGACCTAGGGTGATCTCCCGTGGAAATAAGGATGACGATGTTAATTAGTTCCGAACTCGGTTTAGTGCCTCATTTGTCCGACGAACTTGATTCAGTTAAACTTCAAAATGCCCGCCAGTCGAAAGAGATCCAGCACAGCCCTGCAGAGCGATGCAGGCCAAAATGGCACCGCTGCCAAACGTGTGAAGGTTCTTCTTGAAAACGACGAAGAAAAGCAAACCATCAAGCAAGCTCGAGAGGAGATTGCGTTGTTAAAGTCCCACTTAAAGGATTCTCTTGACTTTATCGAAAAGAAGAACTTGCACAATGGTTCGTATTGCTCATTCAACTGTCCAGAAGACAAGGCTGACCACTTCACGCGGCAGAGACCTCCGGCTCCCTAAACGAGCTTCTCAGATTGCGCATGGGCTCTGTTCGCCTCGGGAACGCTTTGATGATCAGGATGACGAACACGCATGGGAAAATCTATGACCGGCTCGACTTTGCAAAGGCGAGCTTGACTTCCGACGACCTCAGTTGGGCCATGCCCAAGTTCATTCCAGCGATAAGAGAACTCTCTGAGTTTGGTGACAAAGGTTGCATTGGCGTAGCGTACAAGCTCCTAGTAAAATGTCGAGACTACTCATGGACTACTGAGATCTGTGGCTATGGCGATAGGGCGCCTGACAATGTCCCGGACAATCTCCTTGCCTCATTGGTTCCAAAATACTAGGTACGCAGAAGGAAGACCGACATGTCCTTCTGGCGCCGTGAGCTAGCTACATTGGAGAAAGAAACGGACGACGCCTACGAGTGGGCGAGCAAGCCTTGGTATCCCGAGACGAAGAAGGCAATGTCAGAGATTCTTGAGAAAGAGGGGTGTTGAGTTTCAAAGACATGGCCGGGTCAGTTTAGACTGGGCATCAAATACTCCTATAATTAATTGATGCGACCTCAACGGTCAAATCTGACTCAGATTTCAACTGACCTCGTAAAAAGCAACCACTAGTAGAGCGTAAAGACCCAACAACACGCACCACAACCTGCAGGGTAAACCATAAACGATAAATGCAACCACTTGGACAATACCGAACAAGATCAAGACACGGCCCCCAGCTTCACTCTCGATTACTCAACACCGCTCTCTCACCTCACCCTCCATCACCTCACAGTAATCCGTACATTACAAACAATCCCAAACCCCGTCCGACTCTCCCATACCCCAAAATCATTCTCCTTCCTAAACGTAATCTCCCTCGCCCTAACCGTCATCTTGACCGCATCTTCATTCTCCCCCATCCCCGGCGTCGATGGCGTCGTCGGACTAGACGCACTACTACTCGACGCCCTCTCCTTGCTCTTCGACGACGAACCCCACCCCTTCCAAAGACTCTTCTCCGCCTTCCTCTCCACCACCGTAGCCTGGACGTGTTTCCTCTCCAAATTCGGCTCCGGCCTCAAATACGTCGCCAACCTCCTCGCCATCCCCTCGTCTTTGAACCATAACCACTGCGAGGTATCACCGTTCCCTATCCCATCCGTATCTGAGCATTCGAAACGACCCCATTCGTCGAACTCGGGTTTGTTTTCGTCAGGGCTGTCACCGTCGTCATTGTCTTCTTCCCGATTCCCATATGATGGCAGCCCCGACTTTTCTCCCCGCCCAGTCTGTGGAGTTGTGGCTGACGAACCAGTGTGCTGACTTAGCAACTTCCCCATATTGGTCTTGACAATTTTGACTACCTCGCCTTGCTTCCTTCTTTCCGCGGCACCAGTCATCACCCACCCTTTGGGGACGGCAGGTTCGGGCACGAGGACCAGCTCGGCGGTGTTGGAGGGGTGGTTGCCGAGGTTGGAGAGAAACTTCTCGATGTGGGGGACGAGCGCGGTGATGATGTCTAGCTCGCGAGAGGCTTGCTCTGTTGCGCGGGCTTGTTGGGCTCTGTAGAGACGGCCTGGGAGGGTGCGGAGGTGGTTGGTTAGGGGCGACGTCAGGGGGTTTATAAGCGAGGGTGGTAAGAGGATGTTGCTGTTGTTGTTGGCAGTGTTGGAGCTAGAACTGGGGCCGGCATGGCTGCTGGTGAAGCTGCTGCCGGTGTGAGTGGTGGTGATGGCTTCGGTGTAAGTTGGGGGCAGGTCGCCGTCGTCGATGCCGTCAAGGTAGGACATCTTCGCGTGTGCGGTGAGAAGCTGGGTACTGGATCCCGTGTCAAAAGTCCGAGCGTGCGATTCGTGTGTCAGTTCGTGAGTGGTGGGTTACAGTGAATGATGGAGAAGAAAAAAAGTTCTCAAAGTTTAATGCCGAGCCACCATAGAAACGTTGAGTGAGGGGATTTGAGGGAGGTCAAATGCGGTAGCTCGTATCCCCGCAACGTGGGGCAACCGGCGTTACAACTTGCGGCAGCGGAAATATCGGCGTCCTCCTCTTCTATGTAAGCGGAATTCAGTGCGAGAACGCCTCTTGAAGGGGTTTGAGATGTAATTTCCACGGAGGAGCCGCTGAGCCTTGCTGGTAATCTTTCTCGTTTCAATGGAAGAATGTGCCCTGGCGATGATGGCTTTGAGGACAATGTGATAGGGAAGTGTTGAACCCCGCCCAAACAAACGAGAATCAATGACGGCGGCCTGTGTGTGGGGACGGGTGTGGCTGAGTTATACTTCCTAATCGTTGGTGGAAGAAGCGCCTTGCAGGTTCCTGTGTGTGGGCCGGGGTATCTCGGGGCTCAACCGCAGCCTGAGCGCCTGACTGTCACCTTATCATTTCCTCTCACATGATATCAAAGCCAACGTCTATCAGTTCTGTGGCGACGTTGATCAAAGAGAGAGCTGTCACCGATGTTTTGGTGAAGCATGGACCCCGTAATACGGACAAATACAGAAGGAAGCGGCTTGGCATGCGAACATCATGGCATGCCTGCAGGGTTCCACGAACTTGCTTGTCCTGTTTGATGTCCGACAATTGCGGCTGACCTGAAGTGTTTGGAAACAGTCGGTCGGGGATCGGGCCCTCTAGATTGGCGATTCGGTCCCTGGACTGTGCTCGGTCAAAATGCCATGAAGTAAAAGTATCCATAAGGTCAGATACCGAGACATCTTCTGGGTATTCCGAAGCGAGCGTCAAGCACGTTGTGCTGTCGCGCAACTGGAGTGGTACAGCGCTATGTTCCAGCGCATATGCCAGTCCCGATGTGGTATGTAGTGCTACGCCGCATTTCCCCAGAGCATCCACACACAGCGCTTGGAATTATTCCAGAAACATCAACCGCCAAACAATCTTCACAACAGCGCTGCTTTGTTTTGTTATCCGTTACACCGCGTCGCAGGTATTACCGAGCTTTTTTCCGGTTAGCCCCTGCCAGATTCCACAACCTGATAGTGGAAACGAGTTTGTTTGGGCAGAAAACCCCCTCTTTTTCAGTAGCCAGAGCACAGCCACATCCATTGATATGGTGAACTGAACCAGACCCTCCAAGGCAGAATGGTGCTAACCGCTTTGTGGCAACCCCACAGCCGTGTTAGCCGGTGCCATGTCAGATGATCCACGGGGTTATTGATTGAGCCCCCTGTCGCAGGGCAGCATGCACAAGGCTGTGTGTACTTGGCGGGCGCCGTTGATTGTCTGGTTCCTATCACCATGATGGTATTTAAGAGCAGGCTGACCCCCAATTTCCAAAGACGGCATATTCCCATTATCCTCTATCATCTGCGTGAAGTTACCAGCCGCCATCCATCAACACCAGTTGGCGTGGCGCACACAAACATCTCTCCAGTATCAACGTGACCACTCCTTTCTCAAACCCTCGCAAACCTTATCCACGCTCTCGACCAGAGAGCACACATAAATAACTGACCTGACGAGTCTTCACTTTTTCGCAAACTTTTCCCAAACCACCTAACCAACCCAACTCACCACCGACACCAACCCGTCAAGATGGCCTCCTACAGAATTGCTGCTCCCGATGAGTATCTTGCCATCACTGGCATGGGAGTCAAGAATGGTATTTTGCCTATCTCATCAATCTTTTCAAGATCACTCACTAACATGGACCCCCAGTCAAAATCACAAAGGCGGCCTGGGTATGGCCCTTCCAGCGCTGCATGCGCTTCAGCGTCCAGCCCCACGACTACGCCATGAACCTCCAAGCCATGACCAAGGAAAAGCTCCAGTTCCTCCTCCCCGTTGTCTTCACCGTCGGCCCCGACGTCAACCAGCGCGGCGCCAACAAGAAATCCAAGTCTGACTCCCCCGCCGCCGCCGTTACTGGCGCAGGCAGCGGTGGCTCTGCTGTTGAAGACGACGATGATGGGGTGTACGACTACGACAATCATGGGCATATCGCCGGCCGCGAGGACCAAGGCGACTCCCTCATGAAGTACGCCATGCTCTTGGCTGATTCTGGCGCGAAAAAGGACAACACCAAGGATTTCCTCGAGAACATCGTCAAGGGTATCATCGAGGGTGAGACGCGTGTGTTGGTGTCGAGCATGACGATGGAGGAGATTTTCACCGAGAGGGAGGTGTTCAAGAGGAGAATTTTCCGCAACATTAAGAGTGAGCTGGATCAGTTTGGGTTGAAGATTTACAATGCCAATGTTAAGGAGCTGAAGGACGCGCCGAACTCGATTTACTTTGAGAGTTTGAGCAGGAAGGCGCATGAGGGTGCTACTAATCAGGGTAAGTTCCTCCCCATCTTCTCCTTGATTCTCAAGACGCTGACAGAAATATCACAGCCCGTATCGACGTCGCCGAGGCCCAGCTGAAGGGTAACGTCGGAGAAGCCAAGCGCAAGGGCGAGCAAGAGCGCGAAATCTCCAAGATTCAAGCCGAGACCGCCGTCGCCAAGACCCAGCGCGACATTGAGCGCGCCTCTGCCGAGGCCGTCCTCGACACCCGCAAGGCCGAGCTCAACCGCGACGTCGAGATCTCCCGCGTGGCCGCCAAGCGCAACATTGAAGCCCAGGACGAGGAGCTGAAGCGCGAGGTCCAGATCAAGCGCGCCGCGGCTGAGCTCCAGCGTCTCCGCGCCACCGAGGTCGTCAAGGCCACCATTGAGCGTGAGGCCAAACAGCAGGCTGCCGATGCTCATGCCTACGAGATCGAGGCCGATGCCAAGGCTCAGTTTGAGAAGGCGAAGCAGCTTGCCGAGGGTAGCGCGTACAAGGTCAAGGTTGACACTGAAGCGGCGGCTTACCAGACCAGGCAGAACGCCGAGGCGTGGACTGATGCCGCGGTGAGGAAGGCGGAGGGTAGGCTGGCGAGCGATGTCAAGACCGCGGAGGGTATGATGGCCATGGCGGAGGCGTATGCCAAGATGAGCCAGGCGTTTGGTGGTCCGCAGGGCTTGCTGCAGTACATGATGATTGAGAAGGGGACGTATGTCGAGCTGGCCAAGGCTAATGCCGAGGCTGTTCGCGGCATGGCGCCCAAGATCAGCATCTGGAATACTGGTGCTGAGGCTGGTGGTGAGGGGAGTGCCAATGGCACGGCGGCGATGAGAAACATCTACCAGATGCTGCCGCCTCTCATGACGACTATCAATGAGCAGACTGGTATCACTCTGCCGGAGTGGCAGTTTGGGAAGATGGCTGCTCAGACTGGGGAGGTGCAGAAGGCTATGGGCCAGACTAATGGCAAGGCCTAAGCTAACGTGGATGACTCCTATTTCGTTTGTTTTTCCTTGATTCGTTGATGCTTAATGGGGACGTCAACGTCAGTGATACCGGCATTTTGAGGATGGATACAGAAATCGGTGGGAGAGTATGGGGTCGGCGTTTATGCGTGGGTTTTGTCCTTCTTTTTCCGCCATACGCTTTCTATTCATGTTTTCATGGTCGTATCTTTAGTCTTTTACTTGCTTTTAGTTGCATTGTGATACCTCGGTTATTTGGTGGATGTGGGACAAGGTAACGCAGATGGGTGGACAGACAGGCAGACAGACTGAGCTAAATACATTTCTTTTGTGATCAATATATGTCCTCAGCACTATCAACTATCAGCTTATGATTGTTTTGGTCACTCTACCTTACATCTTAGCTAAGGTACCTACAAAAACATACATATTGATCCCAAGGTCATCGACAAGCTCGAGCGAGCAACTAAAATGTCTCTGCTCAGGCCCAAAGCCTTTGGCCATGGTATTCTTGCCGGAAACAAAGTCACCGGTGCCATCCTCTGGGGTCCACCGGGAACAGGCAAGAGCCTTCTGGCACGGGGCGTCGCCCGCCAGGCAAGCTTCAATATGATCCTCGCGTCGACGGCCGAGTTGTGGCAGAAGTGTCACGGCGAGGACGAAAAGGTTATCAAGGCGCTCTTTTCCATGGCGAGGAAGATCCATCCAACAATTGTGTTCATCGACGAAGCAGACGCCATGCTGGGCACGCGCAAAGCAGGAGAAAGGAGACACATCAGGGCTATGCTGAATCAGTTCCTGGTGGAGTGGGATGGGTTGACAAGTGGCAAGGACTCGCCCTTCATCCTTCTCGCGACTAATCGACCGTTCGACCTCGACCCTGCTGTCCTCCGACGTGCGCCGATGCAAATCCACCTCGACATCCCCACAGCTCCATAACGCCATGGCATTCTCAAACTGATTCTGAAGGGTGAGACGCTGGGTCCGGATGTGACAATAGAGAAGCTCGTTAAGTTGACATCACGCTACTCGGGATCCGAGCTGAAGAACATGTGCGTCACAGCAGGACAGAGTGTGTTGGGGAGCAGGAGGAGGATTCTGCGCACCGAGTCCTTCTTTTCGCCATTTCAAATCGGCAATGGCTAATATCAAGGCAACCGGGCTGACCAAGACAATGGAACATGAACTCCGAAGCTTTGGAAAGAGCGACATCTCTGGGGGGCAACAACAGCGGCAACATGATGAATAAGTTTTTGGCGACCTAGCAAAGATGCCGAGTTTGTAGGCTGCCAACAGTTTCATGCGGAAAAAATACAGGTACATTTCGTTGATGCCAGCTTGGTCATCGTGGAACGCTCCTTGTGAGAGTGCTATTTGGACAGAAGTGGCACTAGATTGAGCTTTTTGCAGACAAATACCAAAGTTTATGCGGATTTCACCCTACCTGAATAACAAGCATGCCTCACGGAAGCAACTTCTCGCCTCGTTCCTCCAGGTTGCCCACCGCCTTCATTCGATTTTAGGTCGCCTCCGATGATTGCTCAGTCGTTGCATCGTGCAACAATTGTCGCCAGACTTTCTTGGTCAAAATATGTAGGAGCCGTTCGAAACATCTTTCACGGAACTATCACAATCGTCCAGGTTCAGAATTGGCTTCGATAAGCAGCCTTCACCCACTAGTGGTAGGTTAGTCGCCAACTATTTTGCTATCAGCAAACACTTGGGGGCTGTTCACCAGATTGCTCACGACAACAGCACACTAAACGTTTGGTTTCAATCGGTCAGACACATATGCGCTACGATGAAAGACGGGACAGTCGCCCAAGATCTCGGAGGGCAAGTTGGGTCAGTATATGGCAGGACATGATCTCTACCCGTAAGAGCTCGAGTACCCCAAGGACTCATTGACTCTGAGTGCAAAACCTGACTCTCGGTTCTAAAACCCCTATCAAGTTTAGATACCGTTATCGCCGGGAGTACACAATCGATGTTCCGAGAGCGGGTCGCCATTGAGACGTCACAAAGTGTGGTTATATCAGCCATATTTATCCGTCGGGTCCATCCATCAAGACCACCTCGCAAATCGGACCGCGCCGAACCATCGGACCCGGTTGGTCCGTTAGGACCTGCATCAGCCGAGATTGTTCAATATGGAACCGGCAGCAATGCGACGGAGAAATGTTCCACTCGAGGACAGTCCGACGTATATGAAGTCAAGGCCAAGCCGTTTTGCCCAAGCACCCGACCTGCCACCTCGAGAGCTTGTTTTCCTCCATCACACTCACTCAACATGGCCATCAAGCGCGCCTTCGCCGTCCTGGCGCTCGCCAGCAGCTTTTTTGTCTCTTCGGTCCTTGCCGAAGAGCAAGAAAAGTGCGGCCAAGCGAGCTACTACCCATCCGAGTACGCATGCTACGACGACAAGACGCTCTGCCCAATCCAGTTCAGCCTACCCACCAAGCCCTGCGGCGGAGGCTGCTACTCACCCGAGCAGTACTCGTGCCAAGATGGAACGATCACGGATCTGGCCGAAGCAACGAGCCCCTTCAGCCTTACATTTTCGGGTGTGCGCAAGACTTTCCGGAACCTGAACGTCAAGGCCTGCGGCCGATATCTGGCTGTGGGCGCCAACGCTAGAGAGTGCCATGCTTGCACTGCTGCTGGTGGTACGAACTGTGGGAGCTACCAGAACTCGACGGTGCTGCTTCCTGATGGAAAGATGGTATGGGTCATATTTCTTTCTTTTTCCCTTTTCCATGATGCTAACGAGATGATACAGGCTTCCGATGTTCCCGGTCACCAGTTTTGGTACATTAACCCGACAGACGGCATCTTGCGGTACACCGAGGCTCTGGCTGGTAATTCTTCGGTCTGGAATGCCACCATCCCAGGGAAGGAATTCGCCGCTCAAAACGTCAAGGTCTACGAGAATGGATTGTTCGCTTGGACCCGAGAGGACGCCACGACACACTGGTGGATGGCTTGCTTGGTTACCTTGCCCGGCGGAGCTGTTGGGACTGGTAGATCATGGCGCATCTATGCTCCCACTTACCAGAACATGGAGAGGGGAGACTGCGAGCTTGGGAGACTTGTCTCCAAGGTGGTGGATAGGAAGGCTGGGGCGTACAAGTACCCATGATGGCAACATCAGAAACTTGATCTCTGAGAAAAATTCGACAGCGGAAGAGGGCCTGTGTGTGGAATGGGTGATGGTGGAATGCATTGAGCGGTACAGCCCTATTTGCGCGATGGCAAGTTAGGTATGGACTTGAACGTTTCACGCCGATGTATATATGAAGAGGCTTACTGTGCATACATAGACAAATAAACCAAGACAACATAGCGATATAACTTGACTTCCGTGAGGGGTAACCCAAACACTAGCTCGATCCGTTGGTGAGGGGCTATGTGATGTGTGATTGGAGACCAGATTGGAGAATGGGGTCACGGACAGCAACAAGAACCGTGGGATCATGTTTTCCGGCACTACAAACTTCTTTATGCCGTCTCTTGAAGTCAAGACCAGACAAAAACAAAAGCCCTCGACTTCACAATTTTCTCTTCCATCATGACACAGAACATCAACTGTTGAACCACCACTGCAACCGAAACTCTCCACAATGGAAACACCCACCCTCCCCATCAAAACCGAAGCCCTCCTCGTTCCCTCCCCCGGCTCACCCTTCACTCTAACCCCCGTCCTCATCCAAAACCTCCGACCGGATGAGCTCCTAGTCGAGATTCAATACTCCGGCCTCTGCCACACTGTACCCCTCTCCTTTATACTCCCCTTCCAGTCCATGGCCCATCTAATCAACAAAACAGGACTTCCTCCTCCGCACCAACCACCTCCCCAACATCACCCACCCCTGCATCCCAGGGCCACGAAGGCACCGGCCGCATCCTCTCCCTCGGTCCCTCCGTCAAAGACAAGACCCTCTCAGTAGGGATACCGTCCTGCTTTCCTTCACCTCCTGCAACACCTGCTCCCACTGCGCTCAGCAATCCCCAACAACAAAATGCAAGTCGATGCCCCTGCTCAACTTGTCTTGTGCTCGCCACGATGGCACAACAGCGTACACCATGTTAGACGGCACCACACCCGTGTCAGGGCACTTCTTCGGGCAGAGCTCTTTTGCAAGGGTAGCAGTTGTGCACGAGCTGAGTGTTGTTAAAATTGATATTGGAGAGGAAGAGATGGGCCTGTATGCGCCCATGGGATGCGGGTATCAAACCGGTGCTGGGACTATCCTCAACGTATTGAACCCTATCGCCAAAACCGACACGGTGGTAATATTCGGGATGGGGAGTGTAGGGTTCGCTGCCCTTATGGCTGCGTCTCTCATTCTTGGGGTAGAAAAGGTGGTTGCGGTTGATTTAATCGAGGAGAAACTAACACTCGCCCAAGAGTTAGGGGCCAGGTGGGTGATTAATGGATCAGAGACAAAAGATGTCGTTGGGGAGGTTATGAAAATAACTGGGGGAAGGGGCGTGGATTTCGCGGTTGATACCACGGGGGTGGGGAGGGTGGTGCAGGATATGATTGAGTGTCTTGGGCAAGGGGGGACGGCGGCGAGTGTGGGGGCTCCGGCGCCGGGGGTGAAGATTGAGGTTGATGCAGGGAGCTTTTTCGCAAGGAGTAAGAAGTGGGTTGGGGTTGTGGAGGGGGAGGTTTGGCCTGTTGAGGTGAGTTTAATATTGAGTCTGAATGTGGATGGTGAGGGGAAAAGTGGCTGACTTGAGAGGGGTGGTTGGCAGTTCATTCCTCGTTTGATACAATATCATAAGGAGGGGAAGTTCCCGATTGAGAGGATCAGCAAAGTGTATCCGGTGGAAGAGGTCGAGAAGGCGATTTCTGATATGGAGAGAGGAAAGGTATGTGGCTGTTCGATGCTGATCAGGTCGTTGTCTGATATGATGCTTTGACAACGAAGCTGACGTTATATAGGTCATCAAAGCCGTTCTCAAGTTCTAGGATCATGTCTTGAACCAGATGCAGTTGAGACATGTCTGCTGGTACGAAGTATGTATCCTGATATGGATATCTAGCTTGAGTACGTGCAAATCCCTAGCTAGAGCGCTAACAGGTCTCCTCCGCTATTTTCGTAGTGTTTGGAGGATATAAATACCGATAGATCCTTGAAGTGAAGGTCCAGTTCAATGTCAGCTACGTCCGCAAATCTAGACGTCATCTACAGCCTCGCCACACCCATTTATGTATCTAATACGGTGACATATGCCATGACTTATGCAGGGAAGGTGTTCGCGCCCCGTTGCATGGCGTCTGCCGTACCACAGCACCTCTCAAAACCCCCGTCTGACGCCTGTAAAGATCGCTTCGAGACCTGCTAGGGGACATAACACCCCCCCGAGAACTGCAAATGCACCTACAGGTGATCTATAGGATTAATCCAAGAGTACAGAGGGATAACTTCTTCTGGCACAAGCCTTACAATGTCCGACCTGCTCAGTGTTTCTGGAACGAGCTCCGAAATAAGATTTCCAATAAGTATCGTTGGGCAAACCAAAGCCTCTAGCATGTCAAGAAGGAAAAAAAGGAGAGGAACTCTGCCGGTCAACCATCAAAGCTTTGAGATGTTGCAACAAAGTGCTGTTGGGATTCTGGGAAACGTTACCCCGCTCAAGCGGCGGTGAAACTTGGTGTGAGTGGGGTTCAATTTTCAACGTCCTGGCCAATGTTTGCTTGGCTGCTGCAACCATATCGTCATAATATCATCAGATGAATACAATAAAAACAGGAAAATACCCAAATGGCAAGTTCAACAAACAAAGGCGACAAATGACAGAGGGCAAGAAACCGGTTCGTCAATACAATGCGACATGATCAATGTCGAAGTTGCATGAAATGGTCGGCCAAGGATCGGAAGATAAGCTTAATTGGCCCATTTTCCCAGATCCACACCCGACACATACGCAGCATGCCTGGCAGATCCGGGGCAGTTCATCTTATCGCTATCGATACGTTGAGTGTCACCATAAGTGCCCAAACGCTCTTCAAGAACTGGCAAAGCAAAAAAATGACAGACTCCATGAAAATGTCGCCCCGTACGCGCATAGATCTATGCGCGTACGGAGGGTGGCGATGTTGACAGGCCAGCGATACGTGGAGGGTTTTGGAATTATGACGCGATCCACTAGATCATGGGATGGCGTTGAAAGAAGACAGCCATTCATGCGCCTCGTGTCCGCACGTGTGGGTGGGTGCAGGTTGTTGGATCTTGTTTGTTGAGCTGTGTAGAAATGGTGCCATTCTCATATTTTGTCCCCTTACAGATCCTGTTGCAGCTGAGAAGACATCTGGAGACTCCAGCGCTCAAATACAAAATGGTTCGAGGTTGGACGGGTGGTGTTGGTTTTGAGAGAAATGGGCAGATGGATGGGAAATTTTGGAGATGGGAGATTTACCCCTGCCAAGGCCAGATTCCCACTGTTCAACTTTGCGGCCTTGCCTGTTATGGAAGGATCCCTGCTGAAAAAGACCTTCCAGATGTGTCTGGAGAAGGGGCCAGACCAGTCCGGACCAGTCAACAGGCGGGGACTCGTGCCCGGCGCCCTGGAGTGGGGTTGTAACCAACGGCCATCCAAGGCCAGCGCAGCACCGCACAACAGATGGATCAAGATGCAGGGTCTGCCCCAGCATTTTCTCCTTCTGTCAGAGGCCGGCCGACCATTGCGGCGGATCACTCTCCTGTCCATCGCCGGCCTTGGCACCGAACAACGTCAATCCCGCCCGTTCGACAGTTGGCAGAGGCTCCCCTTATCTGTCCGCTCAAACGGGAGCGGACCAAGATTTCTTGTCCCGGTGCAAGCACACAGTACTCCTGTTGAGGTCCGGCACAGTTTGCTGCTTGCTGCCGACAGGAAAAGCGAGGGCTCGCGTCGGTCCCGACCCTCCTGCTCCGCTCTTGTGCATTCGAGATGAAAAGACAAGACTTCTTTGGGATGTTTGGCGCAGTCTTGGGTAACTCGACCCACTTCTCGTGGTTGCACCATCCAGGCCTTTCCAAGATTTGACCCCGTTCGCTTGCGGGACAGAGGAGATGAGAACGCGCGGTGATTGAGCTCAGCCCCAACGCCAAGTTGCCCCAAGTTGCCCGCTTGGTTTTAGCTTCAAGAGTTTCCCATCTTCAGGGTCTTGCCCCACGTGCACCTCTTTTTACTTTCCTGCTTCCCTCTTCGGCTCGTCTTCCCAGTTCACTTTAGCCGCTGCTGGTGTTTAGTTTAGGAGTGCTCCGTATCTGGGATCCCACAAAAAGTCGCTCGTTGCACCCTGCTTCTGGGGTTACTTCCCAGCTTTTCGCTCTTTCTCTCTGTTCCCCGTCTCTCTCTTTTTTATTTATTTACATACGCTTCCACCAGCCTGTCCTCGGACCTCCTGTTGCGCATTTCCGGAAGCTTGAACGAGACAGACAACATAATCAACAACACTCGACACACAGAACAATACAGCACAGCGACCCCCCCGCGTTATCATGTCGCGCGATAACATCCTCTGCCCGCGGGCGGTCCAGGACTTGATCGCCGACGGCCACACCATTGTCATCTACGACGAATACGTACTCAAGCTGGACTCATGGCTGGCGAGGCATCCCGGAGGCAGTCTGGCCATTCTCCACATGGTTGGAAAAGATGCGACGGACGAGATTAACGCGTAAATATTCCCACATTCTTACTGGACAATGGATGTGGTTAAAGTGCTGACACATCTTGGTGGGGCGTTGACGTAGGTACCACAAACCCCCAACATTGAAGACCATGAAGGCCTTCCGGATTGGTCGCAAGCCACCCGGCATTTGGACAAACTCTACACCACCAATTCGCGGAGGCGTCTACGTCAAGGAACCTGAGGAGGCCCCTATTTCCGAGGCCACCACTTCAACTGATATCTCCGACGCCGATGACTCTTCCACTCTGGAGACCAGCATCAGCGATCTTTCCGAGGCCCAAAGTGTGGCCACATCTCTCACTTCTGAGGACAGCTGCGGGGATGAGGTAGAGCAAGCAGACGAGCGGGAGGGTCTAGCCCAGGGTGAAAGCTTCAAGTTTCGGTCTGCCAAGAAAGTTTACATTGGGAAAAAGGACCCTCTGGCATTCACGACTTGGGCAGAGCAGCAAGATGAGGCCCGCGATATCCTTGAATATCCCTCTGTCGACCCGGCTGTGCAGCAAGACATTGTCAAGAAGTACCGCGCGCTTCATGAGAAGGTCTACGAACTTAACCTCTACGACTGCCCTTACCTGGAATACGGCAAGGAGATGTGCCGCTACACCACGCTGTTTGTTGTCTCCATGACAGCTCTGTATAATCAGTGGTATTTGACATCAGCTTTCTTCCTCGGGTTGTTCTGGCATCAGATCATGTTCACTGCGCACGATGCGGGTCATCGCGCCATCACCGGAAACTTTGTTATTGACAGTTTAATTGGCATGTTTGTCGCCGACTTTTGCTGCGGTCTTTCTATTGGGTGGTGGAAGAGCAGTCACAACGTTCACCATCTCATCACCAACATGCCGGAGCACGACCCCGATATCCAAAACGTCCCTCTCTTCGCCACCTCGCCCTCCTTCTTCAGGAGTCTGCACTCGAGCTACTACGACTTCACCTTCGTCTGGGACGCCGCCGCCAACTTCCTCGTGCCCTTCCAAAAGTACACCTACTACCCCATCATGGGCGTCGCGCGCTTCAACCTCTACCTCCTCTCGTGGTTGCACGTCTTGTCTTCCAAGGCCTCTTCCCTGGGAAGCAGCAAAGCCTGGTGGATCCGCCCCGCCGAGATCGCCATGATGTCCTGCTACTGGTACATCTTCGGCTACCTCCTCCTCTGGTGCACCCTCCCCACCTGGCCCATCAGGATCGGCTTCGTCCTCGTCTCCCATATCGTCACCATGCCCCTCCACGTGCAAATCACCCTCTCCCACTGGGCGATGTCCACCTCGGACCTCGGCGAGTCCGAATCCTTCCCCCAGCGCCAGCTCCGCACAACCATGGACGTCGACTGCCCCGCCTGGTTGGATTTCATCCACGGCGGCCTCCAGTTCCAAGCCGTCCACCATTTGTTTCCCCGTGTGCCGAGACACAACCTCCGGAAAGTCCAGACCCTCGTAAAGGAGTTCTGTGCCGAAACAGGCATCCCATATGTCCTCCTCAGCTTCGAGGACGGCAACAAGAAGGTCCTGGGCAGGTTACAAGAAGTGGGCGATCAGGTCGAGCACCTGATCAATTGCCAAAAATACATGGCTGCCACCGGCGAGAGCGGGTTGCATTAATGAATGAACTACATACATGGGGCGTTTGATTTTGATTTTTGTTTCGAAAGACGGGAACAAAAATGGGGTGTTATTTTACAATGGGTTTCTCGGCGATTTCCTGTTTTTTATCGAGAGCAACTTTGTTTTGGCGCTCAGATTATTTGCATGTTAGACTTTCTTGGGGGCGCGGGGGCGGGGGCGGGGGCGGAAAGAGAGGGAAAGAAGGAAAAAGTCCCCCGCGGAAAAATTATATATACTTGTAGTAAAGACGTTTGTACATATCTTGGTACTCTTCTGACGGAGGAATTGGGAAAGATAAAGACATTGAGTGTCTAGATGAACTTTTTATCAAGGTCTCCCCTTGTTTTTGTGAATATGTGACTTTGTAATGCTACTTGCTTTATGTTTGTGATCGAGGCAGGACAACGCGCTTAGATATGACAACGGCCTCGTGCTTGGTACATACAACAAAAGCCAAGAGCTATCATGTCATGAGATGATAATGTCATGGACTCGGCAAACTAAATCGAAGCAACATGAACATAGGTACCAGTCACACTGTGGACAAGATAACTGGCATTGCAGATCAGCAAGCCACCACACCCGTAATAACCATAGAAACCAACTTATATTAGACATCACCTCAGGAGATGGCAAATAGCCGGTTAAAATAGTTAACGGGCCTATCTAATATCTCGAAAGTTACAGGTTGAGCGTTGGCATGCGTTGACTGAATCGCCGCTGTACCAATGTTTTGTCCGGAAGGTGGTAGTCAATTGATTCCCAAAGCTAACAGGATAAGCTCCTAAACTATATCCTGTTCCCCATCCCATTTCCCACCCTTAAGTAGGACAAGTAACTATTAGGACGACTCCCCTCTCACTAGAGAATCCTACCTAGGCACCAACTTAACCCCCGTCATATTCTCAACATCCGTCACCGGCTGCACCACCCCCGTCCCATTATTCTCCCCCCTAATCCCCAACTCAACCCCCGACTGCCCCCCATTACCCCCCTCCCCACCCACAAAAGCATCCACAGCCTGCCTATACCACCCCCAAAAGTTCACCGCCATGGCATACGTCCAGCTCCCCAAAAAGAAAACCATCGGCACAGCCATCCCCACCGCCGTCCCCGTCTTGCCCCCATTGCTATCCGCCACAGCAGCCAGCAAAGGCGGCACCACCGCACCACCAAACACACCAGCGATGATCCACCCCGATCCACGTTTTGTGTGCTTGCCTAGCCCTCTCATTCCCAAAGCGACAATAGTCGGGAAGCAGATACTCTCAAAAAAGAGCACAACGTACAGCATGCTCACGCCAATGTTTCCACGCTGGGTAATGGCTGGCGCGGTGAAGACCCAGCACATGGTCATGAAAACGAGAAAGACTTTCCGAGGGCGGATGAAAGTCATCACGCCGACACCAATGAAGCGGCCAACGGCAAAGGCAGCTTGAGCACCGGCGAGGAATTTGGCTGCGAGGGCAGAGTCGGTGTTAGGTCTCGTTTCAGTGACGTAGTTGATGAAGTAGCTGTCGTTGTCCAATCCATTAGCACACTTGTCTCATCTTCACAGTAAAAGCAACGAAACCAACCTGGCAACAGCAACCTGCGCCCCCGTATAGCAAAACTCTGCAAAAGCAGCATGAAACAACCGATACTGCTTTCGAAAAGGCAGATCCTCCTTTGGTGGTACCACCCCCCACTGCCATGCGGCAGCGACTCAACATGAGCGTGATACGCCTCCGCCCCCATCATTCCCGGGCGATTCTTCTTCGCTGCCTCCTCCTCCTGCAGCGCCATGTCCGCATCGGTAATCTCGGGGATTTCTGCCAAAAGAAAAACACCCGCCATGAAAAAGACAAAGATGGCGATGGACATGTACACCCACTGGACGTTCTCGAGGGCTTTCTCCTCGTTGTCGAAGCCAAAGAAGACGTATGACCCTAAAAGGGGGGCGACGATGGCGCCGATGCCGTTGAAGGCTTGGGCTAGGTTGATGCGAAGTTCGGCGTGCTGGGGTGGGCCGCAGACTGATAAAGAAGATGGATTAGTGATGAATGGGGAAGACGGGGAGAGGGAGGGAAACCAGTACCAGTGATGTAGGGATTGGCTGCCGTTTCTAGGGAACCGAGGCCGTTGCCAATGATGAAAATGCAAATACAGAAGCCGGCAAAGGAGTGGTGGATAATGGCAGGGATTGCCAACAGAGCGCCGAGGCCGTAGAGGAGAAGACCCCATATGAAGGTCGCGCGGTAGCCATAGTGGCGGAGGATCCAAGCAGCGTGGCCGAGGGAGGCGATGGGGTAGGCTCTAATAGAGAGTCGTCTTGGTTAGTTGACGATTCCTTATCTGTCTACATTGCAAAAAAAAAAATAGCAAACCCAAAGTAAGCCACCTGCAACCCCGACGAACGAGCGCGGGTAATTCCCAGAGTGTTCTGGAAATGCTTGTTCAAGGTATCAAGAAGGCCGTAGCTGAATCCCCAGAGAAAGAACAGGACTGTGACAAGACAGATAGGAAAGATAGACTGGCGAAGGGTGAGCGAGGCAGCATTGGTGGTGCGCTTGTTGTGGTCCTTGAGGCGGGTGAGCGACCGCTTCTGCCAGAACTCGGAGGCGGCCATTTTCAGTTGACTTCAAGTGGTTTGATGATGGCGTCACTTGTAGACGATGGTCGTATGATTCCCTAGGGAGTAGGTTCTAGATTTGCAAGAGATAGTGGTGGAGGGAAGAGCAAAGAGAAAATCTGGAGATAATGCTCCAAGGTTTGAGGAGTTATCAGCTGAGTAGATGGGAGCGGGGTTGTTAAAAATATGTAGAGACTTTCTCCGGGGGTATTACCCTTTTTGCTCGGGTGGCATTAGGCCCCACACTGCAAAGAATTTCTTGCTATCACCACCACTATCAACCTTTATAACTATCACTGTATTGCATTTTTTTCCCATACAAAATCCCATACAAATCAATGATTACAAATGCTACTTAAAGACTACAATATTGAAACGATTCTAACTACCTATAAGCCAATATACCCTCCAAACTGCCACCCAAACCACACCCACACCCATACCCACACCCACACCCACACCCACACCCACACCCACACCCACACCTACACCCACACCCACACCCATACCTTCACCTGCACCCACAGCCACACCTATATTGCTACTATGACCAAAATATTCAAGTGCCGGGGGTTGGCTGACAAGCAGTTAGGCCTGGGAGTAGTGTGGCCTTTGGGAGCGGTGTGGCCGTTGAGAGTAAGTGGTTAATGAAGTTCAAATTTTAGACGTTATATATAACTTTAACCCTTGTGGGGGGTAATGCCCTCCGAGTAAAAAGGGTAATGCCCCCGGAGAAATTCTCTAAAAATATCGAGGGGAGGGTTGTTGGGTTAACTGAACGAGCGTTCCTTCTCATGTTGGGATCGTACGGTAGTCAGTGCTACGGAGTCGGAGAGTTTGCGCAGGTCGCTCCTTTCTTGCCCTGACAGGAGTGGAGTCGAGTGGTCGGACGAGAGCAGCTATGACGACAGGGTGTTTGAGAAAATCTCGAGACGAACATGGTTCTGAAAAGCTTCAAGGTATGCCCCATCGAACTAGAGCTTCTATGTTTCTTAAGAGAGCCATGAGGGTACGGGGATCTGGAGCAGCGATGTCTTGTGATTGAGATGGGATATTTAGACTGGTCTATGCCGTCTACCATTCACCGATTCCCCTCTCACGCATCCGCATCTAATAATTCCCGGCTCTCAGCGAGCCGATTCTTCATCCCCGGCTCCCCCGTCTGGCTCAAACCTCATAACAATCGAATAAAGGGTCACTGCCACGGCATAGAATCCGACCACCCCCACTGCCAGCCACCCGACAACTGGCACATACGAAGCAGCAGCCATCGCAATCAACAAGAAGGCACCCATACACAGAACATCTAGCGTGTTCATCACCATATCCGCCCATCTATAATAGAAGCTCGATGGAGGCGGCGGCCCACCAGCTTTCAGCTGATTGTAGAAGGATTGGTTGTAAGTGAACACACTCAGGCCCAGGGTAAGGGTGAAGAACAACCAGCTGATCGATATCAGCAGGCGAACCGTGTCGAGGGGAAATTTGAAGCCGGCATGACTGAGGCCCGCGGGGTCCGCAAGCGGGGAAACGATCAGGGCAAACGTGATCGGACACCCAAGCGCTGAGATGGCCATGAGCGGTTTGAGGTATTCTTGGACGCAGATGAAGAAATCTGGGTTGGCGATTACAATGGAACTGCGGGTGGATGGAGAACTTGATGAGGCCCGGGCGGTGTGCGAGGAGTTGGTCGATGCCCTTGATGCAGGGCGGCCAGAGGCTTGGCTACGGCGTCTTTCCATGGCGGGTGATGTGGCGAATGTTGTTGCGGAAAAGTGAGGTGATTCGATGTTCGAGGTAGGTAAGTAGGTAGGAAATAGTTTGACATTATCGTGTCACGAGGACTCTCTTGACGTGAAGGTGCACAAGCTGACAGCTGACATAACATCTGAGGACCGTCCCGAGGCTTGGCATTTCTGCCTGCAGGCATTCCATCTACGAAGCTCGTCCAATGAACGGCATCAAGTCATCCAGCTATCCAACGATTTTTCCTCTTCGCCAAAGCACAAGCGGGGTAAGCATTTCAAGTGCCTCACTGCACAACTATCAACTGGCCGCTTCGAGTCCTCAAGATGCGCCTGTTACATACCTCGACATATGCTATGGAAGAGTTCGTCGGGGAGATAATCCCCAAATACGCTATCTTATCTCACACGTGGGAGGGAAAAGAAGTTTCCTTGCGAGATATGGAGCAGCCTGACTTGCTTCAGAAGCTGGAGCACCCTCCAAGTCCGGCATGGGGAAAGATCAAAAATGCTTGCAAACAAGCCCGACAGGATCTGTGGGATTACATATGGATCGATACTTGCTGCATTGCCCCTCTTTGCAGAGCGGAATTTTGTGATTGACGTCCTCGCAAAGAGCCCGGCAAGCTTCCAGTCAGTGCATAATCTGGCGTCCTGCAGGATCCCCGGTTTCAAACGCCCAACTTTCACTCCAAATCAACGTGGGATCGGCATCAACCTCCCGCTTGCACCTGACCCGTTCTTTCCTGACATTGTATATGGGATTCTTGGCTGCAGAACGATTGACGAAACACTTGAAGAATTCATCGCCTTGCCTTTGCTTCGCGTACCGTTATACGACGTCGATGGTGATGAATATTTCCGTTCGTTGTGGTCCGAGCCAATCGCGGTGCCAGGCTCGTTCAGGACTGCGGCAACCTGGTCGTCAATCACTCTATGCTCTACTTCTGTTATTCACCGGGGCAACCTCGACCGGCAGAGGAGCGACTCGGATAGACGAAGTATTCGCATTGCGCTTGCTCCTAGCCCCAAGCTAGGTAAAAAGACGACGGCAATCATGGTGCAGAGAATATATCCCGGCGATCTAGCACGGCCGGTCCTGGTCTATCGAGATGAGTCCCTGTTCGATCTCGGCCGATCAGCCGTACCGACATCGGCCAAGTTGGAGCCCAAGCTTGCGAGAAAGCGTTTCAGTAATCTACCTGACGAAAGTAAAGACAGGCTGCGGTTCCACCTCAGGTTTGGTGGACGTTATCAAGTCCTGCTGTTCTTAGAGATTTGCAATGTACCTGGGAGTATTTCCTATGGACGGAATGAAACGTCGGCCTTGAAAATACAGGGTATGGCCAGGATTTACTGGGCAAAGTTTAATCTTGAGGCTGTGTGGGACGGATTTAACAGAATAGGGCCTGGAAAGTGGATCGATGCTGTGCTCGGTGGTGACAGCACATCGAGCACTCAATTTCTCACTTTCGACTTTGATTCAGGAGATCAATTGGTGGTGGCAATCCTATTGGGCGAACAAAGGGCTGTGGGAAAGATGCATAAGTAAGGCTATGGGGCTGGTCGTTATCTAAGACTTACCAGGTACTGTCTCGGAAACTTACGCTCCAGACCTTGGGCATAGATCCTGGCCTAAGGCATTTAATAATAACAATTTGTTGCTGTCAGTATGTCGTTAATAAACTGCTTTGCATGTTTAATAAGTGTGTGATTCTAAATCTACCCGGTCAGTATTTCCCCTTTTGTGGAGACCAAGCATCGTCAAGGGGCGTGTTGCCGGGGTGATGTGGTGACCTGGAGTCTGGAACTTAGTGTACAGGGCCTAATTCTGTTCGTACTTCGTTCGTACAAATACTGCAGCTCAAGCTTTTCACGATTGAAACCCGAGCGTACGTACTTACATCTCATCGCGATTAGGAACTTGACACTGTCAAGCTTTCAAGCAATGATGTGGCAGGAAGGTTGCTTTCAAGCGGGTACTGTGCCCAGGGACGACTATGCGCCAGCCAATCAAAGTATTCGTATCGGCTTCTGCGCCCGACCGCCCGGCCCCGCGTCGGTTCATCCCGAGACATGCGGTGAGCTTCCAAGCTTGAAGCAACATCAGCTTGAACTTATAAACTTCATTATTATCCTTCAACCTACAACCAATCCAACTTTCTATTCAACTATTTTACATCCTCGCATATCACTACTTATCACCCCCCAACACCCCCCCTCAACCACCACCGCAATGTCCACCTTCCTCTCCCTCCCCACGCCCCCCCTCCCACCCCCCTTAGCAACCCTCTCCCAGTCTGCCACCCGTCAAGAACCCTCCTCAGACTTCAGCACCAACATCCGCCCCCTCCGCCGCCGCCTCCTCGCCTCCTCCACCGTCCCCAACCCCCTCGTCATATCAGATACCGACCCCTGCCCTCAGAACGAGACTATGATCCAAGGCTTCGAGTGGTACATCCCCCCCTCTTCCTCTTCTTCGCCATCTCAATCCCACTGGCACCGCCTCACCAAGCTCCTCCCCTCCCTGGCAAAAATAGGCATCACAAAAATGTGGATCCCCCCCGCGTGCAAAGCCGCTGATGGTCCCAACGGAAACGGGTATGATATCTACGACCTGTGGGACCTGGGCGAGTTCCCGCAAAAAGGATCAACACCCACGAAATGGGGGTCAAAATCCCAGCTGGAACTCCTCTCCAAAACCGCAGAGGGACATGGGGTAAAGATCATATTCGACGCGGTGCTCAACCATAAAGCAGGGGGTGATTTTAAGGAAAGGGTAAAGGCAAAGAAAGTTGATCCGCTGGATAGGAATATTGAGCTGGATAATGGAATGGTGAGGGAGATTGAGAGCTGGACGGGGTTCAATTTTTCGGCAAGGGGGGAAAAATATAGTAGGATGGAGTGGAATAAACGGCATTTTACGGGGGTGGATTGGGATGATATTGGGAGGGAAAAGGGGATTTGGAAGGTTGGGGGGAAGGAGTGGTGCGGGGATGTGGATGAGGAGGTGGGGAATTATGATTTTTTGTGAGTACACTTCTTGCCATTTTCCTGTTTTGTTGGAGGGTACCTAGCTGACGGGGGAAATGGTAGGATGTTTGCGGATGTTGATCATAGACATCCGGAGGTGCAGCGGGATATTTTTGATTGGATTGAGTGGTTGCCTACTCAGATAAAGATTGGGGGGTTGAGGTTGGATGCGATTAAGCATTATAGCTTCCAGTTTCAGAAAAGGTTGTTGGGGCATATTGACACTAATGTTGAGAATGGAAAGGACTGGTTTATTGTTGGTGAGTATTGGAGGGAGGACTCGGAATTTTTGGCGAGGTATATCGAGTACATGGAGCATCGGATGGCGTTGTTTGATGTGCCGTTGTGCTCCAATTTCAGCAGGATATCGCTGGCAGGGGAGAAGGGCGATTTGAGACAGGTGTTTGACGACACTCTGTGTTTATGGAAGCCCAATAACGTTGTGGTAAGTCGTGCCTTTTCACCTTTAGCACATTAACACATTACCACATTACCACATTACCACATTAACACATTACCACATTAACACATTACCCCTTTTCACCTTTTCACCTTTTCACCTTTTCACCGTTTCACCTTTTCACCTTTTGATCTCCAATACATTTGAAGCTCTAAACTAATTTGAGTTATTTCAGACATTCGTCGTCAATCACGACACGCAACAAGGCCAATCCCTCGAGGTACGCGCCAAACTCGTCCATTTTGTCTAGTCCTGATATCCTGACCGTGGTGACGCGCAGACCTCCGTAGCACCCTGGTTCCTCCCCCACGCCTACGCCCTCATCCTCCTCCGCGCGAACGCCGGCCTCCCCTGCGTCTTCTACTCGGACCTCTACGGCTCCTTCGCCTCGGGCCCCTCCTCCTTCATCCCCCCCATGTCCGAAAACACCATCCTGCTCCCCCGTCTCATCCTGCTCCGCAAGCTCTACGCCTACGGCACCCAGCACGACTACTTCTGCGAGACCGGCTGCATCGGCTTCACCCGCGAGGGCCACCCTTCGCAGTCTGGAGGCGCGGGGCTGGCGGTGGTGATGACCAACCAGTGGCGTTGGTCGACGCAGAGGATGTTTGTGGGCAAACAGCACAGTGGGGAGAAATGGATAGATGTCCTGGGGTTGTGCCCCGGGAAGGTGGTGATTGATGAAGAGGGGTGGGGAGAGTTTAACGTTTCGGGGAATAGGGGTTGTTCGGTTTGGGTTGATGAGAAAGCGGACGGCAGGTTAGAGGTGTCAAGGCTTGAATTGTAAGTTGGGTGCGTTTGATTTTGCTGTGATACTGTATGCTGACTGCATGCGACTTTAATAGCGAGTGGGATATTTACGGTATCAATGCTGAGATGAACAGGAGAAGGTATGCGGCCGAGAGGAGGCAGTATGAGATCGAAGAGATCAGTAGGAGAACATTTGGAGGTGGTCTTCCTACCGTGTAATTAAATCTTGATACCATCATGTACACAATTCAAGTGTTGGAGACCGTCTTTGCCTGGGGTAGTTGTCCGTTCCACCACGCAGACACAAGATGCCGGACAGGGCGTGAGGGGTCGAGGTCTTCCCATCTCTCTGGAAAGCGGTCAGCTTCGGCGAGCATGACGGGATCGTTGCATAGATTTGCTTCTTTGGCAAGAACAATCTCCTGCAGCGTCCAGATGCGAGTCCACCAGGGGTTTTCAATCAGTATGAGGTCCCATTTCGGGTCCAGCTTGTTGATCCTGTCGTACGTTGTGCCATTTTCATGCGTCCCGCCCTTCTTTGGAACGACCTGACGGCCCTCCTCTGCGATCTTTCGTGCCTCGTTACCCAAAATTTCGATCACTTGGAAAATATTTTCGATCGCCATGCACTGTTCCGCCCATTTTCCTTGCTGATGGGAGGAGCGACTTGGGCCAAGGACGCCGAGCAGACAGCACGGGCAGCCGAGCTGCCCGCGGAACGCGATCCACAATGGTCCTCTGTGGTCTCATTCTTCTTCTGCAGACCATGGTTTCGGCGCCTATGGGTTGTTCAGGAATTCGTGTTGGCTCAAGATGTCATGTTTCTATGCGGCATGCGGACGATAAATTGGGACGTATTTGTCCCTGTCATGTGGAGCTTCGGTCAGAAACGTGAACTGATATGCTCTTATATGCCTAGAATGGGTGCCCCTAACCATGGATGGTTTTCATTTGCAAGCATGGTATTGCACCGACGAGCGAGGCTGCCGCCGATCATAGCTGAAGAACAGGCTTCGGTAACCCCAACACCACATGGCCTAGCCAGTATTCTTGAGGTGTATGCATATTCCCAGGCAACTGATCCCCGAGATCGGTACTTCTCTATGGTCGGACTTGCCATGGACATCGGGCCTGGTAAGGAACTCGACCTTGTGCCGGATTCAAATGTTTCCTCCGTTGAGACGATAATATGCCGTTTTGGACGATATCTGTGGAACACCAATCATGGGCCGGAGATTCTCGTCAGTACAGGCCTTCAATACACTGAACACCAGATTCCTTCATGGATTCCTGATTACACCAGTACTGACGATGCTTTTCGTGTCATGGATCCCAGAGACGTCGACTACCTTATCCGAGAGAGCAAACAGTGCTTCTACAGATTCATTAACAGAGCGGGACTAAGGGGTCAGGAGTATGCCCGAACGCGTAAACAACGATTTGCGAGCCTACCATCAAGTTTCATGGCTGGAGATGAGGCCTGGGTGATCAAAGGCGTACCTTTGCCACTTTTGCTTCGGAAGAGCACAGAATATCCGGGCTGCTATCAGTTGGTAGGGAGGTGTTACGTTCACGATATCATGCAAGGTGAAGCGCTTGATTTAGGGATTCCGTTTGAGCAAGTCACTCTATGCTAATCTTACTAATGGACGTCGGGTTGGTTCACATCTTTACGCCATGCTCCGCTATGAACTACCTAGCCATACGGCGTACATAGGTACATTGCCCCTGACGTTCCAAACCCAAGCTCCTGTTTGTGCCCATCACAGATTACTGATCATAATCAAGCAATACCAAACCTCAAAGAATCACTAAATCTTACCTGATGTCAAAAGCCCCGCTGTACTGCTCCAGAGCTTCTGTCCTCTCCTGCCACGCCCCTTTGGTTCACCTAAACACCAGCTGCTGTGGCAGTCCACACTCTCCGTACACGCCGTACAAATAACAACTCGCGCTGAACGCCCCGTGCCTCACACACTATCCGTTGGCACCATCCCTCATCCCAAAAAGGCAAAATAACCGCTGTGATCAAGCTGCCCCAACTACATTTCCTCATTCACTATGTCCTGGCTACCACTCCAACGAACCCAAATGCGTAAGGTATATAGCACAATGTGGCGATATGGACCAGCCACAAACCTGACGAAAGATCGGATATCGGCGTTGGCGATTCGATGACAACCCTCAGCCACCTAGGGATGCACACGCACTCAGCTATCACCAACATCAAAAGCGGACAAGCAAGTGGTACAGCATGCCAGAGCCCATAGCCTGTACAGCCCAGGGACTCGACCCGAGAGGTCGGAAACGAAAGAGATGAAGGGTCGCACCGCAGCTCGCGTGATGTGATGCTCTTCTGGGGATGCTGGTAGAAAGTGCGGCACTCCCTGGTTTGTTTGTCTAGCGCGATACAGCCAAGCCCACTATCGCCAAGTGGGCAATTATCGAAGGGCAGGCACACCAAACAGGAGGTTTTATTCGGAAAAGACCCCAGTAAGCGAGAAAAAAGCCAAGTTCAACCCTTGACACGCCATATTCAACCCTGGGCAGCCGTTTTTGGGGGGTTTTCTCAGTGGTCCGAAACCCCTGTTCGAATCCACTGGGTGTACCGCGTTAGACAAACAAACCAGGGGACTACTGTACACTATCTGCGGTGCTCGCTTATCACGCACGTTATAGGAGACGAGATCCCAGAACTCAGGTTGTCTAGCGCGCGCACCACCAGCCCTCAATTTTCTTCTCTTGGATATTCTCTTTCCGCTCGGCTTGTTGTCTCTTTCCCCACTACCACACAGATCCATGGATTCTTCAACTAAGCAATGCAATATCATCTCTGAAGCCCAGACAGCCCTCAGTGGCTCGCATCCAAGCCGGCTCGTCGGATACGTGGAGACTTAAGTAATTTCAAAAGGGAGGATCTACCTTGATCAGTGGGTGAAGGTGTGGAGCCGGCTGAAAACTTTCGCTTCAATGCGCACTGCATTAGGTGGGGTCTTTGAACCGGCCGCAGACTTGCCAAACTTTCAATACCGACATCTCCAGTGGCAGAAGGAAGAAAGAGGTAAACGACTAGCAAACCTGGCAAGTCACTCAGCTACCGTCACGCTTTAACGCTTCACGCGCCCCCCGGATTTTCGAGTTTCCGATTGCATTCTAGGTTTCACCTTTTGGGCTCGGTGCCTGTGTCGGTCACTGGGGCCAAGACTTCACCTTCACGTCCACTTGTCCACAAACATAACGATTTGCAGATTTCTCCACTCCACAAGTCCCATGGCATCACGAACCAGGCCTAGTCTCTAGATGATGGCTGAAAGCAAGCATGGTTCTTCCATGATGATGGCTTACCTGCAGGGTCCAGATTGTGATCCCCCTGGAGCCATCAACATCGATAAGAACTGCGCTCAGTCCTGACTGCGTTGTGATCGGTGTCGTTGGATGCTGGGGAATCCCACAACTCCACACCAAAACTCGCCGTGACCCCGAGTCACCATCACCCCGGATGAGCCAATACCTTGGTGTCGTCAACTCATTATCATCTCGACTACTTTGGTCGATCTTTGATCTTCAGTTGCATCAATCGGAGCAGGGCGTTAGCCAAATACCCACGAGGTTTACCATATAGAGTCTCGATTCTCTTTTTCGGTGAACATGCCACCGCCCACATCCTGACATCCTGACATCCATCCCGGCTCCAAACTTTTATTATCGTCAAAAAGGCAACATAATGGCGGGCCCAAGTCCAAACCCCGCGCTGGATGAGGAGTCACGGGTGCCCGAAATCATCGCCATACTCTCCGTGGCCAGCATTCTCTCGACACTGGTCGTCTCGCTGAGGTGCTATTCCCGCGCCGTAATCCTCCGCACCTTTGGGTTGGACGATGCGGTAATAATCCCAGCGCAGGTATGGGAGTCGTTGCTCGAGTCAAGTTGTCCTTCACAGACGCCGCTGACTTCCACTAGATCTTGACACTAGCTACCGCAGTAGCAATCGGTCTCGGTATGTGTATCCTGTCTTTGTCGAACCCATCAAACCAGGAGCTAACCGCTGCTGTTAAGAGGCAAAATATGGTCTGGGCCGCCACAGCTGGACGATGCCTGCCGAGAATTACATCCCATACATGAAAGTCAGTCAGCCCTTTTCTAGTTCATCTTGAGGATTGATTTCTGAACTGGCACGGCGGCAAACAAAAACAGTCTTTCTACAGCTCCATCGTCGTTTACAATGTGGGAGTCGGCCTGGCCAAGATCTCCATCCTGCTCCAGTACAAGCGCATCTTCTCCCACACCATCCTGCGGCAAATCATCAAGTTCGGACTCGGCTTCCTCATCTGCTGGACCATCACGCTCTGCTTCCTCCTCCCCCTGGCCTGCGTCCCCGTCGCGGCCTTTTGGGACCCCGACGTCGAAGGCTTCTGCCTCGACAACGCCACCATCTGGTACATCATGGCCGGCGTCAACGTGGTGACCGACTTTACCATCTTCTCGATGCCCATCCCCGTGATCAAGTCGCTGCAGCTCCCCAAGCTCCAGCGAGCCATGCTGTTCATCGTCTTCACCCTCGGCGTCTTCCCCTGCGCCGTCTCCATCTACCGCATCCGCACGCTCAGCGCGGCCGCCCAGTCCACCGACCCGACATGGGACAACGTCAGCGCGGCGACCTTCTCCTTCCTCGAGCTCTCGGTCGGCGTCATCGCCATCTGCCTGCCCACGCTGCGGCCCGCCCTCAAGCACGCGATGCCGAGCATCTTTGGTTCGTTACTTCGTTCCTCCGGGGCCCGCGCAAGTCGCATGCCGCCGTACTTTGGGGCCGGTGCCGGAACCGGCGGCGGCGGCGGCGAGTCGTCGGCTAGGCGGGGGTCCATGTTCAAGAGGACGCTGCGCGAGTCGGACAGTACCCAGGGCTTGCGGGATCTCGCCGGGCAGCAGCCGCCCACCACCACCACCACAACAACAACAACAACACCGCGCAGTCGGATGGAGTATGAGTACGATCTCGAGTCTGGCGAGTTGGATCCTACGGCGCACCATGTGCGTGGTATTAGTCGCGGGTGCCCAGGGGCATACAGTGTCAGTGTGGTGGCCGGGGGGTCGCGGGGGCAGGAGCAGCCGCCGGAGAGTAGAGGTAGGATTGGAGACTTTGGGGAGAAGTCGAAGTCGGGCGTGGTGCATACAACTACGGTGGTTACACAGCAGGTGTCGGCGCCGTTTGCGGCGCTAGAGGAGGTGGACGACAGGGTGAAGGCGCGGGAGAGGGAGGGGGTATGAGTAGGTCGGGTGTATGAGTGGGTGCTCCGGTGAGGACCGTGACCCCCGAGTTTGATAGGACCTTTTAATTGTACATAGGATAGATACCATGACACACCGTCTACATAATTTCTGAATTCTTAAAAATTCCCTAAACATCAAAATACCTGCAGCACTTCGTTTGGCGCCCCCAAGAACGCTTGGTACCAGTTCAAACCCTACCGCCACTTTAAGATGGTGTTTATAAGGGCCGCATCAGTGTCTTTAGGATGGAACAGCAGTAATCACTGCGCACACCCAACGATGGCTTCCGAACCAACTGAACGCTTTACACAACTTGACTTCAGAAAGCTTAGAGGGCTCTGGGAGCCTACTTCCCAATATAAACCTGCCGAGGACAATGAGACTTCTCTTACCAAAGAGGCTTAAGCGCATTTCGCGAGAGAGAATGCCATACATATAGAAATCACAGGAGCAGAGGTACGGCGTATCAGTGGGACGCCGAAGAGTCGGGGAATGCCCCCTAGTTGTAAGGGGGTCGTTTTCAGCCCCCTTAGGGTACATGTTTTGGGCCCCCTGGGTTGCAACTTCAGTTTCAACACCACATCTTCTCACTGCAACCCCCATTTCCTCACCTCTCCAGCCCTCCACTTCCACATCTCCCCCGCCAACCCCTCCTGCTGCCTCGCCACAAACTCCTGCACGTGCCCCAACATAGCTTGCACAAACCTCCTGTGCGCCTTGCCCCCCGACATCATGTTCTCCACGCTGTGCTCCATCTCTTTAATCTTCCCCAGCAACCCTGGCGTCGTCGGCCTGTTTGGGTTCACCGTCTTCAGCTGGCTTACCCCTCCACTCCCAGCGCCATGAGCTGGTCTCTTCTCCTTGAGAATTGCGCCCTCGATCTCCCGTAGCATGCTGTAAATACTTGGATGTAGGAAGCTACTGGCTTCAAGTTTCATGTTTTGCAGCTCGAGGTCCTTGTAGATGCGCTTGACGCTAGTTTTGTTGGTGTTCTTTTGGCGTTCAAGATAGTCACGCATGTGGGTGAGGACCTTGCCCTTTTCTACTCTGCGCTGGGCTAGGGGTGGCGTTAGCACGACGTGTTACGGGTGGGGAGGGTAAAATGGGACATACCTTCTAGCCCGCGAGGTCCATGAGCCTGTAGACATCCTACCGGTGTTGCAAGCACGGCTTGTGATTGCCCCGTCCAGTCCCATATCACAGTCCTAATCTCTCGTTTGAATGCCTCCTCCCAGTCCAGCACAAGAGCAATGTTTGCCAGTTGCAGTGACGTCAGACGAGACCGCGAACCTGGCTCTGTTTGCCAGCAGAATTTGGGATTGGATGAAGAAGAGGGTAGGCTGGCATAAGACCGTCGAGCTGCCTTGCGAACCACGGTTCTAGATGCAGCTAGCTGGCCGTCGTCGTCAACGGCTTGCCAGGTGAGGCTTGCCGGGAAAAGAGTGGGGTTGATCTGGAATGCCCACATGACATTACATTCCTGAGAGAGAAGGGACACTCTCTGCTTTCGGCCGGCGGTGCCCGGGCCAACCAAGTCGAGGACTCGGATGGCGGTGCCTTCATCGATCCCATCGCCGACGGCTGGCGTCCACCACAGCTCCGGGTGAAGGCGGAGCTCTTCCACTCGGGTTTTGATCAAAGGGGAAAGCGAACAGAGAATTTTGACCCGTTCTGGTGTCCAGTTGGGTGTGATACCATTTGATCCATCTCCTTTGTTGGGAGGGCAGATGCGAATGCTCTGGCAAACTGGATCTGGGGGCTGTTGGTTGGTGTCGTGCAGCATGGGCACTGCAGCTGGACAAGATCAGCGGGTCACTCTGGAGTAAGCTGGACAAGATACAAACCTGACTGGGGCTCTCCAGCATTCATCGGCCAACTGTGGGTGCTGGAAAACGTCGGCTCTCCTTTATTCAGTGCTGGGGAACCGGACGCCTGTGATATTCTGTCCGTGTCTGCTGGCGACGGAGGCCAGAACGTAGGTGGAGATGCCATCTCATGCGAGTTGTTGGGAGGGATCAAAAAGGTTCCCGAGAGGGCCTGCGCCAGGTCGATGGCCGAATGAGGGTCATACCCGGCCTCCGCATCAAGTGACCCCTGCATCAGGCGGGGCGGAGAAGCCGGCGCAAAAGAGACAGAAACTTCGAAGAGAACGGAAGGATATTGCCATTCCAATAAATTGTGCCTTTTGAGTCCCAGAGAATGCAGCCGTACAAGCTTTTCATTGCTGCGACCGTTGTGTGCAACCACCGTCACACATGATATCCAACGACCCAAACTCTAGGTTGGCAATCATGCCCCAGTTGGCATGAAGCCCCGTGTTTGCGGCGGGCGTACGGCTCGGCACGGGGGTTGTAACTTGGTAAACACGGTGTCACAGATAAGGATGGCGTTTGTCCTTCCTTCAAGAGACGCCGACAGCGTCAAAGATAAGGCTGGCGGCTGTCGTTGGACACGACCCTGGTCGTGCCGCAGTATTGAGCACTGTGCCGCTGCTAGACCGAGCTCGCGCCGCAGTTTTCATGTTCCCCGGGCTGCACCTGTTGCTTCTCCAGATAATTCCAGGAACTGGTTCTAGAATAGTGCCAAGAGCTGACCCCGAGAAGGAAGATGACACAGTCCAGCTCGCAGAATGCCCTGTCGGATCCACCCGAAGTTAGGTATGTATCAACAGAAGAGAGCGTCCAGGCCCAAATGCCGCCAGTGGCTCGTCATCATTCTTCTCCCTGGACATAATTAAGCATTGCGTTGCTGCGAGATGGTGACCGTCACAGTCGCGGAGCTTCCAGCCATGGCGACAACGGCTCCGGCCTCCGCAGTCGACTATGCGGACGTGCTTCGGCATCCCGAGAAATACTACCAGGTGAACTGTGATACCCGACACGTTTTGAAGTCCGCTGATTCTCTAACGCCTTGTGCATAGGGATCCGACCTTGTCTGGATCATGATCTCATCGGCCCTCGTCTTCATCATGATACCCGCCTTATCGCTCATCTACTCTGGCCTGGGCAATCGTTCCTTTGCGTTAACACTCTTTCGACTTCCTCTGATCACAATGGCGTTTGTTGGGCTCCAATGGGCACTTTGGGGCTACCTCGTCACCTTCACCGACTCCATACTGCCCTCAAACTGGTGGGGTGGAGAGAACCGTGCTGGCGGATTGAGAGACGTTGTGGGGCAACCTGTTGTTGTGGGAGATGGGCCTGACGAATCTGCCGTTATCCCGGAGCTGGCGTTTGCGTTGTACGAGGGCATGTTTGCTTCCTTTACCGCCGCCGTAGTGTGTGGTGGAACCATGCATCGGACACGACCGAGGCGCTTCATCATCTTCATCAGCCTTTGGTCGTTGCTTGTCTATGACCCCGTGGCAAGGTGGACATGGAGCAGTAGAGGCTGGCTCAGAGAACTTGGCAGCTTGGACTTTGCTGGTGGTACGCCTGTCCACATCGTCAGCGGAACGACGGTGGCTGCCTTTGCGGTGTTTTGTTCGATCGAGTCGAGAGGTAACTTGCTCGACTTCCTCATCGATGCTGGCCACAAGGTTTGGCGGCGAGTCCAGCATCTTGCGTATGGTGTTTGGAGTGTCCTACGAATTGTCATCTTGCTGGTGACTTGTGGTCACCTGAGAGTTCCAGAAGGAGAGGACGCCCCGAACGAGGAGCTTTCGGAACAAGGCATGGAAAGCTTTCCGTACAACATCAACTTCGTGGTTTTGGGCACCGCGTTGCTGTGGTTCGGGTGGGCCGGCTTCAATGGCGGCTCGGCTTTGGGTGGGAACCTGCGTGCCGTCTCTGCATGGACTGCAACCCACGTGTCTGCATGTGCTGGGGGTGTTACGGGGATGCTCTGGATTTGGCTGATGAAGGGCGTACCGGAAACCGATGTCGAATTGGAAGGAGGCGATCATCGAGACGAAGCCGCAAGAAATCGTGCTATGGCGAGACAAGCCTTCGATCGTCTCTCGGTGTTTTTCTTTTGTGACGGTGCCATTGCGGGGCTCGTTGCCATCACCCCAGCTGCTGGTTATGTGAGTTCGTCTGTCGCCTCAAGCAAGGACCAAACTAACGTGCATAGGTCCCTGTATGGAGCGCTCCCGTCTTCGGTGTCGTCGGAGCACTCTGCGTCAACTTCCTGAAAAAGGAAGCGGAGATTTTCCTTCGACATGATCCACTACAAATCTTTGCCGTACATGCGGGGGGTGGTGTTGTTGGCATGATCCTAACAGGGCTGTTTGTTGAGTAAGGTTTTGTCCCTTTACACATCCTCTCACCTATACTGACCAGTCTCAGCTCACCGACCATTGGTCTTGATGGTCACTCCACTATCCCTCATCCCGAATACACCACAGCACAACGTGTAGGATACCAGTTCGCCGATGTATTCTCGGGAATGGGGTATACCTTTTTCATGACGCTTGGAATCTTGTACCTCATGAAGTTTGTCGCCTTCATGTTCGGTCGCTCCTCTTGGAGTCAAACGGGGGTGTACAGTGACTCCAATCGGCTAGAGGACAACTTCCAGGCGGTTGTTCAGCAGCAATGGCGTGGCGATCTCGATCCAGAAGGGCGTCCGTTCGGAAGGCTCGTCGCGCCGTCGGTGCCGCCAGCACCTGTAAGGCCATTGAGAGAAGATGATATCCACCTAGAGCACCTGAAGAACCTGCCAAGTCCACCTCGAAGCGCGAGTTCAGGTGCCCAAGTACCACCATGGGGAATGATGCCGCCGGAGCTTCCAGGGAGCCACGGGCTGCCAGCATGGCCCAGTTTACCAAGCCAGGGACTGCAGCCACGTATGTGATTTAGAGAAAAGTGATTAGGGTAAAAGAAAAAATATGGGATTTTGGTTGATGGCAACCGTAATTGCGAGAAAGAAATACAAGGCACGATAATCTACACAATGCTGAAGTCTTGCAGCCCACCGTTGTGCCACTTCTCCCAGACGGCAACAGGCGTGTCGTAACTGGTCGTCTTCCCTGGCTGCCGCTCCTTCCACATGGCGTCAAACACGCTCGCCATTTCCACAAGCACAATTCGCTTTTCGCCGCCAGTCGAGTCAACCAGAAACTGGATACCCGGCACCTCAGCCACTGCCGCGCCCCTGGACTCGACAAGACGAAAGAACTCTTCGGCCATAGTCCTCGACGCTGTCTCCGCACTCATTTCATACGCCCATATCAATGGTCTGATCCACGGGTTCTCCTGATTAGCTCGACCCTTCAAGTTTCGAGTAGCTCTAGAATTGGCCGACTCTGACTCGGCACAGTATTGACATGGGAATGCCGTTCCTACAGAATCTCCTCCCTCCTGCTCCAACTCTCTCCACGCTTGGGCAACAGCTGTCCCGATCGACCTCAAAAACTCGTCGCTTTTCGTCCTAAGGCCCAGTGAGGTTTCGACCTGATCAAGCATTCCGGTGCCGTTGCCTCGCGCCGCGTCAGCCCGAGCCCAGAGTTCGGCAATGGCTGCTTCCCGGACTCTCGTTGTCAGAGTGGCGGCAAAGTGCGAACCAGTGTATGTCTCGATTGAAAACCTCCGATACGCATCTTGCAGCCGGCCATCAAACTCCCACAACCACACAACATCGTTAGGAATTGCCTTCTTATGTTCTTGCTGAGCTCCTGTCGAGAAGCCGCAGGTCTCGATCAGGGTCTTGCACTTCCCCTCAAGTCGGTGCAGATGGCCTACCGATACACCAATATCTTGACGCAAGGAGCTCAACACGTTGGTTACCTGGTCTTGTGTCTTTTTGTCCAGAGTCTGGACACGCCCCTCGGCCAGTACTCGGAGTAGTGCGAGACCTAGAGTGTCGGGCGGATTGCCATGAAAGAGCCTATGGGCGCGGCTTTTCATCTGGTCGGGCAATATGATGGACTTCTGTGTCGTTGTGCCACGTGTCGACGTTCTCTCTTCTTCTGAATGACGAAATGCTGACTTCATCTTTTGCAGCACCTCATCACGCCCAAGCAGTCGAGATGCGAACATCACTTTGTCTCGAACCCGAATCCATCGAATGCACTCGTCGCGGAAGCATGACTCACAGTAGACACCGCCCTTTCTTGCTGGCCAGATTCGATCTGATTCCCGTTGCTCATCTTTTGCATCTAGCAAATCCGTGTTCCATATTCTTGTGTCCACCTCGATCTGCGGATGTATCGCACCGGAGCCTGTCGCTGACGCCTCCTCTTCTGTCTCCGCTGGCTGCGCTTCAACCGCGCTCAATGCCAGCCCATCAACTCCATCAACATGAGGGGGACTCTCGTTTCCTATTCGAGTTCGCAGTCTCGATGTGATCGCCGAGAAACGTCGTGGTCCTGGCGAAGGCAATCCCTGATGTCTGGTTGCGATGGGGCTGTCCGGAGAGAACGGAATGTAGTCGCCCGCTGCCATCATGTCGCTCACGTTTTGTTCCGGAATGGTTTTGATTGGCAGCACATTCCTCTCAGACTCGTTCACATCGAAAGGCTTTCTTCTCTTTCTCCTTGTCTCGTTTTCGGGCGACGGAGGGCTTAGTGGAAGGTAGTCTTCGCTCATTCTCGGGTCATGATCGTCGACCCTATCTTCGTCCGTCAGGCTACCTCGATTGACCCGCGACTTTCCGAGAGCCGGTGTGTCTCGGGTTGATATTCTCGGAGAGCTCCGCATGGAGCGAGATGCTCTAGTCACACGCTTGGCAGAGGCCTTTCCATCAGAAGAGGCAGAGCTCTCCGTTACTCTCGCGCCCCACCACGCGACCTGAATCTTTTCTTGCGCGTTTAGACCTGTCTCTCCGGCTTCAGGAATAACGTGAGGTGATGCGTTGATTGGCGGAGAACGCGAACGCGATGAAGCTTGGGACCTGGTTACCCTCCGTTCGATTCCGCGGTTCATCCAGGTTCTTCGATTCGACCTTCTGTACTGCGTGGTCTCACATATCCTTGGCTTCTTTCTCGGTGGTTCTGTGTCGCGATATAGTTCCGAGAGTGAAGTGGACGGCGGACTTCTGGCTGGATATTTCCTCTTCATGACGACTGGCTAAGGTACTGTGCTGTGTTGCTGTGGCTTCCTAGGCACGAGAACATGTCGGTGTCACAAATGTGATGGTTTCAACTTTGGGGACTTGGAGGAAGCAATTGCCAGTTGAATGGAGCTGACAAGCAGAGAGGCGAAGGAAGCTCATTGTACATACTTTCTGCCCTGGAATGCATATCAACCTTGCGGTACCTGGCTATCCTTTGTTCTTAGCCATTGCCACAAGGTCTCAGCCTCCTCAAACCACGGGTATCTTAACGCCATGTTTGTTTCCGGCCAGGGATGAAAATGCATAGGTAAGGTATTGAAGGTCCCAGTCATGCTGCCACAAAGGTCAAGCTTTCGCCCCTGTATTTGTCTCGGCCGTTAACTTGAATGGATTAAACAGTATTTGATTCGCCAGTAGCCAGTGAAGGGGAGCTCAGGCCACTTGCCGTAGGCCTCAGGCAATTGTGCAGGCATTTGCCGTGGTTACACACATTGCGGGAATCCGTGACACAATTGCCTTACTTCACGATACTCCTAATTGCGGGGAATTCTCATTCCTACCTACAATCTTGGACCAGGACAAATCGAGATGGCAGCCCCAGCCACCAAGCTCTGCGTCTTTTGCCGCTGTGTTGAACCGATTTCACAACCCTGCGCTGCAATACCGACCTCACGGGCCATCGAGTTTATAGCCCCTCTTCGAGCCCATGAAGAAACACTCATCCTTGGGCTCCAGCAACACCCCAGCACACTTTGTCCACGATGCGCTGCATTCGACATTGTTCAGGTCTTCAAGGACTCGAACCCCTTGGACAACACCGAGCGTGCCAACTTGAGCCGCAGCCAGCGGCTCGAATACTCCCGATCAAATGCTAAGTACACGATGGAATTCGGCGAGCTGGCATCATTGATATTGTCGCCAAACTGCCCGCTCTGTCGCTTGATCTTCCGTATCTTCCCCAGAGAAGGTCTCGGGACGACTGATGTCGCGCTTAAGCTCATGCCATTCCGATCATATGTCCAGCAAAGTGGGTGGGACAGATACCCAACACAGTCAAGATCGAATCCGGCCATTTTCCTCGGTGTCAACCAAGAGAGCCATGTAATCATCACTGAGCGTCCCCGAGCTGGCTATGTGGTTTCCCCAGATGGATACAGGACTGGTGAGTCGATTGCGCGCTTGCTGGAGCGACACGATCAGGGAACGCAAGATACCTCGAACGCTTTGTGGACATCTCAATCTTCTCGACAGTACTAGAAGACTGCATCAACCGCCACGGACCTGACTGCCAGGCTACCACATCTCCAGAACTATCACTCACCCGTATGATCGACGTCATTGACCGCAAAGTCGTCCGCTGCCCTGAGCAATGCGACTACTTCGCCCTCAGCTACGTCTGGGGTGGCGTCGTGCCAGCCCCAAATGCCCTGGAAACTAAGACGCTCCCCAATACCATTGAAGACGCCATCGTCGTCACTCGCAAACTCGGTCGGCGCTATCTATGGGTCGACGCCCTCTGCATTGACCAAACACCGAACCCAACACCCATCCAGCGCGCAGAGAAGGAAAAGCAGCTCAAAATGATGGACCGGATATACTCCTCCGCCACCCTCACCCTCGTCGCCGTAGCAGGTGACAGCTCCAACGCTGGCCTCCCCGGGGTAGGCCGCCCGCGCACACACCAGGTCCGTGAGACCATTGCCGGCCACACCTTCTTCACCGTCCCCCCAACCGCCCTGGCAGAAATGCATGCTTCCACCTGGTCCACCCGCGCATGGACGCTGCAGGAAGAACTCCTTTCAAGACGTTACCTCTACTTCACTAGCACGCACGCGGAGTTTGCATGTGCCGAGCACAGGGTGCCTGAATCACTGGAGGTGACTGAGATGGTACCAGGCTGGCCCCGGCCGCTGCCGGCGTGGTACAAGAGTATACACTCGGCTCTGGGGCAGTGCAAGGACACCCCGGATGATATGCTCATTTCGATGTTTTGGAAGGTCATTGGTAATTACACCTCGCGGCGGATGTCGAATGATGAGGACTCGATCAATGCGCTGGCGGGAGTCATGGCGGTGATAGAGAAGAGCGTGCCGGCTGCGGCTTGCGTCTGGGGACTTCCACTGGCAGCGTTTCCGCGGTTTTTGGGGTGGATACACGACGAGGAAGTCGAGACGCCGAAGAGGAGAGGGGCTTTTCCAAGCTGGTCGTGGGCGGGTTGGGAAGGGGGGGTGAAGATCAGTAACATGTTGATGCTGTCTAAGGGATGGAGTGACTGGAAGTATCGGGACATGTCTCGCGATATGGTGATTCGGTATTTGGGCGTGAATGGGGCCCAGATTGAGGTGGAGGGATGGCGAGTTTCCTTGGAGATACGCACCGAGCCGTTTAGCGAGGCCGTGTTTCCCGGCACGGAGGAGATGATCGGGTATGTGGAGGAAAGAGACCTTGTTCACCACAACACGATTCCTTCTGGAAGATACGAGTGTTTGGTGGTTGAGAGGTTTACGTATCGGAAGAGGGAGGGTGGGCCGGTATATCAGATGGTTTTCATGCTCGTTTTGGAACCCGGCGGCGTCGGCTCAGGGGTCGCCGAGAGGAAGACGCTCATTACACTCACAACTTTGCCGGGGGTGGACTTGATGTGCTTGGGACCTGTTGAGAAGAGAGTCGTGTTAGAATGACTGATCAAAGGATATTGCAAGTGCCTGAGGAATTCTAAGGCTAGCCACTGGATTGTAGGTGCCCAGTGCTTTCATCAACGATGGCCACTGTTGTGTCAATTGCCTCGTTTATCGGTCTTCTTTACAAGCTATGTTCATCTAGCGCCCTCGGGAAAGGGAACCCCAGCACAGCCTTCTTCTCTTCACCTGGCAGATGGCAAAATCTCTCGCTGAAAGTCATTCAGCGCGACCCGGCCCGTCTTCCCGCATCCAATAAGCCATGATATGCGTCAGCAAACTCTACGAATTGCCTTCCCATTTTGGCGCCCGTTTCTGTAGATGGAGCGCTGCGGGCCAGTCGCCAGCTGCTCAAAGACCGGAACATGACCGCCACCACACCATAATGCTAGAGACACAGCACCCCAATATCGACAATCGCGCAGCTCAGGGCGGCTCATATGCAGCAACAACCATTCCCGATGCCATGGCTCAGGTCCCCGTTTCCGTCTGCGTCCCTTCTCCGACCGTGCCTCGCTTAGATGCAAAGGTATATTTTGCCGGATTAGGTGTGAATGTGGTATGCTGGCCGGATGTTGCTGTTGCTTTCGCGTAGTTGGGGGCCCGAGTGGGCCAAGTCCGGCGGGATGCCACATTAGGATTTTCATCTCGATCCCGATTCTTGACTACTTCGAATTCATGGTTGGTATACTGATGATACAGACATCTGACATTACCTTAGGTCAGAAGTTACAGCCACCGGTGTGAGATGTGTAAATAGCATAGGTAGTCCCGACGAGGCTGCTTACCCATTTTGCCTTGTCCAATAACCCCGACACAAACCCCAACCAAAGAGTAGGGAGCCTGGATCTGAGGCAAGCCACCTAGATGCTGTAAGACCGGTGGCGTTCTTATCCGAGTCATGAGGGAGCCGCACTTCCGCTGTCAAGCACCTGCAGGATGGTGGCTTGTTGGTGTAACGATCTGAGTTTCGACGACCGTTCAATCAAGCACACCACACCGTATCTCACAAGTTCCAGTGAAGAGTCATGCCGAGCTTCTGAGTGCGTTGTTATCTTTCATTCTCTCTACATCTATCCGGGGGAATAACCTGTTGTATGACACCAAACCCTACCTAACCAAGAAATAAAAGCTTGGTTGCACCCAGCAAGCCACAAGCGTGTAACAGTAAGCCACCCACTCCAACACCCACTTCAAAATACCACCTTACAACCCAAAAAAATCATATTACATCTCCGGCCGGAATTGTTCTACTTACCACCTTGCTACAAACGTTCGCTCTTCTATCCGGAGACAGCCCAGACAAGAAGTAAGCTAGGCAAGTACCAAATGCAACACCAATAAAAGCCTCCGCCTCCCCCAAACCCAATTGTTCCATCGCTTGCCTTCATCAGTGGGCTTTAATACCGAAGAATCATGCCAGATACGACTCTAAACATGTCAATTCGTATCATGAAGAGACCGGTGTGGGCCTGGCATAATGCCCGTTCGTCACAATCACATCTATGAAACCCTGTAAAAACAATAGGTAGCCCATTGCTATTTTGTTCGACAAAAAGTAAGAAGGGGTCTTCCCCAGCTGGTGTCGTGCAACCTGTCAGCGTGCCTGACGTGATGTCTTGGCACAAGGGGAAGATGTAACCACACCTTGGATGATCCGGCCCTCCCAAGCCGGATCTTCACACCACGTCCCCAACTTCACGTTTTCCTCACCCTTTTCTGTCTTTCTATCTCTTGTTCACAACTGAAGCATGAATGTCTCCAAAACATCACCAAAAATCTTTGTTCCATTGTAAAGAAACTGCCCTAGGTAAGTAATAATGATACTCGTAACAAAAAGACTTGATAAAGTTGTAGTAAACCCTCCATCACGCGTGCCTGTGCTGCCGCGCCTCATTCTGCAAAAGAGAATATTTAGGTTCCTTGCGCCCAACACTCAACCCCCCCCGTCCATTGATCAAACTTAAAAATTAGATACAATCTAATGCCATCATGTGTGCTACTTTACCTTCCCCCACATGCTCCCGACATTACTTCTACTCACGCCATACTGTCACGCGGTTGGTAGCGGCTTACACCTTCAACTCCCCCATCACCTCCTGGTAGTTCTCCAAAATCAACTTCGCCCTCTCCTCACTTCGGACCTTGAAGCTCAAATGATATGGCAGCGGTTCCAAAATGACATGACTGTTGGTCGCCTGCGTGTCAATCGGCACCGGGACCCCAGTTCGAGGGCAAATCTTGGGACCCGAGTTGAACGCCCAGAGATAGGCAGCTCCAAAGACAAACATCTCGTCGTCGACAATGTTTTGACCCAGGCAGGTGCGTCGACCCCAGCCAAATGTGTGCATCGAGTGACCCTCGCGAAAGTTGGGGTACCGGGTAAGAGGTTCTTGGTAAGTGGGCCAGCCAGGCTCAAGCCAACGCTCAGGGCGGAAGTTGTCGCCATCTGGGTACTTCTCTGGGACGCGGTTGAGGGTCCTTGTCGGGATGTCAGCGGTGTGTTTAGAGTGTGAAAAGAAATGAGATAAAACGTACCACTCGCAAGCGAGAATAATAGTCCCCTTCTTGATAGGGACGCCCCTGAAAACGTCGTCGCGCTCAGCTTGGTGAGGAACGCCTGTAGTCTCGTGTTAGCTTCCAGACGCTTTCACTGTAATAACGTCCACATGAAGAACGTACCTAGCGGAACACCCGACCTCCACCTCACCGTCTCCTTCAAGCAGGCCCTGACAGTAGGCAAGTCGGCGAAGTCCTTCATAGTAGGCATCCTGTCGCCGCAAACCCTGTCAATCTCCTCCTGCGCCTTCTTCTGCCACTCTGGATGCAGCGCCATCGCCATCAAGAAAAACTTCAACGGTCCACTAATCGTCACCACACCAACCAGATTCAAAAACCCGATCATGCAGCTCGCAAAGATCTCCTGCTCCTCCTCCTGCTCCAGACTCTCGTTCCCTTCTCTCTTGAGCTGGTCAAAATATCGATAGGCCCACGTGTCATTGGGGAGGGTACCCTTGAGCATCCTGTCCTTGGCGAGGCGGAAGTTGTTAAGCCACCAGGCGCGCTGTTCGCGCTCGCGCTTGATCTCGAAGTTGTACCACGGGTTGATGAAGGAGGGGAGGTGCCAGAGAGGGGTCATTGTGTTGGTGATGGGGCCGGAGACGCTCATGCAGTGGAGGGTGGTGTCGGCGCTTTCGCCGTTGGCTTTGCCTTGAGTGGCGTCGTCCCAGGCCAGTCTGGACATGACGCGACCGCAGTACTCGCGGGTGTAATCGAGGAAGCGGGCGGGATCGATGAGGAGGAGGCCGAGGTAGCGTTTCATTTCCTTCTCGACGTGGCCGTAAAAGTGGAACTTGTATGCTTCGGCCATAGCGGCATGTGCCCACTTACGTTGCGTCTTCCAGGTATCTGAAATAATCACATCAGCTTTTGGTTTCATATCGGTGAGAATATCGACAGTGGGCTTACCATGGCGGTCCATCAAGGCAGAGTATCCTACTCCTTCCTTGTGGTTGATGAGAGATCGGATCTGAGGCCGGCCGGAGTAAATGTGTCCTCTCTTGACCAACAGTTCCTCTGCAATCTTCTCGTCCGACACGATAATGAAGGTCTGGTCCACAGCCCGGGTTTGGAAGATAGGTCCATGTTCGTCGGCCCACTCCTTGAACTTCAACCACAGGGAAAACCGAGGAAGGTCATGAATACGGCCTACAATGGGATATTGCTTGGGCCCAGGGAACTTGGCCACTGTGGTGACCGACTTCTTTCTCCATGACAGGATCTGTTGGATGGCCGAGTAGAGCAGACTAGGTATGGCGAGGTAAAGCAAAATCAGTGTAAGGCCCTCCATCTTGGCTTGCTCTATCCACAGGTAGGTGAAGGGTGATGAGGAATGGTTCGATGGTTTAATGCTTTGCAGAACAAGGTGCAAGATCAACCAACGTCAACGAGGATGTGTTCTCTCCCTTTTCTCTCTTTGCTGACTCTTCAACGACGTCAGGGCGGGGATGGCGAGACCAGGTGCACTTTCCCCCTTTCTGAAAGAGCCAAGAGCGACGGAAGCCAGGGCAGGTGGGATGCCGATGGAAGTTATATCTGTCTCATACCAATGCTCTTTCCCTTCCGGGATCCGAAGACAGGCGGTCCGTTGCTGTGTGAGACATTGCCCTAATAAGTAAAGTCTGTCACCCGGAAACGTCGTACATCTCGCTTCCCAGGACCACAGCCAATATCACGGCCAACACTATCGCAGCTGCTCCTCGGCCCAACCGCTTGCGGCTGTGTGGGCCGTGGAGAGAGTCCGTAAAGTAGGTGATGGCCACGGGCATCTTGATCAGGCTGTTGTTGGTGTTGGGGGGTGAGTGCAAGGTGGGGATGTCGTATCTTGGTCTGTGGGATTCCGCGGACCTCAAGGTGAGCATGTGGCCGTTGCTTGTCGCCCTGTAATTAGGTCTTGTTCGGGGAGTATATTATTTGCCAAAGTGCCTAGGAGAAAGACGTCTGATTCAGCCTATACTCTGCCAGGACAAGCTCTGTGTAGCCCACTTACACCCGTTCCCAAGGAGAGGTTCGCGCCCCACGAATAGCCCAAGGACGGCCGAACACTCTCGAGAATAATTGCCTTGTTCCCATTGTTGAGGTTCATGATGCACGAACTTCCCGCTCCCCACAAATCCAACACCAACCCGGGTTTCCACCAAACAGCGGCCGGCGCGAACACCAATGAGAAGCCTAGAACCAAGTTCTCCAAAACTGTGCCCTGTCGACATCCTTTTTGGGTTAACATGGTAAGAAAGCCAGCTTATTCTCTCTCGCCCTGTATCTGGATGACACTAATACTGTCACAACCGTAACGCCACAGCCGCCCTGTCAGCGCGAGATGTCGAACAATGCTGTGTGTTTGTGCGCAGGTGGCCGACTCATTCGGTGCTACGAGGCCAGTGCGGCAGAATGCAGTGGGTTCCATTTCCGCTGAAATTCTGTCTCACCACAAGACCGGAAAATGACAGGGGTCGTTGAGGTACTTAGGGTTGAGAGAATGTGATGGTGACTGGACATTGTTTGGGGATGTCCGTCACAGCGTCGCTTTGACAAGCGAATGAAGAGCCACATCATGGCTCAATGGTCCAGGCAGAACATGTCAGACGGACACGCATTGGCGACCAGACTCTTGGGACAAATATCCTCCGACTTCAGTTTCATCGCATCTTGTGCCTGTGTTTGAGTAAAGGAATCGATGCATACCTACATTGATAACTTTGCGCGAAACTCGGATAATTCAGCGCCTTCCGGGCCCGAGAGGAAGGCCAATAGCGGTTCATTGACTATGCTGGCAGAGAAAGCGGCAATTGTGACGTGATCAGCACGGTGGCCTCTTTTAGGGCAGCCGGCGGCTTCTGGTTTGTGGGTGCTGATAGTGATAATGCCAGAAGGCTGCATCGCAGTGAGACCATCTCCACAGCTGCTGTGATCGCTGTCGCACCGAGCTAGAGTGACTCCTGCCATCTTAGACATAAGGCTCGGAAGTATTGCAATCCTGCGTCCTCGGACCATTCAACATTGTATCTAGAACGCTGTTGCAATGTACCGTTCAGCACGTGATATTCGTTAGGGATCTTGGTTCAGTCGATGATCATCCGAAAAAGGTAGAAGTGTGGTATCAACCTGAGACCCTTCGCTTGTTCTGGCTGGGGTCGGTGTGGATATGTCGTGGCTCCATTGGCTTCCAAGGCGGAACATGCCGGACGGCGCTTCTCCGGATAAGAATGCAATCAGCTTGCATGCGGATTTGTTGTCCTTCACTGGTAGTCGGAAAAGCAACTCACCACCGGACACTTTAGTGAGGTGCCTGAAGCGATGTTCAGACACGGTGCAAAATCAGCTCTATGTTATAAGGGAGCATGAACTTGTCGAACAGAGTATCGTCGAGGGCAAGCAATAGAACGATCAGCACAAGCAAGGGATGCCGATACCCAGAGGCCAATGCCACACCAGCATTCCGAACCCGGATGCACTCGGCAGCGCCCACTTTCGCTGATCGTCTTTCGCGTCTGTTCGAAGAAGAGACGAACTGTGATACGGCAGCCTTAGGGGTCGGGACCGAGACGCGCATTCAAACCGAGATTCTGTCTGTCAGGTAGTGTATTAATTCCCAACTACAGGCTGCGAAGCGGTTGGATGACCTCGCTTTTGAGCAGGCTTTCAGCTCGGATATGTCCTGTCGCTCATCATCAGCCTGGAGATGCGAGTCAGTGGTCACTTACGTGGCCTCGTTCAAGTCGACGTATGCTCATCACCTTGCCATCCGACGAACGCCTCAATGCATCGGCGACACCTCCGAAGACCAAAGATGGCAGTCTGGGCCAGCCTTGAATGCGCCGAGTCGAGCGTTTCACCAGAATGAAGACGTGATAGGTGGCAATTGGTCGCGAATCTGGTCTGGTCTGGAAGGCTGCTGCCCGTTACCGTGAGAATTGCGCTGGTATCCGGGAGAGCTTTGCTAGATGTTCGCTGACGTTGAATTATGATTCTGCCCCCAGCTGGTGGGGCTGATGCCGAGAAAAACGGCGTCTCTGTGTACCGATGGCGCTCGATTTGTGTTCCCGAACATCATCGAAGTTTGTGCCGCCGGGGAACAAGTCACAAATGGCATCTAAAGTTGGATCTGGTCCGTTCGAACGGATCATGCCCTGACGAATCGCAGGGGAAGATGGAAGCCACCAGATGTTGGTGTTCCCCATCGGCAGTCAAGGTAACATCCCGAAATCGGGAACATTTTCCGCGGGAAGAAACACCCCTGCTCGTCCAACTGGCCCGCCAGGCCACCACCACCTGGCTCCAGCTGCTGCTCTGGTGCCCAAGCCAAGAAATTGGCCCCCGCCAAAACACAGATTTGGTGCAACAGACGGCCTGATGTCATTTTGTGCCCGTACCTTTGGTGAAGCCACACGGACAGCTCGGCCTCGGGACGACGAGTTCACTTTTGTAGCAAAGTGAACTGTGTCTCGCGCGCTTGCTCGCGACAGATTCTGTCAACATGACAACGTGAGTCTCAACTGCTGTGTGACTACCGAGGCGAGGGGCTAACAACATGGATACACCTACAGCAACAACATCCTATCGCTCCCATTCCGCAAATCCATCCAGTTGTCCCTCTCCTCCTCGATCCGACAATACATCTCTAAGAAATATGACCAACACCCTGATATGTTCCGTCATGACCTCGAGGTCATTGACTCCCTCCGTCGCGATGCTGTCAATACGCGCGAGCCCCACTCGACAGGCATCAAGAAGCTCCAGACATATGCCGGCCAACTGGTTTGGATGAGCGGGAAATTTCCCATTGACGTACGCGCAAGTCCTTAACCCTGATACCATATATGTTCTGACATGCTGTATTTCTGGATAGATCGGTGTCGATTTTACCTGGTACCCAGCCCTAGGCTACCACACCGAACACCCCCTCGTCCAGAACAACCTCCAATACGAACTCCTAAATATTCTCTACAACCTCGCCGCACTCTACTCCCAACTAGCGATCTCGTCGAACCGAAGTGATACCGAAGGCCTGAAGACCGCCGCTAGCTTCTTTTCCCAAGCCGCCGGGGTGCTCTCGCACATGAAGAAGGAAGTGCTACCCGAGCTGCGCATGGCCAACCCACCGGATGATATGGACGAGGCAACATTGGAGGCACTGACCCAGCTCCTTTTGGCGCAAAGTCAGGAGTGCTTCTGGCAAAAAGCGGTCATGGATCAGTACAAGGACGCTTCTATCGCCAAGCTCGCTGCCCGGGTATCCGACTTGTACAATCTGGCTGTGGAAGCAGCTATGCAAAGTGAAGCCATCAGCTCTGCCTGGATCCACCACATGAGTGCCAAGCACCATCACTTTGCTGCTGCTGCCCAGTATCGCGCTGCTTGTGATTGCCTGGAGAAGAAACGATACGGCGAGGAGGTTGCGCGGCTGAAGGATGCCGTTAACTGTGTGAACGAGGGGCTGAAGGAATGCAGGGGTGGTTACATCAGCAAGGCCGTCGTTGATGACCTCCATGGTCTGAAGAAGCGCGTTGAGGAAGACCTGAAAAGGGCAGAAAAGGACAACGATATCATCTACCTTCAGATCGTGCCGCCAAAACCCGAGCTGAAGATCCTGGAACGTGCGAACATGGCAGTAGCGAGGGTCCCACCGCAGGTCGCAAAGCCTTACGAATATTTTGGGGATCATGCCGAGTTTGGGCCGGCGCTATTCACCAAACTAGTACCATTCTCGGTTCACGTCGCTGTGTCTATCTACGAGGAAAGGAGAGATCGTCTCGTCAACAACAACATTATTGCCGAACTGGAAACCATGACCGACCGGCTGCACGAAATCCTTTCCAGTCTGAACTTACCAGGGTCATTGCAAGCTCTTGAGAAGCCGCTTGGCCTGCCGGGAACACTTGTCCAACATGCCGAAGAGATCCGACAAGCTGATGCGCTAAACAGACTACAGCGTGGATTTGCTGATGTTGAGAAATTGTGTGCCAGTGACAAAGCTGTATTTGAAGAAGGCAAGGCTCTTTTAGCTGCTGAGGAAGAGGAAGATCACGCATTGAGGCTCAAATATGGTACCCAACGGTGGTCAAGACCCGAGTCCAGAGCCGACCCCAGTCATGACGTCGGCGCCAAGCTGTGGAACCAAGCAAACGACATTGACGGATACTTTGCCTCGAGTACATCCAGTGATGCTGTGGTGCGGGAAAAGTTTGCGGCCGTGAAGGACACCCTCGCCATTCTCGCAGGGCCAGACCGTGGTATGATGGACTACATCCCCAACAGCCGCAAAACTGAGATCCCAGAGCTCCTCAAACCAGCCATAGGACGGCTGAGAGGTGTCTACAACGATGTCCTGCGACTGGAATCCAGGAGGCGGAAACGGATCGAGTCCCTTCGGGCCAGAAGCCGGGCAGATGACATCAAGGGAGACATCATGGCCGAAGCGGCGCGTCTTGAAAGGACCTACCCGAACACCCCCATTGTTCCAGCTCACTTTGAGGACTTTTTCGACAAGCGGCTGGATACTCTTTACGAGTCCGAGCTCGAGGCTCTTGAGAAGGAACAAGCAGACCAGGAGAAGATCGTGAGCGAGATCCAGCGGGCCAACCGCGACTTTGAGTCGCAGAAGAAAGTTATTGGCGAGAACGGCAATCGGGAGCGGGAAAAGGCCTTGCAAAGATTGGATAATGCGTACTACAAGTATAAGGAGATTGTGAGCAATGTTGAGGTTGGGCGGAAGTTTTACAATGACCTCAGTCGTATTGTTGAGCAGTTCCGCAACCAGGCGCGGAGCTGGGTGAATGAAAGGAGACAGGAGGCCAGGATGCTGGAAGAGTATGTGGACCCTTTCTTTTCCAGATTTTTTGTGGTATTTTATTGACAGATTTATCAAGCGAACTCTCGATGCCACCGCTAGCGTCGCTTAGTATGCGATCTAGCCAGCCTGAGTTACCGCCAGCACGGGCGTATCAGTCTCCCGCTCCTGCTCCCTCGTCTTACTACATGCAATCGCCTCCACGCCAACCGCCCGTGAGGGCAGCGGCCGCTCACAGTCCTCCGGTCGAGGCGCAGATTCAGAGCTGGGCGGACAATGTGCCGCAGCAGCAGCCTAGGCCTATGCCGCCTATTGCCTCGATGCAAGGGACGTGGATGCCGGATATGGGGATCAAGTTTTCTGGAGGAGGTGCAGGTGGTTCCGGGGGAGGGCAGGGGCAGGGTCAGCAACAGGGCGGTGGGAACCCGTCGGGGCCTGTGAGAGGGACTTGGGATCCTAGCAGTGGGATTAGGTTTGGGTGAGGGTTTGTTGGAATTCGCGGTGGCGGTAATTTGGCGTGATGTGTGAAGTGAATTTGATGGTATATTGCTTGATTGTGCTGTTATGTCTGTGACTGGTAATGACGTGCTCATGTGATGACTGAGATCATGTCTGTTTTGCTTGTCGGATATCCATCTATTGCGTTTCTGATCTTCGACCTAATCGAACTGCTGACGGTTCTCGCGGATCTTCTGGATTTTCTGGGAGTATCACGTTGGTCGTCATCGATGGGATAGGCAGAAACCATCATAAGAGCCTCAAGCCTATCCCTTGTATCTTCACCAATCCAATTCCGGGTTGATCCTATTGTCAATGGCACTTTTGTCGAGTATAGAAAGGGGCCTATCGTATTAGCACCAGATTCATGTTGGCGCAGCTTCATCCCCAGGCAATCAAATTTCCACAACACAGTTTGAGATGTGTTGAGGATGCGGAGTGGTGACTTTGTCTTCCTAGTCACAGGATGAGTAGATTCGCAGCCGCATATCCCGACCAACTTCGATACTCTTGAGAACGCGTCCGCCAAGCCATCAGCAAGTAGCCTCTGTGGAGTGTTGGGTGCTCGTCGGGTCGGCAGACCGTTCCAGAGAGTTATCGGGCGTCGACTTCCGTTCCAAATTCCGTCGTGTCCCCGATATCAAACTCAGAGACGAGGCAGGAGGAAAGTTGGTATAAGTCACCAACCTCATTTCGCGCCATATAATAATTACTAAGCTGGTACTGGAAAGATAGTGTTGGAGGTAGGGCTTTTTTGATACAAAGACGAGCGTTGATGATCCCAAGCCATTGTTCGGTACTATTTGGGAATACGGGAGTGGGCAGAAACGCAAGATTTGCCGCCAGAATCAAAGGGGTTGCCTCTGGATTCTGGAACTGCTCGTTAAGAAGCCCTTTTGCAATACCTCGCCGTACATATGCCCTGATAGTGGTCATTATCAGCATCAAACCGAGTTGGATGACCGCAGCTGACCAGTGCAATCCTCTCAGGCCAACAAACTGAATGACAAAGCCGGAGGTAGCTAACATAGTCCCTGAGATCGCAAAACGTCTAGAATGGTGTTCCTGTTAGAGAATGTGGTGCAGATAGTTTGGTATGTAGGTAAAGGAAGTCAATGTTGCCTACCCAGCATCCCTATGGCGTTTATATGTGGATATATGAAGATCTGGGTTATGCCGAGCGTTTAAAAGGGAATATGTATCGAAGTGCTGGTCACTGACTATAGCCGCAAGTTGAATTCGGAAGAGGGTAATCTTCTCTCGCATCTCCGGTTTACAGCGCAGGGTATATTCTTCGCTGACCATTTCCACCACGTGTCCACATCTCATAACACCGAGGGTCAACAGCATTGTGCCAACAAAGTAGCACGGATAACCGTACGTGGAAGCAGGATTGTCGACCTGTGCCCAATTCCGCTTATAAGCAATGATACCGCTCAGAGCTAAGGATGCCAATTGAAATAGAATTCCAAGGCCAGCCCATTGCCACATTTTGTGTTTTGGGGTCGTAGCACCGCTGACATTGAGGGTAAGATTTGACGGATACTTCTTCAATGATTCGCGGATTTTGTGCCATTCGTAGGCGGAGTTATTACCGGCGTCGAAGATTTCCCGGCCTTTATCACTGGTGATAGGATATATTTTACCCGTATCAGTGGTCACAACGGGTTATGACATTAAGGGCTGACCACGGACGCGCACAATCTGACTTCCTGTCCACAGTTCACATACTTCATTAGAGGTCGACGAGAGAAGTTCCACTTCGGCACTGGCCTTGTCCTCTCTCGCTCTGTCGCAGGAGTCAGCAATGGTTGTCTTGCAAGAGTTTACACAGCAGGTCGGTTGAGCTTGGCTGTTGGATCCCAATCGTTCATTACCTTCCAATCAGTGCCTTCAAGTTAGGCACTTCATCCCCAGCAACACGAATAGCACTAACGACAATCGTTAGGATGCCAAGGGGACCCATCGTCAACAGAACATTGTCAGGCCAACCCAAGCTCATGGACAAAAACTGCTTTGTGACCTGCTCGCCAAACAAGGCGAGAAGGGGAGCCAAATCACTGAAGAGGTTGCTGGCGAAGTCATTGCCATCGAAATCGCCTCCTGCGGGTGCCATGCTGTTGAGTCGATGTCCAGAGACGATGATCGAGTTTGAGCAAGCTCCTGCTTTGGGCGATTTCGCATGAAGGTTTGCACCTATTTCTGCGACCACGAGTTGAGCACATCGGCCCAGCCTTGGGATGTCATTCCTTAAGTTAGTTAAGTAGGTATCGTGCGTGAGGGAAAGGTTTTCCTCTCATCGGCTGAATCAGGGCGGTTGTCATTGGTGCCCGCACTGATAACCTGGAAATATGCCTCAGCTGAGCTTTCTCGGCCAGGAGGTTATGACCATTGAATGGCAGAGGCTGCATGTCGCTGGCTGCATTGCTGACACGGCAGGTCGGGCGATCTCCGAGGCAGACCAGTTTTGATGATGTGCTATATTAACTGCAAGCTCCGTTTGGTCCTGACGGGACAGGTATCTCAACAAGGCTTTGCAGCCAGTCTCTCGCCAAGGAGTCCCAGAGTTTCTCTTAAGAAGATCAAGGGGTTCAGGGGCATAGGGCTTCAGCACAGACCACTCCAATAGCGCTGATCGCTGCCACCGTGATCAGGCTGCGATCAAAGCAGCACTCATCAACAAGGGGGTAATTTCTCAATGTGGACTGGGGAAACTCGAGTTGTGAGAAAGTTAGCTGAGGTAGGTAGGTAGGCATTAGCCATGATCGACAGAAACAACGCGGCCGTCATATCCGGCCGGGTCATCGGACTAGTTGTGCCACGCCCGCCATGACGGCCCCAACCGTTTGCAAGTGCGAGATACCTTAGTCCGACGAGGTCTTTTTGCGAGGATGTCTTTTTGCGAGGATGGAAACGCCCTCAGTTATGGCGGCCCAAATATAGCCTGCGAAACATCAAACGAGTCTCACTTCTCACGTGGCTGTTAGAGGTTAGAGGACGTCCTTCCCTACATTCCCGCGACCTCGAGTACGACAGGCCAAATTACCCCACTGTAGAATCCTTAGAAGCTTGGTCTCAGCCTGTGTAACAATTCGTAGCTGAGCAGGCCCGTCGTTGCCAGCACTGCGCAAGTGCTTTGAGGGTGCCGCAAAGATCACCTATCTAGCTTTCTCGGTCCGAGTTTGACATCTACTCGACATTGGCCAGGCCCAGTCACACTATGAAAAGGTCTGGGCCCAGAAAAGCCGAGAAACACTGAGCCGCTCGCAACATCAAGACGAGGCCTGGATTAGAGAAATGGCTACGGCCAGCACGTCATGGCTTGTAGTCCGGTCGGCCGATCAGAATGGAGATAATGCATCTCAACATAGGTAAAGCACGAACTTCGCAAAGAGGTTAAAAGGAACCTGCTCCTCTTCTCCAAAAACAAAAGTCTAGACAGCATCAGAACAGCAATCACAACAAACCAACTCAACATACTTATAAACCAAACGCACACTCACCAATCACTCTACCTCACCAACATTCAAAATGCGTGCCGCTACCACCATCCTCTTCATCGCCGGCTGTGCCAGCACTGCCTTTGGCGCTGCCACTAAGATGTTCGACGACGAGAACTGGTACGTGACATAACTTCCAGTCACTGGTGTCCCATGGTATATCACTGACACATTTCTCGCAGCGGCAACGAAGTCGACAAGAAGGTCTTCAACGGCTTCGCCACCGGTGACGCCCCCATCCCGTCCAACATCAAGTCCATCAGAACCGACTCCGTCTCCGACGTCTGGTTCGCTTATCAGGACAGCGAGGGCCCCGACTGCAAGGGCGACCTCATCATCCGCGTCAAGAACGATGAGTGCATCAAGACTGCTGATCTTGGAATTGGCTGCACCCGTCTCTGCAGCGGCGGCTTGGGAGGCGGTGATTGTGCCACTCAGCAGGCTTAAGTAGAGTTGGTGATATTTCGATCAGGGGCTTGTGACGGCGATATTTTGCATAAATGGGGCATTGGAGTTTTGGCGTGTTGGGGGTAGTGCGGGTTTGGGTTGTTATATAGATGAGGTGTGGCTGGCTTGATGCTGCTAGGATAGAAGATCAATACCCGCAGTGCGGATTAAACACATCTTATCATGCCCAGAGACAACGAAAGAAAAGTGACAGAACAAAGGAGCTTTACATTGGCGTCATTCCCCAATACCCACCCTCATCCCCCCCAACTTGGCAATGATATCCTCCATAGCCCCCAACCTCCTCACCGACCCCCCACTCTCAGACTGACTCCCCCCATAACCAACCCGCATCGAAACAACCGACTCCGTATCCGGCACAGACGGGTAAGTATTACTATCATGCCCCCTCTTCACCGTAAACCTCTCCGCCACCGTCCTCGCCGCCTCAGGTTTTAAATTCCCAATAATCCACTCCACCACTTCCTTCCTCGCCTGTAACGCAGCAGGTCCATCCTTGGGGTAGACGCCCGGCACCCGCCAGTTGTAGTCGTAATTGTGAGACGTCGGACGGACTTGGATCCGACCTGCTGCGCTGTTGAAAGGCGCAGAGAAGTAGAAGTGAGACAGCCGACAGGTGGGCGACAACTTGACTCAATAAAGACAGGTATTCAGCTCTTCACAGCCGCCGCACGGTTCTTTCTGACTCACATTGATTTTGCCGCCATGAGACCCGGTCGAAAGGACCCTGAAACCATCAAGGAGGATCTTAAGGCCATTGGTATTGATTCACTCGTAACATTCGTCAAATATCTGCTCATGGTCCACTGTGACGATAATGTCAGTAGAGAAATCGCGGCTGAAGATTCCCAGTCCTCGGTCTGGGCGCAGTTCATTGCAAGGAAAGGTATGCTCCTAGGCCGACCAGCCACCTTACAGGTATATAGAACCAATCTGGCTGCTACTTCTTGACGGCATTCTGGGGGAGTACGACATAGCACTCATGGAGTACCCCATGCTGCATCAGACGGCAACCATTAAATCGATACATCGGTCACTGACCTTAACCTTATTCAAGTCTATCGCAACTCGATACATTGGGCGTGGATGCCGTGCGGAGGCGCGAAAAGGCAGATTTCACGGGCATCATGATACAGACAGAGTTCCATTACAATCTGATAGCATTGGTAGGTGAGGAATTTACTCAGGCGACTTTCTGGGGAAGTGACACAGATCAGCTTTTCTCATGAGATATTCAGATGTGTTTTTGTTTTGTCGAGTTGTGGTGAATTTTCGAGGTCAGCCGAGGAACGACAAGGTCGCGATGCCCAAAGGCAAACAGGTCTCAGACGCGCCAGCAAAGAAGAAGTCGAAGAAGAAGCCAACAAGAAGTCATCTACGAAGAAGACTGTTGAGAAAACGGTCGAGAAGACTGTGACGAAGACTGTGAAGAAGACTGTGAAGAAGACCGTCAAAAGAAAGAAGCCGAAGCCTCCCAAAGGCAACGCCTCACGGCCGTCATCTTCCATACGGCGAGACTTCTCTAAACGGGAGCGCGTCACATCAGAACCGGAGGCGCCAGCGACCTCGGCGCCAGTGGTGGAAGAAGAAGATCCATTTGCTAGTCCTCCTCGGGCTTCCACCCCCGCCGCTACCACCCACGCCACAGCGTAGAGCTTCGTCAAGACTCAGTTCCAAAAGCTGTAAGCACTCTACTCCAATTATTATTAATCCGAGCTTTCATCGTCATAAATCCCAGCTATATTTTACTCTAGTCTAAACTTTAATAATGTTATTTCGAGCTTTCTTTGTCTTCTATCTCAGCATTTTCAATTGTTAAAAAAGCTCAGATGTTTTATTTTGGCGATGAGGCTGAGCTCATCGTGGGCCCAACAGTATGTCTGGACAATTAGGAGCGGGTGTACGATTACCAACCTGGAAGTATATAACACAGCCCCCTTGCGGCCTTTTCTCAGTCAGGACGGACATGGGGAATAATAACGGCCTTCACGCTTACATTATCACGCGACATATTCACTTGGAAGACGAATATGGAACATTGAAATATCGAACTAGTGTCGGTTACCTCCTTAGTACGTCAGGCTTGTGCTAGACACTACCTCATCTAACAAGATGAGCTGAACTTGGCTCGGTTCGCGGCATACACTCATGATCGGTCATCGGGTTCGAAGAAGCGCTGTCCCCACCATCGAAAGTGATGCTGGAGACCGACCCTGCTGATTTCTTCCTGTTCTTGCGGCGAAAGCTTCAGCGCAACGGCGCGGAGGTACTCGTCCATCCTATCACCCTTGCCTGTCGTTGTTATTGGTATGATATTCTTCCCAATTGCCCAGCTTAACAGCACTATACCAGGAGTTGTGACGTGGTTGGTGGCAATCGATGATATTACAGGGTCAAGGGGCCCACCCGCCGCCACCGTGATAGGTGCTAAGGTCTTGAAAGACGAGACTTCAATCCCCTTCTCTCGCATCCAGGGAATGAAGTCGCCCGACCGTTGAAGATACGGATGAAACTCCAGCTGGTTCACGGTCGGAGGCTCGGTGCATGTCTCTAGAACTGCTTCTAGATGGCGGCGCTGGAAATTGGACACACCAATGGACCGGGCTAAGCCGGAAGCCTTTACTGCTTCTAGGCCCTTCCAAGCAGACTGAATGTCCTCGGACGTTGGGATAATATACGGGTTATGAAGGAGGTACCTGGTGACTGTTAGCCAATGTCAAAACAGCAAAGGCTGGAACAGGACGAGTAACAAAAGGCACATACAGATCTACGTAGTCAAGATTGAGTCTCTGTAAACTCTCTTCGAGTGCTGCAGGTACGTCGCGCCAGCCATCCTGGACTTTGGTGGTTACGAAGAGCTTGTCTCTAGGGATCCCGCTCTCTTTGATGGCGATGGCGACCTCGCGCTCGGTACCGTACGAGTCGGCCGTGTCGAGATGAATGAAACCTTTCGACAAAGCGGCCTTCAAAGTTTGGACAAGCTCGGGATTGACAGGATCGTTGGGGTCATCTTTGTACCAGGCCGTTCCTGTTCCGAACCCAAGCTGACAACCAAAGACATCGTTAGCTGAGAGACAGCGAGAAAAGAATGGCAGTATCGGCATACAACGGGGACAAGAACTCCATCTTTAAGAGGCACAGTCGGCCAGTCCATGGTACTCGTCCAGTGTTGACGTAGGAAGACGGGAGTCAATGGACATGCAGGAATAGACGGACAGGCGTGTGGAGCTCGGAGTCGGAGGCCAAGACTGTACCAGGTCGGTAAAGATCAGAGAACAAGGAAACGTTTGATGACAGGTCCAGAGACCCCTCATAACAGTGCTGGACGGGTCTTTGGCGCCCAAAAGCAGGCTGCTGGATTTCGGAGATGCGTCTGCTAACAAAAGGCCGAGGTGAAATGGGCGCTATCAGCTGGTGTGATGAGGAATGAAGTTCGAATGGAAGATTGCGAATGCGGAGTGCCCAGAGCCCAAAGCTCAAACTGCATATTGTTATCGGTTACCTACACATGGAAAGTCTGAGTAACTTGGCCAAGTCGCCTGTGCAATTCATTCATACGGACAGGTTGGTACCTAGGTCACCTACCTTATCTTGTGCGAAGAAGATACCAGGTTGCCCTTCCCCTGCAAGTGTTAATCACGCATTTGCGTACCTGCCCAGCTGAGGTTCATATTAAGGTAGGGGCGTGTATCATCTTATTACCCCGCTCGAGCCTGGTCTCCCACCTGGCATTGCCAATCTCTAAAAGTCTCATATTTGGCGGCGGGGTCCAAGGCGCACCAACCACCAACCCATTCTCGTTCAAACCCCCTCCCTCCTCGCCGCCCAACACGAGACCACCGCAGCGGTCCCTCTTCTATCCCAACTTCTATTTCAAGAGAGTACGTCACTTTGATCTAGCTACACTTGTCCTTTGTATAGCTGATGCGGCAGACAGATCGTGAGCCAGTCTAACACCACCTTAAATGAGGTGGCCAAGATACTGGACGAGCTTGGGAATAACCTCAAATTGTTCGAAATCTATCGTCGCTCAGTAGACCTAGACGAAGAAACTCTGTCAGCTTTCTTCGACATTCTGGTAGAACTCACCTTGACCATCGCCTCAGCCATCAAGCATTTCTGAAGCTACAGGATCCAAGAGGCGCTCCCACCACGCTCGTGGAGTGCGCTGGTCGATGGATTTACAGAAACCCTTCGAAAGCTCAGATCTAGGATTGATCAGCTTCAGAAGCTTACCGAAACAAAGAACTCGCTCCGTTTCCACGCTGAGCTGATTCACACACTCGAAGAGATGCAGTTACCAAGCCAAGCAACCTCACTGGGCTTCCGGCGATGTCAGACGATTCCCCATCCACAGAACCCAACCTTTTACGGTAGAAATGATGTCTTGCAAGCCATATCGGCGGCCTTTGAAGAGCAAACCTTGCGGCCAGCATCGGTGGCGATCTGGGGCACTGGTGGCATCGGAAAGACACATATCGCACTAGAATTTGCCCACAGACTCTGGTCCAGCGGAGAGTACACCATCTTGTGGATTGCAAGCGAGACGACAGCCGAGGTCGCCAAATCCTTTAACGACGCGGCTAAGGGGCTCGAACTCGAAGGATATGCTGCATCTAATACCCCAGACAAGAACAGGTACTTGGTGCTACAATGGCTTCAACACACAGGCGAGTTTAACACGGTTCTATGTTCCCGGTCTAGGTCTACAAATTTAATCGGCCGTCATATAGATGCGCCTTGGTTATTGGTTTTCGACAATGCCGAGAGCCGCGAGGCTGTTATCCAAAATTGGCCGACCGTTGGAAATGGCAGAATCCTTGTGACCTGCCGCAGCATTTTCGTGGCCGAAGCTGATACCATTGCAAGGTCGATTGAAGTCCCGGTCTTCACAGTCCCCAAGACAGCCCAAATGATCCATCGAATTCTGAACAAGAGATCAGCGCCGTGGAGCCAGCTCGAGAGGGACGCCACAAACCGGTTATCTTCCAAACTCGGGGGACTTGCGCTGGCCATAGATATTGTCGCTAAACAAATCAAACTTTCCCAGAGATTCAAATCCGTGGCCGAGTATGTACCATACTACGAACAAAATCAGGAGGCGACTATGAAACGACCGAAGCGCGGAGGTGGAGATCCCTGGTACCCTCGAGACTTGCACAATCTATGGCAGCCAGCCTTTGACAACTTGAGCGAGGATGCCGCTGAACTAATGGGCATACTCTGCTTTCTGGGCCCAGAGGCCATACCATCGTTCCTCTTCCAAGGAAATGCCTGGGCTAAGCTACGCCCAGATTAGAAACTACTGGAAGATAAAGAAAGGATAGTAAACTAACAACAACTAACCCATTAATTATACAGTCTGGACTAACCTTGCGAACAACAGGTTCGAGGAAGCTACTAACATCCTCCTCGAGTCGGCCCTGATCGGTATTAATTATGCAACAGGCATCATCGCGGTGCATCGTCTTATACAACAGAGTTATTTCCTCCAGATGACTGCAGAAAACCGCCTCAAGTCATTCCACTCAGTTCTTGTGCTGCTTCGAACCCATTTTCCATCACAAGAGTCAGATGGGGCGCACCACTTTTACACAAAATGGGATCTATGCGACTGCTTGCATCAGCACGTGCTCGCATTCCGCGACCGTTGCAAAACCCCGAAAAGTGATGGTGCGCTCCCAACAGACGAGCCCTCTTTCATCGATCTCATTCGTGACGATGCATGGTAACTGCTTCTTAACTGTGCTAAGTTTTCCAGCTCCAGACTCGCTGATCAGTTGGCCAGGTACATGATTGAGACTCAGCAGTTTCTGCAAGCTGAGGCAGCCCTTCGGTCCGTCCTCGGCGATGTTGACGACTCCTCTCTTCTGGCCGCCACTATCCAGCGGAGTCTTCTTGGGTTGTACGAAAGGACTGGGAGGAGCGTGAAAGCATGCGCCGCCGCGGAAATCGAGTTTAAGATAATGGAACAGCACGGTATCTTGGAGGGTAACACGCTAGCCAACGCCCACAGCAATGTTGGCTACGCGATGGTCTCAGCAAACAGGGCCCTGGAAGGCCTGAAGCACCTGGACGCTGCGATTGCCATGGCGAAATCACACCCCGAACCCGAGTGCTACCAGGGGTACAATATTGATCGGTTTCTTCGGAACAGGGGCCGCTGCAAGCAGCAAATGAAGCAATTTGACGACGCTCTTCTCGACTTTGACGAGGCTGAGTACTTCCAAGACAAGATGCATGGCCCCAACAGCCACTATCATGGGGAGTACGCTGCAACCTTCCCCCAACCTCCCCACTGATGTAGAGCTACTGATCACGAATGTGCATTCCAGGACGAAACATGAGCGCTCCAAGATTGCTGCATGGCGGGGAGATTTAGAGGAGGCGGCGCGACTCAGCCGTGACGCACAGTCTCTGGTATCGATGGGAAAGCCAACGCACGCGAACGTCATGGCCACACTCTACCGTTAAGGCTGGATCGCCATGCTCCAAGAAGACGACAACGGAGCCTTAGAGTACATGAAGAAGGCTCTGGTAATCTGCCAGCTTAATGAGCTCCACCGAGGGAACTCGGGCGAGTCCGCACGGGTTCAGTGGCGCATGTCACAGATATATGATCGAAAGGGTATTACTGACTACGAGGAGGCAAGTCAGCTGAAAGAGACCGCGGAAAGGGTGAAGAAAGGACTGCTGGATACAGGGGAATATGCCATCGTTGAGGATGACGAAGAGAAAGGGTGGGATACTTTGATTAGCCTGCTTTATCGATGATGTAGACGGGTTTCTTTTGGCGGGTCGTGGCGAGGGCAGACTTTTATTAGAGACTTTATCGGCGGGCATTACCCATGTTGATCGGGTGGCATTACTCCAACAGGGGTTAGGATTAAATGTAGTCCCTCAATTGACATGTTTAACATCGACGCCGACCTCTAAACTAGGTACCTACCTTAGCATCAAAGCCACCGAACTTGATCAGTCAGGCTTTATGTCCAACGAGATCTCTGTGCAACCCGGAGAGTCCCAACAGCGTTCTATAAGTGGGCGAATGCGGGATGTCAAGGATTGTCTATTGGCCACCAAGCCATATCGAGATCTGCAGAAGGCCACACTAACGCAGAAGGACGCACTACTGCAGTAGGCCTCTCTCAATGCAACCCTCCCTCTTGAAGGCCCGCGTATGGCGTTCCCGTTTGATGCATGGGTGTGACGTTGTTTGGATCCCTGGGTGCCTTGGAGGCTTACAGCCAGCACCGCCAAGGAAATCTGGGGGGCAGACAGCCAAGAACGTACGTCCTCATGTTGTTTGCACACAATGACAAACAAGTGGGACAGACTCGGTATTTGAGCTAGCGGCCATCAGCGCTGCGACGATTCTCAAGATCGTGTGCTCCTCCATCTCCACCGTTGTCATTTCACCGACTCTGCATCTTGTTCTACGTTGACCGTACCCACCTTCCTTACGCGTGCTGATACAACCACACCCAGCCATTGTGTCGCCTCTTGGGGGCTTGACACCTGTATCACGATGCTTATTCCCTGGTGAGTCCTACCTCCGTCTCATGACAAGAAGCAGCTGTGGGCGGCTAACCAACGTCGTACGATCTGTCTGCCGCAGTGCCCAGCCTGTAACTCCTGGCGATGACTCAGATGAGCTCGCTGAATGGGCTTCAAAGCACCCTTGGTCCGAAGTTGACTCGCAGCTTCAGGGCCCAGAGATGCCCTTTGCCAGTGTCTCTGTAAGGGTCTGGTCCGCGATGGCCACACAATCCTACAGTGGATATCAGGGGGTACACGAAAACGGAACAGTTGACCCGGCAAACCTGACGCTGCAACGAGGCCCAGAGACTCCGGCGACCATCGGCGTGACGGATGGCGGCTCAACTTGCGTCTATTCCTTGCCAACAGCCAGCGCCTGTGCTCAAAGCGATGCTCAGGCCGACGATCAGTGGTTTGACGTGGAAATGTCTGCCGAGTCTCCTGTACAGAACTTGTAGAGTTCGCCACAGGAAGACTTGGCTGGCACTTCCAGCCCTCACACCATTAGCGTGCACTTTGACTCGGACGCGACGTCTGCTGACACTTTCATCGATTCTTCACTTTCGTCTCAAATTTCCGACACATCTAGCCTTCCTGGCGTCGACACACCAGACGAATCGGACAACGCATCTGATTCAGCTTTCAGCAATGAGCAGTCCCCTTCCACTTTCCCCAAAATATCCCAGCACCTTGACTTCCCCGACTTTCCCCTAGAATATCAGGTACCGATGATGTACAACGGCCTTTTCAACCTTGTAGCCCTCCCACAAGCCACCACCTTCCACTCGCCCCCTGTCTCGACTACAGACCCAACCAGCCCAGCAAACTCCGACGAGGATCCCTGCCCATACGAGATCATTGACAGTAAATACAAATGTCTCCATCTCAAATGCAGGGGAAAAGAAAGACTTTACGACCAACCCGGCGAGTTGCGGAAACATCAGAAAAACCACCGCAAACCGACAAAGTGCAACATCTGCGGCAGCGGGTTTGCGGAACGGAAGGATGTGGACCGGCACAAGCTCAAGCATCACCGGGATCATCCCCATGTTCGCGCTGACAGGAGGGCTCAGAGGCAGGAGGTCAGGTGTGAGGTCTGCGGGCAGAGGGGAAGGGCTGATAATATCAGGAGACATATGGTTGTTCACCGGAGACGCTGAGGGGCTTTGGCGGTTGCGGATATGGGAAGCATACACGCGTGGATTATTGTTGGTTTTTTGGCTTTCTTGTTTGTCTTTACCTTATCAACGAGTCTCTTTGCAGGCTGGATTGGTTCTATCACTTTGTCACGACGTTATGATCCCCCTTGAGAAGGTAGAACAGAAGAAGGGAATAGGGTTTTGTCATGTTAGCTTGTCTCCAGATAGACTTGAAGTGTGTTTGCTCTTTTCACTCGTTGTCAAAGAAGCTCCCAGCTTGTTTATGCCTCTTCCCCCATGTTACCCCTTAGCCAATGACAGGGCAACTGACCCCCAGAAGCCTTCCCGTGCTAGTGCTACCGACAACTTGATTCAGTCTTTCCCTATGCCTGGTACTAGTAAAGACGAGGGTTGAATTGTGGGTTACAGAGTGGAGTCAGGGAAATACAGGTACGTTGGGTAGGTATGGTAAGTAGGCAGCTTTAGTGAAGGGACAAGACTACACGCAGCGCAGAAGGAGGGTATTGCATTCCAAGGAGCGTCGGATGTCTGTCTAAAAAGAACCAAAATATGTGTCCGTGTCCATCACTCTGAAGAAACCAGCCTCGTAAACTGTGGATAGAAATGGGCTCCAGGAATGGCCCCAATGTAAAAGAGTGGAGAGCATGATGTCAAAACTGAAATAGTGGGAAAGGCTTGGAGATCGTGCGAACGTTCACCATGACAGGAAAGAAAGAAAACTTCAAAGGAAAGAAACCAGACCGAGCCACAGATCTCGTCATAAACCCAATAAACATCGTGATCCATCCCATAAACACCATTGTTATCCTCCCGTATCCACCTTTGATGAAGTTACCAGCACCACCTCGGTCTAACCAGACAACATCCAATGATTGTGGCTGTCCCGGTGTCTCTTCAGGTTATCCTTCCTCCCATGGTATTCGCATCCCGGGAAACCGCACATGTCATCCACTTTGGGGATGTTGTTTTCTCTGGCATAATCGGAATGGTGGGCCCAGATGTGCCGGTGTAAGTCTTTGCTCTCGGCTCCGCCGCCCTCACAGGTCTCGATGGGGCACTTGCGTCGCTTGGTGTGATTGTTGTCGTGCTTGCTACGGTTGAGAAGTGGTTTTGTTAGTTGAGAAAGCCTGGGCAACGATGGAGACAGCAGATGAACGTACTCGAGATCACACTGCCGCCTGAAGTCCTTGCCACAAATACCGCATTTGAAGGGCCGAGGATCGGCACTGGTTGATGGGTTACCGGTATTGTCGTTTGTCTGAGGATAGGGCTGTGCGTACGAAGTAGAAGCTTCTGCGCCGGGGTAGTAGGAGTTGTCTTGGTAGAGAGTGGGATCGACCGGGTAGCCTTGATCGATGGGTTGATCGTATCCGGCGTATCTCAGGTCGTCGGACGCCATTGCGAAGGGATTGCTCGTGTAGCCAGTAGTGTAGCCGGTGTTAAAGTCGTCAAAAGTCTGGTAAGGAGCGGTAGTGGGAATTGTTGAAGTAATCCCAGAAGCGGCAAAAGACTGAGTCGAAACAGAAAGGTCAGAAAAGGAAAGGCGGAGGTCCTGCTCAATTTGGGTTTCGTGGTGGGCTGTCAAGTTCGAAGCTGCTGGCGTGCTCAAGTGTTGTGCGGTCGAGGAATTCTAAGAGTCTTGACCAAAACTCGAGGCATTAACCGGCGCAAAGCTCGTAGCCTGGGAAGTCTGAAAGTGACTATGGGAATTGCTGTACTGGTCTGGATCGTAAGCCAGGGCGTTGTCCGTAACGTACGTAGATGAGAAAATAACCGGAGTGCCCTGCTGGGCCTCAGCAGGAATCAAGTTCTCGGCTGGCCCAGCTGAATAAGACAGCGCAGCAGAGGACGCGGTGGCAGAGCTAATTTGTAGTAGTCGGGGGTCAATGGAACCATCTCCCGGGACCACCTCTTCGTACATTCCATATTCTACATTGGAAGAGGGGTGCTCGTAAGACCCCCATCCAGTTGCTCGCTGCTTCCCTTTGGAAGTTGTACTGGAAGGCATGGTGAGCCACTGGCAGTCGGCATACAAAGCGCTAAGAGCGTCTGAGCAGATCTGTTCTGATTCGTTTTCAGCACCCTGCACTGCGGTGACGCCCTCGAAACTTGCACCGAACACGGATGGCGAAAACTGTGCTGAGGGACTGTTCAAAGTCATCTGTTACCAATGCAATCTCGAATTCTCCACCTTGGCTGACTCCGATCTGAGGCCGTCGACAGTGGTGACAACGGGTGTGGGACTTACAGGAGTTCAGCATGCCAATTTGCAACCTTGCAGCTGGTCTAGCGCCAAGTTGAGCGCTGTATATGTGGGGATGACAATGCGGGTGTTGGTTTGAGTTGGTGATACTATGACCTGGTTGCCACTGTCATTCCCACAACACCTGTCAGTAAGAGTTCCCAAGAACACCTGAACATCACTTGCTTACCTGTATCTCCGCAATGGCGAAGTTTCAGCGGTTGACTTCGACGTCAGACACAAAGACCATGCGCGAACCTCTAGAACATCAACATCTGGCTGACTGACATGGTGTTTCAGGGGCCAATATCGCTGCTCAAATACTAAGCCTAAATTAGCTGGCCGAAGAACACTGCGCTGCGCCCACAATGGGTCGCAACTCAGAGGCATCACTGTTCTGGGGAGCAGCTCTGAGGCCCGCAGCGTGCTCCATATGCCCCCAAGGCAACCGGCGGTCCGGCGTGGCTAGCGTAGCCGGCTCATGCACCGAGTCCGAGGCCCACAGTCCTCGGCATGCAAGAGAGCGGCAAGCGGTGCCACGCCGGGAGTCCAGGTGGGCCTGGCCAAAATGTTATCATTGGACCGCCCCAGCAAGAAACTCTTTCTGCCACAACTCACCGAAAGATTCTTGTTTTCCTCCAAGAATATGAAGGAATGACACCGGTCTTCTTTCTTCGATTCTTCTTTCTGTTTGTTTCCAATGGACGCCTTAAAAGTTTTGGTTGGTGATGGATCGACTGTTGTGGTCCCCCGGCCGGAACATCCTCCAATCGTTGGCCTCTGAGTTGGCCCGAGTTGCGACCCAAATCTGCTCGAGGCAGATTTGTTGTATTCCTCCGCCAGAGAGGCAGAGAGGCATAGAGGCAGATTGAAGACGAAGATAACGCGACCCGTGTCCAGGAAATGGTGTTATAAGCGCAGGTTATCTTCGCTCTTCTTGTCTTGGAACTTCTATCTTTTGCTGATCAGATCACAAACACAGATCTACACGTGCCCCGAGCCTCTCTGTCCGACCAGCAACTCCTCTCCTGTCCAATCCCCACCCGCTCTATGACTTCATGATGCCAAGCGCAACATCCAGAGCCACAGACACCGACTCGGCGCTCTTACAGCGCCAATTGAAGCGATTTTATAACGTTGCTTTCCTCCTTTTCGGCCTGAAGGAGTTTTTTCCACAGAAACCGATCCCTCCGAATCATGCCTCAGACGACGAAACAATCGTGACCAGACTTGACGACGATGTCGAGTTGTACAAGTGCTTTGTCAACAAGATTGCCCAAATCTGCGACATCAAGCATGGAGGAGATACTGTAACAAGCGTATTGATCCTTCAGCCTGGTGTGGTGGAATTTTGGATTGCGTCTAACAGCCGCAAGCCGGGACAACTTGCAAGTGTTCGAAAGTTCTTGTCCGACGACATCTTTAAGGTGTTGCATGGCATGACGGATGAGGAGCTCAAGAATGAAACCAAGGTCAAAGAGATATCCTCACTACTGTTGCTGAAGATCATCGCAGGTTCCAGGTGGCGGATATACAAATACATCAAGGACTTGGTTGCCAACGCTGAGTCTTGCATTGGTAGTTGTGCAATGGACTCTAGCCCTGAAGGTGAGTAGCGCTATTGTCACAAGTTCATGTATGAGGTCCAATGCTAACAGGCCAACTTTGAAGCGGCTTCAACATCAGCACGTCTTCGAGCACTACTTTCCATCGCTGAGCGGGCATCTACCAAGTGGCGCGACGACAAACCCGCTTGTCAGTCATTCTCAGTTCCCGTTACCTGGCCACCTGCCATTCGCTCATCCATACCTATTATCAATGCTAACAAACCTCATAATCTCAGTTGTGCAAGAATCCCACCTCCTCCTACAAACCCTCCAAGAAGCCCACACCTCCGCCTTCAAAACCTTTCTCCGCCATAAAGCAAGCAACGACGAACGCCACAACACCGCCTCCCCCTGGAGCGACACCCGCCACGCCATCGGCCGCCTCCACTCTTACACCATCGCCGTCCGCGTCATCATCGAAGCCCGCAAGAAATGGCCCGACCTCTTTGACTCCCCCGAGATCATCACCTTCCCCTCCGCGGACAAAGTCGAAGCCCCCTTCACCATCAAAGAGCGCATGTGCACCGGCAAAGACCTCCTCAACCGTCTGACCACCGACCCGGAGGTCCACCAAGATTACGAGGACCTCCTTCCGCACCTGCAGACCATCGACTTTGACAACCGCCTCAAGAACGAGATCAAGGACCCCGAGTGGAAAACCACCGTTCATGCTGAGGTTATCCTCCTCTCGAACCTCCGGAGGGAGTCTCTGTCCCCGGAAGATGGCCCGACGAGGTTCTTCATGGAGGATAAATTCGGGAAGTATATCGGTTGTTCTAAACCTACTTGTCTGCTGTGCGATTACTACTTTGATTCGTTTCCCATCAGAGTTGACCGCCGCAAGGGCCACGGGAACTTTTACCACAAGTGGAGGGTGGCGGATATTCAGGGGCCACCTGCTGGCGCTATGGTTATTGACCCTGTGGTGGAAAAGCTAAAGGCGGATAGGAAGGAGACCATTGAGGAGATGATCAAGAAATTGCGCAAAGAGGTGACGAGCGTGCTGGTGGAGAGGAGGGGGTTGAGGGGGAGTAGGTATGATAGTCGACATACGCCTTCTGATCCTTTTGGTTCTGTGGCTACGGCGGGGGGAGTGTGAGAGGGTGGGGGATGTCTGAGAGTGGGTCGGTGATTGGGATGGCGCAGGTGGGACATGGGGGTGCTGCTGGGAGTGTTAGTGGGAGGAGTCGGGCTGGTGGGGGGTTGGTTTTGGAGGAGGTGGAGGAGGTGGAGGATGAGAATGATGGTGGGGAGGGGTCGGTGGATGAGTTGGGGAGGTTGATGGGACGGTTGGGGGTTGCTGGGGGAGGTTGGAAGGAGGAGGAGGAGGATGATGATGATGGGGGTGCCAAGATTTAGCCTGTGGGTGAGTGGGGCTCAGGGGTGGTTCAGGGGTGATGACATGAGAAGGTAAACAATTGTCTCCGTGGCAATGTGGGAGTTAAAAGTATATTAGGGGATCCAATACCGCAATTTCCTACGTCACATACTCTCCTTCAACGTCTCTTCTACCTTCTAGCATGTTTATCAGCCGATGTTGCTGCACATAGCCTTATGCATAGCTAAAGATTTGGGGGCCTTGAATGTGTGCGCGCCGCCGCTGTCCCCGAGCTGGTGGCGACTATTACCCGTCCCAAGACGCTGTTGGGGGAAATTTCACAGCGGGAGGATATTGGATATGCGGCGGTGACTTTGTAGAATGTATTGGCTTTAGCCTTTATCAGACGATTCTTTGGACACATTACGCCGTGTAACATACTATCCCTGGCTTCAATGGTGGGAGTGGTGAATCTCGCTTTTGTTAGAGGCCCACAAATAAGCTGCACAGACCCGAACTGTCACGCACACCAAACAAGCAAAGAGCCTTGTACACAGCTCAGCGTCATCTACCACTGTCCAAAATGGCTACTGCGAGGGGGGTCATGATCTTCTTCTCCAGCAACCTCAATGGGAACCCCGAGCTGAACCTGCGGCTGTTCAATCATCTTTGAACAGGGACACCTTTGGCGGCCAGCAAGATCTTTGGACGCATAAGAAGAGGGGATGTGGAAGGGTGAAGAGGCTATTGCAAGAAAAGAGAGCGTCGATCTACAATGTCAACGGCTCTTGCACCGGGGGATCACTATTGTATCTCGCTCTCCGGTTCTTCAATATCCCTATTATACGACTCTTGCTTTAAGCCGACGCAGACCCTTATCAAGAATGTGCTGTCATGAAAGAGGTTGCTATGACACCGGTTGACCTCGCCCTTCCTGTGTATTTCTCAACTCCATCCGCACAAGAATTAGCAGAGCTCCTCCCGATATTCGAGAGCTTGGAAACGATATCTTGGTTGTATTAGGCTGCACTTGGAATTATGCATGTAGACATGGAGTTAGTATTGACTAAACCAGAGTATATAGCGAATATTAATAAACTGGACTGCGGCTACTACCCTCTAGACTATGCTGTTATGAGAGGCGATCTCAAAGCTATTTCTGCGTTGGTGCATGTAGGGGCCTGTGTGGATGCGTAGAGCTTAGATGACCGTACTGCACTCATGCGCGCATGTCTCCTGGGCCATTACGATGCAGTCAAAATACTTGTCGACCTGGGCGCTCGTGTAAATGATGGCAACGTACTTAGGGTCACACTGTTGATGCAAGCGGCCCAACTGGATTTACCAATTTCACTAGTAGTAATTAGTCTTCTACTCTAGAGAGGTGCGGATGTCAATGCAGTGTCGGCCCAGCAAGCAATAGCTGTAAGCTAAGGTACGCAGCTGGGTTGGGAAGCTCGGAATCGATGAGGGTTCTTATTGAGAATGGAGCAAAAGTTGACATTGTTGAGCATAACGGCAATACTCCTCTTCTTAGCGCGGTTTGGCGTGGCCATCACGAGATTGTGAAATTCTTGTTTGGGGCAGGAGCGGACTACCGAGCTGTTGACCGTGGTGGAACGGTGATGCAGAGATGCTTGAGATATTCACCAAGATGAGACTACGAGACATCAGGAAAGACACCACGATCACCCAGGGGAAAACGTTGTTGGACCTCTTCAACGAACGGCAGTCAACACCGCAGCTTCAACGGGCCTTTAAAGAGCTAATGAGCAGTATCGAATATCCCGAAGTAGCGGGGCAAAGTAGCAACGAACTGACGGAAACAGAGGACGAGTTTTATGACGCCCAGGAGTCGTTGTAAGACTGAGGAAACACCATGTATTATTTTTGACTCCTTCTCTCGGTTACCAATCGCCATCGACAGCTGAACGAGTTAGGGGCAATAAAGAGGTACAGAAGCAGTCTTCTTGGAGCATGTCGCTGGTCTTGTCACAAGGTATGTGGGTCTAAATTGCAACAAACTTCCCTGGCATTTGTTTAGCCACTGTGCTATCAGCAGTGTAAGCTAAAGCTATTCCTTGAAGTGTATCTTCTCCTTCTACTCACATTTTACAAAGGTCACAGGTCTTATGCTTGTCACAGCTCCAAAAAATTGAAAGCTACCTGATATTTAGGTACTCGGAACATCCGTTCTTCCCACACAAGGCCCAACAGTCGCAATTGCCATGCTTAAGGGGGACCCCCTGGGGCTAATCGCTCCTGCCGCAGACACGATAGGTAGCCGACTTCGGGGATGACGTGGGCGCGTTATTGTTTCTCCCTCGCGTCTGGTGGACAGTGGCCATCGACTCGATAGTCTCTCGCTCGTTTTAACAAAGTTATCCGCAACACAACTCTCAGCCGGAATCCCTCAACCGCCGTTCATCTCTATCCTTGTATCCTTAATAGTTTAAGCATGGTCGAGGGAGGATAGGTCACCCCTAGGCATTGGATCCCCGCGGCACTGGACGCCAGGCGGTTCACGGTCGATATTATTTTCATCGCGACCGGAATTACTACCAACACGACGACTAAAGCTATCACCCAGACGGCCACCAACGAGACAAGGGCACAACGGCGCGATCAAGGAGCCGATATCTCTACTGCATACGGAACGACGGTCAATGAATCAAGTGTGCCTGATCCACCTATTTGCAGCCAAGAAGAGCCATTAACCCTCCGCGATCTTGTGCTTACAAGCGACCCTCTACCAAACAGGACGCAGAAAAGAATCCCCAAGGAACACTTACCCCTACCCATACAACGGCCACCGTTCAAGCCACTTCCAAGCGTCCTATCCCCCACTCCCCAGAATGGCTCCGGCACGGCCCTGTACACCTCTCATGATGGCTTCATCCCCACAGATGGCCCAGTCGCCCCAAGAGGAGCCAGAGATCCCCAAGCTTTCCGACCTGGTAGCGGACAGCGACCCCTTGCCAGACGAGACTTTGAAGCGGATACCCATCGAGTTCCTCCCTTACCCAGTCAAACCTCCGGGCGGCGTCTTCTCGACCACCCTTCAACGGACCATGCAGCCCCAGCTGCTTAGAAGACAAGAGGCCCAGTCGGGACAATCTTTTAGGCCATCCACGTCCCGGCCACCACGAACAGCCTCTCCGTCGCCACAGCCCCGGCGCTTCAAGAAGACCAATACGGAGCGCTCGATGGTGAAGACTCGATTACCTTCGGCGATTAGCATGACTGGCGATCCCCCTGCCCAAGGAGCGTCGACAGACCAGACACGTCCTCCCTCTGTTTGTGTCCACCCTCGCGTTAAAGCGCTTCGACGGAGTGAAAGCGGATACCGGTCAGGGTGATTGTGGTGTCACTGGCAACATGGGCTCTGGCGAATCTGGGTATCCCTAGTGATATTGGGGCTGCTGGATTGGGCGTTTTTGTGTTGGGATGGGTTGTCTGGGATTGATGGATGGCCTGGCAAGTTTTCTCGGGTTTATTTTTCACATGATTTGATGGATTTCTTTGCCGAACTGGCTGTTGTGATCATTTGTGGAGTGGTCATAGAAAGGGATGGTTACTTTGGCCCATGGAGGGTTAATTTGCGCATTTGGGTGCACCTTTGCTTGGAAAATAAGGGGGAGGTAATTTGCCCATTTGGTTGTCCCTTTGGCTGATGAATAAGGGCTTGCGTTGAAGAAGGTTGTTTTGGGGAGGTAATAAAGCGATGGAGGGGGATAGGGGGATAGGGGTAATAGGGGGGTTTGGGGGAATAAGGGGGATAGGGGGCAAGGGGATACCATTTGCAGTAGAGACAGTTACCAGCGACTTGCAGTATCTTACGCAGATACTAATACAATCATTTTCAGCGTCTAATTGCGCCTGCTTTGTATTTTACTAATGGTGCGGTGTGATTTTAAGACTAAGTGAGCCTACTGCATCAATGCAGTAAAAAGGGCGGTCACAGGGTTCAGTTAACTAACTAAGCTTAAGTCAAGGGAGTTTATAATGACTGAATAGGTATAATTACCTGTGCTCGGATAGCATTTGCAGCAGAGATAGCTACCAGCGTCTTACAGTATCTTAGGAAGGTACCAATACAATCATGTTCAGTGTCTAACTGCTTCTAAAATGGGATCTTTATACCTTAGTGGGGACTAAAGAGCCGCAACAGAAATATCCCACTGAAGTACATTACTTAATATGCTAAGAATATGCTGTTATAACGCTTTCCTGGCTGGTTAAGGGTGGGTAAAATAGGGAATAACGATTAATATATGCTTAGTGATTTCCAGATACCCCTGACCTCCCGCTCACGCTGCTGTCATGTCCTGCTTATAAGGAGGTCTAGCTATCTATGGTTCACATTGAGGAGGATCACTCAGGCGGGGGCGCCTGTTTGTTGGGGGGGACTTGGTGTGGAACTGTGGAGAAAGTGGATCTCTGACTACGGAGGGATTGATGGCCAAGGCCGAAAATTATCATTTTGCAACTCAACAACCAACACCCAATGTTTCATGTTCGGACTCCAAGATGGACGGCTGAAATGGGGGTATAGAGAGAGTTGTTCAATATACTAAGAGACTGGGTGGCCTTAGCGAGAGCTGTAGTGCCCTTGCCGAGGGCAATGAGCGCATTGGCGAGCGTGGGCTCGCCATTAACCCCGTCACGCCCGTCGATTCCCCTCTCCCCCTTCTCCCCATCCTCCCCCTTATCCCCCTTCTCCCCATTCTCCCCCTTCTTCCCCCTATCCCCCTTATCTCCCTTCTCCGGCTTATTTTTGCGGGAGGACACAAACTACAATACCGATACTATGTAACAGCGCTAGACAGGAGATGAGGCCGTCAATGGCGGAATAAATCATGGCCCCAAGGGCCCAATACACTACTTTGATCCCCATCTTTTACTTTGTCCCTGACCGTGACTGTATCAGATTGATTGAGAACCACCTATTCTGACCCTCCCTATCTGACCACTGATTTTTGGAATGTTGTTGATGTCTGCTCACGCTGCTGTTAACGCCTCCTCACGCTGCTGTTGACTTTAATATCCGCCTGCTCGCTCACTTCAGTTCTAAGCGGTCAACGTATTGCTACTGAAGACAACTCGACAAAGGAGGGAACTTTATCCCTTTACCTTTCACTTGGCCAAGGGCCTGAATGTATCGTTGTTTGGTACTAATATATCGCTACCAGGCGTTAAAACAAAACCACAGCAGCGTGAATAGACCCACAATGATGCCAAGGTTAAGGACATTGACGATATTGCCCCTAGCAATTCCCAGACCAATCCTATCCTAGCTAGGACCGAGATAATAGAGATTTTGGATGATGATGAGGACAGCTAAGATGGACCGACTTTTGGCCGGTTCCTAGCGTATGTGCCACCTTAATCGCCTATGTTATCTGTTATACTCGGTTGTACCCCAGTTCTAGATAACGGCGCCTTAGTCTTATTTAGCTTTCTGCCTTTATTTTATAAAGGTAGCTCTAATTAATAATAGTATAAGCGAGTTTTAATAATAATAGGAACGGGCGTTAGGATATCTTTCCTTTGCTTACTGGAGAACCCCACAATCGATACAAGCCCCTCTATTAAGTAGTTATCGTTACTATAATAATAATGGGCATTAACACAGCCCGAGAGATAGCAAGCCCTAGCTTAACGTCGCTTTAGCGCCAATATATTATAAACGGGTTCCTTAAAGACTTATTAGTAATACTCTGCTTTATTAAGAAGGGTAAGTGCCCTAATACATATCTCTAAGCTAGCTGGCTTATAAACAGTCTCAGGAGGGCAGGCGATGATTCAAGAGCAGCGTAAGCAGACGCTGGTATATCTAGGCTGTAATTATTAGCTTATAAGTAGGCTTAGGAGGGCGATAAATGGGTCTGCGAACGGAGGGCTGAAAGCAAGTGTGGTAAATTCTCTTCCCAACATACTTTATTATCTTTATTAACGTAGGAGAAAACACGAGGGATTCGGCATTCGGAGGAACTGTAGTGCAATTGTAGGCCTGTGCTTGGGACTCACCATTAATGATGAATATATTCGCCTTGTGAAAAACCCTTTTTACATAACCACAGTGTTAACGGATATAGGTGCAATTGCTTAGTAGGAGCGGGATTAGCTTTGGCATTAGAGACACTAGGCTTGGGAAGAAGAGAACCCTCGGTAGAATGAATGAAGACAGCGACGGAAGAGAATAAGATCACCTAAACTTCTTATATAAGGACGTAAGATTCTGGACCCGGGCGGAAGTCTCAACCGCTGAAGCGGAAGGCTTAACCACAGCAGGGACTAAACCTTGAAAACGGCTCAGAGAAGTCATCGCAGGAACAACAGGAGGGGGGGTCGGAGTAATCTTGGCTGGGGCCGGAACGACACGGCCAACGGCACCCTTCCAACTGTCAAGTCTATAAGGGAGCCAGGGAGGTGCTTGGGTAAAATATTGAGGCAGAAGTGGTTTCACAATTGCTCCTATAGCAATTGCACTTATATACGTTAACGAATGATACATACCTCTCAACAAAGACATACCAGGTTTTGGGCTCTTGATGGAGTCTGGTGCCGCGGCTTATCTCCGTAAGAGACAATGACGCAGGATCTAAGGGCCCTACCTAGGTATCTACTGAAAGATATGGCTTTAAGACTTAATTAACTAGCTACAGTACTTAACATAGATAGGACGATAGCTGCCCGACTATATGCTCCGTGACCTCCTGACACCCCTGAATACCTGAATACCCCTATAACCCAGGTACTAATACCTTGCTGTCTTGGGGCATGGCCCTATTCTTCGCTAGTATTCTTCCGCACAATTACTTTAAGCCTAGTGGGCACACGAATTAGGATTAAATTCAGGACTTTAATGTGCCTTAATGTCATCACTTTTCTGAGGCCTATTCCTTTTTCGGCACTCTCCTAACCCCCTCCCCTCCCCTAAATAAGTTTATTAACTTGATTATTAGCTTTAGTAGGTCTCCTCGTCTTAGATTTTCTTACACTTCATCCAAGCTTTGATACGAGGTATTGTAAGCAGGACCTGCTTTGTTTATATTTCTGATCTGAGCTTGAGTGAGCGGCATTGTACGCGAGCGCAGCTTTGCTTAGCAGCGAACTCTCGGGAGATCACCATCAAGACTTCGGCGACGTAAAAGGGCTGCAAGTAACGGATGCAGAACCTACTAACAAATAAGCAAGGCTTCAGCCACACCTCCTACCTAGATGTAAGTGTTAGGTTGGTTGATGGGAGAAAGCGGTAAGGTTAGGTGAAGGCTAAGCTGCCTTGCTTACTATCGTGGGACTGGTGATTTGCTGGGGAGATGGATGTGATAGGGCGGTATGCAGAGGGAGGTTCGTTAAGTGCAGTCACTCACAGGCTTGACAACCGTGACAAGAGTTCGGGTATGACCCTGTAATGAAGACTGCTTCGGGGGCGGAGATGCAGCTTTAACAGATGAGAGTATTCTGCTAGACGTATGGGGAGGTAGAGAATGGGAGGTCCACAGGCAGATGAAGGGAAAAAGAATGATCCTATTCCCAAACGGAGGTGTGTTGGGTTGCGGTTCAAAGGATTGAAGGATGAAAGAGGGATGTGAATGGGCATCTGGGAGGTGTATATGGAAATGAGGGAGAAATCGAAGGAGGTAGGAGATGGGTTTGAGCAAACAACCATTTTCTTTGTATGAGACGAATACTCTGACTACAAAGTATTTGACTCAGGATGCACTTGCTACTAAACCTAGCTGAACCCCCGACGTGTCCTCATCATAGGCAAATTCTCCTCCCTCAAGTGCATTTGGTTCCATTCCCCGTATTTGTGCTGAAAAGCTTCCACTGCTGCAATATGCATGCCGGGGTTTGCTTCGTCGAGAACTATCGCCATAGACCGCGGGCGATAAGTAGGCACTGCTCACTCATGTGTCGGCCCGATCCGCACCGCCAACATGTCCAGCCAACATTCTGTCCTTCAGCATTCCTTCCTCCGTCACCGTAGACTTCAATGAGTTTGGCGAACAAAGCCTCTGGTGTTCTGTGCTGCGGATAGGCCCGGAAAGGCATGAGGAAGTGTTGTTGCCATGGGTGGAGGAGGGCAAATAGGTATTTGAACTGCACTTCTTGGCTGCCAATAGTATAATATACTATTAAAAAGGTTAATATTAAACTGAAAAATATACAGAGTATTTTTAAATTTAAGCTTAGTATATTTAAGGGGTTCTTTTTAGAAAAGTACTGTAAATATAGCAGTTCTAAAGTCTTTAAGTATTAAAAGACCTCCTTCTATATAAATTATCTTTAATAAGCTATTATTAGGCTTATAGTTAGTAAATTATTTTCGACTATTAATAATATAGTTAGTAAACTTAATATTATATAGAAAGGTATCCTTTAAAGAAAGTATTACTAAGGCCTTATCTTTAGTACTTTTAATGCCTTTAATAGGCTTTATAGGTACTATATAAATACCCTTATTACTATTATTACTATTAAAGTCTTTAAAGACCTTTAAAGCTAAATTATAGAAGCTTACTATATAGGTAAATAAGTCTTTAGCCTTAGGCCTTTCTTTAAAGCCTTTAGGCCTTTTAAAGCCTTTCTTCTTTTTCTTTTAAGAAAAGCTATTAAGGCTATTAAGGCTACTATTGCTATTACTTTTAAACTTCTTACTTAAAAAAACCTTCTTTTTAGTGCCTTTATAAAGGCCTTCTTTACTTCTATAGGCTATACCTTTAATAGTAGTAGAGGTTAGAATATACTATTCTTCCAATAGGTTTACTATTAAAAAGTTTAAATTAATAATATTTATATTTTAACCTAATGCTTTAACAGTCTATATAGTACTTTATTATCTTTTAGCTTACTATAGAAAGCTCTTTTCTATAGTCTATAGGTATTGATTTACTTAATTTATAGCCTAAAGGTTAATACTAATTTGTATAAACTAGCTAACTACATTAAAAAACTTAATATTAAAGTCTACTAAAAAGCCTGTAAATTAATAGAAGTTTAAAGAATAGTATTCTCTATAGAAGTTCCCTTATTATAATTTAGCACTATAAAAATACCTTTAAATAAACAGTTTATAAGCTTTAATAGGGTTTGTTTACTATAAAATAGAAGCTTAAAGACTTAAGGCTATACTATTTTAAAGTAATATTAATAATAGGGCCTATTTAATATTGCTCTAGTAGGCTACTATAGTAGGGTCCTCTATAAAAGTAACTATATCGATAGTATATAGTATAATATTTAGGCCCTATTTCTATAAATCGAAATTCTTAGAGCCTATAAGCCTTTAATTAGCAGAGAATTTGTAAATCTTTTTAATTATCTTAATAACTATAATAGTATAAAGGACTTTAGTAAAACCACTATTAACCCCAAGCCTTAATTAATAAGCCGCTATAGCTTTTAAGTATATAGCTTTAACTACCATTAAAAAAACAGTTATAGTAGCCTTAGGCCGTTTTAAAGCACTCTAAGCTACTATTAAGAGCTTAATTTACTTTACTATTTCAGTTATAGTACCTTATAACTATTAAATCTAAGCCTTTTATTTCCTTAATTAAACAGTAAAGGCCTATATATAGTAAGAATTTACTAATTCTTCCCTCCTAAAAGGCCCCTGCCTAAGCCTTATATCTTGCATTTTTAAATCTATAGAAGACTTAATATATTTACTACTAAAGTATTCTATAAGGCTTTAAAACCCTACCTTAATACCGTTTTTAATTAAGGCTTTAGCTATAGTTTACTTATATAGTAAGAAGGCTAGATCTACAATGCCTAAAAGCCTTAAAGAATAGGCTCTATTTTATATAGTAAAATGCTGTAACTACTAATAACAGTAGTAGTTAAAAAGGTCTATTCCTTTTTACTTTTTACTTACTTTAGGTTTTATAGAACTACCTATCTAACTAAAGTTAAAGTAAAAGTACTATTTTTAACTCTTGTAAGTTTATAGTTCACAGGCTTTTAGTACTTTATTAAGCCTAATTTTTATATATCTTATAATATAATAAATTTAGTAACGGGTATAAATTTAAACCTTTATAGGCCTTTGGAAAACCTAATAAAAGTAAGGTAAGCCTAGTCTTTACTTTAAAACCCTACTTCGATAAGTAGGCTTTAAAATTAGTAATTTTATAGCCTACTTATAATATAGTCTATAATAGCTTAAGCCGTTATTTATAGAAGGCTTTAAGCTTAAGCTTATAAGCCTATAACCTAATTAAGTATCTTTTAGACTTATAATCTATTAAAATAAATATAGTTAATTATAGGCTTAAAGGCTTTGTAATTAGTACTTATATACTAACTTATAATGCAGCGAAAGTTTTATATATAATACCTATAGCTTAGTACTAAGGTACTAAAATACAATACCTTATAAGTACTATAGGATAGAAATATAGTAAGTAAATAATTATATTATAGTATTAGCCTTCTATAAATCTACTATAATAATCTTTATAGTAAGGTTTGTACTTAACCTCTACTATATACTGTTGAAATACAGCACTTAATTGTGGACTTTACAGTGTATTTTAGCCTATAACCTATAAAGCTAATAACAACTAATGGCTTAAAATCATAGCGCTTACTAATACTTTGCTACGGTAATTGTAATGGTCTTCGGACCCTTAAAACAACCCGAAGCCCCAGGCGGTTAATATACTATAACGGTAAAACGTTAGCGCCCTATACCCTATAACGGTTTCCGGTTAACGCATCTAATAGTTAGACTTAGCCGGCCGGCTAAATTTGTAATTAATAGACTTAACAGGCATTTAGGCCCTACAGTTAGTAGATTTAATAGACATTTAAGCCTTAAAATAAAGAAAAGTTTGGAAAGTAATATAGGGCTAAAGACCTATAATAAGTCTTATCCTTTATAACTATTTATTATAATATTTTCCTAATTAATAAGTCAATTTAATATATTAGTTCACTATATTTTACAGTACCTTATAAGCCTATATTATAATATCTACCTTCTATATATTACAGGACATCGACCCTATAATCTATATTCCTTTAATATTTAACTACTATTATATACTGTAAATAAAGCTCTCTTTGCTTTCAATATTTTACACTATTCCCTATATAGGTCTATATCTATAGGCTTATAAGATACTTAGTTTAATAAATTATAAACCCAGACTTACATTACTTAAGTAAATTTCTTTATCTTACAATCTTTATAATAACACCTATCCTATAAACCTTATTTATTATAGGCCACTAAAAACTTAAAAAACAGTGTTTTAATATTTTTAACAGTACTTTTACTTTCCTTTTAAGTATTAAAGACTTAAAAAACAGCGTTCTAACATTTCTAATAATATTTTTATTTCCCTCTTAAGCGTTAAAGACCTAAAAAATAGCATTCTAATACTTCCAATAGTACCTCTACTTCCCTTTTAAGCCTTCGACCTCCCTACTATAAAAAATAAAGAAATATATAACCTACCTATAAGCTTTAAAACTTTAAAAACCTTTAACCTTTTATCGACTTCTAGCCTTTTTAAAGGCCTTAATTTTACCCAGTACTTTTAATAATTACAAAACAACCTTATAATTACTATTAATAGTAAGATTAGGGCTACTATAATAGGTTTTACTAATTAAATTAGAACTTTAAATATTAAAATCAACTAAATCAATACCTATATTGACAATTTTAACATTCGCCCTTTATTAGAACATACTACTTTAAGCCTCCTTAAATCTTTTTCTAAACCTTCTATAAACCTACTTACATTACCCTTATCTTCAGTCACTTTAGTTTATATAGGTCTATTGGCCTCTATTATTATACTTATTATAATACCCTTTTTAAATTAAATTACTTAAAAAACCATTATATTTTTAATAAAGGATTTTAATAAATAAGTCCTTTACTTTATTAAAAAATAAAAGCTTTTAAGTTTTAAAAACTAACGCTTTTAATACTAAGCTTTTACTATTTAAATAAAGGTTTTAAGCCTTTTTAAATTTATAAATAAGCCTAAATTAATTACTAATTTACTAAATAATAATTTAAAAGCCTTCCTTTTTTTTACTATTTAAAATACCCTATAGGCAAGCCTATTATTTACTATCGAAATTAAAAACTCTTTAATAACCCTTTTCCAGCAATTATAAGCTTAATATACCTTTACTTAAACCGTCTTTTAAAATAAACTTTATAAAATTTACTATATTATTAAATTTAATAATTCATTAAAAGTAGTTAAATATAATACTAAATTTAATACCTTTATTATAAGGCTTTAAAATTTAAGTATTGCAATTTAGTTTATTAATTAGGTTAATTACTATTTAAGCTTATTAAAGGATAGTTTTTTACTATAGTATAAATATTTTAGAGCTTTAATTTATTAAAATAAGTATAATTTTAACTATTCTTATTATTTTATATTAGAATTCTTATAAAGGAAGCTTTTAATTAAAACCTATATTTCTAATATTATAATTACTTAAGCCCTTTTTATACTTTATTCCTATATTACTTTTATTAAGGATTCTAAAGCCTTAAAGGCTTTAAATACCTTTATAAAAAACCCTATAAAGCCTATATTTATTAAAAAGAAGAAAAAGAAAAAAAGGGATAAAAAGAAAAAGGATATTAAAGACTTTAGAAATTTTAAGGAAATTTCTTTTATAATAGGCTTTAACCTTAATATAGGCTTTTATAATATTAAACCTTTAAAGCTAACTATACTTTATAAATACTATAATTTTATTAAATTTATAATATCCTTACTTTTTAAAGTCCTACCTTTTATACTTATTAATTTAACTAACTATATTAACTTAGCTTTAAAAGAAGCTTAGCTTTTTAATATTAAATTTATAGTCTATATTTATAATAATAAAAACCTTTTTATTAACTTTATTAAAGTAAAAGTTAAACCTTTAATTATAGGAAGTAGCTTTATAAAAATTATTAGTAAAGGCATTATAAAAGTTTAATTTTTTATTAAAACCTATAATAATAGGGCCTATTTTTTAACTATCAGTTTTATTAAGACCTTCTTTATTCTTACTTTTTTATTAAATATTGTTAGTAAAGACCGCTTATATAGTATTAGAAAAGCTTTATATAGTTAAAAGTTTATTAATAGTAATTGCAATCTTATTATCTTTTTAAATTTTAAAAAATTAAAGTTTTACCTTAACTTTAAAGACTAACCTTAGCCTAAAGTATCCTATTAATAATACTTTAATAATTACCTTACTTCCCTTAAAGCCTTTAAAGCCTTTAAAATTTTAAAAAAGGTCTCCTTTAAAGCTTTTAACTTTTTAAAGAAGGATAAGTCTTTTAAAGATCTTAATAAGCCTTTACTAACCTTAATTTAATTAATTATCCTTTAGTATATATAACTTAAGTATATAGGTTTTAATCTTTTAAAAAAAACTTCTTTTATTATTAAAGATATGCCTAACTTATAAAAAGTTAAATCTAAAGACTTAGTTTATAAAAGTTATAACGCTATAAAAATCCTTTAAAAGCCTTTTAAGAATCCTATTTAAAATCCTCTTTTTACTTTAAACTGTTTAAAAAAGGATATTATTACTATTAAGCCTATTTTATTATTAAAAAAGCCTTATAGTTTAATTATAGTAGATTAAAAAATCTATTTCTAATTTTTTAAACTATTAATTACTAAAAATAATACTGTTATAATACTTTATTTACTATTTAAAAGCTTAAATAATACCTTCTAGTAATACTCTATTTATTTTTATTATAATAGGAGAAAAGAAGTCCTTTCCTTAAATGCCTACTTTATTAAAAAAGGTATTGGCTTTAATATATTAAGCCTTAAAATTCTTAATTAAAATAGCCTAACCGAATACTTTATTAAGGTTATTTTAAACTATCTTAAGACTACTATTTTAACTTTAAACCTCTTTATTACTTTCTAAGGATATATAGCTATTTTTATAATAAAAATCATTAACTATATAGCTTAAAGCTCTAAAGATCTTATACTTTATTAAGCCTTTTATAATAAACTATTATCCTTTTAAATACTATATTAGTTAAACCTTTCTAACTATAAGACTGTAAGTACTAAGATTATAGTATATATCTCCGCTAAAGATCGAACTATAGGTCTTAAGCTTACCTTTTAAAGAATTAAAGAAAGACTTATAGTTATTTTAAATTATTAGACCTATTTAATTTACTTAAGTTTAAATAAAGTTATTAAAATTAACTTTATTAAATTTTATAAAGACTTATTAGCTTAGATTATAGATCCTTTAAACTTTATAGGTCCTTTAAAGGTCTTTAATTACTTTAATAAATTAAAGGAGGATATTACTATTTAAATCCTTAAGCCCTCTATTTATAGCCTTTTTTTTCTATTAATTACCAATTCTTTAGTATTTAAATTATTCCCTATACTACCTACTCAATCGCTACTTAAGCCTATAATTCTAATACTTACAATACCTTCTATTACTATTAAGATCCCTCTACTTTAAACTTTATAAAAGTAATGTAAAGAATTTATACCTATAAATAATATAGATTATAGTAAGTTTATTTTTTATTTAATTTCCTATTATAAAGAGTACTATTTTATAAAGGCCTTAAAGCTTAATACCTTTAAATAAACTTTAAAATACCTTAAAAAGAAGTAATAGTTATAAACTATCTTTATTAAATTATACTAACTTCTTATTACTAAAACCTTCTATTTTATCTACTAATCTTAAATTAAAAAAAAGCCTATTATAAACTACTAAGTCTTTAAGAATAAAAAGAATTTACAAGGTATTATAGTAAAATTCAAAGCTTAATTAATTACTTAGGATTTCTAATAGGCCTTTAAAATCGATTTCGAACAAACCTATACTTTTATTATAAAGCCTCCGACTTAAAAAATTATACTAACCTTTACAATTATATTTAATTAGAATTTAAAGCAAGTAGACTTTATAAAAGCCTTTTTAAACTTAAAAACCGATTTTAATATCTATATTGAAATTCTATAGGGACTATTTAAATTTGCCTATAGTAATGCTAGTACTATAATATTATTAAAAATAGCTAAATAGGACCCTATTAAGGACTAAATTATCCTATTAAAGAAATCCTTATATAGCTTAAAGTAAGCTTCTTATCTTTAATAATAGAAGGTCTTTATAATAACTTAAGCTTTAAATTTCAAGCCTTTTATTTCCAATATAGTTACCTATTTTTACTTAAACTATAAAATCTTCATTATTAGCCATATTAACAACTACTTAATTATAAGCCTTAAACCTCTATAGCTTTAAGCCTTAAAAAACGCTATAAAGGAGTACTATAATATTAAAAATTTAGGTCCTACTTACTACTTTCTTAATATTTAAATTAAACGCAATAGGCCTTAATAGCGCCTCTAAATCTATTAAAAGGCTTATATTATAAAGGCAGTTAAGTACTTTAAAGTTAATACTAAGTTAACTTTCCTTCTATTAAGCCCTAGAATTATAAATAAAGATAATAGGCCTAAAACTCTTATAAATTCTTCTAATTAATACTTATATTAATAATTAATTAATACTTCGATATATACTATAGTTTAAATTAAACCTAATATAGCCTTTAACGTTTAGTGGCTTTTATAGCACTTAATATAGCCTACTAATACCTACCTAAAAGTTATAAAATTACTACTTTCTTATTTATATTTTAATATTTATAGCACTATTAATTATAGCTTTAATAGTAATTTAAAGCCTATTAATTTCATTAACAGTAATTAAGTTAGGTATAAAGAAAGCGCTAAATCTATTTACAATTAGCTATTTACTTTAATTAAAGAACCTATTAATTGAAAATTTAAAAAAACATTTACTATATCCTTTAGTACTTTAAAGGCCGAATATATTAGGCTTATTAAAAGCCTTAAAAAAACTATATAGTTTAGAGGTCTTTTTTAAAAATTTTCTAAGCCTATTATAAGCCCTACCCCTCTATTATATAATAATCAAGACTTTATTACTACTACTTACAATAATAAGTATAATTATCAAACCAAACATACTCTAATTTAATTTTAAAAGGTTAAAAAGGCTATATTTACTAAAGTTATTACTATAACTTACCTTCCTATAGAGAAGATGCCTATTAACAGCCTTACTAAAGCTTTACCGATAGTGCTATTTAACACCTTCGTCTTACTATTAAACCTTTCCAAACTCTTTTAATTAATACTATGCATTATAGTTATAAAAGGGATGTTAAAATATAGCACTTAATTATAAACTTTATAGTATATTTTAATCTATAACCTATAAGGCCAATAATAATTAATAGTTTAGAATCACAGTACTTACCAATACTCTACTATAGCAATTGTAATAATCTTTAAACCCCTAAAGTAACCCGAAACCCTAGGCGGTTAATGTACTATAATAGTAAAACGTTAACGCCTTATACCCTATAATAGCTTCCAGTTAATATACTTAACAGTTAAACTTAGCTAGCTAGCCAAATCTATAGCTAACGGACTTAATAGGCATTCAGGCCCTGTAATTAGCAGACTTAACAGGCATTTAGGCCTTAGAATGGAGAGAGGTTTGGAAAGTAATATAGGGTTAAAGACCTATAATAGGTCTTATCCCTTGTAACTATTCACTGTAATATTTACTTAATTAATAAGTTAATTCAATATACTAGTTTACTATATCTTATAGTGCCTTATAAACCTATATTATAGTATCTACCTTCTATATATTACAGGGCGTCGCCCCTATAATCTATATTCCTTCAGTACTTAATTACTATCATATACTATAGATAAAGCCCTTTTCGCTTTCAGTATTCTGCGCTGTTCCCTATATAGGTCTATACTTATAGGCCTGTGAGACACCTATCTTAACATATACCTACTGACTAACGTATAGTACCTTACATACCCTAGTAGGCAGATAGGCTAAAGTACAGCTTAGTTACCCTCGAGGTTTACTAAACCCTATAAACCACTTACTAAGCCCTCTATAGCTTTTAACTTATAGAGCCTATAGGCCTATAATTTAATATAGTAGTAATATACCTGCTTAACTATAGGCCTACTAATTCTAGGCCAATTTAGCCAGTCTAGTAGTTAGCTATAGGTCTTTTAGATAGCTAAGTTAGTATAGTTCACAGCTCTCTAATAATCGACTTATGGTTATATAAAAGGGTTGTAAAACCTAGCACCCTTAACCTAAAAGTACAGGTTATCATAGGGTTAGGGTTAAGCCACTTATACTGCCTATAGTAGTAGGCTTTAGTAGCCTAAATATAAAATTACAGACGGTTTGGCCTACTGGTTAGTAAGATGCAGGCCTTTAAATAGCCCTACAGTAAAGTAAGGTGCTGGGCAAGTGCCGGGTAACTGACAGGTAGGCTTTCCAACTTAAGCTTCCACCACGTAGTATAATAGCAGCCACCTATTGTAAACTTAGGCCTTACTGGGACCTAGTTTAACAATATTAAATCTATTTTAAAAGTAAGGTATTTCGGTATTTATTTTATTATAAAGCTACGGCCTAAGTCATTTCCTTTCTTCTTTTCCTCTTTAGATTAAAATCCTATAAATCAGCCATTACTTACTTATGCCTTACCTTACGTGATACGCTGCCCTTGTACTTACTATAAGTTTTTTTTTTTTTTTTTAATAATACCTATTTTATTTATATTATATTTATTCTTTTATTTTAATTTAAGTTATAGTATTATAGAAGTTAAGGAATTTATTAATATTATTAAACGTAGTTTTATTAATTTTAAAATAGTTTATTTTTTTTTTAACTTTATTTTAATTTTTAAGTAATAGCTGATAAAGTAGGTAATTTTATGTTTATTAAAAGGGAGTTTATTTTAATTATTTAATAAAAATTTAACTAGGGCTTTTATATTTATATAGGTAAAAGTATAGTTAAAGCTTTGATATTTATATAGGTAAGAGTATAGTTAAGGTTTTTTTATTTAAAAGAAAACTTTTATGAATTTTTATAAGTAAGTTTAATTAGAAGTATACTATTAATATGGTATTAAAGTATTAACTTTAGAACTTTATATTTATTAGTTATTTTATATAGTTTTATATTTGCGTTAACATTTAATTCAGTATTTTTAAGGTTATTTTTAATATAAAAAGGTATTGTTAGATTATTAAAGAAAAAAAGAAAAAAAGAAAAGCTTTATCTTTAGCGTTATAGGAAAGAAAATAAAATACGGGGGCTATTATGGAAGGTAAGGATTTAAAAGAGTTATCTGTGGATTTAGGGGCTGAAGTTTAATAGGGAAAGTAGCCTAGAACTATGGGTGGTCTATAACCTTGTGGTCTAACCTAGCCGTCGATCTTTCAAAGAGGTCAAAGAGTTGTTAAAAAGCCACTCAAGCAATCGGCTAGATCTACCAAGCCTTTAAATTGACGTGGAAGTGTTGCAAGAAGGCTGCGAGGGTTTCAGAAGCCCCCTCTCATTTCATTAACCTATTCTAGATGTTTTTCGCAAAACCAACAGCCTCATTACTCAATTCAAGGACCTGGTCAGTGCTACAAGACCCTTGACTGCAATTCCATGCCGGTCCGCTGGGTGCCAAATGGAATTGCAGAATGGTGGAGCGAAGCTCCGATGCAAGACCACTGAGCTGTGTTTCGGCCGACAGCCACCACCGCCGACGGCCACAACACGGCACACTTTACGTCATGATCTTCGTCGATTTCACAACTTCTACGTGGTTATGCCTTTCTTCAGATCTGCCGTTCATAATATCGGGATTCTTTTCCTGCGTCCATTTGGCCGAGGAAATTCGGTGCGATACATCGAAATCTGACCAATAGGCATCCAGAGAACTTTTGGTCGCCAAGACTTGCCACGTTTAGTTGTTTGGCTTACAGTAAGTAAAGCGAAGCTCCAGCTACAGCTTCCATCTTAACAGATTCCAGCTCAGTGTCTTGATTGGGGCTTCGCTCCAATCTTCTCTACAGAAACACACACTACCTACTCTAGCCTAGAAAGCATCTAGAATATTCGACTTGATTAGAAGAGAAAAGACTAGATAAAGAGTAATGTAAAAGCTCTGGTAGTGTATAGATGTGCTTATATATATATGTGTGTGTGTATGTGTGTGTATGTGTGATGGCCTAACCTATAGAAGTAGCCTAAGAAACCTGGTCTAATGTTTAACAACTCGACCCAGAAACCTAACCCAGATAATCCATATCTACATTGAAAACGGCCAGAATTTTCCTCATCCTATTTACTCACTCCTTGTCTTATTTATATTCCTCCTCTCTAGCTTTTTCATATAGCCAGAATCAAGTATCCAACATCAACCCGACCACCCCCATTCCATCCCTATCCGTTTGCTCCCACTTTCTCCTCCTCCTTCTACTCCTTCTTCTCCTCTTCTCCTCTTCTCCTCTTTCTACTCCTCATCTTCCTCCTCCAAGTGAGCCCCCAACAGAGCGGCTAGCTCGTACGACTTACTCCGTGCGTAGTCTTGTGTGTTACGGATCAGTTCTCGGCCTCTGTTAGGATAAGAAAGCAGGCTCTGGCGAGCCACTAGGTTCTGGTGATACTCTCCATCTTGAAAATGGTGGGCAAACACCTCGGCACATTGGCCATCGGTCGCACAGGTAAATACGGCGGTCTCCTGGGTCGCCTTGTCGACGATGTGCTGGGGAACGGTAGCCTGAGCAAGCGAGCGGTTCCGTGCGTTGACCAAGGTAGCCCCGTCGTACGCAGCCTGGTACACAGCTTGGTGGAAGTTACCATCTCTCCGCTTGAATTCGGCGGCAAAGTGAGAGAAAGCAAGAGAGTCGGTATTCCTGTAGAGACCATGGCCTTGTAGGTGATTTGGAAGAGTCTCTGTATAAAGGCCTTCCAAAATATCAGGAACAGGGTGAGATAGCTCTTTGTTGAAGTCCTGCTTAGGAATCTGAGTAATGGCTCTGCCGCTCATACGGCCATAGTGGAGGCTATTGGTATTCTTCATAATGTTTGACTGGATAAGATATGATCCTGTTGACTCGTTGAAAGAACGGGATATATCGCGGTGATATCTCTGATGTGCCTTCTCTGATGGCTGTGCGCTGCTGCGGCGTCGGGCAAGTTGCTGTTGAATGGTATAGAGGTCAGGAGGTGGTTTAGAGGCCGAAGGGTCCAAGATGCCGTTTTCGTATGGCTGTTGCTCAAACCCGGATGTGGTTGTGGACAACTTCTTCATCGTGTCGCTGTCGCTCTCGAAGAGGTAGGCACTGTCGTTGTCGTTGTCGTAGTCGTTATTGGTATCGCCATGGAGAGAGTTGAGAAGAGCCAAGTTCTTTCGGGTGAGCTGGAGAGTGGTTTCTGTATCCCCAACCTTGTCACCACCGCCGGCGCTGCGCCTGAGCAGGGGGATTTGCATATCCCCGTCAGCAGCGTCGCTGGCCTCGTGCTCGGCCGTGATGGTTGATACATCAGCACCGTCGCTGGCCTCTCGTGTTATGGCAGCCATGGCGACGGTGAAACGGTGATGGTGAAACGGCAATGATGAAAGAAGGTGAAAGAAAGAAACGGTTCTATGAAACAGAGAGAGGAAGAAAAATGGTCAGAAAAAGGAGTGATGTGCGGGAGGTAGAGAACAAAGAAACAAGCTGGTGCTTTATCTATTGGCAGAGCGTTGCGTGCGTGAGCGTGATGTAAAGGCCAAAGCGCAAAGGCGCCATAATGTTTCTGTTGTGAGTAGTCCTTTGTTATCCTATAGGAGGTTGAGACAGAGTCGCGCAAGGCTAGGCCATGGCGATCAGGTGCTGCCCGTCTTGCGGCGGATACTGGAGGGAATGAAATGATGGATCATGAAAGACAGAGTCGGCGTATTCAGGGGCATCCCGTCTCTTACGAGAAGGGCGGCTGCCATTTTTCTGGGAGAAGGGTATGGAAGCTGAGGCAAATTTGTTTACCTAGGTTGGCGGCCGGAGGGTAGGCACCAATTGCGCATCATCCGAAGCGCGTGCTTCCGCTGGTGTGCGTCAAAACGAGCGTATCAGGGAGAACCATGAGCAGCTTCCCCCGCTGCTTCAGATCTCCAACTTCATTAAAAAGATACTGAGATTATCGATGGTATGGTATTGGAAGGGAAAGTGGTGGAAATAGGAGCATAATGTGAGGTAATGGTTTAAGAGGATGGCGCATGACTTTGTTGTATTTGTATTCTTCTTTCTCTCTGTATTTCTTTCTTCACGTTATGCATCGGCAGTTCTTAGCATTCACGAAGACCATTCAATATTACATATACGTGGTGTCTGTATTCATTAGACCTTATGTTTCTTCTACAACTTGATTCGTCTCGTTTCAGCTTCGCACCATTTACAAACCATGATGATCAGCAAAATGGACGTCGCCGCAAGAGGCATGGACCTGACCAATACCGCATTCAAATCGCCTCTCCTACAGGTAGCCGTTTCCGTTGGCTCCGAATTGTGTGACTGGCTCACGCACGAACGAATTCCTAGAAAAGACTACCTTATGGCGATGGGACCAGCTGAGGGCTTTGCACAGCCCAACAGAAACGGACTCCAGGTTCTGGAGGCAGCACAGCGATGCTCCGAGGAAGTGACCAGTAAATTTGGAAAGTTTTTCAGTAGCTCTGGGGCATTGGGTCGAAGAATCATTCCGGATGAGTACCTACCATTCTGGGAATTTGAGCCGTCAAGTAGTGTTAACCTTGTTCAATAGTGTCAACGCTGCAAACAGTGTCAACAGGCTAGGCCTACTTATACCTACTGAAGACGTCTGGGCGTATCTGCTGTATACCCCCTATATGGTTCTTTCTTCCCGCCCCGGGCTTGTTTAATTAGCTACTGGCTTAGTGGCCTCGTGGTCGACCCTGCCGTCTACCCAGTAAGTCTTCCACTGTTTAATAGGCTTGTGTTCAATCCTAGCTACGTCCTATTAACTTTTTTCTTTTCTAGCGTTTCTTTCCGGTGGTCTTCTACTGGCTTACCCACTGACTCACCCACTCGCTCACCCACTGGCTTACCCACTGGCTTACCTACGGGCCTACCCACTGGCCCAGTTAACAGTGGCTAACTCAGTGGCCGGCTCAGTGGCCTGGCCCTGTAGCTTTTGAAGAATATAGGCTCTGGGGTGTTGACACTGTTTGCAGCGTTGACACTGTTGACTTAATTGCTACAATTTGGTGGGCAGGCACAATCCCACTATACTGACACAATTCAACAGGGCCCACACCCGCTGTGGCACCTTCAGTGGATGGTGACGACTCAGACCTCGATTCTCGCAGATCATGACGAGGACTACGCCACGCAAACTTTCTGTAATCTTTTGGCACGACGAGATACAGCTCCAAACGCGAGGAGCCTCAGGTACCGTCTTATCTACCCGGTCATCTCCAAGGTTGTCAGCAGCATCCACCTACATACAACCAACATGGGATACGATTCAATGCCATTACCCGAAGGTCTGATCAATCTACCAAAATACCGCATCGGACCCAATGATCTCGCACTAGCCATTGAGTCGTTGAAGGAAAACGACACTCATGACATGGTTCTCGAAATGGACGGTTGCATCCCCGTCCTCATTGGCTGGGTTTATCATCACTGGGGTGGCCACCTTGTCATCGCTGCCAATTCCAGGAAGTTGGTCGAGGAGGACTTTGGGGGTAGCCCCGCCAAGCTCATAGTTATGGTGACCAACTCACAAACACCTCACGTCAAGACGCAGGATAAGCGATACCGCATCAAGCGACGTGCCGCATCAAAAGGGTTCCCACCACAGGTCGCCAGAGGCAGTCCGATTCACACGGGGACTGCGACTGTCGAGACGACAAACAATGGGAGCGGCCGCTCACCTCTATATGAGATCCGAAATCCTTTCAAGACATTCAACTTCGACTTGAATGCAGACGAGAAAAAGACGGCACAAAAATATGATCAACAAGTGGTTCGTGTGAAGCGGTGGATCTCTTTGATTGGGCCAATAGCACCGCCAGATAAGAGATAAGAGATAAGATAAGGACTTGTGACTGCCCTCACCCAACCACTTCAGGTATCATGACCACTCTCACCCTTTAACGTCAAGCAACACCAACAGAACCATGCTCCTCCTCCTCCTATCCCTCCTCCACTCCCTCGGCCTCGCCGCCCCTTAACTGGGCACCTCCCCCTGGGGCCCAACTGTCTCCGCAACCATGCTCCGCTCCGGCTGTCACCAGCTCGTAATCAACCGCATCGACCCCCTCGTCAACCCCGGCTCCCTCCCTTCCCCCCACCTCCACTAAATTGTCGGTGGAAACGCCTTCTACACCACCATGCCAGCCGACGGCACCGACATCTCCTCCCTCGCCAGCTGCACGACCTGCTCCTACTCCAAAAACCTCTCCAACTACTAGACCGCCAACCTCTACTTCCTCGCCCGCAACGGCTCCTACAAACGCGTTCCTTAAATCCCAAACCGCTTACTCTTCGGCGATGACTTCACCACCAAAACATCCGGCGGGTTCGTAGTCTACTACGTCAGTGGCGAAATAGGTGACGTAACCGCTTTCAGACCCGGGTTCAGGATGGTAGTCGGGGATGCGGGCCAGAGAGAGAAAAAAAAGGGAGGGGTTGAATGGAATTAGACTTGTTTTCGGTGTTACATTGGCCCGGGGTTACTATAAAAAAATGTGTTGGGAGATAAGGAGTAAGAGTCATCCGGTTAGGATTCCGCAGTTGATGCTTAAGGTTTGTTGGACAATGTGATCATTGTCATTGGCGTTGGTGCTGACTTAAGAGCAGATTGTATAGGACACCAGCCAATTCAGCGACCCTGATGAATGGCCAGAGGACGGCTCGCAACCTTTTGTTCTCAGCACTGGAGATACCACCGGCTATGAACAACATGGAGACTACGTCTTTGGATGGAAGGGGGATTCACTGCAAAAGGCTATGGACGGAGTGCGCTTTGGGGCCAACTGCGATATCTTGAAGAGCCAGTCTTTAGAGGAGGCAAAGAAGTACAGTGTTCCAAGTCGGGTGGGGGAGGAGGTAGACGGATGTGACGGGAGTCTTTGTTTTACATTACGTTGTGAGAAGTAAGTGGGCTGACATGACGTTAGGGCTCGACACACTTCCTGGTAATTCAGAGGTATGGGAACGAAAGTGATTGTGGGGTACCAATGGGTGTGTGAGTGGAAGCGGGCTCAGTCGAGGACGGAAGTTGCCAGAGATGATCCGGGACTTCATGGACTAAGGCGTGCTGGGCCGGCGGGACAATCAGCGCCCAATGCGTATGATTTCTCTAATCATGTGAAGCTCCCTCGAAATAGCTAAAGAGAGGTCCAGAGCTGTTGCCCAAAATAGGGGCAGCTGGGCGATCCCGTCTTAGCTCTAAGTGAGCCACTCAACGGAATGAGCTCATCCGAATATCACTGCCGCAGTCCTTTTTCACAAGTCCGTTAAACCTAAAGTCAGCTCAAGCTTGAACAAACAACATGAAGGTCAGAGCTTGTTCAATTGACCAATGAGATCGAAAGTGTGCGGCATTCTCCGTCACCATGACAAAGAACATGACGCGCCAGAGCCACGGCCAGACACTTTACCCGGACGCAGCTCTCAGCCTCAGTCCTTGTTGTCGGGAATAGATTCCGACAGGGAGTTAGCAACGTCCCGCAACCGGTAACTGCCGCGGCCAGATGAGTCCACAGCCACCAAGAACAAGAGCGATCACGCCAGTTTAGGATAGACTTTCGGCTATGACCACAATAGATGTCGTTTTCTGGCTCGGCTGGAGTTGTCTGCTGTGTCGATATGAGTATAAGACCTCGAGGAGATCCTGCAGAAGTTCCAATCCTGTTTGTCTCATTCTCATTACTCTACAAGCAAACAGTCACACAACAGGCAAACCTCAACAACATCGATTAATTCCACAGTAATTTCCTTCGTCAGCTATCTCACCATGAAATACCCTACCATCGCCGCTCTCACCCTCCTCGCCTCCACTACTCTCGCCGCTCCCACTGCCGACCCCCAGGGCGGAGATAAAGGCGGCCACGGTGGCGGCGGTAAATGCCAACCCGGCACCTACCGCTGCTCCGCTGACTACCAAGGCATCGACGTCTGCAACTATGCAGGCTACTATCAATTCAATGGCCCTTGTGGCTACGGCGAGACCTGTTCCAACAGTAGCCTCATCCCCTTCTGCGTGAACTCCTATGGCAAGGGGTTGAAAGAGAAGCGTGATGCCGCCCCCGAGGACAAGATTGAGGAGCGTGGATGGGGCGGTGACGGTGGTTGGGATAAGGAGAAGAGAGACGCCGAGCCCGACACCGAACTTGAGGCAAGAGGGGGGGGAGGCCGTGATAAGGGCTGGGGTGGAGGGAAGCATGGTGGGTGGAAAGATGATCACCGCGGCGGCGGGGGTGGAGGGAAGCATGGTGGGTGGAAAGATGATCACCACGGCGGCTGGGGTGGAGGGAAGCATGGTGGGTGGAAAGATGATCACCGCGGCGGCGGGGGTGGAGGGAAGCATGGTGGGTGGAAAGATGATCACCACGGCGGCGGGGGTGGAGGGAAGCATGGTGGGTGGAAAGATGATCACCACGGCGGCGGGGGTGGATGGAAGCACAAGGGTTGGAAGAGGGATGCTGAGCCTGAGGGCCAGATCGAGGAACGTGGCTGGGGCCATGGGAATAAGTGGGGTGGTGGTCATCATGGTGGTCACGGTGGTGGAGGGAAGCATGGTGGGTGGAAAGATGATCACCACGGCGGCGGGGGTGGATGGAAGCACAAGGGTTGGAAGAGGGATGCTGAGCCTGAGGGCCAGATCGAGGAACGTGGCTGGGGCCATGGGAATAAGTGGGGTGGTGGTCATCATGGTGGTCACGGTGGTGGAGGGAAGCATGGTGGGTGGAAAGATGATCACCACGGCGGCGGGGGTGGATGGAAGCACAAGGGTCGGAAGAGGGATGCTGAGCCTGAGGGCCAGATCGAGGAACGTGGCTGGGGCCATGGGAAAAAGTGGGGTGGTGGTCATCATGGTGGTCACGGTGGTGGTCATCATGGTGGTCACGGTGGTGGTCATCATGGTGGTCATGGTGGTCACGGTGGTGGTCACGGTGGTGGTCACGGTGGTGGTCACGGTGGTGGTCACGGTGGTGGTCACGGTGGTGGTCACGGTGGTGGTCACGGTGGTGGTCACGGTGGGGGTCATGGTGGTGGTCACGGTGGTGGTCACCATGGTGGTTGGTGAGGTGGATGGAAGCATGGGAAGGGACATGGGAAGAAAGACGCTGAAGTCGAGAATCAGGTGGAAAGGCGGGACGACGGTGAGAATAACTGGGATGAGTACGACAATGATGATTACTATGGAGGCTACGGTGGATACAAGCGAGAGGCAGAGCCGCAAGACAAGACAGAGTAGGTGAGGGTGAAGATGACCGAGACTGGGTGATCATGACGTTTCTTTTGAGTTGAGTTATTTCATTGGCGTTATTTGCTTTAGGTTGCTGTATTCAACATAGGTATGCCGCTGGCTTTTGTATCTAGTTTTGTCATTGTTTCCTGATAGTGCCCGGCAGGTAATAACGAAAACATGGCTTCAGCTCTTAACTTCTTATCTCCTAGCAATGTCCACCTTCGCCTGGCCCTACTATATCCATTTGTGCCAAGCTGAACATGTTCGCCGTTATATACTGGGCTACTTCATCCTAGCAGCTAATGTCCAACCGTAAGCCAAAATGGCACCCATCGTCAACAGATTGAGATGAATGCACATCGCGTGGTGGAAGGAAAAATTCTTCTTGATACGGCTCATATTGTTTGATGTGCTGAAAGCTTTCTCTTCTTCGTCCTCGTCCGAATCGGTCGTGCGGTGACTGAGCGTTTCCCTCGTCTCTGTCCACAGAATATCAGTAAAGACCCTGCGAAGAAAAGAATCCGAGGGGTTGAACCTTGATGTGTGACTTGAATCATGGCCTTTCGAGTGAAAGGCTCAAACATGAATATATTTGACATAGCTGATATCAGAGCAACGACGTGAGGGATCCAGATTAGTTTGTCTTCCGTGAAATCGAGCAGGCCGTGTGACGGGATTGTCACTGCAGTAGCGATGGTAAGGGCAATTTGCAATCGAAAGTAGAATGGGAAGACTTGTTTTTGAAGGCTTCGGAAGGCGGACTTTGGAAGGGCTCGGTAGCTGATCTTGGTCATGACAAAGCTTTGGTAAATGGATGCACCGAGAAGACAAGAGAAGAAAAGCAAATGAAGCGGAGGCGTGACCGCATTCAAGATAGATCGATCCAATCCCATCTTTGCAAGACCGTATGTAGCTATTGTAGTATAAGCGGCGCTCAAGGGTGAATCGCAAGGACTATCAAGAAGATTCCAAAGCAAGTTCTGCGAAAAAAGCTCCGCAGAAAACATCATTAGATGCCCAAAGTGTGTCTGGCTTTTAAGCAGCGCGATATCAATGAACCCCGGATCGGTTCGGAACCTGTGGGTGGGTGCCACTATCATTCTGTACGCCTTGGCGCTCCACGTTGTTGTTTGTAGGAGCTGCGACGACTAAAGTCCGAAGTTGATCGGAGCCTCAACTCATGACAGGTTAGCGTCGCATGTTGCCTGACATGTGACGTATGGACTCAACTTTCAGAGGTTTTTTGACGACGACAAAGAGGGCTGAATTTAATTGCCAAATACCTTGTCTTACGTGTCTCACTAAGTAAGCACCTAGGGGGACACTCTGAGTCAACCGAGGAACAAAGACATGCAGCGACAACCCATAAAAAGGAAGACATTGGCCTATTGTAGATTGCAGATCAAAGCTAAGGTAGAGTCGATGCTAGCTTTTGATATCTGCCGCCCTCCCAACATTACGTCAGCTGTCATCTGTGAGTTATGAATTGGGATGAGCTCCAGTAAGGTCGCAGCCGAAAAAGACTGCCGCCAGGGGACATGCTCCTCCTCCAGCTATCATCGAAATAAACACTTCTCGGCTGAGCCGTCCCGTTGGACAGAGACTCGGGTAAAGGGGGCGTGATTGACATGTGCGATCAACATCTCGTACATTTGATAGGCTGGGATAATGACACTCTAATCAACCCCACAACTTAATAGATGATATACCCGGCACTTGAATTGCCCACCTTCGCTTCCCCAGGTTCTGCAGATTCCAAGGAGAGAGGGACCGCAGGCTTGACGCACAACGGAGCATTAAAGAACGCGACGGCCCGACACGAGTCTACCTGACTGCGTCTTTCCTCTTTCTTTCTTTCTTTCTTTCTGCAGAACCGAGCTGAATAACACTGTTTTGTGCAAATCACGGCCCAACATGAAGCTGCTGTACGGTCTTTTCTCACTCCCAGCCGTCTATGGCCAGGGGTTCAGCTCCACCATGCTTCGCTTCGGATGTTCAGAAGTCGTGCTGGACAGAATCGACCCTCTTGTCGAACCCGGCGGTCTTCCCTCAGCCCATGTTCACCAAGTCGTCGGCGGAGTACGTATAAATCGTCTTTAAGAAACGGTTCCCTCGCCTACTAATAGTTGTCTTTAGAATGCGTTCAACGTTACCATGCCTTACAGTGACATCTCGAAGCTGGCTACATGCACCACTTGCACATTCGACCAAGATCTTTCCAACTACTGGACAGCCAATGTGTACTTCAAAGCTCGGAACGGAACCTACAGGCGTGTTCCCCAAATGGTCAACGATGCAATCGGCAATGCAAACGGTGGCATTACCGTTTACTATACCGCCCCTGGCCCAAACACAGTCACCGCCTTCAAGCCTGTACGTATTAGTCTGATACCTGGAGTGGCTGGGAGTAGCGAATGACATCCACCACTGTTTGAAACAAAAGCTGACGATCTGTCAATGTCCAGGGCTTCAGGATGTTTACGGGTGACGCTGCTCGCCGGACTCCCACCAACCTAGGGCGCAAGGTCCAGAGCTGCTACAGATGTTACACGGGGCCGAACTTCCAGGGCAACAACATGTCGCCTTGCATGGACCCCAAATTAGACACTGAGAGCTTCCCTACCACGCCGTGCCCGGGTGGCATCCGCTCTAGTGTTATATTTCCCATGTATGCCAGCCAGTCCGCTTCCCGCAAGGGGCTCTGATTACGATGCTGACCATAAACAGCTGTTGGGACGGCAAGAACCTCGATACCCCCAATCACATGGACCACGTCGCCCACCCCGCCTCCGGCCCTGCCAGTTTTGCCGTCGTTGATGCGGCCTGCCCGGCCAGTCATCCAGTCAAGATCCCCCAGGTCCATTACGAGATCGTCTGGGACACCCGTGCTTTCAACAACAAGGCTGACTGGCCTGCTGATGGATCTCAGCCATTTGTGTTGAGCCAAGGAGATGAGTACGTTCTTTTGAACCTGGAAGTTCACTGAGTAGGTGGTAGCCGACTAACCTTTGACAGCACCGGCTACGGTCAACACGGCGACTACGTCTTCGGCTGGAAGGACGACTCTCTCCAACATGCAATGGACAATCGTTGTTTCGCTGCCACTTGCCGAGGGTTGACAACCCAGGGATTTGACAAGGCCAATAAGTGCCAGGTCAAGCGCGTGGTGAAGGAGGATATTGACGGCTGTAAGTACACCAGTTGAAAGACAAAAGAATGGGGAAAGGTTTTGCTAACCAGCTTCAACGTAAACAGGGATGAAGGCTTTGCCTGGACATTCTCATTCAAAGTAGGGTCAGAGTTTGGGCTCAAGGGTATGTGGAACGATGTTGGCGCGGCAACCGCAGAGGGGCAGGACAAGGGAAGATGAAGGGGCTAATGACTCTAGTGGTTTCGATGAAATGTTACTTGATCTGAAAGAAAGATTGAGACTCAATCTATTTTTGTGCTCTCAACTTGTGTAAAGGTACCTTAGCTTACGGGGCGTTCACCAGTTAGGGATATCACGGTGTGCTCTGGACAAACAAATAGGTGCTGCACGGTAGAGTCAACGCATGAGAGCTATCAATGCTATGTCTTTTAGATTACTAAGGTAAATACGTCTAAACTTTCTGTCGCCTATAAACCATGTTCGAAGCCTGGTAGCAATCCTCAAAGGCATATTAACTACCTTATATGGCTGCATCGATGCAATGTGTCGATGCCTTGGACTTGGGGGTATACCAGAGTATTTATTGTCTAGCATATGATACAAACGTCACTCAAGTTATGAATGTGGTTGTCTTTGTGCGCATATAAAGTCTAAGGTAAGGTACCTATCTAGATACCAGTCCAGGGTGGGGGCAATACTACCTCTGCGTCTCCGAGTCAGGAAGCAAAATCCCGTACCTTCCATAGTCAAACTCCTCCAGGCTCCCAATCTCCTCCCCCCATCCATCATCTACCTCCCCCAACTGCTCCTCATCTCCAATCGGCACCAGCTTCGTCCGGCCCGCCAGCACTTCCCCCTCTCTTCCAGCAAAGTGTCCTTTCAAATCAGGATGGGGCACCCAAACAACCCTCATGCCTGCCCGCCGCGCAGCTTCCACTCCTGGCACGCTGTCTTCCAACACCAAGCATTCCCGGGGCAGAATCTTCTGCACTCCCTCGGGAAAACTCGCGTTGATCCCCTCCAGTGCGACCAAAAAGATATCTGGTGCGGGTTTCCCACGGGCCCCCGCCATCCTCGGGTCATCCGCCAAGACGCGTCGCGAAGGTGCGATCAAGTCGAGGATGGCTTTTGTGCCTGGGCGGACGGTCTTGCGCGCGTAGTTGTGGCTCTCGCTGCTTGATGCCAGCGCTACCTCCACGAGAGGGCGGCTCTTTGTATCATAGGAAGAAGAATCCCCGACTTGTACCTTTCGGCCCGTCAGGGTCTCGAGCAATGTCACCGCACCAGGCAGGGGCTCGCATAAGGGAAAGAGTCTCTCCTGTTCGGCCTCCTGCTCCTGCGCAAACTGAGCGCGCGAAATGGGGAGCTGGGCCCAGTTGTGGAAAACGTCGCCGTTGCTAGACCCTGGGACGCCCATGAGTTGAGATTTGATGGACCATGGGAGGGGCGGCCGTCCGTGGCGGATGAGAACGTTGTCGGCGCATTGTTTGTAGATGTCCTCGGTGTTGATGAGGAGGCCGTCCATGTCGAAGATGCAAGCGCGGACAGGAGCGAATTGGGGCGGTGCCATGGTTGCTGATATAACGTGTAGACTTTGGGCGTCGGGCTTGCCGTCGATGGAGGCCGTGGGTTTAATGTTGGAGGCAGGGAAAAGGTCACGTGATTTCCGCTGCTTCCTGACCACAAACACATCGGGACAATCGAGGTCGATAAGATGGAAAACCGTCAACACCCACTTAATATGTCGAGCAAGACGCTAGTCGATTCAATTTCCAATATCAGGATCGGAGATACTCAGTCCAAGACGGAGCGGACTCCTCTGGACACCATTCCTCTACCGACAGCTCAAGGACACTGTTGAAGTGGATGAAAATGTGATCAAAGGTGTGCCCAAAAATGATAACACAACCCATCGGTAGGGTTTGCTGGTGCTCAACTCGATGTAGCGCTCCCGATTCCCGGATCGGTGCTTCTGAATTCTCAGCAATTCGGCAAATCTCTTTGGGGGGAAACAGCCAAATTGGTTGTGAAGCTCCCTGATGGAACTTTGGAGGACTATTTTCTCAAGGCAATTTTGTTTTCCTCGCTCGATGACTCCTCCTCCAGAGACGTGACTAATTGCCGTCCCATCATGGCTTCAGGTCGCCCTGAAGCTCGGCAATATCGGAAAGCAGATGTGTCACGGGGAGTTCGAATCCCTAAAAGCGATCGATAACGTCTCGCCTGGGTTCGTGCCCAAACCGTACGCCTGGGGGCAGATCGCGAGCGAAGAAGGCAGTTACTTCCTTCTTGTCGAGTTCCGTCACATAGGATGCCAGGTGCGTCATGATGCGGCGTCATTTGGCCAGATACTAGGGCCTGGGCCTGGTGATGTGTGCTAAAAAGTAATTGCATCCAAGCCCGCCGAACCGTTGAAGTTGGCCAGCCGGCTCGCCGACATGCACCTGCGTTCAGTCTCACCCACTGGAAAGTTTGGGTTTCACATTGCCACCTGCCACGCCAAAATCATTCAAGCCATTGATGTGTGGGATGATTCGTGGTGTGTCGTATTTGGTCGTCACCGAGGCCACATCATTGACTTGGCCTCGTCCGTCCTCCAGTGACCTGAGTTCGACATCGTGTCCCGGCTGGTTCTCGATAAGGTGGTTCCTCGGCTTCTATTGCCACTCCAATCAGACGGAAGAGTACTGAAACCTAGTCTCGTTCACGGAGACTGCTGGGATGGCAATACTGCAATGGACATGAAGTCGGGCGAGGCTTTCATTTTTGATGTCTGCTCCTTCTATGGTCATAACGAGTACGACACGGGGAATTGGCGAGCCCCGCGGCACAGGCTAAGTAAGGTAACAAAGCGTACATAGAGAACTACAAGCTCCACTTCCCCATATCGGAGCCGGGTATGTATCTCCTTGGCAGATTACCTACACTCTACTTCCAATCTCGTACTGACCATTGCTCTTTTCAGTGGAGGACTGGGATGCGAGGAACCTCCTGTACTCCCTGCCATACAACGTCGGCAATGCCATCTATGTGCCCGATTCGAGTCAGAGACAAATGCAAGTTTCATTTTGACGTCCTTTTTTATTACCTTTTCTTCTTCTAATGACTTGCAGTGTCTATAAAGATATGACAACTCTCTGTAAACTATTTTGTCCCGACACCTTGCGCCAAGAAATGGAACTTCTGAGGGAGCGCAAGGCTTCTCGAGGTGGCTCAGTTGTAGCCGAAAATGCGATGATCGCCAAGAATACCAGCTCTGAGGAGGAGGAGGAACAGGAAGAGGAGGAAGAAGAAGAAGAGAAGTAAGATTAAGTATGCTTCTCCATTTCATGAAGCACGAAGCATGTGCAACAAAAACGCCACTCGCCCATACCACGGAAAGCATCGGATGGCCTATCCTCTCCCCGTGGTATTCACGGATTATATGCACACTGATTTCATTGACGGCCTAGATCCATGACAGAACATGGGTTGCCTTAAAGGTTCACCATTACTCGACATCGATGTCATACCGTAGTCTGGGACTCGTGTCGTGGCAAAATCCGTAAGATATTTTTGGTGTAGAAATTACCAAACAAGTGATTACCCATCTTCTAATAATTTCGTTGCGACAGGTGTATGGAGCGCTGGTAGAGTCTGAGGTTTGCCAATGAAGGCGATGTAACCCACTGCACAGGCATAGCGTGACCGACCAGGTAGTTGGAACAAGCTTTCCCCTATTCAGGCAATGCTCTTGGTCTCGTAACCCACCGTCTCGGCACTGCTCAGGGGTAGACACCGTGACAGACCTGTAAAACAACCTGGAGACTTTTCCCTATGTGGACAATGCTCAAAGTCCTGGGATTTGATGAGCAGTTGAGTCGAAAGTCGAGAGCCCGAAGACGAACGGCGGCGATTCCGGAGCGACTCCAGTCTCTTGCATCATGGTTCTCTATCGCTGGCACCTTCACTCCTTTCTCTCCTCGTCGTTTCTTGGTGCCTCCCCTGGCCTTTGTGCAACACACAATGGTCAAATGCACGGCATCTCTTCTGGCGACGTCGGTCGCCGCCATTCTTTTCGCATCCGATGTTATGGGTAGAGGCGTGCTACTCCCCAGGACATACTGCACCAACGCCAAACAGGTTGTTGCGGGAAACACGTGTGAAATAATGGCCAATCAACGCTGCACTATATCCGTCGACCGGCTCAAGAGTCTCAACCCGCAGCTCGACACCTCGAAGCTTGAGGTTGGTGAAAAGGTTTGCTGTATGGAAGGCAAACTGCCTGACGGGCCTCAGCCTAACGCCGATGGTACTTGTCAAGACAGGCAGGTTGAGGGTAAGTGAAATTGTGAGGAATTTGTCTTGTCGGTCGTTACTAATATGACGGGCAGCCGGCGACTCATGTGCCACGCTGTACGGAAAGTGCGGAATCACCCCCAGCCTCCTCACCAAGTACAATCCAGCCACCAACTTCTGTGCAAATCTCAAAGTCAATCAATGGATCTGCTGCTCGTCGGGCAGCCTGAAGGACAGGAGACCCAAGCCCAATGCTGACGGTTCGTGCGCAACATACACCGTCAAGGCCGGCGAATCGTGCAGTGTGATCGAGGCTGCCAATGGAATGGCCGAAGGCGAACTGGATACCTACAACAAGAAGAAGACGTGGGGCTGGGCCGGCTGCGACAAACTGTGGCCTAACTCCAAGATTTGCCTGAGTTCTGGGACCCCTCCTATGCCCTTGCCCGTTGCGAATGCCGTGTGTGGGCCCCAGAAACCTGGAACTTGTACGTTGCTTCCTCCTCCTCCTCTAACTTGACCACTTGACGTGTGATCTGAGCACCCTCAACCCCTGCCCGCTCAACACATGCTGCAACATCTGGGGACAGTTCGGTGAGTTACTTCTCTCTTGAGCAGGTACGGTAGTGATTGCAAAGCTGACCCCTGGCCTGCAGGTACCACCAAGGAGTTCTGTGAGATCACCGGCGATGGAACTCCAGGGACGGGAACATGCGTCAGCAACTGTGGCATGGAGATCGTCAACAACAAAGTACCGCCAGCAGAGTACCGCAAAATTGGGTATTTCGAGGCCTGGAATCCCGACCGTGACTGCTTGTGGATGGACGCTACGTCGATCGACGAGAGCAAATTCATCCACATCCACTTTGCCTTTGCCGATGTCACGCCCGACTTCAAGGTCGACGTCAGCAAAGTCCAGGCCCAGTTCAACAAGTTCAAGGCTCTCAAGACATCCAAGCGTATTGTTGCCTTTGGTGGCTGGGCGGCGTCCACGAGCACCACCACGTTCCAGATCTTCCGTGATGGCGGTGAGTAAGCTCTTGGTGATTCGATTCCTGTTTTGCTGACCACTGATGGTGTTCTACATGTAGTCAATTCTGCCAACCGCGCCGCTCTTGCCAACAACATTGCCAACTTCGTCAAGGAGCACGGCCTCGACGGTGCCGACATCGACTGGGAGTATCCTGCTGCCCCTGATCTACCCGACATTCCTCCTGCGGATCCCATCGACGGCCCCAACTACCTGGCCTTCTTGAGACTGCTGAGAGCTGCGCTGCCCACTGGCGAGACTCTCTCCATCGCGGCACCGGCAAGCTACTGGTACCTCAAGGGCTTCCCGATCAAGGACATGGGCAGTGTCCTCGACTACATTGTCTACATGACGTATGATCTTCACGGTCAGTGGGACGCCGGCTCCAAGTGGTCGCAGGATGGCTGTCCAAACGGCATGTGCCTTCGGTCCCACATCAACATGACTGAGACATACAACGCTTTGGTCATGGTCGCCAAGGCTGGAGTGCCCGCCAGTAAGATCATTGTTGGTGTAAGCAGCTACGGTCGTTCCTTCAAGATGAAGGATCCCAATTGCCGAGGGCCCATGTGCGACTACACGGGCACGTCGAGCATCTCCCACGCTTTGCCAGGCCCCTGCACCGGAGTCCAGGGGTACATTTCCAACGCTGAGATCGACGAATTCAGGAAGGTCAACGACTTCAGTGTCGCGACTCATTATGACCAAGCAACACGGTCCAACATCGCCATCATCAACGGGACTTGGATCGCCTACATGGATACCGCCGAGAAGAATGCTCGAGAGAACATTTACAAGAACTGGAATTTTGGCGGCACCAGTGATTGGGCTCACGATCTTGATAGCTTCACCGAAATTGAGCGCAAGCTTAGCGGGCCGATCCTTACAAGCAAGTTTACCAAGAAAGGCGTTACGGGAGGCTCCACCCGCTGGTACGATCTCTCATGCAGTATGCCTGCGGTAACCTTGGTGGACATGGAGAGGAAGGAGAGATGGAAAGGTGTGATGGCGGATGAGGCGTGGGCCGACGCGGTCAAGGCCTACTCAGCGCGCACGACGGACACCGGCAGCTTCTCATCGTGGATCATCGGCAGGTTTTTTTTTTTTCGTGGCCCCCAGGATGTACACTGCGGGACGACACTAGTCGCAAACCGATGCCAGGACGGCCAACAGGGTTGCACTGATAAAAACAGCAAGCCGCACGACCTGACAGTCAATCCTCCTCTGCGGACTGGTCCAGCGGGACAGTTCATCGCGGATTCGTTCGCGAAACTCGAATCGGTGCGTTGTTGTCACTTTTCTTACGGTTTGCCATCTTGAAATCCCTTGCTAACATGAAGCGTTTGTCAAGGCCTTCGTTAATTACTACGCCGCTCTTAGGGGTGCTCGAACAGATGTCGCCGAGCCCGCTCCGGTCCTTGAGGACTATTTTATGAAGGAAGTTGACGACACCTTCTCGAAACAGTTGGGCTACAACAGTCTTGCAGTGGTATGAATCCAGCTTATCAGACTGCTGGGTGATCGTTAAGCTCACTATCTTTGGACAGCTGACTAGTCTTGTGACGGCCCCGCTGGTTGGACTGGGTAAGTTTCTGTCCTTGCTGTTTTTAACCCTGCGGTTCGATTTTCTTGTTTCTCTCTCTTCTTTCTTTCCAGCGAGCCTCTACCTCCCTCGTTACCAAATCCAGCTAACATGTGCCTTCAACTAAGCCATTAAAAACCCCGCTGCCGGGGAAGTGTTGGAGGCCACGGTTTTGGGAATCGTCGCGACTTTCAAGGATAAGAACACCGGGTAAGCAAACTAGTCCTTTCCTTTCAGCTTAGAGGAGGCCGCTAATGATTTGATCGCCTAGAGACATTGAAGAAGAGCTCAGCAAGGCCTCCGACTTGGCGCTAGGCTTGAACGCCACTATGACCCAATGGGAGAGATCAGTCACTGGTTTCGCCGCCAAAGTCTTCTCTGGCGAAGAACAGGGCAACTCGTTGCTCACCGACTTTATGGCAGAGGGCGCGCTCATCGCGGGCGGTGTTCCCAGGGGCAGCGCGACGCCCAAGATCCTCAGGGCGGATGAGATGAAGGACCTGGCCAAGAAGGCGCTCTTCACATACATGATTCCTTTGGCGTGGGAAAAGAACGACGACGCAAACGTCGCTATTCTCGAGACCGAGAATGCATGTGGAGACTTCAGTAATCTCTGGGACCTGAACGTCCGCGAGGTTGACGCCAGGCAGGTCGAGTTCTGCTTCGACAACAAACAGTACCTGTTTTTGGCAGCCATCGGGTTCCATGAAACCTGCACCCAGTGGGGCGATTCACCGTTCGCGGACTGTGTTGATAACAAGTTCAGCCTGCCCCCGAACCTTGACAAGCTGGGCGATTTTGATGTTAGCTACAGGGACGTTATGGAGGGGTGAGTTTCTACCTTTGACCTGACTTGAATTTCTGTACCATGAGCTGACTAGATTATTTCTTCCCCGCCGCACAGAGCGTTGAAGACTTGGGTGAGAAACAATAGGCAGAACGGATACGAGTTCAACCCCGACAATCTCGACATGGCCGATTATTACGATCCGATTGACCCGGCGAGAAACAAGGTGGTGGATATGGGGTTGATCAAGATCCCTGTTTGCACCCTCAAAGATGCTAATTACAACTGGGGGGGCAAGGAGGGCAATTTCTTCCCTTGTTAGCGGATGTTAGGGGACCGAGCGTGGAGCAGCAAAGGTGGCAATCAACGGACGGGGCAGGTATCGACTTGGGTTGACAGCCAACTTTGCGGCTGAAGAAATGCTTATTTGTGGATAAGAACGTACGATAAAATTTTAGAATGTAGTCGCTTCGATGTGATGGCAGTTGTTGTTCATCACTGTCTACCTAAAGAGCTCAAACTGTGGTTGTCAATCTTCGTAGAGATACCATCGTTGATAACCTGTAATTATGACCTGCTGAACCAGGGAACTCAAAGCCCGTATTCCTCTCAGGTAGCCTTTCCTCACATCGCAACCCGGGCCTCCGTTTCCAGCATGCTTAGGTCATGTACCTTATGTTTGGAGCAGGTTGTCTGCCCCTCGTCCATACGTCTTGTGTATTTGGTGGCGTCATGTAAAACTCTAGTGGGGGATAGCCTTGCTGATCAAGAGATTGTGGTTGATCTTGCGTCCTAGGCCGCATCCATACCGTACCCAAGGGGATCCCTCCTCCAGTCATCCTCGGGGCATGATGGCCAGCAGTTAGCCGCATCGGTGCAGCCCAAGTTCCTGAGGAAGGTGTTGCCTCCGATGAGAACCCTGAGCTTGGCCCTAGTTGACCTGCCACGGTAATTGGTGGTGGGGGTACTTGTACCCCTTGTTGAAGTTCCGCAAAGATCTCGTTCTTGATGTCTTGTTTCATTTGTGTCCTGTGGTCGTATAATTGATGTCTCTTTACTTGCTCTTCAAGCTCTTTTAGCCTAGCGTCTCTCTTGCGGCCTCTTTCTGCCTCTGCCTCTCTTTCCCTAGCCTCCCTTTTCGCTTTCTCTTTTTCTTCCCTCTTGAGTCTCTCGGCGAGAACTTTGTTCGCGTGACGCTCGGCCCTCAAGGCAGCCAGCAGTGCGGGATCTTGTTGTTTAGGCGCACGAGTTTCGGACAAGCTTCGGTGTCGCTGGGGGTTCTGGGATCGTCTGATGCTTAAGGTGGGCCCTGGAGAGCTGTTGCGGTAGGGACGGAATGCTCGGACGGGGTCAGGTTGGGGTGATCGCATCCAGGGGTCGGCGTATTGATTGGGTAGATGGTGACCAGGCCGTCTTGGGTCGCTAAGGGGAGCATTGGGAAGGTTTAAGTAATTTGGCGGAGGAGCCCAAGCCCACATTGAGGCAACGGGGCGGACTGGGGGTTGCCCATATGGAGTCTGGGGTCGCGGGTGGCCGGCAATTCCAGGGTTTATTTGCGCATTCTGGGGGGGCGGTGGTCCACCTGGCCAGTATCTAGATTGGTAGGGTCCGAATCCGTTCATAGAACCTGAATTTGGACTGGAAATGGGAGTTCCCGATGATGATATGGGATAAGCAGGGGAAGGGGGTCTAGTGGATGCTGTGTATGGTGTGCTGGGCGATTGGGACGGAGTGCCAGGACGACTAGGGCCGTATGGTGTTGGTTCTCTGTCAAATACCGTATGGTATGTGTCGTCGGAGTGATCCAGGTCGTCCTGGCTAGAACAGAGCGAATCTTCTTCACTACCATCTGTGACGTGAGGTGGCCGATATTGGCGAGTGAGAGGTCGAATAGATAAGCCGGGGCGGTGGGGCCGCATCTCTGAGTTAAGGGCGAAGACCAGGACATACGTATCCTGATAATTTGAGCGGCACAGTCGAAATGTCTGGCGTGGTAATGTGGAAAGGTATCCACACCAGTTAACAGGAGGTAAAGGGCAGGATTCAGTAGGTAGAATGCCTATCTGGAGTCATCCGATAAAACTGCGGGGCTTTCTAAGAGAGTTGGGTGATCTGGATGACGAAATCCCCAGCACCCCCACAGGAGTTTGACAAGAGGCTGCCCAGCTCACAGCAAGTGCGCGAACCACATGCAACTTGAGCATACCACCTTACGCAACAGGTTGGGCGCCTTGCGGCCTGGTAAGGTCACCTATCCAGCCAAAGGCCCAAGCCACACCGACATTCTACTGCCCGGCTATGCCTTGTATATGAAGTGTTCGTATCGAATCGAACGAAGGAGGGGTTGACTGACAAATTTACCGCATTTTAAGCCACAACTGCGGGGAATGGGTAATGTCAAAGAGCCGCTGACTGGCAGGGAGATCTTACTTTCTGCCTGTCAGGCTTGCGGAACGCTGAGAACTACCAGACCGGCCAGGCATCAAAGCCCATCATTGGTGGCAGGATGCCACAAGCGGTCTCACCAAACGAGAACAGCATCATGCGGGGTTCAAGCTCCTATCTACCTGTAACGACGTTCAGATTCATCAGCCCAATCGCTTTAGAAGTCACATCTAGTGGCTCCGGTATCGGCTCTGTTCATGTGCCCCCAGAGGCTCTCTAAAACAGTGTTTCGACTTTCAGGTAGCAAGCAGCGGGCATCATCAGTTGATTCTTCATCTTTCGGACTTGCCGTCAAGTAGCCTTTTGGCATCGACTTAATACCATAGCCTGCTGCACATTGCATGTTGAGGGGTGCCGAACGGGGAGGCCAAGAGATGCTTGTCTCCCCAATCATGGTGAGCTGCATGCACCTCGCCTCCACACCCTACCTTACAGAAAGATGATCGCCCCACTTGAAATCACTCCTGCAATCAATGTTGTTTCCCACATCTAGAAGGCAACCAGACTCTCACCGCCCTCCGCCATTTATGAGCGCTTGGCGCGGGATAATATGAGGCGCTCGTTCGACAAGCAGGCAGAGAATATCTGGGTGACATTCCTTTGAGACGCGTTCACAGTGACACTAAACAACAATCTACCTCACCCACCTAATGAATCGTAACTTTGACGGCATTACCGGACATATATCTTCCTGGTAAATACCCAGCACCGACTCTTTTATAAACCTTTGTTCCACTGACAGACTGCTTTAACTTTGCAACCGCGCGTACTAAGATGAAATAACAAATCCTTTCTTCTGGGCTTATACCACGCGTCCGTCCCAGAACTACACACTTTGTCTCGCTCTGCTTAGAAGATCCAGGAATATCCATTTTAACCCTTTATTTCCTGTCCCCGGATTTTGTAATATTATAATCCAAGGCCTCCCCTATCAGTGCAATATGACCTCTACCTTCCCTTTACCTGTTACTGTTGGGAGACGTATCTTGTACCTCTTCCGATTAAGGACTTGTTAAATCGTCCTACTCCACTTCCTTAAAAGGCGGACTGATGTACTCTATAGCTCCCTTATACCCTATCTACGACCACGATGGTATAAAGCTGATTGCCTGGTCTACCTTAAACCTGATCTTTGTTATCCTTTCTGTATCTTTATTACGAATCTAAAGTAAACTCCTTTTAAGTAGCCCTTTCCTTTTTATCCCTTTGTTAAAAACGCTAAAGCTGCCTTTAGCTTTTAGTATAGATAAGATATAGTCTTGTAAGCCGTTAATGGCCAAAGGATAATTAAAGCTATTGGTTAGAGACAAGTGTAAGTAAGAAGTATAGAGGTTTTAATACCGCTGGATTTTCTCTCCTTGCGGTATATACAAGATCAAGTAGGGGAAGTTGGGGTCGCTAAGGAAGGCGGCTAGGGTGCTGGTGCGAGTGAAGTCAGTGTTAGCGGACAGGGGGAAAAGTGGGTCTAAGGAAAAGGGGTTCAGGGGTTTAGGGGCTTAGGGATAGGGGAACTAGTATCTGACAAACATACTTTTTCATCTTCATTATACTCTAATACATCACCCCCTCCCTACACTCCTAGTACGTCTGCCTCTTAGTAAAAAACACCGTCTTCCTTGCTAGCGTATGCTCCTGTAGTACCTACCTCTGCTAATTTAGAGGGCCCTGCAATATATCTCTATTGAAATTATCGACCGCTTTATAGATAGTAAATACCCCCTATTTTCTATCTTTATCTTCGGGCTTGCTAAGGATAATATGATCCTTCTCCTGCTTTCTCGGTAGGAGAAACCTAGTAGTATGTCTGCTTTTGTCGCGGCTGACGGCCAGGACATAGTAGGCGCTGCTATAGACTTGTTCTATTTTTTTAGCTTTGCTTTTAAAGTCCTTACCGGGGCTTTGGATAATGTAGAGGGAGTTGATCTAGAGGTATTAAAGTCTTAAGGTGCGGGTAACGGTGACTGCGTTGCGGAAGGTAGCGGGGAGGCTGGAGGGGAAGGGGATGTTGGATAGGTAGGTGGGGAGGTTGTGGACTATGGTACGGAAGTAAGGGGGTAGGCCCTATTGGTAGGATAGGGCTAGCTAGCGGTCTGTTTGAAGGTAAGCAGGCAGAGTAGCGGTTTCGATGAGCTTTACAGAGGGTAAGCTGGGGGAACCAACGTCGATGACTTTTGTAGGGAGGGTTTGGATTATGGATGCGGAGGAGGAAGACGAGATGCTGGTTGGTTTGCAGTTTGGATGATGTTTGTTGTAGGTGATAAGCCAGTGCTTAATATGTTAGAAGTGAAGAGTACTTCCTAGAGAGGGGAGGGGGCCGGTGTAGCCGATTTGGATTTCCTAACTAGCGCAAATGTCAAGAGTAGGACTCCGGAAAATGGATAGGGATAGGTCGTTGGAAGTGTTGATTTTTAGGTGGCTTCTAATACGTTGGACGAGCAAGGTATTGGGTCTTTGAGTGTCCTTGATCTTGCTGTGTGCCAGAGTCCGCCAGAATAGTCTACATAGACGGCAAGATTGATTGTTGTATGCCTTCTTAACCTGGAGTAGATTGTAGGTCCTGGCAAACCCAGGGTTCCATAGGGCGTGACGGAAATCCTGACAGTCTTGGCAGAGTTTACTCGACGGCTTCGTGGCAGACGGTAAAGACACCGGTTCGGATTTCTCAAATAACTCAGTGGCGAAGTCATTATAAACCGTAATTTCCCAGTCAGTATCGAGTCGTTTGCTCCCATAATCGACTCTTTCGGTTTGTGTAACAACAAGAGAATTTGTAACAAGCCCAGGATTGGCTACAGGCGGTCTTCCTGACGGACTGACAGGTTGTATGGTGTCAATGGTATTGTACAGGTATTCTGACATTCTGCCAGTGTAGTCGTTGAAGTGTTTGTCTGCGCTGGCAAAGCCCTTAACTGATGGCGGTTTGCGGTCCGGAATATCGGTAAACCAATATGGGCCATCTTCTTCTTGCTCGATGTGTAGCATGCGCGTGAACAGCTCCTTGGCCAAGGCCCTGCCACCGAGTGATGCCTGTGGGGTCTGGGGGCTTATTGCAATGACTGTCTCGGGTGGGGAGATGGCGTCGTGGACCACAATGGCAGGAGGGGATGGGTGAAGTGCCTCGGAAAAGGTAAACGCGGGTATATCAGATTGAGGCGTGAGAACGGCTTCTGAGACGGTGGAGTTGATGGAGGACTTTCTGGAGCGATTGGATGCGGAACTTGGGGAGGCAAGGTCGGAAGAAGAACCGAGGCTGCTGGGCAACTCGATGACTAACAAACGATGTTGAATAAGCTTAAGGAGGTTACCTAGCGTAGTCTTAGCAGGTTTGTACCCGATATCCTGTGCCATGTGATTCATCTATTTTAAAACTACGTCATGAACTCGGGCAATCTTTCTAAAGCGTTGGGTGGTTGTTTAATAAAACAACGTCAACTCGGACCCTCCTTTAAGCTCCCTATAAAATAATTTCCGACCCTTCTTACTATACATTAACCAAATTAGAAACTCCAGCGTAATGCACTCCATTGCCTAAATATTGTAAAGACATAATCTTCTCTTCCTATAATAGGCTTTACTAAACGCTAGCCTAAATAGTCTAATGCCTAGCCTAGTCTCCTCTTTAGGTAGCTTATATGTCCTTATACTATATTAGGTTAATATCTTGCTATTTCTGAGTTCTATAATAATATTATATTACTTAGTAAGCCCCCAGTCGGCAATCTTCAGTGTCCTAATCTGGTTATTAGTCTTAAACTATAGAATATTCTCTAACTTAAAATCTCTATAGTAAAATATAAGTCTACTGATAGGATTATAGGCCTTATCGAGTGCATCTATAAGACCGCAGAGTTACTTTACTGCTTCCTTAAAAAGCTCTAGTAATAAAGGCTAGCTTATAGTCTTCTAAAAGGTTTGTAAATTTCCTCCATCGGCCTACTTAAATATTAAATAGTGGTCTTCTATCCTAATATCGCTACAATAAAATACGGTTAGGAATCGAACGATATGTTTATAGTTGAAGGCATTTATCTTTTATAAAATGCCGGCCTCCTGCTTCTAGCCTTAGACTAACTTATATCGATCTTCAGTACTTAGCTATAGCTCTTTAACGGTAACATAATCCTAAGTCTGTAAGGGATTCTATAAGTTAATAAGATGATTTTTGTAAATCCTGTACTTAAAGACTTGGCCAAATAAATCACTCTAGGTAGCCAGCTTATCTTTTGCAATAAAGGGTAAGATAGAATGCAGTTTAAGGTTATAGTTATATTAAATAGAACTTACTGCTTTAAAGACTGGAGCTATGTACTACTATTGGTCTTAGTAAAAGTCTGTAATACAGGGTATAGTCTAGAGCGGCCTAATGTCTTTTGAGGTGTTGAATGTTAAGAGAATATAATGCTAATCTAAAAAGGGGCCTGACCTTATATTATATTGTATGACTGGCAAATGTTTGTCTCCGAAGCCTGCGGCTTAGAAGTGCCTTATAGCTTGTTATAACCTTATTAGGTTTGCAAAAATCTTCGCTATAAGGGCGAACATCGCCTTTACATTTCCGTCGATGAAATAGACCAGGTCTTTAAGCTCAGCTTTTTAGCCGGGATTATCATTCTCTACGTCGATAAGAGTGTATCGAATTACTTCTTTGGTAACCACCTTTTCAAGTAGCCCTGCCGGCAGAAACTTTAAACATCTGGTTCCATCAAATTGGCTGTCAACCAGATTTGCCAAGATGCGGTATCTCAGGTCGAGTTCGTCCATGTTGATTCCTTCACGTCCACGATGATGATGGAGCTTCCCCAATACAATAATATTTACAATCTGGAGATAGAACCAGTGAGGGTAGTAGCAACGAAGCAACGAGGCAAGTCGAGTCGTTTGGTGGAAGGAGGACTACAGGAGTCAACCACACATACACCTGCGCAGATCCAGCGGGACGGCCCCTTTTAAGTAGCGTATGCTTAAGCTGATCTCGACCATTCCCGCTCATGCTTCAACCATGAAGCACGCAATCTGTGGAGATATATACCCTGTAGCCTTGCCTGTAGGCAAGGATGTCCTTTTGGTACGACACAATCCAATACCCGACTGGATGACGGTAAGTGCATTACCCCGCTCGAAGACCATGGAACTCACCCTGATAATACCTTCTTAGGTTGCTCAAGAAATCAGGTCTCCCGGGTTTGGTCCGAGATTGGTGAGAGCCCCAGAGCTGGACAGGTACTACCCCGGATGAACCTCACATTATAGGTAGCCTATCACGAAGCCTATCACTTGCAAAGGACATGTAGGGACCCCTTCATCGCTTCCCTAGCTTGGGAGGAGTGTCTCTTCAGGTTACCCTGAGACGGTGTGATGAAATACAGATACGTTTCCCTTCGTTCATGGATTCTATGTAAATGGTGATGCCTATGTCTGCCCCCAGCCCAACATTGAATACAGCCAGTGGCTTGTAGCAAAATGGTAGCCGATATTCAGCATTGCTCAACGACCAAGGGCGAGAAATGAGACTCTCCAAGACACAATGCGGGCTTCAAGGCTGTCAATTGTAAAGGCAATGCACCACTATTAATCTCCATCGCATGATAATTTACACACTGTGCAACCTGCACGGCCTCTGTCGAGTGGCCTATCTTCGGCCCTCTTGGCAAGGCCCTTTTCTGCTCAAAGGCGGTTCATCCACTGTGCGTTGCATACGAAACGACGTGTAGCACAAGTGTTTTTTACCAAAAAAACTGATCCAACTTAACATACACACGCATTAACTACAGGCTTGAATATATGTTCAATTGGCAATTAACGCTTACTATATGCTTAGGCCTAAGAAAAAAAGGTATATATAGGTTAAACTAGGTCCCTGTGAGGCTTAAGTTTACAGTAGGTGGCTGCTATTATACTACGTGGTGGAAGCTTAAGTTGGAAAGCCTACCCATCAGCTACCTGGCACTTGCCCGGTACCTTACTTTACTGCAGGTCTATTTAAAGGCCTGCATCCTACTAACCAGTGGGCCAAACTGCCTGTAATTTTATATTCAGGCTACTAAGGCCCACTACTATAGGCAGTATAAGTGGCCTAACCCTAACCTTACGATAACTTACACTTTAAGTTAAGGGTGTCGGGTTTCGCGGCTCTTTTATATAGCCGTAAGTCGATTATTAAAGAGCTGTAAACCATGTTAACTTAGCTGCCTGGAAGACCTATAGCCAATCACTGGACTGGCTAAATTAGCTTAGAATTGGTAGGCCTATAGTTAAGTAGGTATATTATTACTATACTAAATTATAGGCCTATAGGCCCTATAGGTCTAGAGCTATAAAGGGCTTAGTAAGTGGTTTATAGGGCTTAGCAAACCTTAAGGTTAACTAAGCTATACTTTAACCTATCTGTCTACTAAGGTATATAAGGTACCGCACGTCAGTCGGTAGGTATATAATAGAGGTCGAGTACAAATCCTACTATAAAGATTATTATAGTAAATTTATAAAAGGCTAGTACTATAATATAATTATTTACTTACTATATTTCTATCCTACAGTACCTATAAGGTACTGTATTCTAATACCTTAGTATTAAACTATAGGTATTATATATAAGACTTTTACTATACTATAAGCTAATGTATAAGTATTAATTACAAAATCCTTAAGCCTATAATTAGCTATATCTATTCTAATAGATTATAAGCTTAGAAGATACTTAGTTAAGTTATAGACTTATAAGCTTAAGCTTAAAGCCTTTTATAAATAACAGCTTAAACTACTGTAGACTGTACTATAAGTAGGCTATAAAATTACTGATTTTAAAGCCTATCTATTAAGGTAGAGTTTTAAAGTAAAAACTAAGGTTGCTTTACCTTTATTAGGTTTTCCAAAGGCCTATAAAGATTTAGATTTACACTTACTATTAAATTTATTATACCGTAAAGTATATAAAAATTAAGCTTAATAGGGCATTAAAGGCTTATAAGCTATAAGCTTATAAAAGCTAAAAATAGCCTTCTACCTTAATTATAGCAAAGTAGGTAGTTCTATAAATCCTAAAAGCAAGTAAAATAGTAAAAAGGTAAAGCGACCTTTTTAACTACTACTATTGCTATGTGACGAACCCCTGTACAGAACCTCTGAAAGGGATACTCGGTTGAAGGTAACTTCTGACAATTGGTTCGGTGCAGCTAAACAGTGCACAACAAGATGTCTCAATGTAAACACAAGATACCGTGAATACAAGCTGTGATTGCATACTGCGGAACTATCTACAAGCTATCTAGTTCCTCCGTATATATGGACCTGCAATCCTCATGGACCGCTGGACCGTTCATAGCGTACCGGTCCATCGGTCCCTCCATGAGTGGTTGTCCTGGACCGCTGGACCGTCTCCTACGCACCGGTCCATCGGTCCTCCTCTGATTGGCTACCTACAGGGGTCCCTTCCGTCGTAATACACTCTTCCCATTGGCTCGTCTGTTAAGTCTGCGTCCTCCCGTGTCCAAGGTCGTGACACGATGCCCCTCCTCCTAGGTCGACGTCTCGGCGGCCAATTCTCGTTTCGCTCAAAACCCTACTGCTTCCTTCTTTTTCCTGGTAAGTGATGCCCCTTTACCTCTTATCCGTCGCCATGTCTCATCGTGTACAGAAAAAGCGTCATCGCAAGACCGATCAAGCCACGGCCCTTTCCTTGTCGATTGTAGGGCGTGGTTGCGAGATTATGCCGTGTACTCGTTGTTTTAACCAGAATCTTCCTTGTGTCCTGGCACAGGGCTCCAACCGTTGCAGTGAATGCGTCCGCCTGAAAATCCCTTGTGACGGCATGGATGTGGGCTCCGCCCGTGAGTTCTTGTCTCCTCCCTTTGTTCTTGTTGCCTGACCGTCCGCTAGTTGCCCGTAACCTCGAGGTGCAACAGGAGCTCGAGAAGGAGGAAGAAGAACTTGAAAACCAGTTGTCCTCCCTCGCAGCTCGCCTGGCGCGGCTTAAGCGTACCCGCCGGTCCCTTCGCGACCGCGAGGCCAAGCTGTTTAACCGCGGTATGATGGAGGAAGAAGCACAACTCCTTGCTTCGTCGCCTCCTGCTCCCTCAGCCCAGCTGCCGCCTAGCGTGTCTGTCGCTGCGCCCTCCCCAAGTCTTGATTCCTCTTTCGACTGGACCTCCGCACAGTTGGGTTGGCTGGACCAAGATTTTGCCAATGGGAGTGCTGCCCTCGCGAGCGGGGCCGTTCTTGGTCTTCCTCCCGACCCGGCTGCTGGCCCCTCGCGGCATTCTCCACCCTTGGTCGTTCAGGGTTCCTCCGATGGAACTCTTCCAACTTCTCAGGACAGCTAAGGTTTGTTGCTGGTTCCCATGAGTTATCCGTAGCCGGGTAGTCCAACCAGCTAACCAAATACTCCAGCTGTCCGTTGTTAATGCGCGAATCTAAGACCTCTTCCACATCGTACTCCTCTTCCTCGTCCTCGGCTTCAATTTGAGTGTCCGGGCTGGCAGCCCTTGGTGCCGGTTCCAGGAGTGAAACGTGAAAGGTACCCGATCGTAGTCGCATGGTGTCTGGCAATCTGAGTCTGAACGCTGTTTCCGATACTCTTTCTTCGATCGTGAAAGGTCCCACCCTCCTGTGGTCCAGTTTCTTACTTGGTCGTTTTGTGCGTAAGTTCCGTGTTGAAAGAAACACTTTATCCCCCCTCTTCAAGCGAGGTCCCTCGAGCCGTTTGACGTTGTAGTACTTGCGCATGCGCTCCCGAACGAACTCGAGTTCTTTTCTGAGTTTGGCGTGCAGCATGTGTAGCTTCCCTGCTTTTGCTGCCGCCCTAGGCACTCTTGCCTCTGGTCCTTGTCGTAGGTCCGCCTCGAAACCGTAGTTCGCGAAGAATGGTGTGACTTTTGTCGTTTCCGTGGGTGCCGTATTGTACGCGAGTTGAGCCGCTGGCAAGAGTTCAACCCAGTTGTCCTGTTCGAAATTGATGTAGTTCCGAAGGTATTGTTCGACAATCTGGTTGAGTCTCTCCGTCTGGCCGTCCGTCTGCGGGTGATATGCTGACGACGCCTTGCTCTTCACTCCCACTTGCTCCATTAGAGCTTTCCAAAACTTCGACACGAACTTGGTGTCGCGATCCGTGATGAATTCCCTTGGCCATGTGTGTGTCGCCGTGACGTTCCGAAACACCACATCCGCCAATTGTTCTGCCGTCCAAGTCTCCCTGTAGGGCAGGAAGTATGCCCACTTGGTGAGCCTGTCGACGACCGTGAGGATGCTGTCGTACTTGATTCCTGTGACCGTGTCCTTGGAGTGTGGTAGCTTAGTGATAAAGTCCATCGTCACTGAGCTCCATGGTTGTTCTGCCACTGGTAATGGCTCCAAGAATCCGTAAGGCTTGTGTCTTTCTGCCTTCGTTCTTCTGCAAAGGTCACATTCTCGCAGCGTTTCCTCAACATCTTTTCTTAGTCCGGGCCAATTGAAGTGTTGTTTGATCTTCTCTGTTGTCTTGGCCACTCCCATGTGTCCTCCGAGCTTCGACTCGTGGATCTCCCGAATCAATGCCTTCCGCTGTTCTGGTTCGACATAAGCTCGATTGTGATACCAGAGCCGGTAATTGTCGTCCTTCTGGATCCCCAAAGATTCCAGTTCAGCCCATCGTTCCTGCTCGTCACTGCCGATGTTGCTCTGATACTTGTTGGCTGTTGATTCTTCTCGGTACACTGCACAACACTCAGCCCACTGCTGGAGCGGGTGCTCATGTGCCTTCTGCTGTCTCCTGCAGCAATGGTGGCGATTCCTCGCCACTTTTTCCTCGTGGTGTCCGCCTTCTGCTTAGAGCGTCCGCTCTCGCGTTCTCGGATCCTTTTGTAATGAATCTGAAATTGAACTCAGACAGGAATTCTGACCACTGCCTTGCCTGGCGTTGAGGACCTTGGTAGTAGTGAAATACTTCAAGTTTTGTGATCCGTGTAGACCTGCACCTCATAGTTGGTCCCGCTGAGATATGGTCTCCACTCCTCGAAAGCCTCAATGATGGCAAGCAGCTCTTTGTCGTGATAGGTAGTTCTTGCGTGGTCCTCCAGCTTCTTCGAAAAGAATGCTACCGGATGCAACTTCCCATCTCGTCTCGTTGTCCCAGCTGTCCTCCGATGGCGTAGTCGGAAGCATCTGTTTCGACCTCGAAAGGCCTTCCTGGGTCAGGAAGCTTGAGCACTGGGTCGGCCACAATAGCGTCTTTGATGGCCTGAAAAGCCTGCTCCTGTGCTTCCCCCCACTTGAACTCGGCGTCCTTCTGGTTAGGTCGTTCAATGGCTTCGCGATAGCGCCGTAATCCGTATGAACATTCGATAAAAGTTCGTAATCCAGAAACTCTCGAACCCTAGTCTTCAGTTGTTCGGGTGTTTCTCCTTGTGGTCTCGGCCAGTCCTTGACTGCCGCGATCTTCCCTGTTCCATGCACTTCTCCTGGCGAGATCAGGTACCCGAGATAGACCGTCTCTTGCACATGGAAACTCGCTCTTGTCCTTGTGACCGAT